>CM042985.1:7083288-8283288 GCA_023678885.1 Pogostemon cablin
ACGACGGCGTCCCTGCCGAGAATTCTATTCCTGACGAAGGCGTCCCTGCCGAGAATCGTATTCCTGACGAAGGCGTCGACGACGGTGTCCCTGCCGAGAATCCTGTTCCTGAAGCTGTCGAAGCCAGATCCTCCAAACTCTCGTAAATGCGCTGAATCTCCATTAATAAGGTTTCTCTAATATCGGTATGTATTGTTGCAAATTACCATTTAACATTATCTAATCTAGGATCACGTAAATTTTAGCTTTAAATAAATCGTAATAATAAATCATTATAAGTATGAAATAATGAGTGTGAATTTTATGAACAATAAAATAAAGAGTGCACCTGAACAATTTTAATCGTTAGATTACTTTTTAATTTATTTCACACTATTAAATAATATAATTAATTTTATTTTTTAAAAAACTACTCACTATCTCTATTTTAACCTATACATACAATGCACCGAATGCACCCCACAATGACCCTACAATAAGACAAATTCTCTTGTGAGATGCTATTTACATGAGACGGTTTGAGACGTGTTAAAGTATGTCTATTATTTAGATAAGGTATGTTTAATGGTTGTAGAGTATGTTTTCTAAAATATGTTGGATTATGCATTAAAGTATGATTTCAGCGTGTTATAATATAATTTATTATTAAATACTTTAACTACAAATAAGCATACTCTAATTCTACACTAGACATACTTCAGTGATGGATCGGCCCGTCTTAAACTAATATCCCAAATAATCCGTCTCACAGGAGAGTTTATCGTACAATAAAATATTATAAGAAAAATTATTATTAAACCCATTTCTAGCCGTAAAATAAACGATGAAAAAGTAGTATTACATGTAGAACGAATTTTTTTTCCCCTAAATGATACTCCAAGTATTTTGTGTATTTTTGCGGAGTTTATCAAAATTTATATTTTATGTAATCCTATTAAATAAAAAAATAATTTCAAATATTTTAATAAAAAAAGACAAAGACTTGTGTGAGACCGTCTTACTTTCGCATAATATAATGACTTACATCTAATTAGGGAGTCCCGCTACACGATTTACATTTATTTTTTAGTAGATAAAACCCACATAAATCAATCAGTTTATCTTCATGAGCCACATACAACACTAATACAACTACTAACTATACACTATATTATTATATCTCTCAACTTAGTACACATTAAATTATTATATTTCTTAATCTCCGTACAAACAGTAAACATAACTCTTTTCATAGATGGATAAAGTATAAATTTATTATATTTCTCAACTTAGTACACATTAAATTATTATATTTCTTAATCTTCATACAAACAGTAAACGTAACTCTTTTCATAAATGGAGGAAGTATAAATTTTTAACTCTTTTCATGGAGGAAGAAGTATAAATTTTTAACTCTTTCATAGATGGAGGAAGTATAAATCGTCCGCTTCTAAGATGTTAATTTTTACTATTTTTGGCATATGGTTCAATGTATCCATTTTCATTATTAGTAAAAAAAATACACTATATGGCTTACCTACCCACTTTATATATAATAATAATACTCCTTAATTCACGAAATGAACCTATTAAAACTAGGGAGTAATTTTTTTAAGGCGAGGCGAAATAGGGAAAGAAAAAAGGCATGAGATAAAATTTTGTTTTCGCGAGAGAGTAATATCCATTCCTGTCTATATAGGCTATATCCCAGGTAAGGATGACAATAGTAGGGTACCCGTTTATTTTGGGGTACTTGTACCCGTATCCGATTAAAATAATAACTACCCGTATTCGTATCCGTAACATTTAAAAAATTTATTAGGGTATCTGTACTCGTCCCATTAACATTTATCAATACCTGCGGGTACCCAGACCCATTTAATATTAATTTTTATATATATATTTATATTTTTTATTGTCTAAATAAGTATAATAATAAAAATTACATTATTATTAATTAAATATAAAATAAGTATAATATAAATTGTATTATTTTAAATAAATATTTAATAAATATGATTAAATAAAACTTATAACTATTTATTAAATATATAAAATATCTTATCATATATAAATTATATAATATATATTAAATTTTATAAAAAAAATATATATAATATGGTTACCCGCGGGTATTTTAGGCATTACTCGTACCCGTCCTAAACCCTAATGGTATTTTTCACAACTATCCGTACACGTCCCAAACCTGTTTACAACTACCCGTACCTTACCCATTAGAATTCGGGTAGATCGGGTACTCGAAAATACCCGTCCTATTGCCATCCCTAATCCCAAGTAGACAACGTAGTCGACCCGCTTTCGGACCGTGTTCGGGCCCGTCCCCCACACCTACTTCGTTTCTCTTTCTTCAAAATACGCCAATCTCATCTTGGGAAGTTGGGAACTCTCTTATTTATTCAACCGTAGTCGCCTATTGAACAACACTCTGGAACTAATATCAGAAATTGTTCACCAATATGTGGAGATATTCAGCTAACAATCTGTTGATACGTGCGTTCAGATTCACGCCTGTTGGATCCGCCCGCCCCGTACCCGTTTCATTTTCCGCTATCCGTTGCTACGGATTCCTGGGCTCGTATTTTAATCGGCACTGCAGCGGCGCCGCCGGAGATGTCGGCGGCGGCACCGAGAACGTTATGACGTATGCGGAGGCTAAGAGATTGATGAGACTAGTGAATGTGGAGTCGCTGAAGGATAAGCTAGGAATGGAGGAGAAGGAGGTGATCTCCTACGACGAGCTCTTGAAATCCTGTGAGAGCATCGGCGTCGCTAAGTCGAAGGCGGAGGCCGCCGCCTTCGCCAGAGTTCTCGATGAAGCCGGCGTCGTTTTGCTCTTCCGGGATAAAGTGTATCTCCACCCTGATAAGGTTTGTATTCTCAAAGACTCTTGTATTTGTGGGTGGGTGAATTGATTTGAGATTTTGTAGGGTAAGATTAAAGTGTTGATATCGTGATTTTTTAATGCGGGTTTATTAAAGGGGAAAGTTAATCAGATTGAACCCCATGCCCTAAGCTTATGTGACAGAAATAGTGGACTAGTCATAAGATCTAAGAATAGAATTTGTTTGAAACTTGTTGGGAGTATGATTTCTTGCCTTGTCTATTTCGAGATACTTTTGATTGATATGTATGATCAATGAGTTCATCTGAAGTTCAGCCAATATTTAGAACTAAAAAATGGGCGATAAAGAAGAGTTCATTGAGCTCCAGAGAGAGAAGATAGAATATGATTCAGTGTTGCTGAAACCTTTTTGTTAAAGATTGATACCTTGAAAAGGACTTATTAGATTCTTGATAGGTTGTTCACTCAGCATCTTGAGCTCTCAATGCACTTTCTTTGAAGAATCGTAAGATAAGCATACTAGCCTACGAGGGTACCCCGTGTTGAAATGTAAAGCTTAAACCGCGCTCTAGCCCTCAATTTAATAATTGAGGGCGGTGCGATTAAACTCCTGACCTTTAATTAGACTATGGCTCATATATGTTAGATGAGATAGTTATTCGATCCTATAGCATTATCTTTTATAATTTGTACATGAGAAGAGTAGTGCCCTTCTATTCTACTGGATACTTTAGAATATCTAATAGCTGTGAAAATTGCTGAGAACTTTCCGTTAATGATTCTGAAGTTCTTGAACTCAGTGACTGGATATGATTTCAAGATTATCAGTTAATTTCACATCACACAACTGAGAATATGGCTGAACATGCTTTGATGACTCATTCTTCAGGTTGTTGATTTGGTTCGGAAGGCAGTACCACTTGCACTCTTACCAGAAGACGACCCAACCAAAGAGGAGCTCGCAAAGCTGCAGGAGCAGAAGGATGAAATCGACATACTGGCACACAAGCAAGTGCGTCGGGTATTGTGGACTGGATTGGGTCTTGCTGTTGTCCAAGTCGGACTCTTCTTTCGTCTGACATTCTGGGAATTCTCTTGGGACGTGATGGAGCCAATTGCATTCTTCACAACCACAACAGGGATAGTCATAGGCTACGCCTACTTCTTGGTCACTTCAAGAGATCCAACCTATCAAGACCTTCTCAAGAGGCTCTTCCTCTCGAGGCAAAGGAAGCTTATTAAGAAGTATAATTTTGACATTCAGAGATTCATGGAGTTGCAGACAAAGTGCAAACATGATTCGTGTGCATCCATCAAAAGGCGAACGGGGGTCGATTTGAAACCGGAGGATCTCATACATGATCATCGATAATATTGGATCATCCACCTGCTTCAACTTTGATCTTTGACATAAATCTATATCCTAATCCATTATAAAAGCTTCATCTAGGGAATTCATTAGGTTGGCTCAGCCAACTATGGAATAGAGGTTAAGAATTTTTGTACATTTTTCCTCTATTCTAAGAAACAGATCTGACCCTGTAATTTGCTGAAGATTCTAACCATTTTGATGTCATATTTGATTTCATAACACACTGCAAACTTTTTTTATTGTTCACTTGGTTGGATTTTTCCATTTGCTTCTTAAATGGATTGAGGATATAAAGGGAAGCTAAATCTAATCGGTATTTGGGGTATTGTTTTTGTGTATAGAGGTTTTCTTATTTTAAATTACTAAATATTAATTTAAAAAAAATGTTGGATGAAAGTTTGAGAAAAATGAAAGTTATTTGGTAAAATATTTTGTTGGAAAATGAAATTAAAAAGAGAAATAAATGAAAAATCCTATAAGCATCCGCATCTAATTTTGCCATGCCACAACCCACTAGTGTTCAAGTTTGACTATCAAAGAAAGTGTCTACGTTTGAGAAAGATTCAGCGGTCAAATTTATACTATCAAATACTAATAAATTCAATTAATATTCAATAAAATTGACTAACCTACACCTCATAAATTTAGTATTAATTTAAAATTTATTAATATATACATAAAAATATTATAAAAAAAAGACAATAACTTGGATGAGAACGTCTCACATAAAGGTTTACATGAAACGAATAAAAAGTGATAATGCTATTTTATGAACAATTTACAATATAAATAAAAACTGATAATCTTTCATAGCGAAAGTGATAATGTTGTATAGTGAAAGTGATAACTAATTTTAAAAGTGTAAAATGATCTCACGTGACATGGTCTCACGCAATAATTATCCGAATATAAAATTATACTTCTTCTATCTCAGAGAAGTTTTACTCTTTTAATTTTAATTTTGGTCTATCTCACAAATTTTTTACTTCTTTTGAAGTATAAAAAAATTAAAATAACAATCCTCTTACATACACTTTATTTTACAAAGAAAAAATAAAAAAAACATTCCTACTTAACATATCTAAAATATTTTATTATTTACTTATTTTTTAAAAAAATATCCATGCTCAAGTTGAACTTTTTTTAATTAAAATAATACTTTTTTAATTACACTTTAATCTCCATGCTCAAGTTGAACTTTTTTTGAGATGAAGATAATAAATCAAACAGAGAGAGGAATTGAGTAATGTTGCTAGAAAGGATGCATTCATCAAATAGTAGTATTAAAAGTAAAATTTAAATTATACGACAGATAATTTATTAATTTTTTTATATAGGAGTTAATATTGATTTTCTCATACGTATAGTACTTTAATGAGAATAGTAAGCTTTTATATTATGCAATTCATACTATTTATGAGAACATCCACAATTATTACCCTCCTACTCCTTTTGACAAAAGAAGAAGATTTCATTAATGGGGTTAGAAGCAGCCTGCACTAGATGGCTACTCCAACTCTGAAGTAAATGGATGCCCCCCTAAGAATTTATTTGTATCAATTTTCTTATGATTTAATAATATATAGTAGTTTGTTAACGTTACATTTCTAATTTCTAACGTCAATACATTTTTTCTCACTATTATTCTTAAATGTTTCTTAATATCTAAGTTATAAACGTTAAATTTCAAACAAATTAAAATCTTGAAAACTAGACTATATATATATATATATATATATATATATATATATATATATATAATTACCTTTCTTTTCTTTTTTGGGTTCTTATGTCGTACAGTTATTTTCGGTACCACCTGCTCCACTTAATTTCATTACCCTGATTATTTATATTTAATTAGGTGCATTGAAAATTGATATAAAAGTTTATCAATCTATATATTATAGGGGTAATTATTGGGTGACCACGGGTCACCAATGATCCTCTATATTATAGATATTTTATTTTCGAAGAAAGTAACGAGCATTTTCAAATCATTGAAAGACACAAGGGAGTTTTGAGGAATTATAAGTCTTAAAGAATGAATATTCATTGAAAGAGTTAAAACTTGCAAGTTGAAACCATTCCAACAACTGGAGTTGAGAAGCAACTCTGGAATATCCAGAGAAACGAAAGTCGCTCTCAGCGAATCATCGAGATCCATGGACATGTTCCCACAAATGACAACCATAAATAAACTCACTCTGTTTCATGGCTGAAGTCTTTTATCTCAGACCATCATACATCCGAAAGATTATAATCTAACTAGGAGAACACTAATATGTAATGTAGGTTAGGAAAAGTATGAACTGTGTTACAAAAACTGAATATGATATCAAATGGTTGGAGTAGGTTTAGGGGAACTGTGGATAGGAGAATTTTTCTTACAGGAAAATCTTTCTGTATTCGTCTGCCTCTTCAGTCATCTCTTCCATGCTTCTATCTTTCCTCTCTTTATCAAGATCAAGTTTCTGCTTCAATTCCTTCTCCTTCTCATCTATCTGTTCAAATATTAGTTGCAGAAGAAAAAAACAAAAAAACAAAAACTGGATAAAACTATAGGCTAGACTGTCTTACAGCATCGTAGATCTCGTCGTTTTTTTCAAAATCACCACCTTTCCGCGGGAGTATGTGAATGTGAACATGAGGAACGGTTTGTCCAGCCTGTGGCCCATCCTAAGGTGACAAACAAACGTCCAGAAGTAAGGACTTAAAAGGAACTAGACTACCAAGTGTTGTTCATATAAGTTTTTTTTTTTCCAGCTTCCAAATGTAGTCTAAGCGTTTTAGCTAGGTATCAATTCTACTGGTGCATATTTTTGATTATTCAGATCTTTGTCCATGTATGAGGATTAAACAAGAAACAAAAAAACAATAATTTCATTCGATAGATTTCCAAAAGGCTGAGTTTTTTGACTGGGGATTTAATCACAGGTAAACAAAAGCCAAACAGTCTCAGTTAGAAACAGGGCAAAGGCTAAATGTAAGGTTGATATGTTTGAACTCCACATCTTTTGGAAGGCAAATTCTAGGTTGATTATATGTTCATTTGCAAGAATGGAATAATTTAAACTACCATATCTAACATTGTATTGTGTTTAGGGAGCTCAAGACGTAAATGAAAAAGGGACTCAATAAGAGCATGAACTACATTCAATATCATATACAGTGACTTGAAAATCAAAAGAAAGCAAAGGGATGAAATAAGTATGAAAGAAAAAGGTTAAGATTGCATCTAATGCAGTTCTTTGTCTTACTTGTATTGCAAATGTTAGTGAAGATGCCTTATGATATGACTCAAGCTGGCGCCCGATCTTCTGAGCCGTAAGCCACAGATCACTAGTTTCATCAGAAGTAAGATCAACGAAGCGCTGTACATCACGCCTCGGGCAGACAAGCACATGTGTCTTGTGTTAAGTTAACAAAATAAGATAATTTGAATGTAAAGGGCACCAATTGGCAATGTTCCTTCTTCTCTATTGTCATGGGTGTTATTGAAGGAAAACAGTGCATATATTCAAGCAAATCATTAACTCCACTTATATATTTTTCAATCGTATATTATAAACTATTAAAAAACAGTTTTTCCTTATTTAAATATGAAAATTTCATTGCAACAGTCACTTCTTCTGCATAAACTAGGAAGTTTCTTGATAACCAGGGTTATTCGCCAAATCAAAACCTACAAGATCTCACAAATAAGCAGCCCGTGAACTCATTTAAGTCCAAGGACGTTCACGCAATTGCTTCCAGATATTTAAAGTTAGCATGCAAAACTTTTTCAAATAACTGTATTTGATGCCTAACCAAAGAATGCCAATTGATCTACATTGCCATCAAATGCCGACAGAGGAAAGGATATGACCTGCAGGAAAAAAAGAAGCAGACACAGGCTATGATCAATAAAACAGCAATTAAGGAGATACAAAACATGAAGTTTTAACAAATCTGATTACAGTAAATTTAAACTATTCAAATTAACTACTGATTTTGTATCACATCACCAGCTACGTATACAGGAGTCAATACGATGAATACTAAATGACACCACCAAGATACCAAGATTAAGATGAATAACTAAAATTTTCAACAAAAAATTATAATTAGGTTTCTGATTGATCAGAAAAGTAGCATCACAAGTTCAAAAAGAGAATAACCACGTATCAGTAATCAGAGACACTCACTGAAAATCTTCACTAGATAACACATAAAAAAAATGGGATCGAAGATGCATACCGGGAAGAAGAGGGCGTAGATTAACCATCGCGTACGAGAATTGAGTAGAATAGAACACTTCTTTAGGGTTGATTTTGTACGGACCAAATGTATAACTCTCAGAGTCCATCTGAACCTAGAAGTTCAATTGAAAATTAATGACAAAAAAGGAATTCATAGTAGGCACAATCGTTCTAGCTTTCAACGTATCGACGTAATTAATAAGGGGTAAACTTAGAGAAGATGAAAAAAACTTGCCTTACAAGAGCGGTGGCTAAAGGAGGAGGAGCTTCTCGGCGGAGGAAAAGCCGGCGAGAGCGACGGAGAATAATGGCAGTGGAAGATAGTGGGCGTGGTGGAATGAAGGTGAAGAAATGAGGAGAGAGAACAACGGGACGAAAGGAAAGGCGGAAACTTTAACATTAGTGAAGAACAGAAGGTGGCGCGTGGTGGTCTTTCTCGAAAGCGTACGTATAAACCCACTAATGCATCCATGAACCAAAGTCGTGCATCAACAACACTTTAATAAGAATTAGGGCCAATTAGCAAAAAATCTTTGCCAACAATGAGATAACTTGTGATCAATTTTAATCAAATTTGAAATTTTGAATTAAAATACTCTTATCGATTTTACCGATAGAGCATCAAGACCAACGCGTATCGATCGGTTCGTCTGTGGATCGACATCTGGACCAACGCATATCGATGGGAGACTGACAGTTATAGACACCTGGATCGACTTACATCGGGGTCGGCTCGTCGGTGGAGGACCGATAGCCACGGACACCCAGGCGGGCGCATGTGGCGTGGGATCACCTGTTCCCCCACCTGTTTCATCTAGTGTTTCACGAGATGGGGTGGATGGGGTGGGGTACAAGTGTCTCATTCCCCATCCCGTGAAACACGAGATGAAACCGGTGGAGGAACAAGGAATTTGTATTGGGCGCAATTGACAAAATAAAATAGATGTATTTTAAATAATTTAATTAGAGAAAATGAATAAAATATTTCACATTATTAATTTAAGTGTTATTACTTTTTTAATTTAGAAAGCAAATGCAGAGATAAGGAGCATGATTACAGAAGCGAGATAGTGATAAGGTTGTTCGTTCATTCCATTTCCCTCTTGTATTCTTCCTCCACTTCTCTATCTTCTCCGCTCCATTCTTACAACTGATTCAAGATTGAATCTTCTCAGCCATGTTAGCTTCTACTGCATTAAATCTCGGCTCTCTGGGCACCCATTTGCTCAATTCTCCCTCCCACAATCCCATCAGACCTTTTCTTCCTCCCACAACCAAGAATCTCTTCAAATCCTCAAACCCCACCACTCCCACTTTCTTGAAACCCACCACTTCCTTCAAAACAGCAGTGGCTGCGGTTGATTCCTCTGATCCCACTGCAAAGGTGCGTAAACCCCACTCAATTTTCAGTTCCTGTTGAGTCTGATGTGTTAATCCCAATTGTGTTTGAAAGAACAGGAAGGAGAAGAAGAAGGTGGGAGGAAGAGGTACCATTTTGTTGTTGCTAATGCCAAGTTCATGTTGGATGAAGAGGAGCATTTCCAGGAGTTGATGGCTGAACGCCTTCGAAATTATGAAGAACGCAGTAAAGAGCAAGATTTCTGGCTTGTAATCGAACCCAATTTCTTAGATAAGTTCCCTGCCATTACTAAGAGACTCAAGAGACCTGCTGTTGCTCTTGTTTCCACTAATGGCACTTGGATCACGTATGAATTCACACATTTCTTGCTCTTATGTTTGTTGCCTCTACATAATCTGTTGCACATAGCTTAGACAAGCATTTTATCTCCTATTTTGTTTGAAATGTCTCTTGTTGCTTTGATTTTACTGAGAATGTGGCGTTTTCTTTAGCCTTAAGTAGCCTAGATGGAGTCTAATTGAATGCATTCATCGTGTTTTTGTATACGTTTGTAGATTCATGAAGTTAAGTATGAATCTACACATTCCTTGCTCTTATATTTGTTGGTGAATCTACACTTTCCTTGCTCTTATATTTGTTGGCTCTACATAATCTGTTGCACATAGCTTAGACAAGCATTTTATCTCCTATGTTGTCTGAAATGTCTCTTGTTGCTTTGCTTCTACTGAGAATGTGGTGTTTTCTACTTTGCTTCTACTGAGGATGTGGTGTTTTCTTTAGCCTTGAGTAGCCTAGATGGGGTCTAATCGAACACGCTCTTCGTGTTTTTTGTATATACTTGTAGATTCATGAAGTTACGACTGGACAGAGTTCTGCAAGAGAGCTTTGAAGCTGATAGTCTGGATGAAGCTTTGGCTTTCACTCCTGTTGATCTTGAGTTTGAAAAGCCAGAGAAATGGACAGCTCCTTATCCCAAGTATAAATTCGGGTGGTGGGAGCCTTTCCTTCCCCCCAAAACGTCCAAGGTATGAAGAGTGCAACTTTTCGAATTTTTGTAACTTCGAGGACTTCCGACTTCATAGCTGATTTGTGTTAGTTTAAGAGAAAGTAATATGATATGTAGATTCATTTATTGGGGTGCAGAGTTAAATGCATGTCTTGAGATAAGTGAGACTGTTCTTCCCTACTGTAATGCTGTTCAGTTATTCTTGGAGAGTTGGTTGTTTATAAGAATGTGTGTTCACTTAGTATCATGCTTGAAATAAAGATTGCATTTTGAATAGCACTACATGATCAATTTTGTATGTGATCTCAAGTGGTAAACCAGAAATGTGTTTATTTTGACTTATAAAACACTGTAGAGTTAGCAGAAATAGATTTTGACTACATTGTAACCATGTCCATTTCTCGGGTTCTCCTATGATATCGGTAATAAATAATAATACAATGACCACAGTGGAGGAAATGTCAGTGGATTGATAACATTTAAATTAATTATAAACTGAGTTGAAGGCTTGAAGCAAGAAAGTTAATTGATAAGAATTGCAATTATGTAACAAATTTAGAGTTGTTTGTAGCACAGCCAATATCCTTAAGATGTAAAGACAGATATCTAGTCCTAAAGTATACTTAGGTTTTCAATCTTCATCAGTGTTGCTTATTGTCTGAAATGAACGGAACTTTTGGTAGTTTCTGAAGAACCTTTTCATCCAGTTTGCTGTATTGTCTCACAAGTTTGGCCTTTGTCTTCAGAGCATAAGAATCCACCTGATCTTCATGTTTCTCGTACAATGGGGGCATTGTCAGTATCACCACAAAAACTGTCAACCAGAAAACCATTGTAGTTTAATTAGTCTTCCTATAAGATCCCATTGATTTTGCATGCAAAACTTATTTTTGGCTTTCTTTAGTTTTCTATTTTCCTCCCGTAGATGTAAATTATATTGTTGCTAAACTGTACATGGTTGGACTCCTTAGTTCCTGCAAGTTTTAAACTGAAACGAGGTAGGCTAAAAGGACACTTACTGATATACACAAGGGTCAAGAAGTCGAACCAGCTGCCGACAACAGAGACAAACCACAGGGCGAAAATTGCCTGCAAGAATATTACATTGAACTTAGTATGAGAAAATTCCTAGTCATTTAACTATTAAGGGATGAAAGAAATGGAATATAGTCACATTTTCATAAATATATAGCCATTTTTGTGCAGTAAAACATGAAAAGACTAATGCCTTTTCTGTCTTCATGCATCCAAGACATGCACAAGCTCGAGACAGTGTCTATCTCGAGATTGTGGATGCTCTGGAACACATGGGGAGAAGATAGAACTTTGTCATCTTTAGTCTTTTTATCCGTCAAAAAGGCTATGTTACATTTTATCCGCCGTTTGCATGAAAATAGTCGTAGGGCTATATAGAGACTTACAGATAGAAACTTCTTTACATCCTTTCCTGTAGCCACCATCCAAATAATACTGATGCCCATGTTGCATTTTTCTCTAAGTAAAAGGGCAAATTTCATGCACATTTCCTCTGGCAACTGAATCACGGGGAAGGTTAGAGGTGACCTGTTTATTGAAACCAATACTCAAAAGTTTTAAAATCCAGTAGAGTCATGGTATAAGTTAGTTGCTGTAACAGGATCGAAAGCCTGAAGTTACGATACTGACTTGTGAATATAGAAAGAGATGTTTGACCACAAGAACATAGTTGCCAAGGATAGGATAAGAAAATGGCAAATGAAAGGAATTAGGCGATAGCCAATCCACTCGAAGAGTAGCCATATGACTGTTGAACCGGCTAACAATGCTGCAGATATCTGCTTGTTTCGCCATAAAATCACATCCGCAGCTGAGAAATAAGTGTTGGATGATAAGAAATACAAAATGAATCTGATTTTGATGAAGTAGATAATATATTTCAAATAGCCCTTTCTAAGAACACCAATTTACAAGTGGTTCACTCTTTCAGTCTTAGTCTTGCTTATAAATATGTGTAATATATGCCACTTAGTACATTCATTCGGTACACATACACCTACACATGATGGGTAATTTAGTAAATGCTTAGCCATAAAATCTGCAAATATTTCATTATACATACTTCTTTCTACATTCATTCGTATGTTCGTGTACACTGTCTTCACTCTTGCTTAGGCGTAAACATGCACACGTATGCATCGTGACTGATACATCCATATACATGCATACATACGTATGAAGTTTCTCTTTCTTTGTAGATTCGTTTACACATGCATTGAATTGTAAAAATGTGGAAAATGGAAACATACGTTTGCCACCACCAAGGGCGGTGTGCACCGGCTTCTGTCGGCCGAATAGATGAACTTTTTCTTGACGTTCATCTTCATTATGTGACCTTTCTTCTGATGAATCAGAGCTCTGATCTTGATCCATCTTCACTATTTCTGCATAAAAGAATTAATCACAATGTGAGTACATGCATGATACATACATACAACATGCATGAGATCTGTAATGTTCAATTCCAAACACGTGAATACACGGTTACATATATCATGCTTAATAAATTAACGAGAAAGATTCATGTTCACATACTTATATTGAATTTGATCAAAACGAAAGGTGAATTGGTGAGAATTACTTGTGAAATTTCTCGATATGATGGAGATTTTTAGTTTTTTGTTTTTGCAAGTGCTTTTGTATGCAATGGTATTACTGAAAAAATTCAAAGAGCTAACTTACTTGTTTACGTGGCCGATCCTATAAATTTTCAGGCCTGAGTCGTATATTAAATTTGGGCCCTTTATTTTACTTTTTATTAAAACGCAATATATAAATATATATAATAAAAAATTAATAACTAAAGATAATATTATAATGTTTAAAATACAACACGCCTAACAATTTTTATGGCAAAAGTATTAAAAGATCAGTATAATCAAGTTGTTCTGCAAGTTCTTTCATCATTATTCTCTACGACAATCTTTTTATTAGAACTAAAGTATTTATTGATATCACCAGCTTGACTTTGAACTAAATATTTAATTCTCGCTTTCTTAATTCTAATTAAAAAAAACAAAAATGAATTCAAGAACTAACTAAATAATTGAATTCATACTTCATATATTAATATTAAAAAAAACAAAGAGATAAATATATATAATAATTGAAAACAAAATCATATCTACTTAAATAAAATGATTTAACATATAAGAAAATTATATATCTTTGAATAAAATTAAAATCAATGATTACTATTAAAAAAAATAAAAAGAGGTGGATAAAAAGGAATTCGAACAGTATACTAAAATATACATGTATGCTTTATTTAACCACTTGGACAAGACTCCAATTTTATAAATTCCCTTAACTATATATATGTAAAAGGATCTTTTTAAAAAATATGGGCCCCTGAATTTTACAAAAACTTTTGGGCCTAAGTCGATCGACTCGCTCGACTCAAGCAAGGACCGGCCCTGCTTGTCTATATTAGTATATTGCAATACTATTTATAGAACGTATACGTTTGCACGGGATTACTGAAACTTCGTCTATCATATTGAAAAAGTTTTATCTGGATAAGGAGTAATAATATTTTAATAAGAAAAATTGAAAAATGTTTCAAATAGTAGTTGATTTTAAAAAATGTCATCCAACATAATGTTTTTGAAAAAAATGCCACTCTTCATTGCACATATATTAGAAAATAAAGAATGTGTATGGTTGGACGTGTAGTCAAGTCGCATGGAAAAGATTGTGTATGAAATCACAGACGCAGTTGCAAATATAGTTGCAAAAGTTACATATTGGGTCATAAGTGTAGTTGTAAGCGTAGTTGTGTGAGATGTCGCACAGTGGCGGACACAGCTAGGTTCATGGGGGTACAGCTGTACCCCCAAATTTCAAAATAATACCTATATATATTGTATTTAATTTACAATGTTTGTGTATGGTTTAATGGTCGAGGGGTCAAATTTTGAAGATAAGGTCGCGTGTTCGACTCCAACATCCATAAAATTTTATTTGAATTTGTCAATTTTTTATCCTTCTCCTTTTTTTTTCATATATATTTATTTATTTCTCTGTGCCGTACCCCCAATAAAATATTTCTGGGTCCGCCACTGATGTCGCATAAAAATTGTGTATGTAATTGCTGATGTAAACACAAAACATAGTTCAAAAATGGGTTGCAAACTATGGTTATTTATGTAATAAAAATAAGTTTTATAACCTGAAAAATTAGTGAACTATCGATTCAGAGCTTAAATTATTTTTTTTATCAGGGACTTTAAATAAATATAACTATCAATTTAGGGTCTAAGTTCAGGTCCCGAATTAATAGTTTTATATATTTCAGGCCCCAAATTGATATAAAAATAATTTAGATTTCTACTCAATAACTTTATCTAATTTTCAGGCAATGAAGTGCTAAAATTAGAATAAATATGCTAATATATGTAATTACTAAATAACATAGCATGGTAATAAAACATTAGGTTAGTTATATATCGACTTATGTGTTTGTGATTTATTAAACTCTGTAAAATGTTAATCGGACGAAGCCAGTAATAAAATGAAAATATGAAAAGAAATAAATACAATCTACTGATTAATCATAGTAAAAAAAAAAAAATGAAGAAAGATATGATTGGAAATGGGATGCAATAAACAATGGGCCGTGCAATAAGCAATGGGCCGTTCAAAGCCCAAATCGTTGATTTTAAATTTAATTAATTTTGGCGGGCTATAAATAAAATATCCCCGAAAGAAACCGCCGTCGCCGTCTATTCTGAAATTCAGAAACCGCTCCATCTAATCTGAATCGAAACCAAAAATGGCGGCACTAAAGACATTGGAAATGCACAGAATTCTCGCACGGTACCGCACCGAGGAGCAGAATGTGTTCGCTGAAAATTCTCGTTTGGCTCGGTTCACCTCTGAAATGACCGAGCTACGCTCTCAACGCGCAGCACTGGAATTTGAACGCAACGGCGGCGTTACCTACTTCCGCCGCCGCTCTATCGGCAGAAACATCAGGAACTTAAAACGTCTCTGTGCTATTTGCAGAAAGCGCGTCCGGTCGTCCAACCAGAAACTCACCATACTCAACCGCAAACTGGAGGAAGCGGCCATGGACATTGCGGATGCTCCGGAGATACTCCTAATTGATGGACGGGACCTGGAGACGCTGGAACGGGTGATTTTGGCGAATGAGTTTGGCGGACGAATATTTACTACCTCTTTACCCAAATCAGCGCCCGTCGAACAGTATCTCAGGACAATTCGCCGTCGTTTCCGAAGGATTAACTAGGTTAGTGTTAGTTTTTTTCTTATTAATTGAATTGAATGATGCGTTTTATTTCTGCTGAAACATTTTACGATTTAGCGAACTGTTGATGAAACCCTAACGCCCAATCTATTAGGTTCGTACCCGTTGCAAAATACAATTAGTTAGTATGTAAATTTGACATTAATCCACTTTAATGACTACTCTCAAGAATCGAGCTCAACATCCAAGCACTCGATACACTCACTTGTGAGCTTCGGTGTTGTCTTTGTCCATTTTCTACAATCTGCTTTGTCAATGGCCATTTCTGTTTGTTTTCTTGGAGGATAAATATGTGAAATTGCCAACTGCTATGGTTTTTAATTAGCCTTATGTTGTGGTCCTGTGGAGTCAATTCTTGGAGGATAATATGTTGTGATCGGGTAGCCTGCTCCAGATTTCGAGATCCATGTCCGTTTTTGATGTTTTGATGATGAATTTGGAGTTAAGAATATATGAAACTTGTTGGTGTTTGTCTATTGAAATTGGGAGGGAGTTATCCTTATATGATAAGTGTAATATAAAGCTATTAGTATGTCATCTACATCCAACAGTAGATAAGTGTACAGGCCATCCTTATATCTGATATACACACAACTAAATCTTGAATAGACAAACACTTATCATATTGTGTGTAAAATTCTCATTATGTGTTATTTGTTTCCATGTGCTTTTTCACATTCATCTTATGATCATTTGTTATTATCATTAGCTACTCAATGATATAGACTTCTTGGTGATGTAAGTTAGTATTGTTGAATAATTACCAACACAAATGCCTCTGTTTTTTGTACTGAGATTTTTGCATTTTTCTGCTGTAGTGTGCATGCTTGATTCAATTAACTGAAAATTGTGGATTTATGTAGTTATCCTTTTATTTTCTCCCTATGTAATATTTGTTTAGAAGAAAATGAAAGTGCCCTAATAGCATTAGAAACAATGTGAAAGATCAGTTTACGATATGATCATATATGATATTTTTGCAGCTTGCAATTACTGGTGTATTAGGTCTCATTGCTTATGTTTCTACCGCAGAATCTCCTTAATGCACTCATCGAATTACCCAACTAATTTCTCTTGGAAATCTAGTAATATTTTTCATTTAATTTACTTTTCTAATTAGCTAATATATATTTGAAAGTTTGTTGCCGTGATTAAGCATTAATTATAGTGCCTCTGTTTTTTTTTTTTTTTTACTCCTTTTTAAGCTTAAGTAATGTGTACATTTCATGATGTATTGCGTATCAGAACATGCACAAGCCTCTGGTTTATTATTATTGGAATTACTTGCATATCCACTAATGTAATGTTGCTAATGGAGACTTTACTATTACAAGAAATTAAAAGGAGGCCACTGATGCTCCTAAGCACAACTGTGCATGCTAGCAGTCTTGCTCTAGAAGTGAGTCATTCATTAGGAGTGAGTCATTCATTGAGAAATGCTTGTTAAATCTAGGAATTTGCGTAGGTGAAAAGAAAAACATTCATGAAATGAGTGGAGTTCTTATTTTTGTTATATAATCTTTGGAGCTTATTTTGATGAAATTAGTTTTTCTTCCGACAGTTATATAGTTTGGGGATGCACTCGTGTGGCTTATGTTCGTACCGATTGCAATTTGAATGATGTTTTCTTTTACATATATTGATGCTTGATATTGCAATGTTAAACAAAATTGAAATGGGAAAAGCTCCTATGTGATCCCGGGGGCACGCCGTGCACCCAACTCTCCCCCTCCATATCCTATTTAACTTGCTAGGGGTTTAAATTTCAAAGGGATACGAAAATTACAAAGGGGCATGGTCCCAGGGCACAAGAGCATTACTCTTCTGTTAAATTGATATTTATTTAGTGTATGAGTGGAATAAATTTAAATTAGCTAATTTTGAAGATGATACCATTTTTAAATTAGCTTAAAGGTGAGATTAAAAATAATAATCTTGTATCGTCTACAAAATAGTTATGACATACATTTTCATTTCAAATCTTTCAATTTTTCTTCTATTTTGCATGTTTCAAACAATATTAACTTTGAAAAATACCAATTCAATTTCACTCCATGAAATAAGTAAAATTAGATATTTTTAAGTAAAAATATCATTTTAATAAGATTATAAAAGATCTTGGACTATAATTCACGAAATTTCATGAAAATCTTATTTTCTTCAATATTAATTTTCTAGGTAATTAAATATCCATCCATAATTGGGATCGTTTTGGTATTTATTTTGAAATTCTTATCCCAAATTTGTGTGTATGTATGTATATGCTTTATTGAATTGTAATTTCTATCTCCCTCCATTTATTCGCCTCTAATTTTTGTTTATTTTTTTTAAATGTGACTTATATCTATTATAAATTATTGAATTTAATTAGGGTGTAATGGAATGAATGGTAACTAATCATGGTTGAAATTTTGAAATCATGTCACTTATTTTCTAAAGATTTCTATCTCCTAAAAAACTTATATTTAGAATAATTCGAGGGTTGTTCTTGTTTCTTCAGTGCATACATAAGGTTACAACATTTTATATTTAAGGGTATACGATTTAACTAATATAAGGATATACTCCATCTTCTCATCTAAATAACACAATTTTACTATATTGGGTGTTCCGTCTAAATTACATCATTTTTCTCTTTTAGTAAAAAAAAGTACATCAATGGCACACCACTACCCATCACATCTCTCTAATACACCTACTCATTTCACATAAAATAATAATACTCCTTAATCTACGTGCAAAAAGCAAATGGTACAATTTGAATGGGACGAAGGGAGTAACTTTTTATAGATTAGATCGATTAAAATATGAATAGTATAAATATTTGATTAAAAATTTTATAATTTTTTCTAAAAAATTTTACATTTTTTTCTAAAAAAATTACAGGTATGGGTTCTAATATAGAAGCATATGATATTTACTATTAAAGTGTACAGCATTAAAAAAATCGTGATATTTGAAAACACGATATCACGTGAACACACGCAAGTTTTAAACTTATATAATTTATCTCCTAATTAAGGACAATTATTTAAAATGATGGGAGTATTATTTTCTTGAATTTATACCTCTCTATTGTGATTAATTTTCTGGTGTGCAAATTTTTAGATTTGTAAATGAGTTGTCTATTGTGTAATAGGTGCATTAGGTGTGTAATGTGACAATATTTTGTTTTAAAGTATTAAAGAATATATCATTTAATACTAAAGAGTATCTGAACACACATAAATTTTAGCGTTTGTCAAATATTATATGAATAAAAACAATGCAATATTCTAAATTAAATTAGTATTTCTTTTATTTTTCTTTCCCTTAGTTTTTTCTACGATGAGGACAATACTGATATTTATGCTGATAAATGAGTTGATTTTTTATTTAAAAGAGAAAATATTAATCAAGTAAGAAGTTGCAGGGATCATTTTGAATCTTTTGTAATACTTTGGTGTGAACGTGACATATTTTGTGTCATTATATTTATGAGTGATGCATAAGGAAAGATATATCTAAATCAATGTATTAACATTAAGGATAAGATATTGGATTTTTCCATTCTTCAATCTAACTATAAGAAGATGTTATAACTTACTCCCTCCGTTCCAGGTAATGAGGGCCGGAGAGGGCCGGAGACCTTATAGTAAGGTCTCCGGCCCTCATTACCGGATGGAGGGAGTATAAGAAATTATGTATAAGAGTGTCGTGTTGGACAACCGTGCCGTGCCGTTCGATACTTTTAAATTAATTTAAACTTAAATCATAGTTGCCCAAATAAATTCCATAAAAGAAAGAGTGCCCTAAATATATTTCACACTAGTTAGAAGAATTACCATTTTAACTTACTCCATTTATTAATTGTTTACTATTTCACATTATAAAAAAAAAATTATTTTAATTAATTTTATTAACTTTTTTAAAATAAATAATAAATTAATTGAAAACATGTCATGAAAATTTTAGTATACTCCCTCCGTCCTACAAAAAGAATTTATTTTCGTCATTTTGATCGTCTCACCCAAAATGTACCTTTTCCTTTTTTACACACATGTGACCCACGTATTCCTTCTAATACAATAAAAATGTGGAGCCCACACTCCCACTAATACAACTACCCACTACACATTAAACAATAATACTCCTTAATCCACATATCAAAGGCAAAAACAACCCTTTGGGTGGGACGGAGGGAGTAGTATGTTATGCTACTATTAGGTTTTTTTTTTCTAACTGGCCAACACGTAGACAACGTTCAATCGTCACTAAAAAAATTGATTTTTATCAACGGAATATTTTGTTAGTAAAAATCTCAATTCCATTGTTAAATTGATTTACTAATGGATTAACAACAAAATTCGTTGGTAAAGTGCTGGTTGGTAAATTTTTAGCAACGAAAAATCAATTTCATTGATAAATAAGCAATCCGTTGGTAATTTATATGAAGATTCCCTTAATAATTCGTTGGTAATTACCAACGAATTGAATTCTGTTGGTAAAATAGAGAATAAATCTTGAAGCTTCTAGCTAACATGATGCTTATTTACTTTCCCCTATGATTAGACCTTGGGATTTTATTGCTAGGAATATATCGTTTTGTTAGCTAATTTATTTGTAATTACCAACTGATTGAAGTCTGTAGATAAATTCTTTTCTTAAAAAATACTATTTTTTTTAGTGCAAGAAAAAAAATAAACCAAATAAATCTGGAATATATACTCCCTCCTTCCTTTGGTAAGAGTCATGTTTGCTTTTGGGCACGTAGATTATGGAAGTATTATTATTTAATGTGTAGTGAATAGTTGTATTAGTGGATTTGTAGATCATATGTTTTAATTGTATTAGTGAGTATGAATGAGTCTCATGTGTCAAAAAAATAAAATGGGATATTTGGATGGAATAATTAAAGGGTTAATTGCGCCAAAAGTCCAAACTTTTTTGTGAATTTCAAATTAGTCCAAACTTTTTAATATTTACAAATAAGTACTCGACCTTTAATCCGTTTTATAAATCAAGCCACCGGCAGTGGAGACCGGCCCGGTGGTGACATGGAATTTTTTTTATTACATCACCCTCTCCTGTAAATTTCTCACCACTTTTCTTTCACCATTAACGCACTCACTTGTTTCTTTCTGCAATCTTCCATGGCATTTCCTTACCTCCATTTTCTTCTCAAAGTCTTCTCCACTACCGCACACACTATATCATATCTATGTTCATACTCCCTCTCAATTCTCTCTCTCAGTTGTTATCCCATATGTTTTCATATGTAATTTACTGCATAAAGCTCTGATCTTTCTGTGCTTGTAATGGGACTCCCACCACTCCTCCTCCTCTTTCTCCTCCTCACCGCCGCCGCCTCCGCCGCGGACATCCCTTTGGGCTCCACCCTTTACGCCTCCGACCCCAATTCCAAATGGTCTTCGTCTAATAATACTTTCACCCTTTCCTTCATTGCAGACCCTTTCTCCGCCGGAACCCTCGTCGCCGCCATCGCCTACAACAATATATCTATCTGGCAAGACAGGCCCTCCACGAACTCCTCCTCCGTGCTCCGCCTCCTCCCTTCCGGTGACCTCCAGCTCCTTCCATCCGCCACCTCTGCCACTCCTCTATGGTCCTCCGGCACTGTTAATTTAAATGTCGCCGCCGCCTCACTTGAAGAGTCCGGCAGGTTCGTACTCAAGAATTCCTCCGGCGCCACCGTGTGGTCAACCTTTGACCACCCAACTGATGTAATCGTGCCCAATCAGACCTTTAATGTTGCCCACACGCTTACATCTGGGCTGTATTCGTTCAAGCTTCTGAGAAATGGAAACTTGACGCTGTTGTGGAACAACTCCATCGTTTACTACAATTCAGGTTTGTGGAACTAGACGTTATCCAGAGTTTGGCCGGAAGTGCAGGCGGCGGAGGAAATGTTGCCGCGGAATTTGAACCGGCTCAAGCGGCTCCTCTCCAAGTTGACGGAGTATTCCCCCGAATTAACCTCGGGAGCCATTGGCGGGAGTACCAAGGAAGCAACAACTGGGTGGGGATGCTTGACCCACTTGACGGCGATCTCCGGCGGGAGGTGGACGGCAGGTGGTGGAGAGCTGGAGAGGAGAGATTTCTTGCCGGGGCGGTAACCTTCCTCCTTGGATAAAGAGGATAGAGAGTATTTTTTTTAATTATTATTATTATTATTTTAACAGGTGGAGGGGGTGACATGAATTAAAAATGACACGTCACCGAGCAGACCTCAAGTCCTTCCCGATGGCTTGATTTGAAAAACGGGTTAAAGATAGAGTACTTATTTATAAATATTGAAAAGTTTAGACTAATTTGAAATTCGTGAAAAGGTCGGGACTTTTGGTGCAATTAACCCATAATTAAAATAGTAAAATCTATGTACAGAAGGAGTATATATTGTCTACTTGTGTAGTGGCTATAGGATATGCCACTAAATCCGGATTAAGCTAGCCTAGCTACTACTTAAATTTTTTGACAACCAATGTATTATTGGAACTTGAGGCTTAATTAATTAATTACTCTATTAATTAAATTATCCAATTATGCATTGTGTTTGAACTCAAAGTGGAGTCTACCCTTTAATTAACTCATACTTCCCCATTACCATCCTAGCATTTCCTAAACACTTTTCAAAATAAAGAATAGTTAAAAAAATAAGATATAAAATTTCATCTCCAAGAGCCTCTTTAAAATAACAAAAAATTTTACATAATGAATTTGGCTCTTTAAAGAACAATTATATGAATGAGATAAGAAAAACTTTGATACAAAAGATACTCAATTGCACAAAAAATGTGAATAGCATTGATTCGAGAATTAAGTTTTTGAAGGGCAAATTCCATGCTATGAATGCTTTGTGTAGGGAAAGTGGTTGTACTTGGAATGATGTTAACAAGAAGATATCATAAATGATCATATTTGTTACTTAAACTTCGTATTTTGAATCTTATGTTTGCATTGTTATTTTTATTGTTATTTCTTCTAGAATCACAAAGATGCTAGAGGACTATATAATATATCATTTCCTTATCAATCGGACTTGGAGATTGTATATGGAAATGATAGAGCAACAGGACTTGGTGTAGAAGATCATGTAGTTGCTGCACAGAATAAATGTTGATTTGGATACTTCTATTACTAATGAAAGTGACAGCGATGACAATGAATATGTAGTTGATTCAACATCTGAACAGTCAAAATTTGTTTCTTCTGGTTCTAGGAAAAAAAAAAAGAAACATTCATCTAGTGAAGTTAAGAAAATTTTAAAGAAGGCAAAAAAATCTTCCTCAGTGCACAAGGCTGAATCTGATTTCAAAGTACTAAGTGGTCAAGTTGAGGGATTTATAAGTAACATCAATTCACACTTTGAGGTAATGTCAGATTAGGTGCAGGATATATCTTCAAAGATGCCTCAAGTTCTTGAAGAGTTGACTAAGCATGGATTTAGTGGAAAAGATAAATTTAAAGCTGCTCAAACTATTTGCAAGGATGTGGTGAAGGTTGAATTGCTCTTCAGTTTGGACCCTTTGAAGTGAATGATTATGTATGCAGTTTTATATAATTGTAATCTTTGATGCGGTTTTGAGAAAATGTTACAATTTGTTACTTTGTCTATTGACTATGTGATTTTTGAATTATCATGCAAGTATACTTAAATCACTTGCACATTTTGTTTTAAAAGCATGTTGAGATTATGTTTAAAGTTTTTCATTATTGAAATTTATGATTGTTTTAAAAGCATGTTGAGATTATGTTTAAAGTTTTTCATTATTGAAATTTATGATGTAATTCGCATATATTTATTTTTCATTATTGAAATTTATGATGTAATTCGCATATATTTATGAAGTGGTGATGTCTAAGAAGCTAGATCTTGCTGTCTGAAAGGCCTTAAGGAGGGTGAATATGACGTTTGAGGGAAGATTCTTTGGGTGAATATGACGTTTGAGGGAAGATTCTTGGCGGAGTGGTTTGTGTGAATGAAAGTGGTGACTGATGGGAAATGGATGGATGTTGTGCAGAGGTGTAAGTGGAATTTGTTGTTGTGGATGTTGAGTCTTTTGGCTAATTCAAGAAAGGGAAAGATATGGTCATGAACTAGCCATGGAAGCATTAACATTGTGAAGGAAGTGCTCCTCTCTGGTTCCATTAGCAGAGCTTAAGGTTGTTAGAACGTATGTATGGGTTGTAGTGGTGTCAAATTCACAATGAGAGGGAGAGAGGGAGGAATGGAGGGAGAGAGAGAGTTCTGGTTTTCTTGTTTTGGTTGATTTTCCGCAGGTTTTTATTATTTATAATGTTTATTAAATTAGGAAGTAAAAAAAGCAACAAAAAAAAAAAAACAACAAACAAAATTGAGTACCATTGCCATATTTTAAGTGAACCAGCATCATCTATCACATTGATTCCCATTACATAATTTTGATCCAAGCACTCACAATGTAATCACCATTCCCATTACCATTACCATTACCATTACCATTGAAGACTCGTTCACTTTCATTGCCATTGCCCTCTTAATATTTGAAACATGCCCTAACTTTAAAATTTTCACATAATGAGCCATGGTGATATCAAAGATGCGCACCACCATACCTACAAATTCAATGACTCACTAGCCCAATTCAAGGCTAAGCTCTTTCTCCTAAACGCCTACATCAATATCAATATTTGCTTTAAAACTACCAAATACCTAACAATGCCAACTCTACAGAGAATGGTGTTGCTGAGCTGAGAAAACTCAAGCGTGAAAGATGCAGGGGTGGAGATGGAAGACAAAAGTGGACTGGAGGGGGTTTTACCAAAAGGCTTTATCTTGATATCAAAACAATAAGTAATTGTGTTTGGTTTATTATATGGAATGGGAATAAGAATGGAAATGACAATATTGTGGAATGGGTATGCTTATTATAAGTGAGTGTTTGGTTTGATATTTGGAATAAGAGAAAAAGAGGAATGATAGGCATAGAAGCCAAAATCCTATGGAATGACTGATTCCACAATTCCTGAGAATCAATTTAATGTAGATGGAATGATAGTAGCTTAACAAACACCCACTATCTACTTTAATTCCCATTCCACCAGCCAAAACCCCCCAACCAAACGCACCCTTAAATCACTCATTTATAACAAAGATCCAATTTTTTTTATATATCAACACAGACATGTACTAAGGATTCCCACAATTTTATAATTGAAAAAAATGCTTGGCATAGTCGTGAAACTCAAATAACCAATTCAACAAATCTAGTGTACATACTTTTAAAGTATAAGCTTCCAAATTGTAAAGTAAATCAGAAACTCAAAAGTGAGGAGTCTAGAGGATCTGCAGACATACTTGAGAAGGTAAATTAGGCGCAAGATACTTGCGTGCTCGCTTCCTTGCTACTGCTTCCTCCTGCGTATGCTCCTCCTTGCTTTCAGAATGGTTATGCTTGCGGTAATAAATATACGGAGTGGCACAACGAAAACATGGATCGATTACTATCTTCTCCAGCGCCTCACAACTCTCCGCCAAATCCAACATCACTTCCAACTCACTCACGAATCCTCGAAACCCAACAAATCTCACCTCCTTCAGACAAGCATGTGAATCGACACCCATTCGCTCCATCTTCCTCTCCTTGAGGGCTATTCCCATGGACAAGGCCTGCAAATGTCATCAACTACATAAATGCATTGCATTGCAGTATTATTTCATACAGATGATGCATGAGAACAAATTATAATTACCTCTACTACTAATATTTCCAAGCAAGGGCATGCGCGTAATACATAAGTAATCGGTCGCAAAGAGCGAACCGAACTCCCACCCGCATTCAAAACCAATTGCTTAAGACGGCTCATTGTCACTGCTGAATGTAGCATTTCAGTCTCCTGTGGATCAGCATCAACAATTCAAAACATCATACTTGTAGACTGTAGAAATCAACTAAACAGAATTAAACATCTTTAATTTTAATCTAACCTACCAAAGAAGCAAGGTGTCCTCCAGAAATATTCAGTTTTGCTAGTTGCTGAAGGACACCCGAAAACATCACCATAACTTCTCTCAACTTACGAGTAAACGATCCTCCAATAGAAACCTCCACAAGCATCGGAACATTCTTAAGAACAAGATGCTCCAGTGTACGAGTATAGGCCTCGTATTTGAGAAACACAAGACTTGTATCACGAATCTCAAGTGAAGCAAGATTCTCACACCATTGTATTTCCAAATATTTCAGAGGAGGAGATGGTCCAATAATCCTTAATGTTCGCAGTTCTCCAGAATTTGAAATGGATAAGTGTTGGAGAAGAGGACAGTTGCGCATGAAAAAATCCAGAGCTTCACTGCTCACATTCACATGGTTCATTCTTAATTTCTCGAGGTACTTGAAATGGATAGAGCTCCACTGTGAACCAGCTTCCTTGCCTTTAAACAGGCATGTATATGGGAAAGTGTAGCATTGATCATAAGGGCGGGGAAATTCAGAGTCACCATCATCGGCCAACTCCAACTCAAACCTCTTAACCTTCCTTGACAGAGCATATTCAACCCATCTATCAATATATTTTTCACTAGTTCTGTCCAAATTGAAGTGCACCCGGAAGTCTTCGAGGTCTGACATCTTGCACAATGCGATGGTATTATCTACCCATCTAATATAGTTTGACCTTCCCTCATCAAGGGTCGATCCCCAATCACGTGCTATATCCACTTTCAGTAATGACTTGAAGTCGTCAAAATGCAGCCTAGTTGAGAGGGTCCATAAGTATCTCCATCGGTGAGAAAGTAGGCTAGTAGCAGCAGAGTCCTTCAAGGGTAGAAGAGACAAGATAAACACCAATAATTCATCTGGAAGCAGGCTGATTCTATCAATTGCACTATTCTCATCCCCACAATCCCCATTCACAATAGGGACATCAACCACAACCTGGGAAAGAACACAATATTAAACTATAGCCAGCGAGGTAAAGTCCAAACCTTTGACAGAATAATATGCAATGTTAACAGAGTAATTAAAAGTTTCTTTCTTTTTGGGTTTCTTCGAGCCTATCCATTCAAGGAAGCAATTTAAAAACAATAGTCAATATATCAGGCGTTAAAGATAAAAGAATCAACCTTTCTCGGTCGGTTGGCCATCATAAAATAAAGATGAAACCTTTGACACAGCAAGCAAGCCACCAAAACAGATCTGAGTCGCTGAAATAAGCAGGTTTTTTATAAATAAATTTGAAACCTTTGAAAGCAAGTCCACGGGGAGGCCACTTTCTCAATTGAAGCTTCAATCTTCTCTTAAGATATTTATTATCCAATAGAAGAAGAAAGGAGGAGAAATCACTGTAAGGGGGTAGCAGCACTCACCAAAACAGATCTGAATCGAATAAATAAGCAGGTTTTATAAATAAAGTTAAACCTTTGACACGGCCCTCACCAAAACAAGGCGGAGAAGCAGGTAATTAAAACAAGCCAGAGGTGATAGCACCAAATCAGATCTAGGTGGGAGAAAAAAGCAGGGTAATTAAGGGTTGAACGAGACTTCTGTCAGAGGAGTCAGGAAGAGGGTTGGATGATGTTTTTTTTAATCTAAAACAGGATTCACTGTGGATATGGCGATCGAAAACTCTAGGTCTAGGGACTAGGATGTTAGACTATGGACTGGTTTGGTAGGCCTAAAATAATAGGGCTCTATGCGGGGATGTCAATGGGCCAGGTAGTTAACTATCCAGACCTAGCTTGTTTCGAAACTGCCCGCTCTGGACTTGCCCGTGCTCCGCACGGGTCCTGACTAGAGCCGTCAAAAAGGGTTAGGGCCCGCGGGCCGGCCCGTCCCCACCTCTAAAAAAGGTGAGTTGGGCCGTAGAATTTGCAGCTCGTTTGGAGGCGGGCCTAAAGGGGCGGGCTCAACCCAAATGGGGGCTGGTTGGCCCGTTTGGGCCCGCCACAATTATTTTTTTTTCGAATGTTCAAATGTTTAATATTCCAAATATTTGTTGTTCCTTTGTTGAATATTTTTTAAAATAATGAATTAAATCATAACATGAATATTCTAAAATCTAAACATTTTGTACCTAAATATGTAAATAATTTAAAATCATATTTTGCTTGATTTTAAATTATTTTTAATTTTTAAAATTTTAATATATAAATGTATTTATATGGATTAGAAGCAAATGCACATACAAATTATAAACCTTTAAGATATCTAATCATTTGAAAATTGACAAGTATATAATCATATAATTGATCAACATGAAGATTGAGATGTTTATATTATGATGTTATGATGAATGAATTTTGAATAGACTTTATGATTATGTTTGAACTTTGTGATTAGCCTTTAGAACTAGTAAATTTTTTGTAATTTAATGTGTTATTTGAGGATAAATAGACTTACATTATTTTATTTGAAATTCTTAAGAAAATATATAATTAGTAAACTTTATGTTATTTGATTAATGATCTATGTTTATGTTTAATTGTTCATATAGTCATTTTATAAAATCTATAATTATATTTTAATTATCTAATTGATATTATAGATTTTATAAGAGCGTCCATCATTTAGATATTTTATTTTCAAATAATGGTAATGGTAATGATAATTATAATTTTGCAAGCTTCCATTATTTTGATATTTTATTTTTAAATAATGATAATTATTATAACATCGTTAAAAAAAAAAAAAAAGAGAGGCGGGTTGGCCCGCCATAACCCGCCACCCACCTTTAAATGGGTTGGCCCTAGCAATCTTAGCCCGTACCCGCTTAAGCCCGCCAAAAGGCGGGTTGAGGTGGGTTTTGGCCCACCCCGCCCCGCCGTCAGCCCGTTTCGATGGCTCTAGTCTGCCTCACAGACCCGCGCCCCGCCCTGCCCCATTTTTCAATGTACACATATATGAAAATCAGGAAATGAATCTTCGATATTCAACGGACTGCACAATACAAAACAGAGAACTAATGAAAATCTAAGACTTAATCATTGACATGGCAAGCTGAAACCCTTAAAAATGTAAGAAAGAAAAGCCCAGAGACTAATCCATCACTCCGTAAAAATAAAAACCAATACGATTCGATAGTCCACGATTTTTTTGGATCTCTACATTGATTTAAAATCAAACAGTGAAAGACACACAAATCAAAAGGGAAAAAATCCTAGAATCGGAAACCCCAAAACTAAAACGACCTTGACTATTATGGGATTCCGGCTAAGAACGGCTGGCGGACGGTGGCTGGTAGATGATGGCTAGTCCTTTGAAACTTGAAAGAGACAGAGAGAGAGTACTGCCGGGATTTGAAAAATTAGGAGAGGACAGTGGCTGGCGGGCGGTGGCTCATGGCCACCGGATGCCGGATGGTGAAGAGACGAGAGAGTGAGCCGTGAGGGAGTGAAACGGCTGGGCAAGGGTTGGGAATGAAATGAAGAGAGATAACAGGGTTAGAGTTTGAATAATTAATCAATAAAGTGTTCGTTTGCTTGGTGGTATTAAGGGGATTGATACACAATACCTCGTAATACCACGTTTGTCTCGATGTATTAATAATACTTGGTCAAAGGTATTAAAATCCCCCTATATTAATAATACCATTCCTTTGGTATTGTGTATCCCACCTCAATAGGTGGGATACACAATACCACCATTTAATACATAGGTATTAAATGTAATTTTACCATTATAACCTTATCTAATATTAATTATTATTATTATATTAATAATAATAATTAATAATTATTATTATTATTAATAAATAATAATAATATTAAAAATAATAATTATAAATAATAAAAATTTGTAATTATAATAAATAATAATAATAATTAATAATATATATTGATAATAATAATTAATTAATAATAAATAATACTAATATACTAATTAATAATAATATTATTAATAATACATAATAATAATAGTAATAATAATTAATAATTATAATAAATAATATTAATAATTAATAATTAAAAGTATTAATAATAATAATTAATAATAATAATAATTATTATTAAATATATATAATTATTAATAAATAATAATAATATTAAAAATAATAATTAATAATATTATTATTAATAATACATAATAATAATAATTATTATAACTAATAATAATAATAATTAATAATTATAATAAATAATATTAATAATAATTATTATAAATAATAATAATTAATAATATTATTATTAATAAAAATATTAATAATTAATAATATATATTGATAATTAAAATTAATAATTAATAATGAAAATAATACTTTATAATAATAATAATAAGGGTAAATATGTCATTTTACTTATTATCCCATTTGTTAATACTCAATAAAAAATATAAAATAACTAATACCTAGTTATCAACAATCCCATTTTTCCATCATACCAAACAACAATACAATTAATCACAAGTCAAACAAATCCCATTATACACAATACCTTTATATCACATACCCCCAAGCAAACGACCTCTAATTATATAATAAATAATATACCATATATAACGTAATATACATATTATTGTATTTAACGGGTCGGGTCGGGTCGGGATATTATCAAGATCCGAACCCGCCCCGTATGCTTACGGGTCCAAGTCGGCCCGTCCCATTTCTGTTCCGGGCCAGATCTGGGCCTTCCCAATTCTTATGGGTCGGGACGGGTCGGGACAAGATTGACATCTCTAGCTCTCTGGCCTAGTAGATTTTTAGGTGGGTATGTATGAGACAGGTATATATTATACTCCCTCCGTCCTGGGTATTTTTATCCGTTTGTATAGGTACGAAGATTAAGATATTTTATTTTTTTTAATATATAATACTCCATAAGAGAAAGTAGTAATTTAAAAGGAAAAAGTAAATAAAGTTGTTGGGAATAATAAATAAATTGTAAAAAAATAATTAAAGTTGTTTGGATCTATGTAAAAGTACGTGAGACACCCAAAATGGAAAATGAGTAAAAATATGTGGACCGAGTGAGTATTTTAAGTATAATATAACAGAAACTTTTCTGTGTGTCGTCTTATGACATATAATTTTTTTTTAATTTTTTAATTATTTTTTTATATTTTCCTTAATTACTTATCATTAACTTCCTTATTTAATAATTTTTTAAATAATGTATTTTCTTATTTTATTATCAATTAATCTTAAATAGGTAATAAATTTAAAAAATTATTTATAGAAATTAAAAGCAAAATATTAATTAAAAATAAAAGCTATGTTTATTTGAGATAATAATAAATACAAATAAACACATACATAATTTCAGAAAAATATTTAATTAAAAATATATATCAAAATATAAATTTAAAATATATTTAAATTTTCTTATATGTGCACCTCATTAATTTAAAATTATTTTTTTTATTTTTTCATTTTGATTGATGACTAATTAAATTTTGAATATCTTTATATATTTATTTTGGTATCATTATTTAATTACTAAATCTTTTTTGTAATAAATTAATAAGTATAAATTTAAATTATATATAGATGGAAAAAAGAATATTCCATATAATATTCTCTCTCCCCACCTATAAATAAGTCTTTTCGGTTATTCATTCCAAACACACACACTTTCAATTTTTCAAGAGGAATATAAGCTTTTTTCAAGTTTCTCTAGATAATTGATTTATAAAAAGTACTCACTCCATCCGCTTCTAAGGTATCCATTTGTTTTTTGCAGAAACTTTTCTTCTTGTGCGTCGTCTTCATAGTGCTCCAATATGACATATAATTTTTTATTTTTTTAAATTTTTTTAAATTATTTTTTATATTTTCCTTAATTACTTATCGTTAACTTCCTTATTTAATATTTTTTTAATAATGTATTTTATTATTTTATTACTCTCTCCGTCCCATATTAAGTTTGACGTTTGCTTTTTGAACGGAGATTAAGGAGTATAATATTTTAATATGTAGTGAAGTGAGAGAAATAATATTTAATGTAAAGTGTGTAGTTGTATTAGTGTTGTGTATGGTCATGGAATAATTAATTATTTTGTGTGGGCCCATCTTGACAAAAAGGGAATGTAAACCTTAATCTGGGACAACCCAAAATAGAAAGTGTAAACCGGGACGGAGGGAGTATTAATTAATCTTAAATAGGTAATAAATTTAAAAAATTATTTATAGAAATTAAGAGCAAAATATTAATTAAAAATAAAAGTTATGTTTATTTGAGATAATAATAAATACAAATAAACACATACAGAATTTTTTTAATTAAATTATATATCAAAATATAAATTAAAAATATATTTAAATTTTCTTATATGGGCACCTCATTAATTTATCATAAAATTAATTTCTTTTTTATTTTTTATTTTGATTGATGACTAATTAAAATTTGAATATCTTTATGTATTTATTTTGATATCATTATGTAATTACTAAATCTTTTATTGTAATAAATTAATAAGTATAAATTTAAGGGTCACTTACTGTTGGATACATAAAATAATGCATAATTGCTGTAAACTACATGACTCAAAGTGTTATTACTCATAACTACACAATTATGATTGTGATACCATAAATACCCTTATGTATTTGCACAATTTGGTTCTACACAATTTGGTTTTACACAATTTTATTTTTGCACATTTTAAATTCCGGCAGCAGATAACGGTAGTCAGCGACTGTCCGGCCGGCGATCAACGGCGGTCCGGTGAAAGTCCGGCCGGTGGGTGGGTGAGAGGTAGGGTTGGTGGTTTAAAAGTGTATGGAATTATAAGGTTATATTTGGTATTTTACTTTAAATTTAAATTATATATAAATGGAAAAAATAATATTCTATATAATATTCTCTCACCCCAGTTAAAAAATATAATGATACTTTTAAGGAGAATGATTGAACTTACACATAAGATCATATAAAAGTATAAAAGACAACATAAATTAGAGTAGATTATAAATAAATAATATGAAAGTAGAATCTATAAAGAGAACCAAAAGAAGCAGCATTAGAGAGAAAAAAATGATTAAAAAGAAAAATAAAAGATAAAATATTAAAATATAAAAATAGGGTTCATAGAATTATTATAAAGAAAATACAAAAATTGAAAGAAAAAAAGATAAAAAAAAAGAATAATACCTCAAAAGAAAATGATTAGACCTAAAAATAATATCAAATAGTAGAATGGTTAAACTTAAAATAATATCAAATAAAAGTATAAAAGAACATAAAATAAATTAACTTATAAAAATTAAATTTATAGAATTATTTTAAAAAACACACAAAATTCGAAGAGGAAAAAAAAGATAACAAAAAATTAAAAAGTATAATAATACATTTATGGAGAATGATTGAACATGCATATAAGATCAATAAAAGTATAAAAAATAAAACAAATTAGAGTAGATTATAAATAATATGAAAGTAGAATTTGTAAAAGAGAAGAAAAAGAAGAAGTATTAAAGAAAAAAAAACAAAAAGAGGATTAGAAAGAAGAACAATAGAAAAAAAAATTAAAAAGTATAATGATTTTTTAAAAAGAACGATTGAACCTGCATATATGATCAAATAAAAGTATAAAAAAATTAGAGCAGATTATGAATAATATGAAATTAGAATCTGTAAAAGAGAAGAAAAAAAAAAGAAGAATTAGTGAGGAAAAAAAGAGAAGAATAGAGTAAGAATTTGATTAGGTAATGAAAAAATTTATATGACATGATTTTAAAAAATCAACGATCTTGATTGAATTGAAATCAATATTTATAAAGATGATTATAATAAAAATAAAATTGAAATATTTATTGAAATTAAGAATATATTAATTTAAGACTAATCAAATTTGAAAAAATATTTCCTATATTTATCAAATTTATAGTATGCAATAAAAAATTTAAAATTTAAATAATGAAATCCATTATTAATATAATAATAATAATAATTTATTAAAAGGATTAATTGAATGATTAAGATTAAAATTAAATTGGACGGTTATGATTAAAATTAAATTAGTACAATTAAAAAAAAAATTAAAAACAAAAGTGAAAATTCAGATTTGCTTTTATATATGTATAGATAAATATAGTATATATTATACTTCCGTAAATAATAATCTTATTCAATCTTCACCACTCAATAAAATAAAATAATTTAAAGTAAAATTAATAACTACCCACTACCCTAATTTACACCGTAAACTTCCAGTGACCCTGTAGTTAATATAAAAATAATAACTTAAATATAAAAATAAAATAAAGGTAGTATAATTCCTACTGTGATACTCATGGGAAAATCTAGTTACTTAAAATTCCAAACTACAAATTATTATTATCTTCACCCATTGTTTCAAAATCTAACATACTTTAATATCTTCTTTTCACCCATTGTCCCAATTTTTTCTCAAAGGACTTTTTAGAAGATTTGATCTAATTAATGTAAATTCTCGCTATTTAAACCCAAAAATTCACAAAATCGCATTAAAGGGCCTCACCTTAAATCTAACTTATAATCTTTCATTAACCTTCAATAAAATCACTACTTATATGCGAATTTAATTAAATAAATTATACTTTTTATCAAGAGAAGAGACCTCTTATAAGATTGTACAATTGAATGAATTTACTTATTTATTTCTTTATTTATAAATTAAATGAAAAAATAACAATCATATTACAACTACTCATTTTATATTAAAATATTAATTAATCTCTTAATAAAATTAAAATAAATTTTAATTAATCTCTTAACACTACTAAAATAATAGGTGATTCAGGATGCACCCCTAATTTATAGGTTTAAGGTTTAATGTAACAGAGTGGTGGGTTGTTTAGTTTAAAAAATAGGTTTAAGGTTTAATGTTAAATGTGGCTAGTAGTTTTAGTTTAAAAAAAATTAATTAATAATATTATTTTATTTAGCGATAGAATTTATAGATTTATGATATAGTAATGATTTAGGGTCAATAGTTTTAAGAAGTAGGATTTATATTGGTAGGGTTTAGAGTTTTTCACTAGAGGATAAATTCATAAAAATACACTTTTTAAAATATATAGATGTCCATATTATGGACGTTAGCAGCACCCTTGATGTTAAGAGTGATAGTAGTTTTAGTTTAAAAAAATTAATAATATTATTTTATTTAGCTAAAGAAATTAACTAAAATTAAATCTAATGATTAAGATCGTTGCAATCGTTCAGGTGCACGATACAATCAAATTGTACTCTAAAATAGTATATGGATACAACGGAAGGAGTATATGAACTCTGAGATGAGATAAGGACTATAATTTCATCTCTAAACTAATACTAAATAAAGATGCAATTAAAATTTTACATGCACAACTTATAGGAGATAAAAAAAATTTTTGTCCCATGGCCATGTACAATTTTTGCCCAAAAAAAATAACATTTGGGCATTTGTCCCACTATCTTCATAATTGCGCCAATGTTGCCCCATTTTCGCCGGAATTTGATATTTTCGTCGGAATCGATCACGTGCATGTCACGTGATCATCAGATTTGACATTTCCCAGCAGGAAAAAATATTTTTTGCCCCGTAAGTTTGGTCATGTACACGTTTTGCCCCAAAAAAGATAAGGTTTGGGCATTTATCCCAATATCTTTATATTTGCGCCAATGTTGCCCCATTTTTTTCGAAATTTGACATTTTCACTAGAATTGATCACATGCGTGTCACGTGATTATTGAATTTTGCATTTCCCGGCGAATTTACTGACCTAGCGACACAGTGGCATCCACATTAATAACAACAATAATAATATTCTATTAAAAATTTAATTAAAAAAATACCCTCAATCAATGCACTTAATTCTCATGTGCCCTCCACATACTTCCACCATCTTCGCAAACTCCCTCTTTTTGTTAATTAGATGATCCCTCGTGTACCCTCTCACCACCATGGGTGGCAGCCATTGGATCTTCCGCTCGCGCCATACTACTCACGTCACCAAGCTCCCCATCATCATCTACTTCCACGGCGGAGGGTTCGTATTCTTGAGCCCCACCACTCCATATTCTTCCATAAGTCATGCAACCGTATGGTTGCTCACTCTCCTTCTCTCATCGCTTTCGTCGAGTAATACCTAGCATTAGAGAATCGTCTTCTGGAGGCGTACGACGACCACATGGACGAAGTGCAGTGGGCTAAAACCTAAGCACTCGCCGGTCGTGATGCCAACCCTTCGATTGAAGAATTCGTTGAATTCTCTAGAATTTTTCTAATGGAAAGCAGCATCGCCGGCAACATGGTCTACCACGTGAGGATGCGTGCACTTGATATTGATTTCCAGATCACAATTGGAATCGCGAGACTAATAATGAACCCGTTCTTCAGTGGGGTGCGAAGGACTGAATCGGAGCTAAAAAATGCCAACGACCCCATCCTCCTCTACATGGTTCCGATATCATGTGGTAGCTCGCACTGTTGGAGGGTAAGGATCGAGGCCATGTATAGTGTGATCCGTTCTTTGGTGGTAGGCCCTTGGAGGAGAAGATCCTATAGTTGGTGCCCATGGTGGTGAAAGGATACACAGGGGATACCTGATTGACAAGAAGAGTGAGTTTGCGTAGATGGTGGAAGCACATGGAGGGCACGTTAGAACTGAGTTCATCGATATTGAGGGTATTTTTTAAAATTAAATTACCAATAAAAATATTATTATTGTTGTTATTAATGTGGATGCCATTGTGTCGCCAAGTCAGTAAATTCGCCGGGAAATACAAAATTCAATAATCACGTGACATGAATGTGATCGATTCTAGTGAAAATGTCAAATTCCTGAAAAAATGGGGTAACAATGACGCAAATATAAAGATATTGGGATAAATGCCCAAATCTTATATTTTTTGGGGCAAAACGTGTACATGACCAAACTTACGGGGCAAAAAAAAATTTCTGTAGGGAAATGTCAAATCCGATGATCACATGAAATGCATGTGATCGATTCCGGCGAAAATTGGGCAATATTGGCGCAATTATGAAGATAGTGGGACAAATGCCCAAATGTTATCTTTTTTGGGGCAAAAATTGTATATGACCAAACATATGGGCAAAAAATTTTTTTATCTCCAACTTATAGTTTAGTTTAATCAAATGCTAATGCAAATTACTCCTTCCGTCCCACAACAAGAATGGCGAAATTTTTTTGCATGTAAATTAAGGAATATAATATTTAATGAGTAGTTGGGGGTAATTGAGGTGAGAGAAATAATATTTAAAGTAGGTGTATAAGCACTTAAATTTTATTGCCTATTAAAGGAAAATATATGGCAAATTAATGCAATAATTACCAATTATTTATTTATTTATTAAGGGATTTAAATAAATAAATTCCTAAAATAGATTAATAAATACTCCCTCCGTCCCCTTGAAAGGTACTCGTTTGCTGTTTGCACGTGGACGGTTCTAAGGTCTTTATTTGCTTTTTGCAAGTAAATTAAGGAGTATTATTATTATATATAAGGTGGGTAATTGTATTAGAGGGAAGTGATGGTCATATTGTATATTTTCTTTATTAAATAGAGGAAATTGATACTTTTGAAGCGGATGCCAGGAATAGTGAAATGGATACCTTTCAAGGGGACGGAGGGAGTAATTGATAATTAATTTAAAACCCAATAAATTAAATGAGGTTTAAATTAAATAAGACAAGTTCAAGACAAATAAACCTGACTTGAGGCCTAAGAAAGTGAAAGACCCAAGCCCGCAGAATCAGGTCAAATCAGCCCTGGACCAATCAGACTGCGAGTTATTTATGGAGTATCCTCATCTTTCACCTATATAAGGAGCCCTCCTTCATTCATTCCAGACACACATTCAAAGACTTGAAGATACAAACGCTCTGAAGAGATTGAAACACGAGCAATGCTCCTCAAGATCTTCAAGCATCTTTAAGTCAAGAACGGCAAACGATCGGGATTAAGGTGGGGAGCCCCCAAATCAAGCGTTCTTCATACACTAAGTTCTTTGGTGTTCTTCGCGCTAAGAACAACATACGACCCGGGATTAAGGTGCTAAGCCCCCCAGATCAAGTGTTCTTCGGATCAAGTACGTTTAATCCAAACAAAGGCTCGACGCTTCTAGATTAACGTTATAAGGTCCCAAACCCGAGTTCGGACAAGCTTCAACTGAAGATCCGACTCAATACACCCAGTCAACGCGGTCAAGTAAAAAAGTCAAAGTTAAAGGCCAAATTGATTCGAAAGAAGAATCAGAGGATAAATAGAGATTGTTTCCTAAATTATCAAGTTTAATCCGTTGGGATTATTATTGTAATTCTTTTGTGTTTATTTTATTATAAATACTCCCTCCGTCCGCCACAAAGGTGGACATTTGCTTTTTGCACGTGGATTAAGGAGTATTATTATTTAAGGTGTAGTTGGTAGTTGTATTAGTGGGGTGTATGAGTCCCATAAATTTATTGTATTAGTGATGTGTGGGTCCCATGTGTTTAAAAAGGGAAATGTGGACCTTTGGTGCGGACGCCCAAAATGGCAAAATGTGGACCTTTCGGGCGGACGGAGGGAGTACAATATTTGTTGTTACAAATTTTGGCATGCCCAGTAGGACTGTCTCTACCTCTCATCTCTTCTCTCAACAAGCTCGAAGATGCAAAGTATGACTCCTCTGAAGATCGCGATAAAAAGGTCATCTACCTCAAAGCCTTTAGAGCTACATGCTGTGAAGATGCAAGTCAAGACTCCGCTAAAAATTACGATACGAAGGCAAATTGCATCAAAGTCTCTAGAGTCGCCAATTGAAAATGTTAAACTCGTTACAAGAAGTATGTCTGAAGCCTCCTCAGAAACAAACCATGTGGTTGGGATTGCTCTTAATAAGCCATTGCACGGAGACAAAAACAGTGAAGATGATTCTACATGCTCAACTCCTCACTCAATGCCAAGCTCACCATCTGCCTCAATTGCAATTGCAGTGATGACGACGAGTGCTATAACCATTGAGGAACAACTCGCAAGTATGATGAGAGCCATTGAAGGACTCACTAAGCATATGGAAGCTCAAGACGTAAAGATCTCCGTACTTATGAAGAAAAATGGATAATGTGGAGACAAGTCATACAAAATAAGAAACAAGTTGAGGATGAGCACGGGGAGGAAGACTCAACGAAGCATCATCTATCTGAAGAAAGGCCAGCTGAGGATATGATACAAGTTTCAACTGACGGAACGCTTTCTATCAACCAACTAAAGAACATCGTGGTAGAGACAATAAAAGACAAGTTTGAAGGAAGTTTTAAATCTTGTGTTGCCTACCAAAAGCCATATACAAAGAGAATTGATAACTTGAGGATGCCAGCTGACTATCAACCTCCCAAGTTTCAACAATTCGACGGCAAAAGCAATCCAAGACAACATGTGGCGCATTTTGTTGAGACATGCAATGATGCTGGGACCTACGAAGATCACATGGTTAGACAATTTGTCCGATCTCTAAAAGGAAATGCCTTCGATTGGTACATCAACTTAGAACCTAACTCCATTGACAGTTGGGGGCAAATGAAAAAAGTATTCATCAATCGATTCTATAGCACACGAAGAATTGTTAGCATGATGAAGCTAACAAATACTCATCAAAGTGATAAATAATATGTCATCAACTACATCAACAGATGGAGAAGCCTAAGCCTCAATTGCAAAGAAAAGCTATCAAAAACTTCAGCTATTGAAATGTGCATTCAAGGGATGCAATGGAATCTTAGCTACATACTCCAAGGAATTCGGCCTAAAACTTTTGAAGAGTTGGCTTCAAAAGCTCACGACATGGAGTTAAGCCTGACATCAAATAACATCGAATGGTCCTCTATTCAAGACTCTTACGAGTTTGAATACATGTCCTTCGATTAGCCCTTGGAAGGGGAACCACACGCAAAGGCTGCAATTTCTATAAAGATTAATAGAAATGAAGTTGAAGCAAGAAAAAACAATGCATCCCTAGATTGGGGGCAATGAACTGTTGATAAATCAAATCATGCTCCTTGACATGAGCGAAAACTGTCTGCATTGCGCTCCTCTCAAGTCCCACAAGTTATGCTCATTGATATGAGCTAAAACTATCTACAAGTCACGCTCCTTGATATGAGCTAAAACTATCTAAAATTTTTAAGTCAAAGCTCCTTGACACAAGCTAAAACTGTCTGCATTATGCTCCTTGATATGAGCTTAAACTATCTACACATCAAATTAAATCTCCTTGAGAAGAGACGAAACTCTCTACATGTTACGCTCCTCGACACGAGCTAAAAATGTCCATACAATACTCCTTGATACGAGTTTAAGCTATCTAAAATTCTCAAGTTACGCTCCTTGATATGAGCTAAAACTATCTACACACAATGCTCCTTGATACGAGCCTAAACTATCTAACACAAATCAAATTCAAGACTCCTCGATACGAAAAAAAACTATCCACACAATACTCCTTGATATGAGTATAAACTATCTACACATCAAATCAAATCTCCTTAGGAAGAGAATAAACTCTCTACACACAAAGCTCATCGACATGAGTGAAAAATGTCCACACAAGGCTCCTTGACACGAGTATAAACTGTCTACAAGTTCAAATTCAAGACTCATTAACACGAGTATAAACTGTCAGCAAATTTAAGTTCAACGCTCCATGACGCACGAGCCTAAACTGCATGTTACTCCTGGCCTGCATGAGCATAAACTGTGTACGTGCCCCCTATTCAAATCAAATCATGTCCCTTTGAACTACATTATGACTTGATTCTCTTCAAAGAGGTACGTAGACAGCTTAGCACTTCACTAAGTTCAATCATAATTCAGGTTATTCATATCAAGTTGGTGAGACAAGCAATAAAATTCAATCATGTTGATTAAGAATGGATTATCGCAATTTGTTCACTTCAACACAAAGGCGTCCGTGAACAAAATGCGAAAGGGCATTTGTAAGCACTTGAATTTTATTGCCTATTAAAGGAAAATATTTGGCAAATTAATACAATAATTATCAATTAATTATATATTTATTAAGAGATCTAAATAAATAAATTCCTAAAATAGATTAATAAATAATTGATAATTAATTTAAAATCCAATAAATTAAATGGGGTTTAAATTAAATAAGGCAAGTTCAAGACAAATAAACCTAACTTGAGGCCTAAGAAAGTGAAAGGCCCAAGCCCGCAGAATCAGGTCAAATCAGCCCTGGACCAATCAGACTGCGCGTTATTTATGGAGTATCTTCATCCTTCACTATATAAGGAGTCCTCCTTCATTCATTCCAGACACACATTCAAAGAATTGAAGATACAAACGCTCTAAAGAGATTGAAACACGAACAACGCTCCTCAAGATCTTCAAGCATCTTTAAGTCAAGAACGACAAACGATTCGGGATTAAGGTACGGAGCCCCCCAAATCAAGCGTTCTTTATACACTAAGTTCTTCGGTGTTCTTCGCGCCAAGAACAACATACGACCCGGGATTAAAGTGCTAAGCCCCCCAGATCAAGTGTTTTCGGATCAAGTACGTTTAATCCAAAAAAAGACTCGACGCTTCTGGATTAACGTTATAAGGTCCCAAACCCGAGTTCGGACAAGTTTCAACTGAAGATCCGACTCAATACACCCAGCCAACGCGGTCAAGTCAAAAAGTCAAAGTTAAAAGCCAAATTGGTTCGAGCGAAGAATCAGATAATAAATAGAGATTGTTTCCTAAATTATCAAGGTTAATCCGTCGGGATTATTATTGTAATTCTTTTGTATTTATTTTATTATAAATACAATATTTGTTGTTACAAGGTGTATTAGTGTGAAGTGTGGGTTATGGAGAGAAAATTAATTTATGTGGGTCTCTTTTACTAAAAAGGAAAATGCACATGTTGTGTTGGGACGGATGAAAATGGTAAAATGCACCCCTTGTTGTGGGACGGAGGAAGTCTCATTTTATATGCGAAAAAGAAACCAAATAATTTAGGTCAGGGTAGGGTCAGGTAAAATTGAGGTATTTAACCGAAAGGGGTGAATTTCCAAAATCACTAAAGAAGAGGAGGGAATGATGGGTTACCACTTACCAGATTCGAATCCAAGGAAACTAACTTTACATTTTACACATAAGGAGCCATGGTGATATCAAGATGCCACCGGCCCACCACCATACCTGCAAATTCAATTCAAGGCTAAACGCCTACATCAATATCAATATTAGCTTTAAAACTACCAAATACCTAACAATGCCAACTCTACAGAGAATGGTGTTGCTGAGCTGAGAAAACTGAAGCGTGAAAGATGCCTTTCAGGGGATGAGACAGAAGGCAAAAATGGACTGGAGGGGGGTTTACCTAAAGGCTTTATCTTGATATCAAAACAATAAGTTGAAGTAAATCAGAAACTCTAAAGTGAGGAGTCTAGAGGATCTGCAAACATACTCGAGAAGGTAAATTAGGTGCAAGATACTTGTGTGCTCGCTTCCTTGCTATTGCTTCCTCCTGCGTATGCTCCTCATTGCTTTCAGAATGGTTATGCTTGCGGTAATAAATATACGGAGTGCAGCAACGAAAACATGGATCGATTACCATCTTCTCCAGTGCCTCACAACTCTCCGCCAAATCCAACATCAATTCCAACTCACTCACGAATCCACGAAACCCAACAAATCTCACCTCCTTCAGACGAGCATGCGAATCAACAGCCCTTCTCTCCATCTTCCTCTCCTCAATGATCATTCCCATGGACAAGGCCTGCAAATGTCATCAACTACATAAATGCATTGCATTGCATTACAGCATTATTTTACACAGATGATGCATGAGGCCAAATTATAATTACCTCTACTACTAATATTTCCAAGCAAGGGCATGCGCGTGATACATAAGTAATCGGTCGCAAAGAGTGCAACGAACTCCCACTCGCATTCAAAACCAACTGCTTAACACCGCTCATTGTCACTGCTGAATGAAGCATTTCAGTCCCCTGTGGATCAGAATCAACAATTCAAAACATCAAACTTATAGACTATAGAAATCACTTAACAGAGACATCTTTAATTTTCATCTAACCTACCAAAGTAGCAAGGTTGCCTCCAGAAATATTCAGCTTTGCTAGTTGCGGAAGGACACCCGAAAACATCACCATAACATCTCTCAACTTACGAGTAAACCGTCCTCCAATAGAAACCTCCACAAGCAGGGGAACATTCTTAAGAACAAGATGATGCAGTGAATCAGCATAGGCCTCGTATTTGAGAAACACAAGATCACTTGCATCACGAATCTCAAGTGAAGCAAGATTCTCGCACCATTGTATTTCCAAATATTTCAAAGGAGGAGATGGTCCAATAATCCTTAATGTTCGCAGTTCTCCAGAACCTGAAACGGATAAGTGTTGGAGAAGAGGACAGTTGCGTAAGAAAAACTCCAGAGCTTCACTGCTCACATTCACATGGTTCATTCTTAATTTCTCCAGGTACTTGAAATATTCCTTGCCTTTAAACAGGCATCTATACGGGAAAGTGTAGCATTCATCGTAAGGGCGGGGAAATCTCGAGTCGCCATCATCGACCAACTCCAACTCAAGCCTCTTAACCTTCCTTGCCAGAGCATATTCAACCCATCTATTAATATATTTTTCACTAGTTCTGTCCAAATTGAAGTGCACCCGGAATTCTTCGAGTTCTGACATCTTGCACAATGCGATGGTATTATCAACCCATCTAATATAGTTTGACCTTCCCTCTTCGCGGGTCGATCCCCAATCATGTGCTATATCCATCTTGAGTAATGACTTGAAGTCGTCAAAATGCAGCCTAGTTGAGAGGGTCCATAAGTATCTCCATCGTTGAGAAAGTAGGCTAGTGGCAGCAGATTCCTTCAAGGGTAGAAGAGACAAGATAAACACCAATAATTCTCTGAACGTCAACCACAACCTGGGAAAGAACACAATATTAAACTATAGCCAGTATAACACGACGTAAAGACGGAAAAAAAAGTTTTTTTTCTTTTTGGGTTTCTTCGAGCCTATCCATTCAAGCAAGCAAATAGCCAATATATCAGGCGTTAAAGATAAAACCTTAATCAGCCAAAAGCAACAAGTATGAAAGAATCAACCTTTCTCCGTCGGCCCATCATAAAATAAATAAAGTTGAAACCCAGCAAGCAGCACTCCTCACCAATACAGAGAAAGAAGTAGGTTTTATAAATAGAGTTGAAACCCTGAGACGGAGAAAGAAGCAGGTAAGCCAGGAGTAGCAGCACTCACCAAAACAGCTTGCTACATACCGGATAAAAAAAAAATAAAAAAAACCATCAGCGTCAGCAAGCTCAATTGTGCGCCGAGATAAATAAAGTACTCTAAAGAATGGAGACTGGTTGTGGTATACGGGGAGGCCACTTTCTCAATTGAAGCTTCAATTTTCTCTTAAGAAATTTATTGTCCAATAGAAGAAGAAAAGAGGAGAAATCCACTGAAAGGGGTAGCAGCACTCACCAAAACAGATCTGAATCGGAGAAATAAGCAGGTTTTATAAATAAAGTCGAAACCTTTGACACAGCAAGCAAGCCCTCACCAAAACAAGGCGAAGAAAGAAGAGGGTTGAACGAGGCTTCTGTCAGAGGAGTCAGGAAGAGGGTTGGATGATGTTTCTATTTAAAAAAACTGGATTCACTCTGGATATGGCGATCTAATACTCTTAGGTCTAGTCTGGTTTTGGTAGGCCTTAAAGATAGAATTAATTGGGCTCTCTGGCCCTCTTTATCAATTGGGCCATCCTTTTAGATTTTTAGGTGGGTATATATGAGACGAATATTAATTGGATATATATTTTTAAATATTAATTGAGAGTTTTTTTTTTGTTTTTTTTGCTTGCAAGTTGCTTCCAAGAGCTCCTGTGATGATGTGTCAAATTGCTGTTTATTTGAATTAATTTAATTTAATTAATTACTCCCTCCGTCACATAACAAGTGTGCATTTTGTAATTTTCGTCTGTCCCAACACAAAAAGTGCATTTCTCTTATTAGTAAAAGAGACCCACAAATAACAATTAATATATCCTCATGAGACTTACACATCATACTAATATACACACTCACTTTACATTAAAATATTATTTCTCTCCCCTCATCTACACAATAAATATTATATTTCTTAATTTACATGCCAAAAAGTTTTGACACCCTTGTTGTGGGACAGAATGAGTATTATTTATTTAATTTGATTTAATTATTTGAAATATAATATCTTTAAATTTACAACTAAAAGATAAAGAATGAGACTTGCGTGCGTCCGGGCGCATGTGAACACATTCTGTGCACCTTTATAAATTTAGTATTATGGGTAAGGGTATATTGCTTTGGTCTAAAGGGTATACACTTTATTAATTAATAAAAGGTTTTCCATTTTGTTCTAAATGATATACACTTTTCATTAATATTTTTTTTATAAAATAAAGGGTACACATTTTTATACTAAAGTGTATACAATTTAACACAAAATTCTAAAGGCACACGGAGTGTTGCCTATGCTCCCAGATACACATAATAATTTTCTTTAGAAAATAAAGGGTACACATCTGTATACTAAAGGGTATACAATTTAATACAAAATTTTAAAGGCGCACGAAATATGGTCCGTGCGCCCGGGTGCACAGAAGTTTTTGCTAAAGATAAATACTTCCCGTAGCTTCCGTGTGACATGTCAAATTATGGTTTATTTGAATTAATTTAATTAATGATTATTTATTTAATTCGATTGAATTATTTTAAAAATAATATCTTTAAATTTACAACTAAAAGATAAATATTTAAAATATTTAATATTTATCTTAAATAAATTTCTTATAGAATACATATATAATTGATTTTAATATTTGATTTGATAATTTTTTTTAAACTTTTTTTATTAATAAAATTTTGAATTTATTACTATCTAATACAAGATATATATTATAATATTATTAGTAGATACAAAATATATATTTTATTAAGATTAATTACTATTAGATGCATAATATTAGATGATTTTACTTTATGATACATGGATTCAAATAAATTAGTACTAGATACACAAATTTAAAGTATTATATCTAATATAACCCCAATTAAATATTTTAAAAAAGAGAAAGTTATATTTTCCCATTGGTTGTTATAATTTTCACTAAATAAGAAATTCTTTCATTAAATTTTTTAATTAATTAATCATCTGCGTTTCATCTTCTCTTCATCTGCGTATATGACAAGGTAGCCTCTGTGGACTTTCAATACATGGCCGTTCAATATTAGTCGACATTTATATAAGTTTTCGGTCACTACTGGACGGAATTTTGGACATACAATGAGTATGTGGGTTGGAGCTAATTTAAATTAAAGGGTATATCTGTAAAAGTGGAATGGATATATATATAATTTTTAATAGTGTATTAAGTAATAGGCGTATATTAGTAAAAATTGTATGGGTGGATAACTGAGGCCTAACACAATATTAATGTATACATCATTCAGATTAGAATTTGGGCCCCGATTAAAAATAGCAGGCTTGGGCCCAGAGTATAATCAGGCCTAATCTGTATACATCATTCAGATTAGAATTTGGGCCCTGATTAAAAATAGCAGGCTTGGGCCCAGAGTATAATCAGGCCTAATCTCTATAGGCCTCATTTCATTTCTCTTAACGAAGAGAAAAGGACTGAAGCAATGCAATTTCTTCGTTTTACAGCGAGCTAAGCGTCAATGGGGAATTTGATGTTTATGATGGAAGAAAGGGACCAGTAACGCCGGCGATGGATGCGGTTGCGGAAGGGCTGTGGGCTCTGGCGGAGCACCACGAGCAAGGGGGAGAGATAGGAAAGGCTGTGAAGTGCCTCGAGGCCATTTGCCAGAGTCCAGTTTCGTTCCTCCCCATTGTCGAAATTAAAACTCGCCTCCGCGTCGCTGCTCTTCTTCTCAAGCACACTCACAATGTCAACCACGCCAAATCCCACCTTGAACGCGCAGTATGTCTTATTTCACTTATTTCGTTGATGCTCAAAGTTGCACAGTATGCTTCTTTTTTTTTTTTTTACAAAGTTTATTTCCCCTGAACTAGTCGAATTCTTTTGCGGATTTAGCTTCAATTTGCGATTTGAAATTAGGTTTTTTCCGTACCATCTGATTTCTTGTTGTAATTTAGTACATGTGATTGAGTTGAGAATTTAAGTCAATTAGCTCGGATTTTGTTGCAATGGGCTTTAGCAGATGAAATATTTATTCCATCGTCTAACTAATGTCAACTTGGTGCAGCAACTTCTCTTGACGTCAATTCCTTCTTGCTTTGACCTGAAGTGCAGAGCTTATAGCCTGTTGAGCCAGTGTTACCATCTTGTGGGTGCAATTTCTTCACAAAAACAGATACTAAACAAGGGTTTAGAGCTTTCTGCAATTTCAGGAGAGGGGTAGGTTACATGAATCATTTGAGTTTCCGCCTGAATTGCTGTTGGAATATGAATATATGTTGCGTTTAAAGCTGTGATTTCCTTTCAATCTTCTACTAAGATTATGTAGGACTCCGAATGTCTTTTTATTAGAATTAGAACAAAAATTCCTTCAAATAAATTTATTGAAATCGCTTTGAAAAGCAAACCCAACAGCTTATGTTGACCTTGTTAGAATCATTTTTGTACGGAGATGATTATTTACTGTCCTTTTGCTTTTAAATTATTATAAGTGTTCCACCCAAGTTATTTTTCCGTGCTAGTTTCATAGCAGTCTAACGTTTCTCTCACCATAGACAGAGAATCTACTATCTTGGGTTTCTTTAATTATCAACAACTTCAGAATTGGTATTTGTTTTCCAACTGATAAAATCTTCTGATAGGCTTTTCCAAATGATTTTATTATTTATTCATACTTCTTTTTGCGACCTTTTTATAGGGGAATGAGATTATCTAAGAAAATGAATGCGGTTGTTTTTTCTCAAATGTCCAAGATTAGTATGTATTCCTCAGACGTGTCTTGTGCATTCTTTATGTTTAGTTGATTTTGGACTTCTGCTTTTGATCTTCACATCATTATGATTCAGCATCTCTGATCATCTTAAATATCAGCGGATTGATTACTCCTTTAATTTTTTCTAGATTTATGGTTCTAATAAGATTAGTTAGTTGCTCTGATATTATCATATTATGTCGTGCTATGACAAGTTTTTGTTAACAACTGTTATATTACGTCCTTGAAGGTTTTCAGGGCGATTGTGGTCTTGCAATTTCACTTCTCAGCTTGCAAATGCCCTCATAATTGAAGGAGATTATAATGGTTCTGTTATGGCTCTGCAAGAAGGTCTCACCATTGCGATGGAGATGTTTTACCCAGAATTGCAGGTTTGTGTGTTACATGTTATGATGATTTTTACCTGTCGAATACTATTGGATCCAAGAAATGGCATTTCAGGCAGTAGACATGATCCTTGTCCTGAATTCTCTGTGTTTCTTGTAATATTAACCCGTTTTGATCCAACTTTAATATTACTCTTACTATGTTAAAAGTGATGGTTTTGACATTCTTTTATGTGCTTTTACAAGCTCACTGTTAGTTTACATGTGATCGATCACTTCTCTTCATCTCCTTTTGTATCAGTTGTTTTTTGCTACTTCAATATTGCACGTGCAAGTAATGCAGTGGGACAGTACAAATCTGGTAGAGGAATCTGTCAACAGATGCAATATTATATGGGAATCTATTGATCCTGAGAAAGTAAGCTACATTCCCACCTATTTTTAATCATTTTTATTTTGAAAGCACACCTTAAACATGAATATTTTTTTTAATCTACATCTATGACATTACACTGGGCCTGAGATAAACAGGGAATTATTCCCCTTGTTAATTGAGGAGTGGTCTTGTAACTGAATACTGAGATTTTTCTCCTTGTTTGCTCTTGTCCTTGTGTCTAAAAGAAACAACACTGTCTTGGTCTACTCTTTTACCATGAACTGCTGCAATTGTTCTATCTTCTCCGAATATGTGACTACAAGACTGCTGCTCAACGAATTGATATATTGGATGCTGCTATGAAGTCTGACTTGGAAAGGATGCAGCATGTTCGAGATCTAACCAATGAAACTGCTGCATTAAAACAGAGTCTCTCACGTTCTGACTTGAACTATAGAGACAGATCCGCCCTTTTTGAAAAGCAAACTAAGCTTGAGAATCAACTTAGTAATTTCACAGGGTTAAGCTCAGAAGAGAAAGCAACCTTGGAACCTGCATATTTTGGAAATGTGAAACGAGCATTGGCTGATAAGATGATACTGGCTCCACCTCCTATTGATGGGGAGTGGTTGCCAAAAGGCGCGGTCTATGCTTTGGTAGATCTTATGGTGGTTGTTTTCAGTCGTCCAAAAGGGCTTTTTAAGGAATGCCAGAAGAGGATTCAATCCGGGGTACAAATCATCCAAGGTTGGATTTGAAAGTGATACAAAATTATCTTCCTGTTTCTTTTTGAATTTTGATCTTATGCATTAACTCTTGTTTTAGTCCTTTCGTTGCTTGGTCACTGGTTAATTTAATTGTCTATCCGCTCTCAAATGTATATACATGTCAGTATTTATGAAGAGTTCCGAGGACTTAAAAATTTCCTATATTATCCAATGTGCAGTTTATATTACAGTGTAAGAAAACATAAATAACGGTGATGAAGTTTGGCGTCAACATGCATTTGGATGGTGTAGTGAATTAATATCCTTTACTTACATAGTCAAGACTATCCTTATGATGACTAAATGTATGTTGCTTGGCACTATCCATTTTATGCACATCTAGGGTTTTTTCATTCATTCTTTATTCCATTATTAATTTGCAAGATCATCATCACCTGTAATTTTTAACTGTGGCCTAGACCCTAAAAAAGTATGTAGTTGTGGCAATATCCTGAACTATTTCTACGAAAAAAATATCTTGATTCCTGAAGAGTTTATAGTAATCATATTTTGAGGTTTCTCAGATAAGCATCCCAGATTTAAGGAATAGCATGTCCAGAAGTTATATATGGTCCAACTTCAGTGAAAATTAATGACTGTTTATGAATCTAAAAAGCATTCTGTTTAAATCTAACTGGTGGATTATATTGTTGTTTTATCTGCAGATGAGCTGGTAATGTTGGGGATTACTGACACAGCCAAAGGTGATGTTTATGTTTATTTTATCTCTTTAATACACTGATCTAACATGAAAGATCTCCACGAACATGCACACAGAAGAGAAAAGGAGGGAAATAAAACCGAGAGAGAGGGTGAGAGATATTAAGAATTTGTAAAGCTCATTAGTCTCTGTTGTGCTGTATAATTAATGTACCACTGCCTGAAGGTTTATTAACATGTGTTTTTTATCTGCAACAAACTGAATGCAGAAGTAGAGTTACAGCATTCTGCAATTTGGATGGCGGGTGTCTATTTAATGCTTCTAATGCAATTCCTCGAAAACAAAGTAGCAATTGATCTTACAAGAAGTGAATTTGTAGAGGCTCTAGAGGTTTGCTTATCACCTCTCTGTCGAGTTTTGACTTATAATCTAAGTTATGCTTCAAATTCAGAGTGTATGCATTTAGGATAATGTGATGTGATGCATTTCTTAAGTTTCACACATCATCCCATTTCTGAATTCTGATTTTTTGTCTCCTTCTTTGTCCCCTTGAATGTTGATCGAATCACATCTTGCTCTTTATTATATTTTTTATGCCACTTTGATTCTGATATATATTAATACTATGGTCAATTTGGAGACTGGAAGCCAGTATTAAATGTTACTGTTTCTGCACCATCCAAAAAAATATAAACAAAAAATGGTGATAGAAGAAACCTACCCACCAAATGTAATAATAATAAGAGAATGACTGCATTATTTAACTGAACAGCCATAAGATCTTGGTTATGGAAGATATGTCCTAAAAAGATGTCATGTATACACAACAGAGTTTAAATGAAGTATGTGTTTCATCAGCTTGTGCATCTGCCATCAAGGTTCAATAGAAGCAAAATATCTTGATTGACGCCTCATTTCCTCAATCTATGTCAGTATGTCTGACATCATACAGATTTCCCACGAAATGAATACTTTTGGTCTGTCTCCAGGCTTTGGTGCAGATGAGAAGTTGGTACGTTCGCTTTCCAACCATCTTGCAGGCTTGTGAGTGTACGATTGAGATTCTAAGGGGCCAGTATGCACATTCTGTTGGCTGCTATGATGAAGCTGTTTTTCATTTTCTTGAAGCATCTAGGGTAATATTGTGTTTCTCTTTATTACGCATGCCACTATTACATAAACATTTTTGCATTTAAGCATCCTTTCTCTCTAGTCCATTGACATTCTTTGCTGATGTTATCATTCACATAAGACTAATTATTTCCTCCACTGAGGAAATTCATATATAGATTTATAGACTTCCATTATTTTTGTCCTTGGCTTGAAAATTCCTACTCATTCCATGTTATATATATATATATATATATATATATATATATATATATATATATATATATATATTTATTTATGTATGTATGTATGTATCTTCTTCTCATTTCTACTTGTGCAGCTAACCCAGAGCAAATCACTGCAAGCTGTGAGCCACATTTATGCTGCAATCTCCTTTATCTGCATTGGGGATGCTGAATCTTCATCGAAGGTCATAATACCTCCCCTCTTATGTTTCTTGAAATGTCTGTAGCTATGCTAAAAATTATTGACATCTATTTACAAGGCGTCGCTGTATCATCACAGGCTGTTGATTTGATTGGACCTGTTTTAGGAGTGATTGATTCTTTCGTTGGGGTGCGAGAGAAGGCCATTGCCCTGTATACTTATGGATTCCTGCTCATGAAGCAACAGAATATACAAGAATCCAGGTAAGGCTTGAAATAATATCCCTTTTGTATCATTATAGCAGGTTTATTCTTTACCAATATTTACATGTTGACTAGTGTACTGCTTTTACTTCCTCATATGATTTTGAAAAAAAAAACCCTCTCCCTCCTTTTCTTACTATCTTGTGAATGCTGTAACTTGTTGCAGAGTCCGACTAGCCTCTGGCTTGCAGACTACGCACACTTATTTGGGGAATCTTCAACTTGTTTCCCAGTATTTGACGGTGCTTGGAAATTTATCCCTATCCTTGCATGACACTGGACAAGCCAGAGAAATCTTGAGATCTGCTCTCACACTGGCAAAGAAGCTCAATGATATTCCAACCCAGAACTGGGTTCTTTCAAATATGACAGGTATCATCCATATATACATGCCCATAAATGCAAAGTTTTTCTTTGTGCATAATTGAATACTCTTTTTTACCTAATTAATTCTCGTGTTGCTTTGTTATAATTATGTGAGTTAATTTTTTTTAATATGATGCGCTTTGCAGATGAGTCAAAACCTTTAGAACTTAAAAGATCATAGAATGGGGTCTCCTAATAGTAAAAAACAAAATGTCTAAAACTTTGCAAATATATTAATATGTTACCATTTCATTCAAAATTCATCCATGACCTGTGTAGACACATAGATAGTGATATAAGGGATAAGGGGTTTTAATTGTGATACAAAAACACCCAATATATGCCATATCACTATCCAAAACATACAGCACACATACCAGCTATACATACAGAAGGTCCCTAAAACCATGCTTTATATATATTTTTATCAGGTGCAGAAATTTTACGGACTAAAAGTCTAAATTAGGTTTAGCTTTATATCCTGATATGTAATTAGATCCTTAAAATCAACATGTTTTTCCACTTTAATACACTATCCTAATTATGACTGAAGTAGCGAGATGTCACATAGAATTGTTTAGCTAGTTAGCTTTTGAGGGGGGTGGGGGTGTATTTTCCCTTTTCCACTGACGAAGAGGTATGGAGAACCATTCAGGTGCTTAAGCAATTGGGTTCTGGAATTGTGAAAAATGTTGATTGATAGAAAATTTTGAAAGATGAATAGTGATGCATTTTTTTTAGGATGAACTATGTAAATATTGAAAAAGTGTAATGACTACAGTTGATAGCGAGTATTTCAGTGAAAATTACAGGTTGAATGCAAGGTTTTTGTTGTATATGGAAAATGTTTTTTCCTCAACCAATTAGTTTGTCAAGCTCTTCTTTGATTTTCTGGGAGCATCTAATTATTTCTAATTGCAAGCTATCGGTAGCTTTGTACCAGCAAACAGGGGAGAAGGGAAGCGAAATGGAGAATCTTGAGTATCAAAAGAGAAAAGTTGAAGATTTGCAGCAAAGACTTGCCTGTGCATGTTCATCCCCCCATCACAACGAATTGGTAATCACACAATTCCCTACACCACGACTTTGCTCGAACTGATCCCAGTAATAACCATAGCATTACCTCCTCACATGGTGATGTTTGATTCTGAAAATGAGCAGATTGGAAAAGCAAGAGTCCAAGTACATCAATTGAACGAACATGATATGAAGCGAACAATTGGTGGTCTTGCAAAGAGCGTGGATCTTGATATCCCTGAATCTGTTGGGCTGTCGACTCAGCAACCCATGGGTTCGTCAGCTAGGCTTATGGATGTGAACATTGGAAGGCTACGGAAGAGGAAATCGTAATCTTTTTTTGTAAGTTAAAATATGTTTAATTCATTATGGTTAGGGGGTCATATGTATTTATTGTTAGTAGTCATCATCAGAATGATTTTCAACAGATTTTTGCTGGGCTGTGTAAATTAATCCGAATCAATATGCAATGTTGTGGATAATTTGATGATGCCAAACCTATCATTATTTATTATAGATGAATCCATCAATTTGGGTGAATCAAGGTTAACAGAATTCACATTTCACATCTTTGAAAATGCCACCTTTGAGTCGTTTTAGCATCCTCCACCCATTAATGGAATTTCACATTAATTAAGATATGTTTAATCATTTATTTTGTGATATTTTTATGAGATACTTATAAAATTAGTCCTGAAATTCTAGGTATTTCCAGTTCTAAACCTTAATTATTTAATTTTGGGCCTAAATTTATAATTCATATAAATATTTTTTACTATTGACACTCCACTTGAACTAAGTACCAAAATAAATATTGATCTACTCTACTTTGTTAAAGAAACATTGGATGGAGTAAAAAATTTGGCAGTCATCTAGCATTTTTTGGAGACTGGTAAATTATGGATTACTAAAAGACTTATTTTTCAAAAAAAAAAAAAAAAAAAAAAAAAAAGGAAAAAGAAAACTACTTTTACATACTGTGTTACGTATCTAATTTCAGGATTTTCTATGTTCTAAAGTTATTACATGAAATTTTAAGAAAAAGTAAGCTAAAGGATGAGTTGTAATCGAGGAATCGAATAAATTGTTTTTTTTATTTATTTTGAGTCCACTATTGTGACGGTAGATTATTCAATTTAACAAAATATTTTGTGTTAAAACTTAAAAGGGATCATGCAATTATTAGTAAAGAAGGATTATAAATTCTCGGGTGTGATTAAAGGATGTGAAATTGTGAATATTAAATATATCATGGCTTTTCATGAGAAATAAATATGGATTTAATTAATTAATATAATTATGAGCTGCACTACTGTGCACCAATTGCGCTCTATATTGATTCGATTTAACTTTAATTGGGGGAGAAAGTATTATACGATGCAAATAAAGAAATTGTGTTGAATAGGATTAATTAAGTATATTAATAATATTTCATGATTTTTCCAGTCAATTATTTTAAATTAACTAAAAATATCACAAAACATTTCTAAAAGTATACTAGGTAAGCGTATATTATTTTATAGTACTTCCTTAAATCTCATAAATAACTTTACACTTTAATTTTCTCTTTCTTTTATTCCAAAAAAAAAAAACTACTCCATCTTCTAAATTAAATGATGAGATGGCCATCAAACCAATAATCCCATCATATAATATTTTAATTTATAAAATACTACTTATGGATAAAACTTGCTTGTGCTCAAATGTACCCCATGCCCATAATATTCAACGGTTTCAAAAAAATTGTCCCATTTAATATTAAATGCCTTACTCTTTTAGTATAAAAATTTATAGTTTAAATTTTTCAGAAATTTTTTTTTTTTCAAGTTATATTTCAACCAGACTCTTTTATTAAAAAAATAATATTTATATGAAATTAAAATATATACTCTTTAAATAAAATGTTACTCCACTTATACCTTTCAACATCTTGTTCATACGAACACACAATAGATCAACTCATCATATGTATTACAATTTACTAATACATAAGTATAATGTAATTTACAATTTATTAGATTTATTTATTTTTTAAATTTCCATATCACATTAAGTGTGAATTTCATCATGGGAAAGAAAGTAAGTAAATTATGCAGGTAAAATATCATATTTTATGTGTATCAATATTTAATCTAACAGATCATAATTGGAACACATGATCAATCCAGTTATAAGCTGAATGATAGTGATAATTCAAAGATGCTGTAATTAAATAAAGCAAGCACAGTGATTGTGCACAGATACTTAATTCTGAAGAGAGAGAGAGAGTCACATATATGTATGGATTTAGAGAGAGAGAGAGAGAGAGAGAGAGAGAGTGTCCAGTTGCTTTCCTTTCCTTTCCTTTCTTTGCATATTAATCCTCCTCTCTTTCTGAACCCTAAACCAACACAAGTATCAAAACTCAAGTTTTCTTTCACATCTTTTCTCTTACTTATTTCTTTATTTATTTCTCTTTTGTGGGATTTAATGATCTCACTCTGAGTTGTATTACAGACGAAAGAAAACATGTACAGATAATTTGCAGCTGTTTGTGAAAGCTATATATGCTTCAGTACAAGATACACACACAATGTGTGTGTGTGATCTGTTTGAAACATTTTGGATCTGATAATTGTGTTTAGTCTTTTTATTAATTATGTTTTGGTGGGATGAGGATCCAACTTCATTGGGAACCAAAATTTCTTAGTGCTAGGGTTAGGGTTCATGCACCATTTTCTTCCATTGGGAACCACAATTTCTTTTTTTACCATTATCTCTTCTATAAACATCAAATTAATATTAATTAATTTACATAATTTTCAAAATCTTTAATTTCATCTCTACACTTTCAGATCTTCATATTGATTAATTTTCTGAACTTAATTAGTTTATTGGTTTTTTTTTCTTTTTTAATACCATTTTCAAAAATCTTATTTCCAGAATATTTTCAATCTTATTGGTTATTTGCTTTGAAGATCATTTCCTATAATTTCCATATATTCATAACATGATTTTTTAAATTATTTTCAAAAACGATATATACTATTATTTCCCTATTTTCCAACCAATGTGTAATGATAGTGATTTGAAAGAGCTTCCTTCAATCCAGTCATGGATAAGTGATGGGGTTCGGATTTGCTGCCAATTCATTCGAGCAAACATAGTAGAACATTCGTCCTACTCTGAATGCGTGAATGATTTGGGAGTCGAATCTTACTCTATTCTTCTCTTTGCTTGGACTGAAGGGAGCTCCTTCATATTATTACCTTCATTTTTCTTAGTCACAATGCTCTTTTATGCAATTTATTTATTTCATATTCGATCAGTGTCTCTTTTGCTAGGTTTGATGGCCAGATCTGAATCAAAAATTTCAGAAAGGATAAGTCATTTTGGAGGTAAACCTAATTTGAAGATGATATATACATTGATACCGCTTTTAATTAAAGCTTAAAGGTGAGATTAAAACATATCTTTCTTTCAGAATAGTTAATACATTCATTTTCATCCCATAACCTTTCAATTTTGTTTTAATTTCGTCCTAAAATATTTTTTTTTCAATTTCGTCCCATAATGTTTGTACAACACCGATTCAGTCTCATCCCATGAAATTAGAAAAAATAAACATTTTTAAGTAAAAATGACAGTTTTGATGAGATTTTAAATTATATGGAACTACTTTAGAGAAATTATAAGTTTTTTAGAATTATTTTGAATAAAGTAAATTTGTATGAAAGTATTTTGATTTTAAATTGGTAAATGAAATTTCATGAAAATCTTATTTTCTTCAATATTAATTTTCAAGGTAATTAAATAACCATCCATAATTGGTCTCGTTTTGTTATTTAATTAGAAATTATTATCCCAAATTTGTGTTTATGTATGTGTGTATATGCTTTATTGATTGTATTTTGCAAAATTTATATCTCCCTCCATTTTAGATTATAAATAAATATGTTTCAGAAGAAAATATACAAATATTAAGAAACTTATTCGCGTCTAATTTTTATTTACTTCTTTCAAATGCGACTTATCTATTATAAATTAATTACTTTAATTGGGGGTGTAATTGAATGAATGTCATTAATCATGGTTGAAATTTGAAATCATATCTTCTAAAGATTTCTATCTCCTAAAAGACACTTATATAGAAATGGTGGGAGTACTATTTTCTTGAATTCTATACTTCTACTTCTCTATTGTGATTAATTTTCTGGTGTGCAAATTTGTAGCTTGTAAATAGTAAAAATAACGCAATATTCTAAATTAAATTATTGTTTTAATATTTCATGTTACCTTAGTTTCTCTCTACGCTGCGCGCAGTGTACTGTTTATGCTGATCAATAAGTTGAATTTTTTTTTAAAAAAATAAAATATTTATAAAGTAAGAAATTGTGATCTACTGTGATACTTTAATGTAATATTTCTTGTATCATTCCATCAACGAGTTACATATAAGATAGAGAAGAGAAACTATACATATCTCAAGTCGACATACTAGGGATAGGAAATTTGATTTCTCCACCCACCATATACAATTTATAAAAAAAAAATTGTGATAGAAAATATCACACCAGAATGTTAGAGGACATATTCTAAACTCAGTTTAATCGTTTGAAGATGTAACCAAAAAATAATACTCCTTCCGTCCCCCAATAAATTTTACCGTTATTGTAGACACGGAGTTTAAGAAAAGTTACTTTAACTAATTTTATTGACTTTTAATTTGGAGGTATTTTAGTATTTTTAAGTTATAAATAAATTATAAAATATGTTACTTGTGTTACGTACTAGTGGTAAATTTGTAATTACGATAAAATTTTAGGGATTGGGATTGATGTGATTTATTATTTATTTATTTTGTTTTTGTGGTGAAGTTTAATGTGGGACGGACATAAATGAAAAGTGTAAAATTTATTATGAGAGGGAGTAATCAATTTGTGTATAAATTTTGTAATTTTTCATTATATTTTCAAAAAATAAACGGTTTTAGTTTTTTTAATTCCCTTGTTCCTATGATTCACTTTAATGGAAGGAATATAAGATAGTTGAAAAAAAAAATCAAGAATTACCTTTTTAATTTATTTATTAATTGTTTACTACTATTTAACATTGTTAAAAATATTTCCTCCATCCCACCCAAAGAGTCTCTTTTTGTCGTTTTGGGCGTTCCACCCAAAAAGTTCTCTTTCATTTTCTATACACATGGGACCCACACACATCCACTAATACAATTAAAATATGAGACCTACAGTACTCCCACTAATACAACTACCCACTATACATTAAATAATAATAATCTTTAATCCACGTTAAAAAATCAAAAACAACCCTTTACCCGGAATGGAGGGAATATAATATACTCCCTATATATATAAATTTTATTAACTTATAAGAATAATGATATTTTTAAATAATTAATGAATTGAAAACATGCCACGGCAAATTTAAATACCGTATATATAGTATGTTGTGTTGTGAGGTTAATAGTTTTTTTTTTCTTTTTTTCCTAACCAACATGTATATATAATGTTCGATCGTGAAAAAAACATGTCTACTTGTGTAGTGGTTATAGGATATGTCACTAAATCCGGATTAAGCTAGCCTAGCTACTACTTAAATATTTTTGACAACCTATATATTGTTGGGACTTGAAGCTTAATTAATTAATTACTCCATTAATTAAATTATTCAATTATGCATTGAGTTTGAACTCAAAGTGGACTCTACGCCCTTTAATTAATTAATTAATTAATTAATTCACACTTCCCCCTCCCCCATTACCTTACTAACTAATTAATTTTACAATGTCTGGGTGTAGCACCTTTCTCTTTTCTTAAAGGATTTTTTTCCCATTTTCATTAGTATTAACATTGTTTCATTTCAATATCCATAATCCTATAGAATGACATCTGCAATTTTCACAATATTTCGCTATGTAATTCCAAAAAAAAAAAAAGTCTGTGAAAGAAGTCATGATCATTATAAATTTATAATGATTAGAGATGAGAGAAGATTAATCTCTTATAAAATTAAGGCAATAAAATAATTACTCTCGATAATAATTCATAATTATTATTTCACGTTAAATTTTTTTAAAAAAAATATTTTATTGACTTTAAAGAATATTTTATTATTTTAAATTAAGAGTATAAAATTTTAAATTAAAATAACTTTCGAAGATATTAATAAATATATTATTTTCTTATTAGTTATTATCAATTAACTGGCTAGACACAATTTTCAATAATAATACTTCATTAGTCCTATTTTAATCTTTACATAATTTTAATTTGAAATTCTCATTTCAATCTTTAATTTCACTTTTATATAATTATATAATTCAATCTTTACATATAATTCAATTAAATAGATATGAACTTTTTCATGTTATATTTATATACTCATTACTTTAAAAATGCATACAGTTGCTGCATGCTCTTTATTTTTAGAATTCATTTTCTTGATTATAACTGTATGCATTATACCTAATATCCATTAAATTGGAAATATGATAAATTGTTAATATTCCAAAATCCAAATTAAGTAGTATGAGATAAGATAGCATCTTGCTTTCCACTAGAATAAAAAAGGACAGAACCCAACCGAATATTCGACCAATCAGAAGCTTAAACTAATTTCGTTTGTGTTTGAATACGTACATTTTCCAAAAACCGACCTTATTTTAATATTATTTTCTTTAATTAATAATTTTTTAGGCAAATTATGCCATTATTTAATTCCATAAACGTGGGGTGCCATTAGTGTATGTATGTGTGTGAAAAGTAGATTGATTGTGTGAATCGATAATCAAAGTACAATTGGAGACTAGTTTCTTGTTTTTCTTGCACCATTTTTTCGATGTAATAACAGACAACTTACAAACCTCTTTCTTTTATTTACTTTCTTGTCTGTTAAATGTTTCTACCACATTAGAAGATATTTATTCTCATTTGAAATCGGTTTCTACTAAATTGCATCTCCACTAATGATATACTTCAAGTTTGCACACCACAGGCACGGAGATTAAAAAAGTGATAACTTTTAGAAGTATTATGATATTTTTTAATAATAAATAAATGATAAAGTATGTTGGGTGTGTTATGTAAGAGTGTTTTTTTTTTTTGTAAATAAAGTGTATGGAGAAGAGTAATTGTTTTTTATTTTTTATTTTTTTAGGAATGTTCAAACTTTTGTGGGACAACCTAAAATGGAAAATGTGTCATCTGAAATGGGACGAATGAAGTATTTATCTCATGAGTGAGTCTCTTGTGCGCCCGGACACACGGATTTAGATCCATGCCCCTTTCAATTTCCGTGCTCCTTTACAATTTAAACTCCCTAGCAATACATAGGTTTAAATAGAATAGAGAGGGGAATAGTTGGGGACACGGACCGTGTCCCCGGGGGCGCAGAAGCTTTTGCCTTATCTCATACGCATCGCCACTAATGTCTCTACCATATTAGGGGAAAGTTATTCTCTTGTGAAATCGGTGTGTACAAATTTAGTATTGCTTCCGTCCCGAAAAGTATTTCGGTATTTTTGTTTGCAGAAATTAATTAAAAAAAATTATGTATAAAGTATAAAAAAAGGAATTTTATGTAATTTAATTAAAATAATATATAAAGTTATTAGAATTTGTGTAAAAGATGGGTATTATTAAAGTGTACTATCATTTTAACTATTTTTAGAAGAAGAAATATGCAAAATGTTTTATGGAATAAATAAAAATGTAAAATGTGAAATATTTTGTGGTACGATGGAAATATTAATTACTGTAATAATATAATAGAAGATACATTACAAAACAAAATGTTTTTTACTAGCGGAATATTCCGTTGGTAGAAATCTTAATTCCATTGTTAAATTAGTTTACCAACGGATTCCATTGGTAAATTGGTGGCTGGTAAATTTTTTGCAACGGAAAATCAATTTCGTTGATAATTTATATAAAGATTCCCTTGATAAATGACATTTTGATTACTAATCCATTAGTAATTAACAACGGATTGAATTCCGTTGATAAATTCTGTTACTAAAAAATATACTCCGATCTAGTGATATGAGAGAATGTGAGTAAAATATAAAGAGTATTAATTGAAGAAAAAATGTTGAAGCATTTATTGTATTATAGTTTGTAAATGCTATGTATATAAATTATTTTTAAAATCCATTTAAACGATAATAGAGAAAAAAATTAAAAAATAAATTGAGAAGAGAATAATATATAGTGGTGAATTTCTTAGAACTTTATTAAATTAGAACGACATTAGAAATTCAAATTTGTAAAAAGCAAATTTTATAACCAAAAAAAGAAGGGGCCCAAGGGCAAAATAGTACTCCTTCAATTTTAATAAACTTTTATTCTTTTGAGTGAGGGACTCTTGTCTCCCGAGATACTGAGTTTTTTGCAATTTAAACTCCTAACAATATATATGTTAAATAGAACATGGAGGGAGGGTTTTTGTTTTCATGTGGGCACGGTGTGTTCCCAGAGCACATAAGTTTTTGTTTATTATATTATATTTTAAAAAAATACTTCATTCGTCCGCTCGAAAGAGGGTATTTTTTTTTTATTTTGGTCGTCCGCTCCAAAGAGAGTCATTTCTTTTTTTACATATATGGAACCACACACACCCACTAATATAACTAAAATATGAGGTCCACGCTCCTAATACAACTACCCACTACACATTAAATAATAATACTCCTTAATCAACGTGCATAAAAGTAAAATACCCTCTTTCGAGCGGACGGAGTATCACCCAAAACTGAGGGAGCATTATTATGAGACACAAGGTTTCAACGTGCCACTGATCCACGGTTGCCCTCCAAACATATGTTTGAATGCGAAAACAATGAAGATAATAATGAGAAACAACCCCACAAACATATGAATTTGAATTGCTGTATACATTCTAATAATAGATTCTAAAACAGAGCTAACTAAGAAACACAACAATGACTAGCTCTTTTAATTGTACAAGTATGATCCAAGTAATAATACCACTGTACAACAAAGTATGTCGGAATTTCGAAACCACAAGGAATTAATCATCTCGGCGCAATCGTGGGGATGACTTCGCTCATAAGATCACTGCCGGAGACGTCTTGTGAGACGAACGGAGTTTTCATGGAAGACGAAGACGATGGTGGAGTGGCAAGTTTGCCAGAATTGGACACCATGGATTCCGTCGCATGGGTGTCCGATTCTGGCAACATCAGCCATATGCTCTCCAGCTCCCTGAACACTTCTGACATGGCGGGCCGACCATCCGTCTCCTCCTTGCAACACTTGAGAGCTAGATTTATGAACTTTTCAACACAATCGGATGGATAAGATCCCATCCGATCGTCCAGGATGGAGAAGATCATACCCGACCGATAAGCAATGTTAACCTAATGCATGCATATTCACAATGTTGTTCAGCATTACTACAGATAGAAAGAAAGAGAAGTCATGTTTTCTAACAAAGGGAAGTTGTACCTCCCGGACGATGTTTTTGCCGTGCGAAATAGGCTGCATCCCGGTTAGCATTTCCAAAAACACGACTCCGAGGCTGTAAACGTCGCTCTTGTCTGTAAGCTTATGAGTGAGGAAGTACTCAGGGTCGAGGTATCCCTGCAAGAACAAGGCACAACAACATTAAAATCAGACGAAACGAGACAAAAGACTGGAGTTAGGAAGTGATGCTCACGGGTGTCCCTTTGACGACTGTAGAGACATGAGAAGGTAGGCCTCCTTCAAGCTCAGGAACTGGAGCTAAACGAGACAGGCCAAAATCGGCAACCTTTGCAGTGAGCTTCGAGTCGAGCAGTATGTTGGTGGCCTTGATATCGCGGTGAAATATAGGAGGATTGGCTTCCGTGTGAAGATACAATATGCCTCGGGCTGAGCCCAAAGCAATCTTTATCCGCATAGCGAAGCTCAGTGGCAACTTAGACTTACCAGATAGATGATCCCTCAATGTACCATTGGACATGAACTCATAGATCAACATCTGCATTTCCAAAATACAACATAAGCAAACGTGTAGTGAGTAGTGACCGATTGATTTGATTCGTACATGTGAAGTGGGGGGTACCTGTTCGCCCTCTTCATCGCAATATCCAAGCAACGAAACCAAGTTCCTATGGTGCAACCTCGACAGCAGTTCTATCTCTGTAAGGAACTCCTTTTCACCCTGCAATGATCCCTCTTGGGCTCGTTTTATGGCCACAACCGTTCCATCAGCAAGAACGCCTCTGTGCACTTTTCCATATCCCCCCGTCCCAACTACAGTTGAGCTATCGAAATCACTAGTTGCCTGTGCCAATTCCTTGTAAGTGAAATCCTTCACACCATCAATTCTAATGGAGATCCTTGTTGCTGTAAAAACACAAGGTTAACATTACTTTTAAGCATACATCAACCCAACCAAAAGTGCTAGCTAGGGTACTTACATGTTCGTCTCCTCGAAGCTTGGTGTTTCTTGATGTGTCGTTTCAAGATAAAGATTGCAACAAATGCAGTGATCGTGACTGATCCCGCGATTGTGCCTAGTATAATACCAGCTAGTGCTCCTTTGCTTATACCGGATGAAGAAGTGGAGAATTCTGCAACGTAACTAAGAATCAAATGCTGCTCTCCACAACAAAACAGTAAAACAAGAGCCTCAAAACTTAAAATTCAAGCACTGTAATGGAATTTCGCAACAGTAAGAAAAATTACCTTCTCGATAGACTTCTGAAAGAGTGAAGTTAAGAAACTCATAAGGTCCAAAAATGGGACTATCAGGAATCCTCCATCCCCCAAACATTTCGCGAATCCATGACACCTCGCTACGGTTAAATGTTCGAATACTTTCATTGACATTAGATGGAAAAATCTTAAGGTACATTCTAAGACGAGGTCCCTCTTGCCATGCCACTGAATCAAGATCAAGCTGAGAGACATTCATTTCAAGACCAGAACTTAGGTACTCCTTGAAAGTATCAACATATGGACGAAAATCCGAAAACCCTGGACTCTTTAAACGGTATCCAACAAGCACCGGAGCAGCACAAAAGCACAGTCTAGTTGGAGTTGGAGGGGCATATTCATAATCGGGTGGGCATACATTAGGAGGACAACCATTGAAACTTGGAGGATTTAAGGCATTGCTGAAACCACCCTCGTTAGGCCCACAGAAAGGACCTAAAATGTTTGTAGAATCACAAACAGGATTTCCTTGAAGCCTGAAAAGGATGGCAAAAAGTTAGAAACATGACCTGGAAAACAACCAATATGAGGACAGAATTTTGATAAAATGATGTAAAACGTGACTAACTCGATGGTGACGTTGGGTGGAGGGGAGAGAAGGCTACCATTGATATTCGAAAACCTATTGAACCCAAAGTCCCTGCAAAGTTCACCGAGTACAAATACATGTTATAAGAAAAGGCAAACAAGTGGAAACACTTGAAAATACTTCATTCATATAGGAAAGATAGGCTTCTTTTTGTTCTCTAGTTTTAGAGCTTACAGAATCATTCTTTCTGTTGAGTTTAAAATCCTATTCTCCCAGATGCTGGATGAAATAGAGCCATTCAGCGTATTGTTTGCGACTGACCTGCAAAACGAATTGAGAGAGTTGCATTTACTTAGATCACCTCACATTGGAACTATAAATAAGGAATGAAAATGAGAACTTATATATGTCCCATTACGGACAGAGTAGATTGGAAGTCGAATGCTTACAGCTTCTGCAGAAGAGGAAGCCTTGAAAAGCTAGCAGGAATAGTTCCATTGAGATTGTTGCTTGACAGATCACTGCAGAATAGAATTATTATATGGTATTCAACAATGAAAATCAATATCTCTCAAAGTAGCCTTCAATCGATAAAGTTAAAAGCAGTATATTCTTACATGGTTGTGATGTTTCTTGAAAGTGAACCTGTTGGTATGGGTCCACTTAGTTGGTTCAGGCTCAAATCTCTGAAATAAAAGGCTCCCAATTATCACAAGATAAAGTGCAAAGAAAATTGAACAACATTTTACCACACTACTAATAAAAAATGTTGAGCTCCCAATCTAGAGACCAACAGAATGTTGAAGGACATTGACACTTGCATGTAAGAAATATTTGGAGAATTGCTCCAATCAGGAATTGGTCCTTGTAAACTGCAGTTCCTGAGACTCCTGAACAGCCAACAAATGATGAAATAATCAACTTATGCCCAAATATAAACACTTCTGAATATGGAACTCTTCTTCTGGAACCTCAATCTTCTATAAAGAAAAAAATTAGCAGAAAAGATTGCATTTGCTTACATCTTCAGCAGCCTAGTCATGTTGGTATATGAAGATGGTATTGTACTCCCACCAAAGTTGTTGTTATCGAGCTGACTGAAAATACATATATAAAAAATAAGGTGCAGTGAATTGCAAGGTCCCTGATTTCCACATCAAAGATTTTAATAAGAATTCATCAATAAAGAAGCAGAAGAAATAGATATACAACAAAAAGGAGCTGAGATACATGAGGCAAATGAGTTCAACTTGGAATAGTGTGAAATAAGGCCTTCCCCTTTATAATAACTAAACTCCTTAAGTAGGGGTGCTTGTCAATCTTTTCTGATACATTGATGTTTTTATATGCTGCTAATTCCTCAATAAGCTTGTGATGGTTTCCACACTTAGAACTTAATTGGCATATCAAGAACTGTGTGCATAAGAGAAACTCCAGGTGATTACTTGCAATCTTGTAATTAATGAAGACAACTAATGACCCATGAGGCCATAACCACAGTCAAATTTCTTGCCCACCAACTTACCCTACGCATTATTCAGTGAAGGTAGAGTTTTGTGGACACATCTACGAGAACTTGAAAGGAAACTATGTAGCATAAAACAATAAACAAGTAAATGTATTGCGTGAGGAAAAGTGTCATACAGTATAAGTAAATTCGGCATTTGAGACAGCTCTGGTGGAAGAGTTCCTGATAAGTTGTTATTATCAAGTAACCTGCAGAAACAGTAACTGTGACCATATATTCAAAAATGTCATGGAAGAACTTAGAGAATGTCCAACTCACAGGTGAAAAAGAGCTGGAAGTCGAGCAAGATCTGGTGGTATTTGCCCACTGAGTGAATTATTGTTCATGTGGCTGCTCACAATAAAAAGGATGAATAAGATGACTAGTGGAAATGTCAAGAAATCTGTTATTATTCAAAGCATAAAAATTGAAATGAAGAAGTACACACAAATGTTGAGCTTTGCTCAAGTTGGCAAATGATGCAGGTATTGGTCCTGATATAAAGTTCTGGTCAATCTGTATCCTGTCCAAGTTCGACAGATTTCCAAGCTCATCGGGCAAGGAACCGGTTAGTTTATTTCCATTTAGAAGCCTATGACCAGACAAGAAAAAATACAAGGTTAGCAATGCAGAATGAGATGCATCCTTATTGACTAGAAAACTCAAGAAAAATGAAGAAACAATGTATTATTTCTTTGAGATGCAAGTTTTGATATGATTGACTATTCAATCATGTTTCTTGAAATTCAATTGATCTAACATATTCGGAAGAAAACGCCAGTAATGAAGTAAGAGTTGCTTCCACTCACAGAAGTTCTAGTGTTGTAATTTTGCCTATCTCCTTTGGTATGCTCCCAGTTAGGTCATTCCACATAAAATCCCTACCAGAAAACCAGAAACTCATTAAAAAGGACATAATAAAATGTGCATTACTTGAATTAGAATACAATATACATTACTCACAATATCTTCAAATAAGACAAACGGCCGAGTTCCGGTGATAAACTACCAGTCAGATTCATATTCAATAATGACCTGTCGACAGAAGCAAAAACAGAGAAGGAATCATTTGGGATACAAGTAATCCATGTTTAATGGAACATGTTCCATGTGGTCTTAAGTCAATGCATAAGATGAGGGATAGGAGGCATTAAAATAAGGTCTTTGACGACAATTTTGCATTCCATAATTAGAGTAATAGCTGATAATACTTCAAGAGGGACAGTAATCATACAATTCTCTAACATGAAAGTAACTATCAGCAAGTGTTGTATTATAGCAGGTAATCCCCGTCCAATTGGAAATGCATGGATCCCTTCTGTTCCACCGGGCAAGATTGTTAAACGGGTCGCCCAAACTCTTTTTGATGGCCCGCAATGCATCCACTATCATCAAAAGTTAATCAACACATTTAATGCTATAAATCATGGTTATTTGTAATACTTTAAACCTCAAATAAGCATACTGGCTATGTTAGACATTATCACAACCTTCTTTCGGATCTGTTCGTTGGCTATTAGCACCAATAAGAAACAAACACCAGCATAAACAAATAATCAATCTCATTCTAAGCTTTGAAGAATTAAACTGGGGCGTTCCAAGAATCTTCATTTCTCAAGATCGTCAAGAATCTCTCTAAATAATCAACCCCCACCTGAAACAATTAACCAAAATCAAGAACTCAATACAACAGTTTCCAAATAATAAACCAAGAAGCAATTTAAGACAACCCAAAGGGAAAACCTCTATAGAAAGGAGTAAAGCAAGAAATGGACAAAGAAAGAGAATTTCATGACAAGAACTAAAGAACACCACAAACCCATGTCAAAAAGGACAATAAAACACCCAAGGGAGGTCAAGAAAAATACTTTAGGGGTACCTAGGAAATAGAGAAATACGTACGAGGATGCATAGTCACAGTAGAAGGGTGTTGCTGCCGCTGTTTTTTGCAACCAAATGAAAAGGGGTTTGAAATGTTGGGAGAGAGAATAAGGAAGAGGGTTGGAGGAGAAGAAACAGGGGTGGAGTTGACTGATTCTCCATTGTTGGGTAGCAAGAAAGATGAATATTGTTGATGATAGTGATGATGAAAGCACAGCAGCCATCTTTTTTATTTCGGTTGATGTTTTCAACTGTAAATTATTGAATTGTACACACATAACTCGGACCAAATTTAGGTTGGCAGGTGATTTTTTTATTCAACATCAATTGGTGATTGGCTTAATTGACTTTTGATGGGGGAGAGAAGTTGTTGAACTGCTTTTTTTTTTTTCTGTCTCTTTTTTCTTTTTCTTTATTAGTATGAATCGGCAATCAAGAAAGTGTTTGTTTTCTTGATTCTTTACACAGTTGGATAGGGTTCATGTGAGTGGATGGAATCTTTACCGTTCACATTTTCATAAACAGGTCTTCACAGACTAATCCAAAATGAACATAAATTTTGGACTAATTATTTTTTCTCTTTAAGAAAAAAAAAATTATGAAGAAGAATGGAGACTAATGTAACCTACAAACAAATGTCACAAAATAACTAAGATTTCGGTTGAATAATGTTTTTGGATATTTTAATTTGCTGCTGTGAAAAAGGTGTACATATATACTAGTATTTCTTAAACACTGAAATGTAGTTAACGCCAGGGGAGGATGGTGCTTAGAGTTAGGCCAGCCCGATCAAAGCATAGTCCAGCCCACTAAGATTTCATTACAGTTTACTACATGAATAATTTTAAATTTTTAAATAAGATTCAGTAAAAAAAAAATTATTAAGCTTACCAAGTGGTAAGGCAACGGGTTTTGGTCCCGCTATTTGACGGTTCGAATCCTTCCGTCCCAGCGCAGTCCATTTTCTATAGAAATATGGTATGGAGCTATGTTTTTGGCACAGAAGATTGAATGGAAGGAGTATATATATATTATGCTATATATTACCTCTATTCCACAAAGTATTCTCACATTTACTTTTTTATGAGTCTCAATATTTCGGCATGTTTTAAAAAAAAAAAAACATCTTATAATACCCCTTTTAACAAACATCTCAACAATTTTATACACATTTTAAATTAAATTATTTAAAATACCTATTTTTTTTACCTATCTCAACAACTTTACATGCATTTATACATTAAAAAATAAATAAATAAAATAATTTTTTTTAAACTCAATGCACAAAATAAACGAAGGGAATATATTTTTTTCATAAATTATTAAAGTAATTATTTAAAAAATGACAAAATTTAAATTTCATTGATACACCTGTAAAATCCGGTCTTAAATTGTGATTTTAACTAGGGTAAATTACCAAAACCCCCTCGAGATTTGTCCAAACTACAAAATAAACCCCGTGGTTTGAAAATTTATCAATTATCCCCTTTAACTTGTTTTTTATTTGAACATTAATAAAAATACATTTTTTCTTAAAATAAAGAAGGATGGAAATGACATCAAGATCCATATATTTAACATTGTATTTTTAAATTTTATTATTTTTTTAAAAAAATATTTTTTAAATAGGGTAATTGATAATTTTTCAAACTATGGAGTTTATATGATAATTTGAACAAACATCTAGGAGAATTTTGATAATTTACCCTTTAAACTAAAAAAAATTGTCTTTCTATAAAAATCTTCCAATTGTAAATATAAAATGTACGTTTTGAAATGTAATATTCTCTGGCCACCCCACATGTTTCGTTGTTTAATTAATTAATTGTTTCAAGTTATTAATCTGGTCAAAACTTTATCTTATTGTCATCGTCACGTTGTGCAAATTTTCTGTGTTTTAATGGTAGAAATAAGAAATCAACACGGATTTAAACATCAAAATTAAATACATTTATTTATTAAACTATCTTACGATGTTGTCTAAATTTATTTATCGATTTCAAGTTTCGACTCACAGTTCTTTTGAAACGGTCCACATTGTCACTTTGTCAAGCTACCTACCTCGCTCGTAACTCATTTAATACTAATAGGAATGTAGGCTATGAAGCTTACTTAAAAAATAAAATAAAAATAAAAAATCAAATACAAGGTAATTTTATGTACGACTCTAGTGAAAGAAATGTATTCTTTCTTGTCCCGATATATTAACAATAAATAAAAAAAAATTCTAATTATTATTCATATAGTACTCCCTTAGTCCTCACTTAATTTCACCACATTATAGATTCATAGTTTAAGAAAATTTGTTTTGACCAATTTATTAATTTTTTTAGAATTTCGTGATATTATTAATGTTATTTCCTCGGATTAATTCAAAAGTATCTATTTTACTATTTTTGTCTATCAATTCAAAATTATCTCACATATGACCCACAACTTCTCTTTAAATACAGACTTCAGCTACCAATTATATATAATACTAATACTCCTTAATTTACACGTAAAAAGCAAATGAATGCGATTCTCATGGTCGGAGTGAGTAAATAAAGTACAACGTATGTTAGGTGATAGTGATGTTTTTTTTTAATTAAAATAAATTTTAAGATTATTGATTGATGTGTGATTTTTCCTATTTTTGGTGATGAAGGCAATGAGACTCCGAAAATGAAAAGTATAAAAGTAAGTGTGGGACAAAGTGAGTATAATATAATTATACTTCTTCTGTCCCATAGAATGCTTCTTGGTTTTTTTCCATTTATTTATCCTACCAAATTAGTTATTAAAAAAATCAAACTTATAATTATAGAGGTCGGTAAATCTTTATCGATATGTATATTATTAGGTGATGAAATCATTATATGATGGGAAAGTCAAAGCTGACATTGAATTGAATACGTACTTGATATACTTCGAATTCAAGATAAAATACTATGTCAAATTTTCGGTGTATTCGAATGAAATATATATATAATAAAAAAATTAAGTTATTAAAAAAAATCAAACTTATAATTATAGAGGTCGGTAAATCTTTATCGATATGTATATTATTAGGTGATGATATCATTACATGATGGGAAAGTCAAAGCTGACATTGAATCGAATACGTACTTGATATACTTCGAATTCAAGGTAAAATACTATGTCAAATTTTCGGTGTATTCTAATGCAAAATTTCAGTTTCGTGTATCATATTCACAACTTTATCACATACCCCCTCCGTCGAGGGTCTTTTGCATTTTTTACGTATATTAAAGAGTATTATTTAATATATATAGTAAATAATTGTATTAGTGTAACTGTGAACTTCATATTTTAATTGTATTAGAGGGGGTGTGTAGGTCTCATATTATGTGCAAAAGAGGAAAAATGACCATTTGAGTAGGACGACCAAAATGAAAAAAATACCCTCTTTAACTGGGACGGATCCCTCCGCCAATGTTAAAATTTACGTTTTTTATTTTGATTTGTTCCAAGCTAAAGTTTACATTTATTTGGATATCAAGTTGGATCCATACAAAACAATTGATTATTGTAAGACCCACACAACACTAATACAACTATCCACTTTACATTAAATATTATTTCTCTCAATTGAATACATATTAAAGTATTATACGTGCAAAAAACACACGTAAACGTTAACGCAGGACGGAGGGAGTATAGATGAGTAAAAATATATACTCCCTCCGTCCCGGCAGAGTTTTCACATTTACTGTTACAAAAATATTCTACTGTTTGAGGGCAAATTGGTACATTCATTATGTGTTGAGTTAGGTTGGGTTAAATTAAATTGTGTTAAAAGTTAAATATGTTTAGGTATATAATTAGTGTTTTAAAAATGTAAAAATGAAATTGTATTTTTGTAAATAATGGATCATGTTTGTGTGTTTTTTTCCATTTTTGGGGTGTAAAAACTGTGTTGGGATAGACAAATGAGGAAATGTGAAAACTGTGTTGGGACGGGGAGTACTATACATTAATAAATTAAAATATAGTATACATTTAGTAAGTTTTTAACGAATCTTCTAATTTTCAAATTTAAAAAATTAAATGTATATATTTTTTACATTTATCAAAAACACATTCTCTATAAAATAAAAATAAATACTAAATACATATGGGTGCAACAATAATAAAGATGCATAAGCTAGACTAACCCATATACTTAAAATTTACAAATTTATTAAATTTAATAATGAAAAAATAATATTCGATAATTTGTTTCCGCAATTAGTAAGGTTATCTATTTTTTTATATTTCTACTTTATAAAAGTTTACTCACTAAATTAAAAAATTTTACAACCTTAAATTTGTTTAGGCAAGAACTTGTGTGAATCACAAAACAACGTTTGTAAGATGGATAAAAATAAATACAAATTTAATGAAAAGTGAAATTCAATTAATTAAAAGTGATAATGATGCACTAAACTATTTCCTAAATAATTATAATGTAAATAGAAAGTAAATTTTTTTTAAAAATAATAATATATTTAATAAAAGTAATAACTAATTAAAAAATATATAATGATTTTATATTGAGAGAATCTCATTTTTGGGTCTATTATATTTGGTAATTAAAATATTAATTTATTAGAGAAACTCACTGCCAACAACACATAATTTTTAAGGGAATTAAGTGTGATATTAGAAAATTAATTAAAGTGGCACAATTAATTTAGGCATGTTGTAAACTATTTAATAAGAAGAACAATAACAGAAATATAAAAAAGAAGAGAAGAATAAAGAAATATGGGGAAAGAGAGATTTCATTAACGTTCATGTTGATATCAGTCTGTACAAAACCCTCACTCTTTATATAGGGAAGAGAAAGGGTACAATAGTAATAAGCTCTCTTCCTATTCAATGATATATGGAGTAATGTCCATATAAAATATTTCACAACACTCCCCCTTGGACATTACGACATCATATGCATGCATCGTTAAAAACCTCGCTAGAAAACCCTGTGGGAAAAACCAGTCGAGGAAAAGAGTACATGTCTTATCATTTCATAATATTTCATATTAGCTGCCTCATTAAAAAACTTTCAACCAAGGAAACCTTGTAGGAAAAAATTTAGTTAATGAAAAAGAGTACAGCTTGGTCTTCAGGACCAATCTTCAGGATTATTTAGAAGTTATTTCATCCCCAAGACATTTAGCTTGCATGTCTCATTAAAAACCTTCAACTAAGAAAACCTCTTAGGAAAAAACTTAGTTAAGGAAAAGAGTGCAGATCTTATGATTTTGATGTATTGCATTAGTTGCCTCGTTAAAAAACCTTAGACTAAGAAAACCCAGTGGGAAAAACTTAGTAAAGGGAAAAATAGTACAACTATTAGTCTTCAGGACTTAATCTTTTGGATTGTTTAGAAATTACCGCTCCCCCTGAAAACAGGGATACATTGGAAATTTGAAATTTATTTGGAATTATCACTCCCCCTGAAGACGACAATCTTCTGGGTCTAGATAATACAATACTACAAGAACATACTAAAATATAATTTGGGAGTAAACAAAACAATGATAAATAATTTACATGAGCAAATGTTATATATATTTGTAATACTCACTGCTCTTCTAGAGCATCTAAATTTGTCATGTCTCGCATAATATATTAATTATTCATCCATGCAACACATAATTTATTGTCTTATAAAAGACTGGGGATATTAGTCTTTCATCATGCCCCATGGACTATATATTTATTATATCAACAATCTTATTACACCAGTTTGAAACCTTAACATTATGGGGATCATTTAATTAACATTCTGTCACGACCCATTTTTCATAACTTATAATTCTTTAATTAACATAAACATCATCATCATAAAATCCGCACATATTTTTTTCCACATAATATATATATTATCCAAACGGTCACACCAGTTCAACATACGCAACTGGTTTCTGACACCACATCAATCCATACAAACTGATGACAATACTTTTTATATAACAAAACATACAATACTTATTATATAACAAAACATCAGCGGAAATGAAATAAGCCCACGGCCTAGTCCAACAGGTCGTCATCTATGTACATCCACTCGAAACCTTGTAGGAGCTCTACAGCTTTCACAGTACACCACACCACATACTCAAATATTATCATGCTCACCTACAATGCATAAACTAGTGAGACAAAAATCTCAGTAAGTAGAAATCATGCATGACCATGCATGAAAATGCTTTTATTTTCTAATCTTTCTAGTTGGTCTCTTTTATTTTGAAAATTGTTCACGTTGCGGGATCCCCACGACACACTTATGATATGCACCCCAAATGAGCTCAATGGGGACGATTTTTCCGAACCCCTAAAATAGTGACGAGAACGATTTTTTCGAACTCTGACAAAGTGGTGGGGACGATTTTTCCGAACCCCTAATAAAAATATCGGGAATTATTTTTTCGAACCCTGACAGAGATGCATATATAGTGGCCGCACACACCATTAGTATCTTATTAATTTTGGGGAAAACACTTTTCATGATTATGCATGGTATGCAATCAGTGCAATTAAATATACATCATAAATCATTTATGACATCAATATCAACATTTAATAAAATAACAACTTAATTTAATTCACACAAATCCACTTCACCTTGGATCACACGGATCTCTTATAATAACAACTCCATCTTGGATCACACAGATCCTTATAATACAATAATATTATTTCAAATTACATAACTCCACAACTTGTATAATCAATTAATCCCAAATAATTCATAACATAATTAAACTAATAACAAATATTTCACAACATAATTATCACATCACAAATAATTTACACACAACATATTTATGCATTGTAGTTGGACATCTACTTACTTGGATTCCGACAATAGTAATACTATAAATCCGTAAAAATCCGTAATTAATTCCTTCATTCCCGCTCCGGCACGAACCCTTACCTCTCTCTCAAAATTTTTTTTTCTCTCGACCAGTGCTGCTTTCTCACCAATTAACCCCTACAGGGTTTATATAGATGGCCAAGTTTGATGTAAATAGGCAATTATCAACCTAATCAACTACTTATTATTTTATTCATACAAATAGTTAATATATATATATATATACACAAGCATGGGTGGGGTCCTTATAACTAGCCCACATAACTAGCCCACTGCCTACCTCTTTATTTATTTTTATTATTATATTATTATTATTATATGAATATTTACTTAATATTTATACTACTTCAACCACTAAAATTGATGGTGATGGGTAGGGATCCGAACGATGACTCCTCAAAACTTATCATACCATCAAAGTTACTATATTAGATGGTAACAAAGTTAATAAATAATAAATAATATATTTATCCAAATTAATGCACATAAATATTTATGCACACATATATTCACATATTGTCACCATTATTATCACAGATGTCTCAAATAAAATGTAAAGATAAATAAAATTGAGAAACAATTGTCACATAATTATAAAATGCACATAATACAAATTAAATTATATTGACACACTAGTAGTGAGAAACTTGGGTATTACATTCTTCCCTTCTTATAAAAAATTTCGTCCTCGAAATTTACTTACCTGAAGAGGTCTGGATATTTAGTCATCATCTCATCCTCTCTTTCCCAAGTAGCCTCATCAACTAGTTGGTTCCTCCATAATACTTTTACTAATGATATTTCTTTATTTCTGAGCTTCTTCACGTCTCGCCACAAGATCTCAACTGGTACTTCCTCATAACTCAAATCTTCTTTCAACTCAACTGGTTCCTGCCTGAGAACATGTGATGGATTTGAAACATACTTCCTCAACACAGACACATGAAACACATCATGTACTCTAGACATTGATGCTGGTAACTCCAACTTATAGGCAACACTGCCAACTCTCTCAATGATAGTGAACGGACCAATATATCTTGGACTGAGTTTCCCTTTCCTTCCAAATCGCATTATCCCCTTCATTGGAGATACTTTCAGAAATACCTGATCACCCACTTCAAATTTCAATTCTCTCCTCCGTTTATCTGCATAACTCTTTTGCCGATCTTGAGCAACTTTCATCTTCTCTCGTATACGGGTAACGGCTTCTGACATTTCACGAATCAAGTCTGGACCCAAAAGTTTCCTCTCTCCAACTTCATCCCAATATACTGGAGATCTACACTTTCTCCCGTACAATGCTTCATATGGAGCCATCCCGATGGTAGACTGATAACTGTTATTGTACGAGAACTCTATCAAAGGCAAAAATTTACTCCACTGACCTTGAAAATCCAACACACATGCTCTGAGCATATCTTCCAAAATCTGTATCGTACGCTCTGATTGACCATCTGTCTGTGGATGGAATGCAGTGCTGAAAGATAACTGTGTCCCCAGTGCTTTATGCAAACTTTTCCAGAAAGCAGACAAGAATCTCGTATCTCTGTCTGATACATTGGTAAGTGGTACTCCATGGAGTCTGACAATCTCTTGAATATACAGTTGTGCATAGCGATCCATAGAATACGTAGAACAAATAGGAAGAAAATGAGCTGACTTAGTCAATCGATCTACGATAACCCAAATAGCATTGTGACCTTTCACCGTCTTCGGTAGTCCGATGACAAAATCCATAGTAATATTTTCCCACTTCCATTCTGGAATAAATAGAGGCTGCAAAGTTCCTGCTGGTCTCTGATGCTCGGCTCTGATTTGCTGACAAGTCAGACATTGCTCTACATATCGAGCAACATCTCTCTTCATCCCTGGCCACCAATAATATAACTTCAAATCTCTATACATCTCAGTAGCTCCTGGATGTACAGAGTACGGTGTTGAATGAGTTTCCGCCATCACTTCTTTCCGAATGTCATCCACTTCAGGTAGACATAATCGACCTCCATAACGAATCACGTCATCATCTCCTAATTGGAAGTCAGAAGACTTTCCAGAGCTGATATCATTCTTTATCTTGTCAAATAACTTATCCTCCTGTTGGCTCTATCGAATCTTATCCATCAAAGTTGGTCGAAGTGTCAGAGCTGCCATCCTTGCTTCCAACGATCCTTCCTGAATGATCTCCACACCCATCTTTTGCAAATAAAGCAACTCTGGTTTCTGATTTATGGTCATAGCAGCTACACTCTGTATTGCCTTTCGGCTCAATGCATCAGCAACCACATTAGCTTTTCCCGGATGATAATTGATAACACAGTCGTAATCCTTCACCAATTCCAACCATCTCCTTTGCCTCATATTCAACTCTTTCTGAGTGAAAAAGTACTTCAATCTCTTATGATCAGTATAGATTTCACAACGTTCCCCATACAGATAATGCCTCCAAATCTTGAGTGCAAACATCACTGCGGCTAACTCTAAATCATGAGTTGGGTAATTCTTCTCATACTCTCTTAACTGTCTGGATGCATAACTATCACTTTCCCATTCTGCATCAATACACACCCAAGACCATTCTTTGAAGCATCACTGTAAACCTTGAAGTTTCCTGTCTCCGTAGGAATAGTTAAAATAGGTGCTGATGTCAATCGTCTCTTCAATTCTTGGAAACTTTGTTCACATTCCTCCGTCCATGTGAACTTCACATTCTTCCTGGTCAATTGTATTAATGGTAAAGTAATCTTAGAAAATCCTTCAACAAACCTTCGATAATATCCCGCCAATCCAAGAAAGCTACGAACTTCAGTGGGATTTGAGGGTTGTGGCCAATCATGGATCGCTCTTACTTTACCTGGATCCACTGAAATTCCTTCTCCTGATACCACGTGACCCAAGAAAACAACTCGATCCAACCAAAATTCACATTTCTTAAACTTCGCATACAATTGCTTCTCTTTCAGAATCTCTAACACCTTTCTCAAGTGCAGTGCATGATCCTCCTTATTCTTAGAGTAAATTAAAATATCATCGATAAACACAATCACAAATTTATCGAGAAATTCCTGAAATACTCTATTCATCAAATCCATAAATGCTGCCGGAGCATTTGTCAAACCAAACGACATCACCAAAAATTCATAATGCCCATACCTTGTACTAAATGCAGTCTTCGGAATATCCTCCTCCCTAATCTTCAACTGATGATACCCCGACCGCAAATCAATCTTCGAAAAGATAGCTGCACCCTGTAACTGATCAAACAGATCATCAATGCGAGGCAATGGATATTTATTCTTCACCGTAACTTTGTTGAGATCCCGATAATCAATGCACATCCTCAATGTGCCATCCTTCTTTCGAACAAACAGAACTGGTGCTCCCCAAGGGGAGAAACTAGGTTGGATGAATCCTTTGTCTAGCAACTCTTGTAACTGTATCTTCAATTCCTTCAGTTCAGCTGGTGCTATTCTGTATGGCGCTTTAGATATAGGAGCAGTTCCTGGTTGTAACTCAATAACAAACTCTATTTCCCGGTCTGGTGGCAAACCTGGAAGATCATTTGGAAATACCTCCAAATATTCCTGAACTACTGGTACATTATCAAGATCTGGACATTGCTGCCCCTCCATATTCATTACACTCACCAGATACCCCTCACAACCACTTTCCAACAACCGTTGTGCTTTTGTTGTTGATATCATAGGAAATCTGAAAATTTTCTAGATCCCAATAAAAGTAAATGGTTCTCCCTTCAATGGATAAAAAGTAATACTCTTCTTCTGACAATCTATTGTCGCACCATACTTTGACAGCCAATCCATACCCAATATAATATCATAATCATTTATATTTAACATAATTAAGTCAGCGAGGAGTTGTTTTTCTTCAATTGGAATAACACAACCTCGAAGAAGTTGATTAGTTTGCTTTGATTCACCAGAAGGTATCATCACCTCATAATTAGCTTCTATTAAGTTAGATGTTTCACCCAACTTCCTCACATACTCAGTGGATACAAATGAATGTGTTGCTCCAGAATCAAATAGCACATAGGTAGAAATGCCAAAAATAGAAAACTTACCAGCGACAACTCCCTCCCGCGTCAAAGTGTATACTCTTGCTGGAACTCTCACCTGTTGCCCTTGTTTCCCTTTCTTAGGACAAGTAATAGTCATATGTCATTTCTCTCCACATGTGTAACATGTTCTCGGAGGCATGTGACACTCTCCACCATGTGGTCTAAAATAATTTGGAACATCGGTAGTGGCAGCGCCGATGGCACTTTTCCTTGATCGAACTTGGGACACTTGTTTGGTTCTCCTTGTCCTTGTCCTTGCTCAACTTGAAAATTTGATTTCGGCATCTGAAATGGCATCGGCCTCTTATCAACTCTCCCAAACAGCTGCATTGGTTTCTGCTGAAATTGACGTCTGACAGCTTGCGCTTGTCTGATCCTCATCTCTGCTTGTTCAGCAATCTGGGCCCTTTCTGCCACTTGTGAGTAGGTTGCTCCATGCAGTCCCGCCATACTCACATCTCTGAAAAGCTCAGGCCTTAAGCCTTCCACGAATCTCTCCACTTTTAATGCCTCCGTACTCACCATATGTTCTGCAAACCTTGACAACAGTTCAAACTTACGAAGATAATCTGTGACTGACATCCCACCCTGCTTCAACTGTATGAATTCATTCATTTTCATCATCCTCACTGGTGCCGTAAAGTACTTATTTCTGAAAAGTTCTTTAAACTTTTCCCATGTCATAGTCGTGACATTCTCGATACTTTTAATGGTATCCCACCAGTGGCCTGCACTTTCTCGTAACATGAAAGAAGCACACATCACTCTGTCCCCCTCTGGAATTATACTGTATTGAAACATATTTTCCACCGTGCGTAACCAATCCTCTTCATCTGTGGGGTTTGCTGCGTCCTCAAATATTGGAGGGTTCAGCTTTCGAAACCTTTCACAACCATTTCCACACGTTCTACTTGACGTTGATTGTGATTAATATTAACCTCTGGCTGTCCACCTATATCTCTCTGATGAATCAGTTGTTGTATCTGTTGGGACTGGCGCTCTACCAGTTCCATCAAGCGAGTAATCATCGCATCACTATTATTTCCTTTAGTAGGTGTTATTTGCTAAGCAGCTCTATCACTTTCAGAACTTTCACCCATAATTCTTTCCATTTTGTCTACCAACTACAAGTCCTACACCACATGGCCAATATAATTTATAAAACACATAACAACACAGAAGGAAAATAACACTTACACGCAAAGCTGCTCTCCCAAGGAATGAGTTCATGTACATAGATAGTCTGCAGGACCCAAACCATGCTCTGATACCACTCTGTCACGACCCACTTTTCATAACTTATAATTCTTTAATTAACATAAACATCATCATCATAAAATCCGCACATATTTTTTTTTCCACATAATATATATATTATCCAAACGGTCACACCAGTTCAACATACGCAACTGGTTTCTGACACCACATCAATCCATACAAACTGGTGACAATACTTTTTATATAACAAAACATACAATACTTATTATATAACAAAACATCAACGGAAATGAAATAAGCCCACGGCCTAGTCTAACAGGTCGTCATCTATGTACATCCACTCGAAACCTTGTAGGAGCTCCACAGCTTTCACAGTACACCACACCACATACTCAAATATTATCAGGCTCACCGACAATGCATAAACTAGTGAGACAAAAATCTCAGTAAGTAGAAATCATGCATGACCATGCATGAAAATGCTTTTATTTTTTAATCTTTCTAGTTGGTCTCTTTTATTTTGAAAATTGTTCACGTTGCGGGATCCCCACGACACACTTATGATATGCACCCCAAATGAGCTCAATGGGGACGATTTTTCCGAACCCCGAAAATAGTGACGAGAACGATTTTTCCGAACTCTGACAAAGTGGTGGGGACGATTTTTCCGAACCCCTAATAAAAATATCGGGAACAATTTTTCCGAACCCTGACAGAGATGCATATATAGTGGCCGCACACACCATTAGTATCTTATTAATTTTGGGGAAAACATTTTTCATGATTATGCATGGTATGCAACCAGTGCAATTAAATATACATCATAAATCATTTATGACATCAATATCAACATTTAATAAAATAACAACTTAATTTAATTCACACAAATCCACTTCACCTTGGATCACACGGATCTCTTATAATAACAACTCCATCTTGGATCATACAGATCCTTATAATACAATAATATTATTTCAAATTACATAACTTGTATAATCAATTAATCCCAAATAATTCATAACATAATTAAACTAATAACAAATAATTCACAACATAATTATCACATCACAAATAATTTACACACAACATATTTATGCATTGTAGTTGGACATCTACTTACTTGGATTCCGACAATAGTAATACTATAAATCCGTAAAAATCCGTAATTAATTCATTCCTTCCCGCTCCGGCACGAACCCTTCCCTCTCTCTCAAATTTTTTTTTCTCTCGATCAGTGCTGCTTTCTCACCAATTAACCCCTACGGGGTTTATATAGATGGCCAAGTTTGATGTAAATAGACAATTATCAACCTAATCAACTACTTATTATTTTATTCATACAAATAGTTAATATATATATACACAAGCATGGGTGGGGTCCTTATAACTAGCCCACATAACTAGCCCATTGCCTACCTCTTTATTTATTTTTATTATTATATTATTATTATTATATGAATATTTACTTAATATTTATACTACTTCAACCACTAAAATTGATGGTGATGGGTAGGGATCCGAACGATCACTCCTCAAAACTTATCATACCATCAAAGTTACTATATTAGATGGTAACAAAGTTAATAAATAATAAATAATATATTTATCCAAATTAATGCACATAAATATTTATGCACACATATATTCACATATTGTCACCATTATTATCACAGATGTCTCAAATAAAATGTAAAGATAAATAAAATTGAGAAACAATTGTCACATAATTATAAAATGCACATAATACAAATTAAATTATATTGACACACTAGTAGTGAGAAACTTGGGTATTACACATTCAAATCAATATGCCAATGTCACGTTGGTTTCTTATAAATAAACTAATAGTATTTTGTATCTACGAGATAATTGAGGATATGTTTAATTTCATATAACTTCTCTTTGTCTGAGAGTCATAAAATCTTGCTAGCAAGTTCATCATAAGTGCATATCAGGCCTGATACAATTATGAGAAAACATGTGCTTTAAAAGCACTGAATGGAGGGACTTCTAGCCCAAAATATCCTCATTATATACTTCAAGTATATAGACATTAGTTTTCCACTTCAAGGGATAAAAATGACAATTGGCATACAATATAAATAGATATATCGAAAATCAAAAATTCATCTAAAACAAACATAAAAAAGATTAACTGGTGTTTAAACTGTAAGATATTCTCAATCTACAGGTTGAGACAACTTTTTGGTTTATCCAAATTCTTTCATTCTGAAAAATCCGTCATGTTTGCATGTGTTAGCTTATATAAATTTCTTATACATTTCAATCTTAAAACGTTCATATACACACACTTTTCATTCTTCTTCAGGAAGAAATAATAAATTAAAATATAGCATATCCATATTTATTGTTTCAAGGTCTGGCTATGACCAATATTATAGTTATATGTTGTGATATTTTATTCTCATCCAATTTGAAAAGTTTTAATCCTTCGAGGATTTTCATGTATATCACATAATGATGTATATTTACTGCATATCTAAATATATTGAAACTGTCATATAAATTAAGTAGCGAGACGTAATGTATAATGGGAGAGTATCTATCATTTATATATTGGGCCTATGCAAAGAAAAAAAAACCCTTTGAGCTTTAACTGATCACCATGTCATCTTTCATATGTCCTTCTGGGACAAATACTTATATCATTTCAGATAATATTCAAATAAATATTTAACGAGTTAAGCTCAACCTCAATGTTTTATTCTGTCTTACTAAATATTTGTGCTTCTGGCACTTTGATATCAAATATAAGTTCCGGATCCAGATTATTATTTAAAACAGTAAAAGCAATCAAAGAAGCAAACGTGTTGTCGACAACTTTCTGTTTCAATTCATATTCTTCTCCCAAAATCTATAATGATTTATGTATTTATATAACTAGATCCTCGTTATTTCCCAATACGTATGGATCTAGCCGTTTTGCATACCCAGTATTTTGATTATTTTGATGCACGTACGAATTTACTGGGTATTTGTCTTCTAGACATATCTATAGAAAAGAGTTTTCATTATCAAAACAAACTCTTCAAATAATTTTGGAAGTGACTATTTATTCTTAAAATTAATTTCCGCGGATATTTAATTTTCAAATCATAAATCATTTCCCGCTTCTAGCGTTGATAAATAATTATTTAAAGTATTATGTCCCCGGGGAACTCCACTTCCAGTGGTGCATTGATAATAAATTTAAGGGACTTTGTCACTTCATCATGATAGTTTGACAGTTTATTTGCTATTGCGAACTAATAATCTTTTTGAACTTCTGGTTCAGTCAATCTAGTGCAAAATAATAGAATTTCTCGGCATTCACATAAATATTGGGTTTAAATCTCCCCCTAATGCCGTGAAATAATTTCATTAAATGTGCAATTAGCATACTAAAAAATATATTGATCCCCTATATCGGGCTTTATAAAAATTAACGGATAATTATCATTAGAATGCCCATTGAAATACGCTATGGTGGTGATATATAAAATATTAATTTCACAATTCAAAATTTGCCGATGGAAAATGTTTAAGGCTTCTGGCCATGATTGGGCAGCACTAGTAAAGGGGTATAATTATGATATGCAGGAGCCAGAATTTGTGTTTAGTTATTCCAAATTCCCCAAATATTAATTGTTGGAATAAAATATTCACTGCGTGTGAACATAAAACATTAGATGTTCCACTTTTTTTTTGTTTTAATATTATCAGTTGATATTCATTCCAATTGACTAACTCAAATATTCAATATTTGAGCTCTTCGTATGTAATTTTATTTGTATTAGTGCACTATGAATAAGAATGTATTTATTCAGTTGATACATCAATAAAATATTTTGGTCATGACATTAGAAAATTTGACCAATTTTTCTCCTTGAAACTTTGGAACATATTAGGAGAAATAATTCCAACTTTAGTATGTAAATATCATACCATAAATATTCCACATAAACTTCATAAGTATCATTTCATATCTCATGACTAAAAGAATTTAAATTATCTGGCTCATCTATTTGCCTAAAATAACCCAATTACTCATGCCATAGTTTAAAATTGTTGGGTTTCAAATATAAATATCACAACAATATATATATTCAACTATCTACTTATAAGATATGTATGATTTAGACAAGATCATTTAACAAATAGTATAATCTAACAACATATATAACACTAGAATAAAAATATAATGTCATAAAAAATCATGTTTAAAAAAAATATTTTTGCAAATATATAAAGTTTTTTAAAAAGATATGTAATGTAATATAGCTAAAGTGTCTAGCTTTTTTAAACAATCTCAAAAATTAAAATTATACTTGGTCACAATGATTTTCGAGCTTAAGTCCCAAATTGTCATCATTGACTAGGTCAATATTCAGGTAAATAAATATATTTATTTATTCCGTAAATATCCCTTTTTCGCATATTTTGATATTGCACAACCAGGTGTGCCATATATATATATATATATATATATATATATATATATATATATATATATATATATATATATATTAAAGCAATGACTATTTCATCAACATCTATAATAAATTTATTTCTATTAGAGTATTTGTCTATTTCTTATGGAGGGCAACTTGAAATATCTCGAACACTTTTGATAAGACCTTTAATAAGTCTAATTTAAATTTTATCGACCATACTACGGGGAGGCCAATGTGAATTCACTCTTCCACTATAACTATTTCTTACTTATCATATGTCCCTTCCACTCCAAGTATAATTCTACTAGAATGTACCATGTGCTTCAGGCACAATTTTTGAACCAAATGGTCTAGCAGTATGGATTTTCATTAACAATTGATTATGCTTTTAAACTAACAGTAATGCAGAAAATAAACTCTGAATATCTAGTATAATTTTTAGCTCTTTACTACTGCTGGAGTACGAGGTTAGTAGCATGAAAGGTAGAAATATTTTTATCAATCGATTCTAATTCTGTAATATTCTGCTTACAGAGTTTTAGACAATACTGTGTAAAGTGGAATTTTATTCTTTAACGGATTTAAAATCTTGAAATCTTTGCTTGCTGATCAAAGCGTTCCTTCGGGGACTGTCATAAAATAATATGATATTTTTCTGTTAAAAAAAACCTTTTTTTTAAGGTCTTTGTTTAGATGATGACGATTTTTTTTTAGTATTTTGGCCTTCTATGCCGGAGTACATTCAACTTTTGAAAATAATACTCCCTCCGTCCCGGGTATTTTTACCCGTTTGTACGGGCACGGAGATTAAGACGTTTTATTTTTTTAATATATAATGTAAGAAAAAGTAGGGATAAATTAGTAATTTAAAAAGAAAAAGTGAATAAAGTTATTGGGAATGATGAATAAAGTGTAAAAAAGTAATTAAAATTGTTGGGATTGTAAAAAGTAGGTAATAAAATAATATGTATTTTTGCCAAAAATTGAATGGGTAAAAATACGTGGGACACCCCAAAATGGAAAGTGGGTAAAAATACGTGGGACGGAGGGAGTATATAGTTTCACTTAAATCTCAGGATATGATTTCTAACGTCTAAAGTTGCTTTAGACTAAATAGGTATTGACATCAAAAACTAACTCGACATATTCTCTTTTAGTGATGTCAGACATTTTTTCAATGAATTACAATTATTTAAAAAATAAGTGCATGTTATAAGTGTAAGTCAAATTTCATACGTATATCAAGAGATGAATAAATATTTTTAATCTTTGCTTAATATGGACACATAATCATCAATTTCCTCATGTAGTATATGTCAGACTTTTTTTTTTATTATTAAAAGTGTCATCATTTAAAAATAAAAAAAAAAACCCTCAGATTTCATTAACGTTCATGTTGATATCAGTCTGTACAAAACTCTCACTCTTTATATAGGGAAGAGAAAGGGTACAATAGTAATAAGTTCTCTTCCTATTCAATGATATATGGAGTAATGTCCATATAAAATATTTCACAACAAGGCAAACAATTAATTGTGTGAACTAGTGGAAGGATTTGTCTATGCAAAACGTATAAAAAGTAATAAAATTTAAGTAAATAATGATACTTAAATTAGAAGAAATAATAATTTTATTATAAATTATTATATAAACAATTCGTATTATAAATAAAGAATAATTATTATTATTTAAAACAACACAAATACGGTTATTTCACGCAAATGTTGCCCTTAATATTATCTTTTTCTCCCTTGCAAATGCTGCTATTGATTTCATGCAAATGTTGCCATTAATATTATCGTTTCCTCCCTTACAATAGTATTTGTGATGATCGATATGAATTATATATACAAATTAGTATTCGTACGTAGTGACCTGATTCAAAAACTTAAAATATTTTAACATAATACAAGAATATATTCTATGTTTGTTGTCATAACACTAATTAGTAGAGTACATTTTAAGAATTAGCCAGAATTATAGTAAGATATTTTGAGGAAGTAAATTTAATCTAAGACAACAAAGTGATAACATTAAATGTAAACTTATGATATTATTGGTGTTAATCGATAATATCGATGTCATATATTTATTACGGGGAAAGTTTAGGTGTTACGTAGCATCCAGCCTGTCTCTATTATTTAATTAAGTGGATATGATGCCACTAATTATTAATTAGGTGCAAAGAAATTAAGAGCAGGTTGTATAATTTGATGGGAAGGTACAAAGATATTTTAGACCCTTAATATTGAAAAAACTCTTAATAACAAAAATATAAGATAACAAGATTTTTCACTTTAATTTATATAATAATCACATGATTTATAATTATTTTAAAAGTAGAGTTATATATAATTATTCAGTAAAATGTTTTTAATTTTATCTACCTTTTTAAGGAAGAATATAATTATTATACAAAAAAAACGAATTAGATAATTTTAAATTTAGATAAACGACTTAACAAACACTAAGTTATTAATAAATAAAAAAATAGTCATCTTTTTATTTGCAATTTTTAAAAATAAAAATTAATTTACTATAGAAATAAAATTGGTAATTTTCTTACAATTAACCTTTAATCAAAAGTAAACTTTAATAGAAAAGTTATAAGTGTGTCTTACTAAAAGAATTACATTTACTTTTTCGTAGGTGAGACCACACAAAAAAGTTAATATATTTTAATGAGATTCATTAATATAACTACACATTATATATTCAAATATTAAAACTATCCATCAACTCTTTGTTAATCTTTGTTCCGATAGTAAACTTGTTAATTTTGTTCAGACAATAAATATAACTTTTGTAACGGTAACGGAATGGCGCAGCTTCCCCAAACCTAATTTGACGTACAATCAGATTATAACGTACTAATAGTTATGTTGACAAAGCATCGAATGCATGAATCAAACATCAAACCTTATCAAAAATATAAACATGAATCTATATCTATATATCTTCCCAAAAATAAGTCACAATAAGTTGAATAGATAAATATATTGTGAAAAAATTCAAATTTCCTTTTACGTTCAAATTCTCACTATATTATTATGATCTGTTTTATTAATAAACTCGATTTATTAAAAGATGATACATTTATTTCATTGAAATTATAACGTTAGCACTATTTCTTTTTTCCTATTTTATTCTTTACTTTGACATATTTTTACTGAGTTTTTTTTAAAGTTATTATAAGAATTTAAATGTAACTATTTTAATAATTAAAGATTTGTGTGATATCGATTCACGGAATGACTTTTGTGATAATATTTTTAATAAAAAGTGATAATTAATTAATAAAAAATGATAATGGTGCAGACATGATTTGAACTATTTTATTAATAATTTATAATATAAATATAAAGTGATAATATTTTTAATAAAATAATAATAACATTTTTACAATGAGGTGGGCCTCATCCGATACTGCCTCATACTTTTATGCATTTTATACCCTTGTTTTTTGACATACAAAATTATTATTTATAATTTAATTTAAACAAAGAAAGGGAACATAAATTTTAAGACAATTTATACTACGAATTAAATCGTTCCATCTATACAATATACTATCCTTTTTGTCTTTTTCTTATTTGTTTTTTATAATTTATCACTTATTTTGCTCATAAATGTAATATTTATTATTAAGATTTAGAGTTAGTCTCTTATAAATCAAATTTATATAATAAGTTATGTAAACTGGTTTTATAAGAATGTTTGTGTAAGATTTAATATTAATTAACAGTTTAAAAAAAAGAAAAAAAAAAGAGGGACTATAGATGTTACACATGCAACTGATTCATGAGATATTTCCTTATCACAAACACTGAAGATGGGAAGCTTAATTAAAAATGAAGCAAGACGTTCTATTGGGCTTAAAAGCCCAATTAACCTGCCATTAAGCCCACACTTGCATGGAACATTTTGACCAATTCAAATATGTGACTAAATTATCAACCAATCATTTAAACCTTTATAAAGTGATCTCGTGTACGCAAAAGTCCAAACTCATCCAAAAAAATAAAATAAAAATCAAAGACATATGTGATAGAAGTTATAATATTTTTAATAAAAATTAATACGTATGAAATAAAAAATGATAGCATATTTAATTAAATGAAAAGTGATAATTGGAAAAAAAGAAAAAAAAAACTCACAATAGACAATCTCATTAAGTCTTTCCAAAAAAAAACTGGTATGAGTTAAATCATATACTTTTTAAAATAAAAATTAATATTCATAATTAACAAAGTATTATTTTTTCGTCAAAAGAATCGGTTGAATTTCAAGAGTTTGTAATATTTAACTAAACAAATATTTTCTTTTTATTTTGAAAAATCAAGAATATTAATGTTTATATTAAAGTATTATATTCAATTAATAAAAATATTGTATATTGACAAAGTTTTTTGTGAGACGTTATTTGCATGAGACGCTTTGTGAGACGTGTTAAACTATATCTATAATTTAGATAAATTATGTTTAATGATTGTTAAAATAATATTTTTTAAAGTATGCTACATTATGCATGGAAGTATAATTTTAAAGTGTTATAATACAATTTATAAATATTTTCATTACAAATTGATATATTTTATCTATATAATAAACATACTATAGTGATGAATTGACCCGTCTCACAAATAACCTGTCTCACGAATTTCTCTTATATATTAATCTGTTCAAATTGCACTTAAACGCACATAAGAATTTTCCTTAAAATCGTTTCAAATATAATTGGAGCATAAATCGTTTTAAATTGTGAAAAGTTCACTCGACGAATTATTAGTCTTCTTAATTAAAAAAATATTACTCAACTCAACAAAAGCATAAATAATCGTAATATATAAAAATTTGAATAGGAATTTTTTCATTAGAGTAATGGTTAATTTCTTTAAAGAGTAATTTTTTATATACTTTATTTTTCATTCAAAAAAGTAATAATTTACCTCTCAAAAAAATTATTTTTTATATACTAAGAGTAATCGGTAAATTATAGTGAAAGTGCCCAGTTCACACAAATGTTAAAAAAAAAAACTAATACTCTTATAATGAGTTAAATCAGACAAACTATGTTGACAAAACATCTTATTGAATGTATGCATCAAACATCAAACCTTATCAAAAATATAAACATGAATCTATATGGGTCGTTTGCCTTCCTGAGTCTGTTAGTGAACTTGTACTCCCGTTTCTTCGACGGTGTTAGGGTTTTAACTTTAGAACGAAAATCGCGCAACCGAAAGATAGTCGTTAATTTAAAACTGATTTCACTACTTGAAATTGAAAAACTGTTTTGCTATATCTCTGCTTCACATATACTACTACTTAGTAGTTAGTACTACTCCCTTCTTTTTCAAAAGAAAAAAAAATTACCTAACTTTTAGAAATATTATGATATCTTTTTATAATAAATAAATATCTTTTTTTGAAACAATAAATAAATAAATTTTACTAAAATATATTATTGTGCTGAGTAGATGCATTTTTTAAAAAATAAGGTGTATCAGAGAATGTTGTTGTTTTGATTCTTTTATTTTCTTGAGAAAATAATGATTTTTGTTGGACATAAAGGGCAGCTTTTTTGCTTCAAACCCAAAAAGAAAAAGAAAAAAGAAAGAGAAATTAGATATCGTTGTAATTTTGGGGTCTTACAATTTATTTTTATACTTTATACATAAATGATGAATATACTCTCCACCCAATTTAAAGGTTTTAATATGTTCTATTTGAGTCATTAATTCCTAAATAAAATCTCTTGTGAGATGATAATAGCTCGATTCATTGTTAAAGGATGCTCTTTATATAGATAAATTATGTTAATTAACAATTAAAATACAATTTTCTAAAAATTTGATGAATAATAAATTAAAATATGCTTTTAAAGTGTTATAATATAATTCACAATAAATATATTTTAAATATAAAAATTCATATTTTATATAATTTAAAAATGTATCGACTTATCTTACAAAACTCTGTCTCTCATAAGAGAGTCATTCTAATTTCTATTAGACATTGAAACATTTTACTATTAAAATTTAATTTCAGATTTTAGGTTCTAATTTTAAAATTTTCTCAAAGAAAAAGCTAATTTTCTTTTCCCCGTTACAAAATACATTTATAGTACGCCTCTGCTATTTTCATGATTATTATTAAGGGATATATGGAGAGTATTTTAATGGATTATTTTAGTTGGATTTTACTGTATTTTTACATTATTGTCTTTATACTTTAATTTTCAATTAATAGTGAATTGCGTAATATGCTTGAACTTTTAAGTGTAGAGATACTCTCGTGGAACAAATACACATGTTGACTTGTTGTTTAAGTATAATAATGGTTATATAGGTAATGTATAATTATTAGTAGTTAAAGTATGTTTATACTTTGTAGTAAATCATGTGGTAACACTTTGAAAACATACTTTAATTCATTATTAATCATATTTGTAAAAAACATACTACTTTAACTATAAATTAACAACACTTAAAAAATATATTTTAATTCATTATTAATCATACTTTAAAAAAAATTACTTATATTTTATCTATATTACCATCTCACAAGAAACTTTGAAAAGTATTACATTCTTTTCTTTTCTTTTCTTTATGGGGACCCACTAATCCAAAAAGAAATTACATTCTTTATCAAAATAAAATAAAATAATTTAAAAAACTGCCTACATTTTTATACCTTAAAAAATCTGCCAATTCAAATCCTCTATTTCATCCCATGTTATATCTTATGTTACATGGGATGAGATGGGAGTAATTGTGTGTAAAATGGAACACTTGTCTCCCATCCCACCCCACCCCATTTAACATGAGATGAAATAGGGAATTCCACTTGAAAATTTGCAGGTGTATTTTATTATCTTTAAACTTCCTGAATTATCTAATCTTGCTCTCATACGACTCTATATCAATCGAACAATAGCTTCCACGAAAATACAAATCTCAGTTTGATAAAAGAAATCATCAATCTAGCCTTAGTTAAGACATAACTTTGTACAACTTATAGTTTAGTTTAATCAAATGCTCATGCAAATTATGCAATCATCATTTTACATGTGACAAAGAAACCAAATAATTTAGGTCAGGGTAGGGTCGGGTAAAATTGAGGTATTTAACGAAACGGGTGAATTTTAAAAGGGAAATACCACAATTTGCCCTATATGGGAAAGTCAACATCTTTTTTGCCCTACCTTTTGTAGTACATCTAAATTGCCCTGAAAATACATGCAATGTCATGAATACCCTCAAGGATGGTCCACCTTTTTGTATTGGGAATGAGTTGACAAGTACAGTTGCATGCAAAATAGATGTGTCAGGGAATATGTTGATTATTTAGGGTTGACACATTAATTAAAAAAGAAATAAATAAGTCTACTAAAATATAACCCCTAATTCGGCGGACAAGTTGAATGAAGTGCAAAAGCCAAATTTTAAAATGCACGAAATTAAAATTTTAAATTCCTTAAATTGTTATATTATAATAGGCGTTTTATTAATAAACACATGCAGTAGTATTTAGGTGATTAAACACATGCAACTACCTACCACTCCACTGAAACACACTTCATTTAATGGGGTGAAAAGGCCCTGTTTTCACAATCAGTTCATTTATGTAAATTCTTGTCACATTAAACTCTCAACTATCCCCACCAACCAAATAACTTCACCACCAACAAACATAAAAATTGGGCACAGTGGATTCAAACTTCATTCATCTGTATCCACAAATTATTGGAGCATAAAAAGGTCATCGGCTCCCGCATTTACCCACCGGTTTTGTCGACGGATCCATAGTTAGAGCCAAAGGTAAGATACGAACGCTGTTTGCATTGTATTTTATTTATTACTTTCTTTGAATGTTTTAGGGTTTTTAGGGCTTTAGGGTTTCAAAAATGCATGTCCGCTAAGTAAAATGGTTATATATATCCATGTCCGCCAAAGAAAATGGTGAAGTATGCATGTAATATGCATGAATACCATTACGTACACCCATCGTAGACTTTTCCGCTAATATGCATGGTTAATTGTGCATGTCCACCCATTATTTGAGACTTATCGTCCATATCCGCCTATTATTTGACAGTATTTCAGCTTGTTCGCCGAAAATAGTAGCCCAATTTAAGGAGTCCGCCAAAAGTAGGTGCCCAGTAGATCCTGTCCGCCGAAAATTTAGCCTGTCCGCCGAATATTGAGCCTGTCCGCTGAATCTGTACCATATATGACCTTGTCCGCCAATTTTTTCACCCTATATGAGCATGTCCGCCATTTTTTTCACCCTATATGTGCATGTCCACCATTTTTTTCACCCTATATGAGCATGTCCGTCGATTTTCTCACCCTAAATTATCATGTCCGCCGTTTTTTCACCCTATATGAGCATGTTCGCTGATTTTCTCACCCTAATTTATCATGTCCGCCGATTTTTTCACCCGTAATGGTCTTGTCCGCCGATTTTTCCTTCCTAAGTGAACATGTCCGCCGATATTTTCATCCTAATTGAGCATGTCCGCCGATTATTTGGTGGTTTTTGAACATCTCTGCCGATTTTTAATGCATTATTGAGCATGTTTGGCTATTTTTTAAGCATATTTTATGATGTCTTTCGATTATAATAGACATGTTCGTCGATTTAGGAACTTAATTGAGCTTGTCCGCGTACGTACGACTTAATGTTTAACTTTCATGTGTGCTTCATAATTTAATGCTTAATTTGTGTGTACCTACTAAATTGGCATATTATTTTTTATGAATTCTGTGTAAATATAACAATTAATTATCGTTTTATTGAAAGATTTAGGCGTTGAATTTGAAATGAGAAATTTTTGTATATGGTGGGGCGGCTGGTGGCAAGGTTTAGAGTATGTACGTGGCCAACAGACGAGCTTAGTTTTAAATTCAGATCAGCTGACGTTGGATTTTATTCTTGGGCATGTGCACAGTTTAGTTTGCGTCGATTTGAATCATTTCAAATATGTTATACACACACTTGTGGACATCGGTGGTTGTATAACAAAACATAAGGTGAAGTATGATATGGATATAAGGGGGTTGTATCAGCAGGTTGATGAGCCGATGTTGTTTGTCACAGTTAAGGCCATACCACAGCAATCAGTTGATAATGGTTGCACTAGTGCTGTGCCAGTGGGGAGCAGATATTGGACCGACTTGCTTCGGTCACAAATTCCATCTGTCGATATTCACTGTCCCAAAGATTTGGCCGGACCGAGCACGAGTATAGGTGTGGGCGTGTCGAGTCGTATGACAAATATTGATTTAAACATTGAGTGTGCTAGCGAACAGCAGGACGAAGAAGAGGTGGAGAATGGAGATGAGATGTGCTCCTCTGCTGGGTTTGAGGGTTCAGAGGGTGATGGGTTTGATGGTTTTGCTGGTTCTCAAGACTATGGGTCCGATGGATCGCAAGGCCATGGGTATGATTCATTTGAGGGTCCACATCGTCAGGATTTTGAGGGTGCTGATGCTTCGCAAAATGAGGAGCGCGATGTTGATCAACCCAATGCTGAAGATGAGGATCCTAAAACTGCTCTGTTCGAAAGGTTCTGTTCCTACATCAGAGCCAAATGAGGAATGAGTTTCCTGGAACCCGTTACCACACACATGCAGATGCCCACACCGGTACGTCCTAGTCAAGACACAGATAGGTCTTGCCGCCCTCCATGGAGCATTCCAAGTATGTGTTGAATATAGTATATAGTACCCGGTAATTTACTGCACCTTATTATATTCTAATACCAATTGAATAATAACTAATCCATCGTTGCAGGTTTCTTGGAACAGTGTAATGTGTACAATGAAGTTGAAGATAATAACAACATTGATACATCAGTGGAGATTCATGAAAAAATTATCTTCGATAATAAAGGTGATTGCCGGTATGCGTTGGGTATGTACAACTTACAGAATCAAGTTGAGACACGTGTCAAGAAATCTGACACCTACAGGCTCAACGTCGCCTGCAAGTACCGAGTGGAGCAGCGTTGTATGTTTGAGATGCATTCTAGTGGCCTAGGTGGAGTATGGAGGGTAATCAAGTTCGGACCTCCACATGTATGTCGTTTGAACCCAGACACTAATGCGCCAAGGCAAGTTGGTTTGAAAACTGTTGGCAGATACTACGCAGCTCGACAGTTCAATAAAACCACGTCATTGTGTCCTGCTGGAATGGCAGATGAGATACGTAAAGAATTTGGTTTCGACATCTCCTATAATTTGGCCCTCAAGTCAAAACATATTGCTGTAGGACATACTTACGGAGACCATAGTTCATCCTTCAGTTCCCTACCTTCGTACTTGCATCACCTAAAGTTGGAAAATCCAGGCACGCATACAGCACTTGCAACTGCAGATGACAACTCTTTCAAGTAAGTCAATACACAACCCTTCTATATTATGAGGTATATCTGTGTACTAAGTACTTCGATGTAGGTATGTCTACTACGCACTTGGTGCTTCGATACGGGGTTTTGCCCGAGCTGGCCATCCCGTAATTGTGATTGACGGTACACACATAAGAGCCAAGTACCGTGGGATCGTGTTCGTTGCAGTCACACAAGATGGTAACCACAATATTTTTCCCCTGGCCGTTGGTGTAGGTGACACTGAAAATAATGAGTCATGGTGCTGGTTTCTTCAAAGGTTGAAAGAATCGTACGGAGCTCCACGTGGCCTAGTAATTGTCTCAGACGCGCATAAAAGTATATCACACGCTATACATACTGTGTACCCTGAGGCACACCATGGTTTATGTTCGTATCATCTAAAGAAACAGCTCAAAGGTTTCGAAAAGGATGTGTTGTTTCAGTTCAATATGGCCTTGGAGGCATACACTAATAATGAATTTAAGAGGTATGGTCACTTTTTAGCATTAGTATGCAATTTTTATTTGTTTTATGACATTACCGTGCTGCACAGATGGGAAGGAAAGCTGCGCAACCATAATAATGCTCGATTGATGTCTTTGCTGGAGGTGTGGGGTTACAGTAAATGGTCAAGGTTTCACTGTCCGGTCAGTCGTTACGAGTTCACGTCATCGAACGCCGCTGAGACCTTTAACAAGGCCATCCTTTGGGCCAGGACACTACCCATTTGTAGTTTGTTAGAGGTTGTACGTGCTCTCATTCAAAGATGGTTTTATGAAAGAAGAACGAGTGCAGAGAACAGTCGGGATATTCTTTGCACACGAGTACACAGCGAGTTGGCTGCGTTGAACGCTGAGGCGTGGAAACTTAAAGTGGAGAATATTACAGCGACAACATTCCAGGTCACTTCCACCTCAAAAACTTTCACAATTGATTTAAGGGAGTGTACTTGTTCGTGTGGAAGATTCCAGTACCATCAATACCCATGCATTCACGCATTGAAGGCGATAGAGTAAGTTCACATGCGTATAATATAATCTTTCATATTCAATACTGCCATTAGTAAAAGAATTATCTATTTCATAATATAACGGTCTAAATATGTGCATGTAACAGCCATTGCAAACTTGCGACTAGTGCATTTGTTGCACCGTGGTATTATCGAACGGCTATCATTTCATTATGGCAAGATGTTGTGATGCCTGTGCCCAATCCATCCGATTGGTCAACACTTGAGCATGTGGGTAGTGTCTGTGTGAATGAGCCACCAGCACATCGCCAAGCAGGCAGACCTCGTACCACCCGTCTTTGCAGCAGAGACTTCGAGGGGCACTCGGGTGCGTCAGCGTTGCAGCAGATGTGGAGAGTCGGGACACAATAAAGTGAAATGTCGAGCCAATATTTAAGTACAATGTAATATGATTTGAATATTAATATTGTTTTTTCTACCTTTCGTTCTCAGAATGGTTTAGTACAGCACCTCATATAATACATCATGAAAAAGAAAGAACAAACTAACTAACGAAAAGAAAGGTCTGTGTTCGCACCCTTTCTCCCGTAAAGGTTGTACGAAAAAATATCTCGAGCCCATTTTCTCCGGTACTCCATCAGGTGTGGATCATTTCCCCATGAATCGTCCCCTGTGAGTAGATACTGTATTTCTCTGACGCATGCCTGACCACAACATCAACTGTCATCCTGAACGTAGCACATGGATGGTTGTGGTCTAGCCCACTTCAGAGTGGCTCTGAACTTCTGCTCAGTAGTGTCATAGATGGCACCACTTTGGTGGAACATGAAAGGCAGTAATCGTCGCAAGTGCATAGTGCTCTCCTTTCTACTATCTTCAATGGCCTTGTTTTGATCCCACGTATGAAATAAAGAGTCGAAGAAAGTGATCTTCATCGACATAATATAGACACACACAGTGAAATGGTGTGAATGCGAACACTCTACGAAGAGCAACTGTAGATTGAAGTCCGAATAATGTCAGTGATGATGTAGTTCTTCCCAAAAAAATAAATAATGATGGCATACTCACCCGTTCAATCTTATCCCACTCTTTACGGCCACATGTCCATTGCGGAGGCCTCCAGAATGACAGCTATCCTTTCCACCACCTATCCAAAACTTCAAGCTTTTCTTGAGGTAAGTCGGCCAACTCTGAGGGGTTATCGCCATGTGTCGTAACATGCTCATCCCAAATTGCTTTTAAAGTCGCCTGATAAAGAAAGAATTACAAAATATAAGGTCAAATTATAAGGAAAAATTATACGCCGTATTGCATGTAAAAACTTACCGAAAACTGACACGGTAGAATAGCATACGATTGCATTCGATGATCCGGGTGAACTCCGACATAATCAGGGGCTTGTGTTAGTATAGCCAAACACGCATCAATGTGCTGGGAAAAAAATATTTCAACGATGAGATATATGGGATTAGTGTCTAAATATATTTAAGTTGTATTTACAAACCTCATCATCCAGCCAGACTTTGGGGGTCATCATTCTCACGAAGAAATCATTCCTCACCTGGAACCCTATGCCGACATCGATCCTGCACATGTATGTTAAAACCTTTATATAATAAACAACGAAACCATAAAAGAAGAACACATTTAAAGACATTTCTTACGTTACAGGGGATAGCATGAACTTTTCCCACGCTCTGTTGACCTTGACGTCATCCACAGTTGTGTATGGGGATTGGACTGCAGTTGCTTTCCTCTTAGGGCGTTGCGGACGATGTTGGAAGTGCTTTTCAGCTGACACCATACTGATCCCAGTGTCACCAGGAGTAGAATAACTAGGCCCTACAAGAGTTGAGACTCCGGGAGTAGAATAACTAGCCTGTCTGTATGGTCCGGATGCCTCAGGGAATCTTGTTGAGTCACCTGGTACCAATTCCACATCTCCGGCAAATAGACCCCCTGGTGTTGCATAACTACTAGGTGGGGGTGTAGTCTGTGCACTCCGTTGTTCTTCAAAGGTATCTGGAACACTTGGTACTTCGTATGTAGATGGCTCAGGTGGTGGACCCTTAAATCCATCCTTAAACATTTTATATATGTTACCAAGAATTGACCTCTCGTGGCTACGGTGCACACGGGTATGTGCTCCAATCAACCATCCAGCAACTATTTTAAATTCACCGCGGCTATCCTCCTGCCTCCTGTGGATATCAGCGAGCTCTGCATCCAGTTTCTCAAATCTCTTCTCTATTCTGTCGTCTTGATCTAGCAGCTGAGTGAGAAGGGCTTCATGTTCAAAAAAATTTTGATCATGATCATCCATTCTCCTCATTATTCGATCGTAATGTTCTTGAGACATACCCCCACTGTCTTCTCTCTGCTGATGAGGTACAGAGTGATCCCACTGTGGACTTGACCTGGATTGAGGATGGACATCGTTGTGGGTAGATGGAGGGCTACCAGGTGATCCGTGAAACCCTAGCCATACTTGGCTATAGACAGATCCTCCATACCCACTGTACTGACCCTGCTGTGACCCTTCACTTCCACCATACGGATGTGATTGATGTGGGACCTGAAATCCACCGAAGTTAAACTGATTTGGTCCCTGATATCCACCAAAAGAAGTAGAGTACGTTGGTGGCTGAAATCCAGCTGAAGGGAAGTATGGTCTTTCAAACACAGGAGGATATGATCTCTCCGGAATGGCCATTACCGGATGTGGTACTACAGCATTATGGGGGCCAGACTGAGATGGCCGCGGGGGCAAATCCTCAGAGGATATGTAAGATCTGTCATCATGATCACTCATTACCTCGTCATCATCATCATCGTCGTCGTCCCCTCCGACGGCATGAAAATCACGTAGTAAGTCCTCCGGTGCTGCTGTTCTTTGTTACCCCCAGAATGATGTATCAGCAACCGGAATGGCACCTTGACCACACATTTCATCTTCGAAATCTGAACTAGAGCGCTGCACCTATTTCTTACCCTTAGCCTTCCCTTTTGGCTTTGGATCCCCAAATACCCTAAAGGTCACTTGAAAACCAGAACTCCAATCAGAATGTATTCCCCTGAAGTATGATCGGCGGGACTCCTCAGGGAGGATGGCAGGTAAATCAACCACTCTTGGGTCCTGAAAGTAAAACAATAAAACATAAACACATATACTCAGGTGACAAAAAAATGCCTCCAAATGCATCCAACTTAGATAATCAAAAGCTTAATCGCGTACACATAAAAGTGACAAATCTGTCTAAAAAACTGAGTGTCGTCAATTTTTTTAGTAGCAGTATATGTCCAGCGAAGACACAGAGGTCTGACATCCGAATCGATCTGACCATCGATCAACATTGCTGCAAAACCTGCGATGCGCTCAGAGGCCCAAGCCTGTGACCAAACATCAAAGTAAGTTCATGTCAACATATATCTTTTTAAATGCATTTAGTTTAAGAATAAAATTGGTGCAATAAAATCAGTATCACTTACTGCTAGGGCAAATGAGCATCCATAAAAGTTGATGCGCTATTGTTTGCCTAACTCTTGCACCGTAGTTTTTACAGAGTCCATATGGTGCAGTAGGGTTAGGTATGTGTACTTACCCCATGGGAAAGAGTTCCACAGGTCATCATTTTCAGCTAAGTATCATACCCAGGGCTCTATGTATGCTTTTGACGTATCCCGGCCTAGCAAAAAGTAGTACAGCAGTAGAATGTTGGCCGCTTTCACTGCATTGTGGCCCTTATATTTGTTTTCACTGAATCTTCGCATAAGTTCAACAACCAGGACCCTTTTCGTACGAAACGTAGCAAACAAACTGTGTGCAGGTGGCAGATATGAATCATTCGGGTCAATATCCCCACGGTCCTCAAATCCTAGTCCCATGACACGCATAAACTCCATGGGTGTGAAGCTAAGAATTGTATCAGACACCCTGAAGTACCGGAAGTACATATCTGAACCAGGGATTACAACCTCCTGAGCCATCAGCTGAAATAAAGCTTTAGGAGACCCGTAATCTGAATCTAAATCCCAGAAATGCCCGAAACAAGATCTTCGAAACCTCCGCACTGTTTGATCGCCACTCTTTGTAAGCACCACGTGTATTCAATTAAGAGTTTTGGAAGGCCTACAATAACCTTTATTCCTGACTTTTCGAGTTTGAAGTCCACTGCGTTTCCAGCTCCACTACAGTGCATGCCAACTCGATTAGATATAAGATGTGACTACATTTTATACATAAAAACATCGGCGGACAAGCACAGTAAAGGCACAAAATTGGCGGACAAGCTATTTTGTACTACAAATATTGACGGATGAGGACACTTTACATACAATTATCGGCGGACAAGTTCAAATACACTAGAAAAATCGGCGGACAGGCACATTAAAGGCACAAAATTGGCGGACAAGCTATTTTATGCAGAAATAATGGCAAAATAATGCTGATTAATGGTCAGAAACTCGGCGGACAGGCTCAAATAACTCAAAAAATCGGCGGACAAGCTCAAACAGGGCCAAAACATTGGCGGACAACCTATTTTGTACTATAAATATTCGGCGGACAAGTTCAAATACACTAGAAAAATCAGCGGACAAGCACATCAAAGGCACAAAAATGGCGAACAAGATATTTTATGCAGAAATAATGGCAAAATAATGCTAACTAATGGTCAGAAACTCGGCGGACAGGCTCAAATAACTCATAAATTCGGCGGACAAGCTCAAACATGGCCAAAAAATTGGCAGACAAGCTATTTTGTACTACAAATCTTGACGGACGAGGTCACTTTACGTACAATTATCGGCGGAAAAGTTCAAATACACTAGAGAAATTGGCAGACAAGCACATTAAAGGCACAAAAACGGTGGACAAGCTATTTTATGCAGAAATAATGGCAAAATAATGCTAACTAATGGTCAGAAACTCGGCGGACAGATTCAAAAAACTCATAAATTCGGCGAACAAGCTCAAACAGTGACAAAAAATTGGTGGACATGCTTTATTGTACTACAAATATTGACGAACATGGTCACTTTCAATACAATTTTCGGCGGACAAGTTCAACTACGCTATAAAAAGCGGCGGACAAGCACAGTAAAGGCACATAAATGGCGGACAAGCTATTTTAAGCAGAAATAATGGCAAAATAATGGTATCTAATGCTCAGAAACTCGGCGGACAGGCTCAAAAAACTCATAAAATCGGCGGACAAGCTCAAACAGGGCCAAAAAATTGACGGACAAGCTAAAAAATATTAGAACAAATATGCCGACAAATTCAATTACACTACAAATTACAATGAAATTTCTAATTATACTCAAATAGACACATCAAATTCATACGGTGCAGACTCTACTTCCTCGGGGGACAAGAACAGTTACCATTAAATCGCAAAAATCCTAAAACTCTAAAATCCTAAAGACGAAATACCTGGTTATCCATATTTGCTACTGCTAATTTTCGACGTGGAGATGACGATAGATTGAACGACACGCCGGAGGCCCGGACGGAGAGCTGTGTTCGATAGAAAAATTGAGAGTTTGAGAGAGAGAGAAAGGGAGAGTATGGGAGGGATGAGTGCCGATGAAAAGAGATAGAGAGAGATACAAGGAGTAAATAACAAAAAAAATTGAGATAAAGGGGTCAAAGATTCTCTCCCCAAATTCAATGCCATTAAAAGCGGTACTTTTAACCGCTGGGCAGTAATCACGAGATTTCAAAAAAAGGAAAAGATATGACATGTGTCAGGGGGGTAAATTAGGAATATACACCAAAAACAGGGCAAATTACATGTTTTAAAAAGTATAGGGCAAAAAAGATATTGCATGTGTCATATAGGGCAGAAAAAGTGTTGTCCCATTTTAAAATCACTAAAGAAGAGGAGTGAATGATGGTTTACCAGTTTAGAATCGAAGGAAACTCTATCAACTTGAAAATTTTCAAATAACGAGCCATGGTTTATTAGATGGCAAAAGCTCCTGCGCCCCGGAGGCACGCCCTACGTCCATGGGAACACAACCTCCCCTCCATATTCTATTTAAACATATGTATTGCTAGGAGTTTAAATTGCAAAGGACACGGTGTCCCAGGGGCATAAGAGTCTCACTCTTATCAGAATGGCGATATCATGGTAAGCAACAAGATGTGCAAATTCACTAGCCAATTTCTCCTAAATGCCTACATCAATATTTGCTTAAAACTACCAAATACCTAACACTGCCAACTACAGAGAATGGTGTTGCTGAGCTGAGAAAACTGCAGGGGTGGAGACGGAAGGCAAAAATGGACAGGAAAAAGTAAAGTAAATCACAAACTCTAAAGGTAATTTAGGTGCAAGATAATCGTGTGCTTCCTCCTGTGTATACTCCTCCTTGCTTTCAGAATAGTTATGCTTGCGGTAATAAATATATGGAGTGCAGCAACGTAAACATGGATCGATTACTATCTTCTCCACTGCCTCACAACTCTCCGCCAAATCCAACATCAATTCCAACTCACAACAAATCTCACCTCCTTCAGCCTAGCATGCGAATCAACACCCATTCTCTCCATCTTCCTCTCCTTGAGGATTATTCCCATGGACAAGGCCTGCAAATGTCATCAACTGCATAAATGCATTGCATTGCAGTATTATTTTATACAGATGATGCATGAGGCCAAATTATAATTACCTCTACTACTAATATTTCCAAAACAAATTTTGGGATTGATTTTACTTGCAACTCCAGATATTCTACCATTCCTAGTGTTACAAAATTGTGGGTGCTTCCATTATCGATTAGCACCTGAATCTTTGACCTCTCAAACATCCCCATAGACGTAATGAACGATTGTTGACTTGCCCAGCAAGAATGTTCAAGCTGGATACATCCGCGTTAATCACCTCCGCTACAGTTGAAGTATAGGGCAGTCTTTTCTATTTGTTCTTCATCATCCCCAATCAGAAGAAGATATTTACTCTGGCACCGGTGAGTTGGAGAATATCTTTCATCACAATTGTAGCAAAGACCCTTTTCACTTCGAACTCGGAGCTCATTTGAAGACAGCAGTCTAATTGGTATTGGAGGTAATGATGGCTGGTGGAAGGAGGGTTCAGAGAGTGTGGCATATGCGGTGTGTGTGTAGGCTCTGCTACGTGTTGTTGATCAATAACAGATGCGTTTGGGCTCAAATTAGAGGGGTTATACCTTTGATTTTGGGCTTGAGAAGTTGGTGAGCTCCACTTCGGCCCGTGTGGCAATACAGTATGACCATCATCAGAACGGGCTTCGAATACCCTAGCAAGAGAAAACGCCGCCATTAAGGTGGTTGGACTGGAAAATAGCAATTTTCGATGAATCTCTGGTTTTAAACCTGTGACAAAGAAACTAACAAGCAAATTTTCAGAGATTCCCGCCACCTTGTTCATCAAGTCTTCAAATGATGATTGAAATTCAGCTACTGTGGTGGTTTGGGTTAATTTTGACAAATTTCCCTGGTGGTCCTCGTAAGTAGAACCCCCAAAACGATGCCTGAGATTGAGAAAAAACTCCTTCCATGTGGTTAATAACCCATTCGGAACCAAGGAACAGCTCGACCTTCCATGTGGAATGATACGATTTTCAGGTGCTGATCATCTAGCATGTTGTGAAAGTCAAAGAACTCTTTAATTTGGAAGATCCATCCATTTGGATCTGTACTGTCGAATTTGGGTACCTCCATTTTCATTGAGCGAAGAAAATGTGGGTTTTCACCCATCCCTATGGAGTTATCCGTTTGAGGATAGATGTGTCTCTGTGAAGAAGAAGACGTAGCAAATCGATCAGGTGAGTAGATTTGCAATCGCATCTCCTCAAGCTTGGACCCCATGGTAGTCAAAACATTATTCTTATATTGTTGCATCGTTTCGTGTAAAACCAAGGTTTGTTTCTCAGTGTGAGATTGAAGGAGTGCCTTCATCGCTGCCACAATATCAGAATTACTCGATATAATCTCTCAACAATAACACCAATTGTTATGACCTTAATTCAATAAAAGGAAGATACAAGATAGGCACTCTTCGAGCGAGTGTAAGCTCCAAAGAAATAGAAGGGAAATAGGGAAGAAGGGTTACAAAGAGGGAGAATTACAGAGGAAAGATTGAGAAATGGGGAAGAAACAGGGGAGAAAGGAAGCACAATGCCTTAGCCAAAACTATTCTTTCTGCCCTAACAAGAGTACCAGTTTCTTAATTTATATGCCATCATTGAGATGGGCTTCCCATAAGCCTCATGGGCCGTGAAGTTGGGCTGCAATTTACTTGGGTCGTATCATTTCCCATCCCTTAAAAATGGTCTTGTCCTCAAGACCCAGTCTAGGCTCTTGGCGCACGACTTCAGTCTCCTTATTGATTGGAGATCGAAAATGAACCTCAAGTAAATCATGGGCCTTCTCAGTAGAACTCTCAGCTTGCAAATATTGAAGTGTCGCCTTATATTGATCCATGTGTTCACCTTGTGACACAATCCTCCTACCTTGCCATTCAAACTCCATAATCATCTTGGAGTAATCATGCGAAAATCGACCCAATTGTTGCAATCATTGCACTCCCAAGACAACATCTGCCCCCTCAATCGGTAGAATAGAATATAATAATCGATTTTGAAGTTATATTGTTGCATAGTCAATTCCACCCGAGAACACATATGAGAGCAAATCAAATTATCACCATTGGCAATGTGCACACGAAATTTTGGGATTGATTTTACCTGCAACTCCAGATATTCTACCATTCCTGGTGTTACAAAATTATGGGTGCTTCCATTATCGATTAGCACCTGAATCTTTTAACCTCTCAAACATCCCCATAGACATAATGAACGATTGTTAACTTGCCCAGCAAGAATGTTCAAGTTGGATACATCCGCGTTAATCACCTCCGCTACAGTCGAAGTATTTGATTCCAGGGCAGTCTTTTCTATTTGTTCTTCATCATCCCCAATCAGAATAAGATATTTACTCTGGCACCGGTAAGTTGGAGAATATCTTTCATCACAATTGTAGCAAAGACCCATTTTCTCTTCGAACTCGGAGCTCGTTTGAAGATAGCCGTCTAATTGGTATTGGAGGTAATGAGGGTTGGATGGAAGGAGGGTTCGGAGAGTGTGGCATATGCAGTGCGTGTGTAGGCTCTGCTACGTGTTGTTGATCAACAACATATGCGTTTGGGCTCAAATTAGGGGGGTTATACCTTTGATTTTGGGCTTGAGCAGTTGGTGCGCTCCACTTCGGCCCGTGTGGTAATACAACATGACCATCATCAGAACGGGCTTCGAATGCCCTAGTAAGAGAGAACGCCGCCATTAAGGTGGCTAGACGGGAAAATAGCAATTCTCGATGAATCTCTGGTTTTAAACATGTGACAAATAAACTAACAAGTAAATTTTCAGAGATTCCCATCACCTTGTTCATCAAGTCTTCAAATGATGATTGAAATTCAGCTACTGTGGTGGTTTGGGTTAATTTTGATAAATTCTCCTGGTGATCCTCGTAAGTAGAACCCCCAAAACGATGCCTGAGATTGAGAAGAAATTCCTTCCATGTGGTTAATAGCCCATTCGGAACCAAGGAGCAGCTCGACCTTCCATGTGGAATGATACGATTTTCAGGCGCTGATCATCTGGTGTGTTGTGAAAGTCAAAGAACTCTTCAATTCGGAAGATCCATCCATTTGGATCTGTACCGTCGAATTTGGGTACCTCTATTTTCATTGAGCGAAGAAAATGAGGTTTTCACCCATCCCTATGAAGTTATTTGTTTGAGGATATGTGTGTCTCTGTGAAGAAGAAGACGTAGCAAATCGATCAGGAGAGTGGATTTGTAATCGCATCTCCTAAAGCTTGGACTCCATGGTAGTCAAAACATCATTCTTATATTACTGCATTGTTTCGTGTAAAACCAAGGTTTGTTTCTCAGTGTGAGATTAAAGGAGTGCCTTCATCACCGCCACAATATCAGAATCACTCGACATAATCTCTCAACAAGAGCACCAATTGTTATGACCTTAATTCAATAAAAGGAAGATACAAGATAGGCACTCTTCGAGCGAGTGTAAGCTCCAAAGAAATAGAAGGGAAATAGGGAAGAAGGGTTACAGAGAGGGAGAATTACAGAGGAAAGATTGAGAAAGGGGGAAGAAACAGGGGAGAAAGGAAGCCCTTAGCCAAAACTATTCTTTCTGCCCTAACAAGAGTACCAGTTTTCTAATTTATATGCCATCATTGAGATGGGCTTCCCATAAGCCTCATAGGCCGTGAAGTTGGGGTGCAATTTACTTGGGCCGTATCACGGTGCACCCTAGTCGGACTCAATAGCTAAATTTAATTTACAGAAAATTATAAATTTGACCCTTTATTTTATCCTTAAGATCAAGTAAATCATTTATCTTATCTTTTATTCGTCTAAGCCCTGCTCTTTTAAAATTGGATTAATTGAGTTTTTTTTTCTTTTTTCTTTTTTTTAAAGGATCAATTAAATCTTTTATCTTATAGGGTCAATAAATAGTAGTTATAAAACGTATTTAAAAATTACTAAGCGATACATTCACTTCAAAAAATTACCGATAAATACAAAATTATATTTTGTTTTTTCCATAATACTTATACCCATCCTAAAAGACTGTCTAACAACCCGTCTAATATAATTACCCTCTCACAAAAGATTGTCTTATATTTTATTCTTTACTTATATATTGACATAATTTTACTGGTTTTTTTTTTGTAATTATAAAATTTACATGTAATCATTTTACTAATTAATAATTTGTGTGAGATCGATTCACGGAATGATTTTTGTGAGATGGATAAAAAGTGATAATCAATTAATGTAAAATGATAATGATATAGTAAAGTATTTCATTTATAATTTATAATATAAATATAAAGTGATAATTGTTGGGAAATTTTTAATTTCCTGTATAATCTAATTGTTGACAATATATTATTATGCAATTATATTAGTTATTCAATTATTTTATGAACTTAATTAAGTGATCCAATTTAGGTTAAAAGTTTATGGACTATAATAATAATGATATTGGTCAATTGAGTAGATACTCAATACTACATGACTGGGTGATTATGGGTGGCCCAGTTGTATAGTATATAATGGCTCACAGGTTATGGTCCCGCCACACATGGTCTTCCCTTCTCCCCATCAGGAGGGATTACTACAGTTCTCATAAGGAATAAGGAGGCTTAGTTGAGGAAGGCCATAATACCTATCGATCGTGTGTCGCCTTAACTCTAGATTAAGGTACGCTTCCGCATTATAGTTTGATCTCGTTAATCAATGCGAACTTATCTTTGGTATATGTGGCTTTTGCTAAATCATTATGGAAATAATTGATTTATGTGACAAAAATACAATCCTTCTTTCCAGTTGTCAGCTATTATTTTAATTGATTTTGCAGTTGTAATTATGTTACTATCTTAATTGATTGATTTCGTTTATGGAAAATATTGGGTTGTCTCTATTATTCTTTATGGGTGTGAAAATTAAATTAAGATGCAATACTCCATTTTTAAATTTGCGCCACATTGAAATAATTAATCATGCAATAAGTGCAATCCTTGATTCCTGCTATTAGATTAATTAATTCTTTTGATTATAAAGTGTAGCAGGTTGATTTGGATTAATTTTTAAATGCTTGTAAGGCTTAATTTGGTTAATAATAATTTAGAATAAAATTCTAATTTAATTAAGAAATCTTTCATTAATTTTAAATATGTGGGAATTATTTAAATTTCTTATTTGGTTTGTGAAATTTAATTAAAGTAAAAGAATTGGGGAGACATTTTTTAATGTCGTTCAATTAAACATAAATATTTATTTTAAAATATTTATTTAATTGGTCTAGTAATTTTTCAATCTAATCAATCAGAGCATCATGTTGCCATAGCAGCCTCTGTGTGTGGGGTGCGACTTTATTGAAATTACATAGATGAGTGTGGAATTATTTATGTGTTCTGTGTTCGGCACATATGTAGACACAGTTTGACAGAATAATAACACACATGTGATAATAAGTATGTGATAATTATTTAAATTGTTCATGTGAACATTTGTCGGTCCATAGATAGACTTTTGTTTGACAGAATTTATTATCAATACTTGATTATTACACCAAGATTACCCCTGCAGTTAATTTTTGTCCATAGACGAGGTTAATGTTGCACAAGGTGTCTTGTGATGGGTCCCCAATTAATAATATAGTGCGAGTGTATTTTCATGCGGGTATTGATCGGCCCAAAGATAGATTAATATTTGGCAGAAATACACAGACACCTGTGGTGGTGATGGCGTGACAGTTATTTGGTTTGATATGTGAGTAACAAGTCGGCCCAAAGGAAGAATATTGCTTGACAGTTCTTATTATCAGTATTTGACTACTATGTAGAGGGTGTCACTTACAAGTTAGTATTGTTGTCATTGGACTTGATGCTAATGTTGTGCTCGATTCCTCGAGATGATTCTAAAATATTTAAAATTTGAAAGATTATAAAGTTTAGTGCAAGTATGATAATCATTTTGGATTAATTCTCTGAATAATTAAGAAGTCTGCTAATTAAGTTTAACATATATCAACAACAAAATCATACATGATGAGTGAACTTCAATAATAAGGACGAGACTAATAGGTTTCTAACAAACTTTGTCTCAATAAAGTATAAGGGAAACAAAGGAAAACCCATTTGGAAAGCTGTTAAAAGACAAAATAGAACTCCATAGGATATGATTACTAATAAGAGAAATATTTAAGATTGCAGCTTATGATCTCAAAAAAGTTTTAATTAAAGTAATTGTGAGAACTCTTTGAGATTTACATGGTGATGTCCAACTAAGGCTAGATCATTGGAATCTACTAAAGAAAAAATTGGACACAATAAGTTATTAGCTACTTTATTGATTATAAAAAAGATAAAAGTTTATGATCCAATTAATCGGATCATATTTGAGACGGGTCATATGGTATTTTGTAAGGATGTTGATTTGGGGGGAAGAATAATATAGGTACATTGTCTTTGAAGAGGGGTCTATTAGACCCCCACTTATGCCTTTTAAGAATATGAAAATTTAGAATATCGATGGGACAATGTCAATAATATTTAAGAAATTACAAAATTCAACAACCTCGAGAATCAATGTCGCTAAGAAAACCACTAGAGTTGGGAGAAAGACAATTCGGATGATTATGTAATTTTTCTCTTAAATAATGAGGACACTATAGAATTAATGGTATAACATTCAAACAATGTTCATCAAGTTATGTAAGGTCCAAATACTCGAAGTGGGTTAATGTTATAAGTTATGAGTATAAATCAGTACAAGATGATTAGGTTTGCATCTTGATAAAGGATTATACTCAAAAGGGAAGGAAGACATTGTTTTAAGATAATTGTGACATTAGTAGCATATTTTGATCTTGAATCATATATTAGATGGATGTAAAGATAAATTTCTTGATAGTAACATTGATGATACAATTTCAATAGTTTAAGGACTAAAAAGAAATCCATCTATATATTCAAGTAAGTTTTTTCATATTGGAATCACAAGTATCATCATGAGGTAATTGTCTCATTTGGTTTTGAGACAAGTGTAAATGTTCATGTGATTCAGTGGGAGAATGTTTAAGTTAAACTAAAGGAGACAAGTGCAGTCTCAATAAGGTGCCCTAAAGTTAAACTAAAGATTTAAGAAATGTAGAAATATTCTACTACCTCCGGCCACTTACAAGGTAACCGTTTGCTGTTTGCACGTAGACAATTCTAAGGTCTTTATTTGCTTTTTGCACGTGGATTAAGGAGTATTATTATAGTTAAAGTGGGTAGTTGTATTAGAGAGAAGTGGTGGGTCATATTGTGTACTTTCTTTACTAAATAGAGGAAATTGATACCTTTGAAGCGGACGCCAGAAATAGTGAAATGGATACCTTGTAAGTGGCCGGAGGGAGTATATGTTTTGATTGTTGGAAGTTGTTGTATGATGAGGTCTGTACAAGACCTAATTTGGCTTCTGTTGTTGGTGTATTAAGTAGACATTTAAGTAACTCTAGTATGGATCTTTATAAAGTATTTACAGAGAATTAATGATAACATGCTTGCACGTCAGGGATCAAATTTGTTAGAGATCATGAGGAATTCTGATTCTGAGTTTATTGGATGCCAATATAGTATAAGATCCACTTCAGGCTACATCTTCTGTTGGTTTTGAAAGCTATATAAGTAAAAGTGTTAAGCAAACACTTGTAGCTCATTAACCATGACAATAGAAATGGTAGCACACTAAGGGGCATCCAATCATAAAATAAAGGTTGCGAAGCTTTGTCACATAAAGTTGATTGTAATAATTAGTTTACAGTAAAATATTAACGACAAGAGTACTTATAAGTCAAACATATTGACATAGAACTCTTGGTTGTTTAAGAAAGGTTCTTATGGATAAATTTTGGTAGAGCATATTATGATAGACTCTAAATATGGATAGACCAATCATGTATTGAACGCCCTGTAATTTTATGAGCTAGCTACTCATGTGGGTGTTATATGGTTTTAGAATACATTGGTTTAGTGGGAGTCTATATTTATTGCTCATTAAAATTTTTAAAGCACTTTGATTTGGTAATTCAGTTTTCTGCAGAATAAGTTTAATGACTTTAAATTCATTGTGAATTTACTAAAGTAATAATTTCATTTTGTAATATTTTACATTTTGAATTGATCTCACTAAAGACTAAAGTATGAACAGTTGGAAATAGACATGATATTGATCACATTTACATGTAATTTACATGCTACTCACCATATTTGATCTATGACATTAAGTATACTGGTATGGTGATTATCGGGGTTTAACCACGATTTGTAATGTGGTGAATGCCGCGGTAGTTCCATATTAGTATATGAGATGGACCAGATTGTTAAGTATAGACGGAAGAGGAATAGCATAAGCTTCGCAAATAATGACTCTTGATATAATTGCTTTGGGAACAATATATAGCCCAAGTGGGAGATTGTTGGGAAAATTTTAATTTCCTGTATAATCTAATTGTGGGCAATATATTATTATGCAATTATATTAACTATTCAATTATTTTATGGACTTAATTAAGTGATCCAATTCAGGTTAAAAGTTCATGGACTATAATAATAATGATATGAGCCAATTGAGTAGATACTCAATACTACATGATTGGGTGATTATGGGTGGCCCAATTGTTTAGTATATAATGACTCACAGGTTATGATCCCCAAGATACTAAGCCACACATGTTCTTCTCTTCTCCCATCAGGAGGGATTACTACTGTTCCCATAAAGAATAAGGAGGCTTAGAGTTGAGGAAGGTCATAATACCTATCGATAAGGTACGCTTCCGCATTATAGTTTGATCTCGTTAATCATAATAGGGTTAAGATTTTATGGATTTATTTCCTACAATAATATTTTTAATAAAAAAATAATAACTCATTACATAAACGTAACATGATATTACGGTGAGGTGTGTCATCCAATCTAATACTGCGTGCATTTTATATCCTTGATATTACATACAATATTATATTAATAATTTATTTTAAACAAAAAAAGGGAACATAAATTTTAAGACAAATTATACTACGAATCAAATCGTTCCATCAATACTCTGTTTTTGTCTCTTTTTTTTATAGTTTATGACCTCTTTTGCCCATAAAATTAATACTACTCATATTAAGATTTAATATTAATTAACAGTAAAGAAAAAAAAAATTAAAACTACAGATGTTACACATGCAACTGTTTCATATTTCCGTGTCACGAACACTGAAGATGGGAAGCTTAATTAAAAAGGAAGCCAAACGTTCTATTGGGCTTAAAAGCCCAGTTTACCTACCATTAAGCCCAAACTTGCATGGAACATTTAGACCAATTCAAATATATGACAAAATTATCAACGGATCATTGAAACCTCTACAAAGTGATCTCATCTACGCAAAAGTCCAACCTCATCAAGAAACAAAATCTAAGACGTGTGACACCTTATCACGAAATTTAATTGGTGGAATAAATAATAAATTAATAATATTTTTAATAAAAATTAGTATCAATTATCAATAAGTAAATTATTTCATGAATAATTAAAAATTTATGATCTAAATAAAAAGTAATAACATATTTAATGAGGCAAAAGCTTGTGTGTGCCCGGGCACACGGGAGCACATTCCTTGTGCCTTTAGAATTTTATGCTAAATTGTATACCATTTAGTATAAAATGTGTACCCATTATTTTACAAGGCTAAAACTTGTGTGCGTCCGGGCGCACGGAAGCACACCTTTAAAATTTTGTGTTAAATTGTATACCCTTTAGTAGAAAGATGTGTACCCTTTATTTTTTGAAGAAAAATAAAAAATATAATGAAAAGTGTATACCCTTTACAACAAAATGGTGTACTCTTATTAATTAAAGTGTATACCCTTTATAACAAAATAATGTACCCTTATTCATAATACTAAATTCTAAAGGAACACAGCGTGCGCCCGAACGCACGCAAACCTCACTCATTTAATGAAAACTGATAAAGAAGTGATAATTGATTTTTTTTTTTTAAAAAGCACTTCACAAGTCTTTCCCAAAAACTGTTATGAGTTAAATCATATACACTTTTTAAAATAAAAAGTTAATATTCTTAATTAACAAAGCTACTTACAGTCGCTCGAAAGATTGTCTTTTTTTTTCCATTTTGGTCGTCTGTTACAAAGAGAGTCATTTTTTTTTTACACACGTGCGACCCACACACACCCCCTAATACAATTAAAATATAGGGTCCACACTCCCATTAATACAACTACCCACTACACATTAAATTATAATACTCCTTAATCAATGTGAATAAAAGTAAAAGACTCTCTTTCTAGCGGATGGAGGAAGTATTATTTTTTCATTAAAAGAGTCGGTTGAATATCAAGAGTTTGTAATATTTAACTAAATAAATATTTTATTTTATTTTTTGAAAAATTAAGAATATTAATTTTTTTTTTATTAAAGATCATTATATTCAATTAACAAAAATATTATATATTAATCTGGTCGAATTTTAACGCACAGACCTACGCACCTAAGCGCAGCCTTTAATTTCCTTAAAATCGTTTCAAATAATATATACTCGGAGAAAAGAATTTGAGATTATCTTTAATGAACTTAAAAGGAATAGTAATTATTGAATAAATCTTACAAAATTATTCTCTAAGTTAAGATATTATTTCTATAAAATATAGTCAACGTATTAGTTGGAATGAAGATTTTGTTAGAGCAAAAATATCATAGATAGGACACGAAGTTTTTCTCAAGTAAATATCATGGGATATTTGTAATACCCAAGTTTCTCACTACTCAATATAATTTAATTTGTATTATGTGTATTTTATAATTATGTGACAATATTTCTCAATTTTATTTATCTTTACATTTTATTAGAGACATCTGTGATAATAATGATGACAATATGTGAATATATGTGTGCATAAATATTTACGTGTATTAATTTGGTTATATGAGTAAATTATTTTATGTGTATAAATACACTTTTCTTAATTATTAAGTATCACACGTATTTTTATTATAATAATAATAATAATAATATATATATATATTAAAAGAGTGCATATTAGGTGCACCTCTTTTCTTAATTTAATTTGTGCACCGGGTCGGATCCATTTTAAAATGGGTCATATATAACCTAAAAATAAGCATAAAAATTAATTCCAAATCAGCACACACCCCTGCGATTCTCCCTCGTGATTTCTTCTATGGAGATTCTCAATCCATCGCTGATTTTGGCCATGATTCTCAATCCACCACACGATTCTCAATCCACACGCCACTACTGTTCATTACTTACGAACCGTTGCTTCTGATTTCAACCGCGAGGATTCTATCGCCGTTGCTGCTGATTTATCGCCAAGATTCCACCGCCGTGTTTTACCGATTTCGCCGCCGTGCTCTGCTGATTTCGGTGCCAGATTTTGATTGTCGATTCAACCGCAGCTGTTGCGTATTTCTACATAGTTCACCACAATTGAAGTTTCATTCCAAAATTTGGTAAAGTTCATCTTATCTCCAATTTCTAGTTCATCATGGCTTGGAACAACACGTAGATTGACTCGCTTTTGATTCTGAATGCCTCCCTTTTTTGTTTAGATCTCTGGATTTTAATTCTAAAAAAATTGTAAATTGGCCAGTTGTTCTGATTCTTCAGAATCCATTATTAATTTTACATTCACCTAATCCTATGCGTATATTTATCAAACTAAACTTGATTCTAAAACTAGCATCCTATTTATAGTGCCACAATTTTGTTTGAACTTTCCAAGTGTTTTCTTCTTTAAATTAAATAAACAATTTACATTTGAACTGCTCAACAAAATAAGTATTGTTTTCTATTATCTAATTGTATATGTTTTATCTATTAATTGTATAAAGGTATGTTATGAATTGTACATGGTTATGTATGGTCTGTATTGTGTATCCACTTATGAGTTTGTGTATATGTATTGTCTTTATTTTACATGATTATGATTTATATGTTGGATTAGTTTAATTGTATATGTTATCTTTGTCAGTTTTATATAGGTATGGTATGAGTTGTATGTTATCTATGTTTCTCTGTTAATTGTATATAGGTAATTTCTAAATAGTACATAAGTATGGTCTGAATTGTGCATGTAGTCATGATAGGCATCTTGGTATCATTATGCATTCGATGTGATGGATTTTTCTTTACTGTATATATTTTCTCTGTTAACTGTACATAGTAATGGTCTGAATTGTGCATAAGCATTATTTTTATGTTGGATTATTTTAACTGTATACGTTTTCACCGTTAATTGAATAAATGTGTGCTTTGAATTGTGTATGTGGTCATGATAGGCATCTTGGTATCATTATGCATTCGATGTGATGGATTTTTCTTTACTGTATATGTTTTCTCTGTTAACTGTACATAGTAATGGTCTGAATTGTGCATAAGCATTATTTGTATGTTGGATTATTTTAACTGTATACGTTTTCACCGTTAATTGAATAAATGTGTGCTCTGAATTGTGTATGTGGTCATGATAGGCATCTTGGTATCATTATGCATTCGATGTGATGGATTTTTCTTTACTGTATATGTTTTCTCTGTTAACTGTACATAGTAATGGTCTGAATTGTGCATAAGCATTATTTGTATGTTGGATTATTTTAATTGTATACGTTTTCACCGTTAATTGAATAAATGTGTGCTCTGAATTGTGTATGTGGTCATGATAGGCATCTTGGTAGCATTATGCATTCAATGTGATGGATTTTTCTTTACTGTATATGTTTTCTCTGTTAACTGTACATAGTAATGGTCTGAATTGTGCATAAACATTATTTGTATGTTGGATTATTTTAACTGTATACGTTTTCACAGTTAATTGAATAAATGTGTGCTCTGAATTGTGTATGTGGTCATGATAGGCATCTTGGTAGCATTATGCATTCGATGTGATGAATTTTTCTTTACTGTATATGTTTTCTCTGTTAACTGTACATAGTAATGGTCTGAATTGTGCATAAGTATTATTTATATGTTGGATTATTTTAACTGTATATTTTAATTGTTTATTTTTATTAAATCACAGGGTATCTTTCAATATACTTCAAGTGTGAATCTATTGTTCATATATCTAAAGATGGACATTTTAGAAAATCAAAGTATGACTCTTCTACCTAAGATTTTATTTACACTTTACACTTGCCATTGATTTTATTTAATATTTAGACTACATAAATAATGAGTTCATGGTATGCAGGCATTACCCAATGTTTCTCATCAACAGAAGATGATGTATTAGATTTCAGTTGTCTATTTGAAGTAGGTGATAGTGAAATAAATGATGAGTTTTCCAATAATAACATGTCGATAGAAAATACAGGTATATATGCTCTTGGCTTTGTACGATATAATATATTATATATAAAAACTATTTTATTCTAATTTCATATGGAATTTTACTTTTTTTGTATATGTAGATACAGTTTCTATGTTGTGTACAATTGGGTATGAGGGAGACATGGAAGGCAACAATACAGGATTGGAGAACGAAGTTAATTTTGGAAAATATGAAGGCTTATTGTGCAACAACACAGCAGGAGTGGAGACTGAAGGTATTCTCTTTACTGTATATGTTATTACTGTTAATTGTATATAAGTCTGGTCTGAATTGTACATGGACATGATTTTGTATGGTGGATATATTGTATATTTTTCCCCATTAATTACGTATATATATGGTCTGAATCGTATGTGGGCATGATAGAAATTTGATGCAATTGATTTTTTCCTTACTGTACATATTTTCTCTCTTTATTGTATATAATTATGGTCTGAATTGTAAAAGGACATGATTTGAATGGTTGATTATTTTAGTTGTATATGTTTTCCCTGTTAATTTTTTATATGTATGATCTGAATTGTATGTGGGCATGATATGCATTTGATGTGATGGATTTTTCTTTGCTGTATATATTTTCTCCTTTAATTGTACATACGTATGGTCTGAATTGTACATAGGTATCATATTTACACCTAAACCCCTAAACACTAAGTTGTATATCGATATGTTTTGAATTGTACATGGGCATGATTCGCATGTTGGTAGTGCATTCGAAGTGATAGATTTTCTTTATTGTACATGTATTCATCATTAATGGTATAGAAATAGCCAATTATGTTTGTTATATGCAGATTTTATTCAAATTTTATGCTCTAGTGAAGAAGAAGAAGAAAGTAGGGAATATGAGAGAGTAACAGATTCACTTGTTGGATTAAAAAGAGACACACTTGGGGAGATGTACAAATTGTATTGTAAGCATGCAAGAGAATTAGGATTTAGTGTACGTAAGTCCACCACTAGAATTTCAAGTAAGTCAGTTGAGATAGGAAAAACTTATGTGTGCTCATGTGCTGGAAAAAGAAAGGAAATTACTGATGAAAAAAAAAGGAAAGTAAGTAATACAAGGACTGATTGTAAGGCACTTATGAGAGTGAAAAGGATGGATGAAGGGATGTTTGAGGTTATAGTTCATGAGATGACCCATAATCATCCATTGACTAGAAGAGAATGGAGTTATCTCCATCGTTCGGAGAGACAAATATCCAATGATAAGGGTGATGTTATTGTAGACATGATATCTTCAGGAATTGGAGCTACCGATTCTTATAGATATATGGTACATACTGCTGGAGGAGAAGAAAATGTAGGGCACACAATGAGAGATCACATGAATTTTGTAAATCAATGGAAAATGAATAGGATAAAAGGTGGGGATGCTCAAACACTAATATCACTAATGGAAAAACAGGAAGAAGAAGAGGAAAATTATTATTACAAGGTGATGTTGGGTGAGGGAGGAAGATTGTGTAATGTGTTTTGGAGAGATTCAATGATGAAAGAAGATTTTAACACTTATGGGGATGTGTTGGTGTTTGACACCACATACACAACAAATAAGTATAACTTAATTTGTGCCCCATTTGTTGGGATAAACAATCATAGAAAGAATGTGATGTTTGCTTGTGCTTTCATTAGTGATGAGACAACCAAGTCATTCGAGTGGTTATTTGATAAATTCAAGAAATCTATGGGAGGCAAAAGTCCAGTAACAATTTTTACAGACCAAGATCATGCTATTACAAAAGCTCTAGAGAAGGTAAATATCTTAACACCTATAAAATTGCTACCATTACTATATTAAATTAATACATTGAAATGTATGTTATTTATATGATGCAGGTTTTTCCAAATACAAGGCATAGGTTGTGCCTGTGGCATCTGCATCAGAATGCTGTTAAGAATTATGCCAAATTGAAATCAAATGATTCATTTAAGGAGTGCTTCAACAAGTGCTTATCTAACTGTGCCAACGAAGAGGAGTTTGAAGACTGTTGGAATCATATGATATCAACCTATGCATTGCAAGGCAAAGATTGGTTTGAGAGATTGTACACTTTAAAAGATAGGTGGTGCACAGCACTTAGCAAGGACTTCTTTTCAGCTGGACTCTTATCTTCACAAAGAAGTGAGAGCACCAATCATGCTATTGGATTTAAAGCCCATAAAAAAACAAGTTTGACTGAATTCTATGGTATGTTTCTTAACTGAAATACTATAAACATAGCATATGATTTTATTGTGCATGGACATGATTTGTTTTGTGGATTATTTTAATTGTACATGTATTCCCCGTTAATTGTATATATGAATGGTCTGAATTGTATATAGACATGATTTGTTTTGTGGATTATTTTAATTGTACATGTATTCCCCGTTAATTGTATATAGGTATGATTTGAATTGTATATGTATTATATACAGATATGAATAAAAATATATACACTTATTATCAATAATATCGTTCTTGTTTAAAGGTATTTTTCTAGGGTAGTAAAACAGTGGAGGAGTAATGAACAAGCTGATGAATTTAAATGCTCAAGAACAATTGTGGAAAGTGCTCTGCCTTTTGCAGATATTTTAAAACATGCCTCCGAGGTATACACACTATCTCTCTTTTCACATTTTGAGGATGAATTTAGAAAGTGTATCATGGCTCGTTCTACACTCAAAGGAGTTCATGACACGACTATGATTTTCGAGGTCTTATCTGTTAATAATGATGGGAAAAAAGATAATGTCGTGTTTGATATTCATATGAATCTAATTCAATGCACATGTAAGAAATTTGAAGTGTGTGGGATCTTGTGCTATCACTGTTTAAGAGTGCTTCACATAAATTCTGTGCAAAGAATTCCAGGGAGCTACATACAGAAAAGATGGACAAAATTTGCAAAGTCTGAAATATGGGATAAATTCAGTGGGAGAAATCCAAGTATTGGGAGTAATGTACCATGGAGACATGAAGCAGCTAGGAATTACTATAATCTGTTACTAAAATGTGGAGAGAATGAAGAAGCTAGAAAGATTATACATGAAGGCTACAAAAGAGATTTGATGGCTATTGAAGCCTTGGAGAAGTCAGCAAAATCTCCGCCAAGGGAAGAACCAGTTGATTTGTCAAATACTGTACTTGATCCCATCCATGTAATTACAAAAGGTAGAAAGAAGAGAGTTAAAGGTCATTTGGAAAAGAGTAAAGGAGCAAAAAGGAAAAAATCAGATTTAGTGAAAGAATTTGGATCTAAAAGTCCAAATGTTCGTTTGTTTTAATGATGTATAAATACATGGAATTTTGTTCAATTGCTAGTACATTTGTCATTCTTTAATGAGATATTCATCATTGTTTGAACTTATTATTTTTTATAATGTAGTATTCTCACATCAAAAAACTAGCATTGCCCATATTTGCTTTTTACTAAAAAATCAATTAACTTTTTAATTGTATATGTTTTCTCTGTGAAGTGTATATAGGTATGTTTTGAATTGTATGTGGGCACAATGTGACGGATTTTTCTTAACTGTATATGTTTTTCCCGTTAATTGTCTATAGGTGTGGTTTGAATTGTACGTGAGCATGATTTTTATGATTGATTATTTTAATTGTATATGTTTTCCCCGTTAAATGTATATAGGTATGGGTTGAATAGTACATGGACATGATTTGTATGGTGGATTATTTTAATTATATATTTTTTCTCCATTTTTACTTTTCACTAGAAGCAAATCTTTTTTTATGGCTTTTTATGCTTCATTTTAATTTGTCAAACAAGTCTTTTCTTTTTTCTTTCTTCTTCAAATGTGATGTTGGACATTGATAAGCATAGTCTTTTTTTTTACATATTAATCTATATTAACCTAACAATTATGAAATGATCTATTAAATAAACTATCAATCAACCTAACAATTATGAAATGATCTATTAATTAAACTATCAATCAGTAACTGAAAAAATTATTTAATCACAAATCCAAAATTTGAAAAATTAGTCAACGTAAAAGAAACCTTAAACTCCTCTGATATTAACTAATCAAATACAAATTCACTATTTATCAAGTAACTTAAGTAAACGTATATTACTACATACAAGGTAAACATCATTCAAAATGATGAAGTTTCATCACTTGAAGAACTAGATTGCTCTGCCTTTCACTGAATCTAGGAAATTTTTCATATAGAAATCATCATGACCACAATCAAAGACCATATCACAAATCCCAGATTGTTGTAACTATTTACTACCATATTTTCAAAACCAGCAAAATACATCCAAAAATACCCAAAAAAATTTTGCTGGTTACATTTCCCACATAAAAAAAGTATCATCAGTATTCAACAATTGTTATATTACTTCTTTCCCTTCTTCCCACCAACATCCCTTTTCCCCATGTCAGCTTTATTGATTTCTTCAAGCATTTGTGCAGCAACTTTTTTCTTTTCCTCAAGAGTCTTTGCAGCCTTCTCTTTCTTTTGCTCAGCTAACATCTTTAGTAATCTAGGCTTCTCATGATAAAATTTCATAGTTTCCTTTATCACATATCCTCTCATTTCATTGTGATTTGATAACAACAGTGTGGCTAAGATATCAGCTCTTAGCAAAACACGACTGTCAGCCTGGAATAAAATACAAATTATCAATACAGATGACATTCAAAACTTATACAACATTAACCAATAATATATACACTAAGTTAGGAACCTATGCACCATAAAGCAACATAAACACTTAGACAGATACATATACAGTTGGTTTCAAATACTTGTAAATTACAAACAAATATTGCACACAATTATAGATGAAATCATGCATAAGAAAATATTCATGAAAATAAATCTAATAAACCCATACACTTGACAAGAACAACATAAATATCAAGGCAAAAACCTACATTTAAACTAATACCATCATAATACAAGTGTCAACCACATCAAAAAAGTTTCTAAGAAATATAGAAAACACAGGAATTACATAAATTAAGATTAAAAACATACTAAAAACATACATTTCAAATTACATGTAAATAAAATAGTATTACCTTACATAATTCGGGACATGTGTAAATGGTACCATTGAAATACTTCAAATGGTGCATCAAATAGATGCCACAATCATTGTTCACTTTCTTAGTCTGCCATTTGAAAGAAACATTCTCAAATTCATAGTTCTCAATTTCAGAACTTTCTGCATGGCCCTTTTTTGTTAAAAAATCAATCATTATTTCAACCTACATAAGATAAAAAAAATGAATAAATATAACTTATAAAAAGGTCATACAATTAAGTATAACAAGTAATACACTTAATAGTTTAAAAGTATACATTAAAAATGATAAATTAAATTATTCTGAAAAAGAACACTAACCAATGCTTCTCCTGCCCCTTCGAAGATATCCCTCTTCCCATCTTCAACATATTTCAGATTATCCAAATATTGAATCTTTTTATCAACAAAGTTGATTGCAATAGCAGCCAAATGGTTTCTTAAAACAAATGGTAGAAAAATCTACATGTAATAGAAAATAATCAAATATTAAGTTCCAAAATATATATTTATATATATATTGAATACAAAGTAATAAAATTGTATAAACATTACCAATTCACTAGACAAGAGAGTATCCCCGGTAAGGTCCAACCATCTACTCCAAATATCCATAACTTTCTGAAAATCTTCAGTTTTAGAATTGCTATTATCACCATCTTCATAACTTAATAAGCTTTCAAGAATATCCTAACAAGGAAAAAAAACAGTAAAATGACAAATTAATAAAAATGTAAAAAAAAATTGATTAAGTTAACTAGAATACTTACATTGTGCTCTAAGTTAAAAATATAGCGGGAGCGACTCTTAGCAGTAGATGCAGTTCTATTTATCTCGAGGCACCATGCATCAACAATTCGTAGAAAAATTTCTTCATTTGGACACATTGATAAAATGTTTGAATTTTCAATGTACAGCTGCAGCCCATGTCTATAGAATGATTTCCTAATAAGAAATTGAAAAAAAAATAAATTAAAAAATAATTATAAAAAACAGTAGATAAACAAGTCTAGAAACGGGTATACTTACGCTAAATGTCCACCTTCAGCATCACAAAAGCAGTAATCCAATAGTTCAACATGACATCTTCCAAGTTTCGATAAAATCTTTTTATTCTTCAATACAAACTTCGAGAGATACCCAATCTCACCACTGATATTCCAGAATTCATCCCCAACATCTTTACCAACATACCTATCCTTCGTTCCAGCAGAATTCAATGCATTACTGAATTCTACTTCGGAAACATTATGATCATCTTCATCTACTTCAAGATCATCTTCATAGTCATGAACTTGGACATATGGAGTTGGTGAATCATCAGAATCTATCAACTTGAATTGTGGAATATCATCAACAACCTGTCTTGTTGCTTTATAACTTCTCACCACATCGTCAATGTACTTTAACACTCTTTCATCCTTTAAAAACTGATCTGAATCTGAAACATAAGGTGAAGAACTTGTTCCTTCACCATCATTATTTTTCAAGACAGTCTGATTTTTCAGAATTTTCTCCAGTTTTATCATGTACTTTTCTGATAATGCCACAGTCTCCTTTTTCATCTCCAAAAGAAGAAGATCTAGTTCCTAATGAAAATATAAAAAATACAATAATTAGTTTAGTTCATAAAATGAAAATAGTATACAAATATGTATAAAACGTATACAATTACATGTCATATATTATACAGTATTAATAGTTTAACTCAAAAAATAAAGAAATTTTTTTCTAAAAAATAAAATAAGAAAGTTAAATACCTGTTCAGACGGAACAGATGTGGAGTTGCTCTCGAAAGGAGTATACATAGCTTCATCAAATTTTCTCAAACGACCATTGATAGATATAGGAAAATATTGGTCAACCAGCTTTCCAATACCATAAGCACCAGCAGCTACCTCTTCATCACACCGCAAATCTATGCTCTCATTTGTCCAATGTCGCACAAGAGGTAGCGTGCGTGGTAAGTGTATACCCTTCCAAAGAAGCTTGTGCATATAGACGAGTTGTAAAAGCAACAAACAACCACTAATATTCTTGACCTTTTTTTCCTTATATGAGCTAATGCTATCACACAAATCCTTCAAAACATGCTCACACCAATCAAAGTTTTTAATCTCATCTACATTCTATAAAGATTTGAACACCCCAGTTCTTAGTGCACGATAGGGACGGGGGTTAGAAAACAAATCAAACTGAAAATCATAAAAACTCTCTTAAAATCTTCACCACCGTCTGTCAATTTGTTAAGCAGCAAATTGGATAACATGTGCAATGGGGATAAAGGCTTGATGCCATAATCAGATTCAAGCCTAAGCAAAAGAGCAGGTTTTTCTTTTTTGTGATATCTCAAAACAGGTCGACTACTGTTTCTTGGAAGGCAAAACATGTCATATACATCATCAGCCGTGACATGGAAACTTCTGTACTCATCAATAACAAACAGCCTAGCAACTGGATTAAAATTTCTCACTAACCAATCAAGCATCTCATGGTTTGAGAACCTTTCAAATTTCACAAAAAACAACCCACCAAATCCTATACTTTGATTAGCATTTCTTTGTCTATCATTCAGATTTGACATTACTTTGCCCAATCCACATGGATTACAATGACTAGTGAATGAGCTGAAAAACACACAAAATGCATAAATATAATATTCTGACATCAAATTTACAAATATAAATTTAGTTAATACGTATACACTATAAGTTAAAACACATACAATTTTAGGCAAATATGTATACAAGAAACAAAGTACAACATAAAATTTTATAACATACCCATACTTCAAGAGCTACATAGGGAGATAATAAGTATCATAGATGAGAATAATTTATGCAAGTACTTGATTGTGAATAGCATACTTTTTTTCTCCAATAGTGATCAGCTTGCGTACTGCAATTTGAAGATCATGCAAACTTTTGTGCACAAATGAATTGATAAAAATTAAAAATAAAGTACATAACATGTAGACCAAGTAACACTAAAAACATTTCTTATATTCAGACATCAATTCATTGATTTGCAAAGAAAAAACATGAAACAAGTAACATACAAAACTACAAGTGTAGGAAAAATATACATATATATATTAAAATAAAAAAGACCTTTTTTTCTTCTTAGCTCTGATCTGAACATCTTGATTCTCAACAATCATCTCTTCATCAACATGATCATCACTTTCATCAACTTCAAAATCGTCATCAGATTCAATCTCCTCAAGATCCTCATTGGAAGGTTTTTTTGGGGCAGCTTTCTTAGGTGAGGGCTTTCTAGGAGAAGATTTACTAGTAGAAGGAACTTGAGCAGATTTAAAGGACACGGTTTTAGATGAAGGCTTTTTGGGAATGACTTTTACAGTGGAGGGATTTTTAGATGAAGGCTTTTCAGAAATATGGACCTCAGAGGCCTGTTTTTTCTTCTTTTTTACACTTGAATCAGCCCTATCAGACTGTTTTCTTTTAAAAGGAGCCACTACAGGCTCATCTTCAACGAAATCTGATAATAAACGGCTGTCTGGGTCTTCATCAGGAACTTGTGTTCCAATAGTCTCTTTTGTCTTGCCTTTTTGTCCTTTGGATGTAGAAGCTATATTCTTATTCTTCTTCATTATAGTTGCCTAAACATCCAAACACAAAACGTTAATAGAGAATAATCAACTTCCATATGTTAAGAAAAATACATACAGAAGAACCACATTTCCACTACAGTACAGTAAGAGTAAAAATAAAGAATACTTATTATTATGTTTGCAAGTCACGGAGCAACGAATTCTGTGTGCAAGTCTCACCCAAAATACAATAGATCTAGTTCAGAAACATACAATTGGAGGAGTAACAGACGTAAACATAGAGAATATAATCAAGAAGCACTGACAAAAGGACCCCTAAGAAGATATATAAAGAAATGCCCTTGAGCAGAATGATGATTTTCAAGCTAGAGCACACGAGTATTAGAGATGAGCAATGTGAATACAAGGAGATTGAGTACACTGCGTGTGCATTTGTATGAAATGAAACTCATATTAAAAACAATCAAAAAAAATTTGTAGTTCTTTCTAAATTAGATTAAATTGTACAAGCAGTTTTTATAATTAAACATAGAATTATTACGAATTTAAGGGCTATGGCTTGTCTAACATGATCCAATCTAAAATCAGAAATGTTTATACCACAAAATAAATAAAGTTATATCAGTAAAAGATAAATCTAATATGATTATAATGGAAAAAATATCACTTACTGTATTTACTGAGAGTATGATACTAATTGGTGGAACTAGCCTTTGAAGAGCTGACCACAAAAGGTACAACAGTTAAGTCAGTACAACATTAACTTCTAAGCAAATATAGCAAACAACAATACAAAAATCAACAATGATAAAAATACTATATGCATGCATGAGCAATTGAACATATATTTTAGTGAAAACATGAACTCTGCCACAGTGAAATGTGCAAGTATAGAGCCTTTTCTTTTCCATCTTCCAATGGCCTTATTAGCACATTGAAGAGATAAGGAGAAAATACTTCAAAATATCTCACATTACTTCAACATCTCAATGAAACATTTTGTCAATCCACGCTATACAAATTAAATCAAAATTACAGCAAGAGAAAATACTCTAAATCATATTCAAAAGCATCAAATCTGAAGTCCTCACTTCACAGTTCTTCACAATCAACACAAATAAACTTAACATAAAACAGGGTGCTTTCTCAATCATTATTCTCAATCATTATTAATAACTAAAAATCTGACTAATGCAAAAGACACACTCGTGTGATCGAAAACACAGACAGGTACAGAAACCAACAAAATAAAATCCACCAACACTTAGCTTTTTATAGACAGTAGCTCGTAAGAGCAAGAAATCACCAAATTCACAAAGCAAATGAGACAAAAAGAACCATTCAATTGCCAACAAACAATAATCTAACAATCAGCTACACAATTTGTGTATCTTGTACATCTCATGAATCAAATACACTAACTGGGCTTTGTTACAGCAGATTCATGAACCTCTCAATAGAAATATAAAATCAGCAGTCTAAAGGGAAACACAAAAGCCCATCATCAAGTCACAAAATCAGCCTAAAATTACAGATAAAAATCAGCAGAATAAGCGCAGAAAATGTGAGAACATATATACCTTACACGAAATAGGGATAGAGGGTTTAACCACATACAAACACACTGGAGTGGAAAAAATATACATAAACACCGCGATAATCACCGATTGAACAAAAAAATAAAATCAAACAGAAAGTGAAAATCGAAAAAAATGATATATATTTACCGCGGATAATCGAAAAATAAAATGAGACAGAAATACTTCAATCGCAATTCGTACAGGAGATAGAGATGAAGAGAGAAATAGAGAGAGCGGGAGGAGGCTAGGCTTACCAGAAAGAGAGAAAGGAAGAAGAATGAGAGTGGATGGAGGAGCTAGGGTTTCAGAGAGGAAAATGGACACGAGATGAAACGTGAGTTTGGTGACGGATCAGAAGAATGAAAATGGGTTAAGAATAGTATATATATCACGGATCAGGAAAATGGGTCGGATCCGGGTGCAACTTTGCACCCAGTTGCACCCAATAAATTGCCATATTAAAAAAAAAGAAGTCAAAATTGGTGGGTGCAAGTTGAGATGGCATTAGCAGCCAAATTTGAATTGGTATTCATTTAGGCTGCAATCAGCCGTAAAATTCTTTAAAAAAAAATATTGATTGAGTTGTCGGCCAACTCATTTTTGTTTCCTATATAAATGGGTGTGGGAGGTGATTACCTCACGCCCCAAAACTGAGTTCAGAAAAAAAAAAAAAAAAAAAAAAAAAAAAAAAAAAAAAAGAGAGAGAGAGAGAGGGAAGGGTTCGTGCCGGAACAAGAAGGAATTAGGTACGGATCTTTACGAATCTATAGTGTTACTATTGTCAGAGTCCAAGTGAGCCTGATAATATTTGAGTATGTGGTGTAATGTACTGTGAAAGCTGTGGAGCTCCTACAAGGTTTCGAGTGGATGTACATAGATGACGACCTGTTGGACTAGGCCGTGGGCTTATTTCATTTCCGCTGATGTTTTGTTATATAATAAGTATTGTGATAAATTTGTGTGGTTTGAAGTGGTGACAGAAACCAGTTACGTATGTTGAACTGGTGTGACCGTTTGGATATATATATTATGTGAGGAAAAAAAAATATGTGCAGATTTTATAATGTTAATGTTAATTAAAGAATTATAAGTTATGAAAAGTGGGTCGTGACAGAGTGGTATCAGAGCACGGTTTGGGTCCTGCAGACTATCTATGTACATGAACTCATTCCTTGGGAGAGCAGCTTTGCGTGTAAGTGTTATTTTCCTTCTGTGTTGTTATGTGTTTTATAAATTATATTGGCCATGTGGTGTAGGACTTGTAGTTGGTAGACAAAATGGAAAGAATTATGGGTGAAAGTTCTGAAAGTGATAGAGCTGCTGAGCAAATAACACCTACTGAAGGAAATAATAGTGATGCGATGATTACTCGCATGATGGAACTGGTAGAGCGCCAGTCCCAACAGATACAACAATTGATTCAGCAGAGAGATATGGGTGGACAGCAAGAGGTTAATATTAATCACAATCAACGTCAAGTAGAACGTGTGGAAATGGTTTGTGAAAGGTTTCGAAAGCTGAGCCCTCCAATATTTGAGGACGCAGCAGACCCCACAGATGCAGAGGATTGGTTACGCACGGTGAAAAACATGTTTCAATACAGTATAATTCCAGAGGGGGGCAGAGTGATGTGTGCTTCTTTCATGTTACGAGGAAGTGCAGGCCACTAGTGGGATACCATTAAAAGTATCGAGAATATCACGACTATGACATGGGAAAAGTTTAAAGAACTTTTCAGAAATAAGAACTTTACGGCACCAGTGAGGATGATGAAAATGAATGAATTCATACAGTTGAAGCAGGGTGGGATGTCAGTCACAGATTATCTTCGTAAGTTTGAACTGTTGTCAAGGTTTGCAGAACATATGGTGAGTACGGAGGCATTAAAAGTGGAGAGATTCGTAGAAGGCTTAAGGCCTGAGCTTTTCAGAGATGTGAGTATGGCGGGACTGCATGGAGCAACATACTCACAAGTGGCAGAAAGGGCCCAGATTGCTGAACAAGCAGAGATGAGGATCAGACAAGCGCAAGCTGTCAGACGTCAATTTCAGCAGAAACCAATGCAGCAGTTTGGGAGAGTTGATAAGAGGCCGATGCCATTTCAGAGGCCGAAATCAAATTTTCAAGTGGGGCAAGGACAAGGACAAGGAGAACCAAACAAGCGTCCCAAGTTCGATCAAGGGAAAGTACCACAGGCGCCGCCACTACCGATGTGTCCAAATTGTTTTAGACCACATGATGGAGAGTGTCACATTCCTCCGAGAACATGTTACACATGTGGAGAGAAAGGACATATGACTATTACTTGTCCTAAGAAAGGGAAACAAGGGAAGCAAGTGAGAGTTCCAGCAAGGGTATACACTTTGACGCGAGAGGAGGCAGACGCGAATCCCTCAGTTGTTACTGGTAAGTTTTTTATTTTTGGCATTTCTACCTATGTGCTATTTGATTCTGGAGCAACACATTCATTTGTATCCACTGAGTATGTGAGGAAGTTGGGTGGAACATCTAACTTAATAGAAGCTAATTATGAGGTGATGATACCTTATGGTGAATCGAAGTAAACTAATCAACTTCTTCGAGGTTGTGTTATTCCTATTGAAGGAAAACAACTACTCGCTGACTTAATTGTGTTAAATATGAATGATTATGATATTATATTGGGTATGGATTGGCTGTCAAAGTACGGTGCGACAATAGATTATCAGAAGAAGAGTATTATTTTTCAGCCATTGAAGAGATAACCATTTACTTATGTTGGGATCAAGAAAATTTTCAGATTTCCTATGATATCAACTACAAAAGTACAACGGTTGTTGAAAAGTGGTTGTGAGGGGTATCTGGTGAGTGTAATGAATGTTGAGGGGCAGCAATATCCAGATCTTGATAATGTACCAGTAGTTCGAGAATATTTGGAGGTATTTCCAGATAATCTTCCAGGTTTGCCACCAGACCGGGAAATAGAGTTTGTTATTGAGTTACAACTAGGAACTGCTCCTATATCTAAAGCGCCATACAGAATGGCACCAGCTGAACTGAAGGAATTGAAGATACAATTACAAGAGTTGCTAGACAAAGGATTCATCCAACCTAGTTTCTCCCATTGGGGAGCACCAGTTCTGTTTGTTCGAAAGAAGGATGGCACATTGAGGATGTGCATTGATTATCGGGATCTCAACAAAGTTACGGTGAAGAATAAATATCCATTGCCTCGCATTGATGATCTGTTTAATCAGTTACAGGGTGCAGCTATCTTTTCGAAGATTGATTTGCGGTCGGGGTATCATCAGTTGAAGATTAGGGAGGAGGATATTCCGAAGACTGCATTTAGTACAAGGTATGGACATTATGAATTTTTGGTGATGTCGTTTGGTTTGACAAATGCTCCGGCAGCATTTATGGATTTGATGAATAGAGTATTTCAGGAATTTCTCGATAATTTTGTGATTGTGTTTATCGATGATATTCTAATTTACTCTAAGAATAAGGAGGATCATGCTCTACACTTAAGAAAGGTGTTAGAGATTTTGAAGGAGAAGCAATTGTATGCGAAGTTTAAAAAGTGTGAATTTTGGTTGGATCGAGTTGTTTTCTTGGGTCACGTGGTATCGGGAGAAGGAATTTCGGTAGATCCAAGTAAAGTTAAAGCAATCCATGATTGGCCACAACCCTCAAATCCCACTGAGGTTCGTAGCTTTCTTGGATTGGCTGGATATTATCGAAGGTTTGTTGAAGGATTCTCCAAGATTGCTTCACCATTAACATAGTTGACTAGGAAGAATGTGAAGTTCACATGGACGGAGCCGTGTGAGCAAAGTTTTCAAGAATTAAAGAAACGATTGACATCAGCACCTATCTTGACTATTCCTACAGAGACAAGAAACTTCAAGGTTTACAATGATACTTCAAAGAATGGTCTTGGGTATGTATTGATGCAGAATGGGAAAGTGATAGCTTATGCATCCAGACAGTTAAGAGAGTATGAGAAGAATTACTCAACTCATGATTTAGAGTTAGCCGCAGTAGTGTTTGCACTCAAGATTTGGAGGCATTATCTGTATGGGGAACGTTGTGAAATCTATACTGATCATAAGTGTTTGAAGTACTTTTTCACTCAGAAAGAGTTGAATATGAGGCAAAGAAGATGGTTGGAATTGGTGAAGGATTACGACTGTGTTATCAATTATCATCCGGGAAAAGCCAATGTGGTTGCTGATGCATTGAGCCGAAAGGCAATACAGAGTGTAGCTGCTATGACCATAATCAGAAACCAGAGTTGCTTGATTTGCAAAAGATGGGTGTGGAGATTATTCAGGAAGGATCGTTGGAAGCAAGGATGGCAGCTCTGACACTTCGACCAACTTTGATGGATAAGATTCGACAGAGCCAACAGGAGGATAAGTTATTTGACAAGGTAAAGAATGATATCAGCTCTGGAAAGTCTTCTGATTTCCAATTAGGAGATGATGGCGTGATTCGTTATGGAGGTCGATTATGTCTACCTGAAGTGGATGACATTCGGAAAGAAGTGATGGCGGAAGCTCATTCAACACCGTACTCTGTACATCCAGGAGCTACTAAGATGTATAGAGATTTGAAGTCATATTATTGGTGGCCAGGGATGAAGAGAGATGTTGCTCGATATGTAGAGCAATATCTGACTTGTCAGCAAATCAAAGCCGAGCATCAGAGACCAGCAGGAACTTTGCAGCCTCTATTTATTCCAGAATGGAAGTGGGAGAATATTACTATGGATTTTATCATCGGACTACCGAAGACGGTGAAAGGTCACAATGCTATTTGGGTTATCGTGGATCGATTGACTAAGTCAGCTCATTTTCTTCCTATTTGTTCTACGTATTCTATGGATCGTTATGCACAGCTGTATATTCAAGAGATTGTCAGACTCCATGGAGTACCACTTACCATTGTGTCAGACAGAGATACGAGATTCTTGTCTGCTTTCTGAAAGAGTTTACATAAGGCGTTGGGGACACAATTATCTTTCAGCACAGCATTCCATCCACAGACAGATGGTCAATCAGAGCGTACAATACAAATCTTGGAGGATATGCTCAGAGCGTGTGTGTTGGATTTTCAAGGTCAGTGGAGTAAATTTTTGCCTTTGATAGAGTTCTCGTACAATAACAGTTATCAGTCTACCATCGGGATGACTCCATATGAAGCATTGTATGGGAGAAAGTGTAGATCTCCAGTATATTGGGATGAAGTTGGAGAGAGGAAACTTTTGGGTCCAGACTTGATTCGTGAAATGTCAGAAGCTGTTACCCGTATACGAGAGAAGATGAAAGTTGCTCAAGATCGGCAAAAGAGTTATGCAGACAAACGGATGAGAGAATTGGAATTTGAAGTGGGTAATCAGGTATTTCTGAAAGTATCTCCAATGAAGGGGATAATGCGATTTGGAAGAAAAGGGAAACTCAGTCTAAGATATGTTGGTCCGTTCACTATCATTGAGAGAGTTGGCAGTGTTGCCTATAAGTTGGAGTTACCAGCATCAATGTCTAGAGTACATGACGTGTTTCATGTGTCTGTGTTGAGGAAGTATGTTCCAAATCCATCTCATGTTCTCAGGCAGGAACCAGTTGAGTTGAAAGAAGATTTGAGTTATGAGGAAGTACTAGTTGAGATCTTGTGGCGAGATGTGAAGAAGCTCAGAAATAAAGAAATACCATTAGTAAAAGTATTATGGAGGAACCAACTAGTTGAGGAGGCTACTTGGGAAAGAGAGGATGAGATGATGGCTAAATATCCAGACCTCTTCAGGTAAGTAAATTTCGAGGACGAGATTTTTATAAGAAGGGAAGAATGTAATACCCAAGTTTCTCACTACTAGTGTGTCAATATAATTTAATTTGTATTATGTATATTTTATAATTATGTGATAATTGTTTCTCAATTTTATTTATCTTTACATTTTATTAGAGACATCTGTGATAATAATGATGACAATATGTGAATATATGTGTGCATAAATATTTACGTGTATTAATTTGGATATATGAGTAAATTATTTTATGTGTATAAATACACTTTTCTTAATTATTAAGTATCACATGTATTTTTATTATAATAATAATAATATAATGTATATATTAAAAAAAAGAGGTCAAAATTGGTGGCTGCAAGTTGAGATGGCATTAGCAGCCAAATTTGAATTGGTATTCATTTAGGCTGCAATCAGCCGTAAATTTTTTTTTAAAAAAAAAATTTATTGATTGAGTTGTCGGCCAACTCATTTTCGTTTCCTATATAAATGGGTGTGGGGAGGTGATTACCTCACGCCCCAAAACTGAGTTCAGAAAAGAGAGAGAGAGAGAGAGAGAGAGAGAGAGGGGGAAGGGTTCGTGCCAGAACAGGAAGGAATTAGTTACGGATCTTTACGGATCTATAGTGTTACTATTGTCGGAGTCCAAGTGAGTCTGATAATATTTGAGTATGTGGTGTGGTATACTGTGAAAGCTGTGGAGCTCCTACAAGGTTTCGAGTGGATGTACATAGATGACGACTTGTTGGACTAGGCCGTGGGCTTATTTCATTTCCGCTGATGTTTTGTTATATAATAAGTATTGTGATAAATTTGTGTGGTTTGAAGTGGTGACAGAAACCAGTTACGTATGTTGAACTGGTGTGACCGTTTGTATATATATATTATGTGAGGAAAAAAAATGTGCAGATTTTATAATGATAATGTTAATGTTAATTAAAGAATTATAAGTTATGAAAAGTGGGTCGTGACAATATTCGTAGTAACCCATATCTTTTGAAATGGCATATTCATTTTAATTTTGAAGAGTATGCAATAAATCCGGCTCACCATATATTTTATTTTGCAAAATTCATCTTTAAATTGTGAAAAGTTAGTCGATGAATTATTAGTTTTCTTGATAAAAAATATTACTCATCTCAATAAAGGATATAAATAATCACTAACATATAGAATTTTGAATAGTAAATTTTCATTGGAGTAATAGATAATCTCTAAAAAGAGTAATTTTTTATATACTTAAAAAATATTAAGGTGCAAAAATTTTAAGAGTGTTATTTTTCATTCAAAAGAATAATAATTCACTTCTCAAAAAAGTAATTTTTCATAGAGTTGATCTAATGTAGACCAATTGCACACTAAAAATAGGATCCATATTTAGAAATTGATCAATTATATAATCCTAAATGGGTCATTCACGCTCGTTGATTATCTCCTCTCTCTTCACTCATTGACTCTCCTCTCTGAGTTGATCTAATGTACACCAATTGGATCCATATTTAGAAATTGATCGATTATATAATTATAAATTGGTCATTCACGCTCGTTGATTATCTCCTCTCTCTTCACTCATTGACTCTCCTCTCTCTTCACTCGCAATCAATCTCCTCTCTCTTCACTCATTGACTCACCTCTCTCTTCACTCGCAATCAATATGTCGCTCCCGACTGATGTGTGGATGGACATAGTGAAACGTAATTCCTTCCTATTTGGATGTAGTTACTGATTGAAATGTGGAATACAATACTTTCACATAAGTTAGTTTATTGTGTATAAGTTTTAATTAAGTAATGTATATATTTATTTTAATAAATGTATTCTTTAATTAATATATATATATGAATGTATTCTTTATACATTAATAAAGTTACAACTTATACACTTGCATATTAAAATATATACACATTTATGTATTACATCTTATACTAAAATGTATAGTATTTTATATTAATTTGTATAACAAAAATTAATAAATACGTTGATGAAAATATTGATAAAAATAATATTAATATTGATTTTTTTTATAAAATATAATACATTTATTGATAAAAACATATACACTATTAAATTATGCATATTAAAAATTAATAAGATTTAACATAGTTTTTTTTATATAAAATTAAGTATACATTAATTAAGCTTAAAATGTAATACATTTATGTTATTAAAAATATACATCGCACGAAATTAAAACAATACACGATATCTCAATTCAAGAGTACCCACGTCATAATCAAATTTAAGAGTTTCATTCATCAATCACCCAATTCTCATATTACATTCATCCAATCAACATTTTAGCCTAAAAAATAAGTTAATACTTATCGTGATAAATACTAAAAATAAAAAATAAAGTATTAAAAGCATAGATTCACGACGCCACCGGAAGCATAGATCCACGACGCCGGAGACAACCATCAGTGTTTTGAAGAATCAGATCTACAACCTTCATAACATCTGTCGTAAGATCTCAATTAGATCCACCATCATCATAACCACCGTTATAAGATCTTGAAGAATCGGATACCCAATTTGAACTTGATCTTTATACAATATTCTTCTACGCTTCTGTCTTCGGAGGGAGAAAGAAATGGTAGATCTATCTGATGAAGAATTAAAGAAACGACAGGGGAGATGAAGGTAGATATGACGAATAATTAAAGATCCGGCATGAAGAAAGATTTGGATGGCCGATGGAAAGGAGAGAGACCGAGGAGTGAAGAAAGAGAAAATGAGAGTCCAAATGAAAATGGATAAACATTTATTTAAATAAGTCGGGTCATTTGTATTTGAATTACTTGGTGCACCTTAAAAACTGGTGTACATTAGCATTTGCCTTTTTCATATATGGAAATTAAGTCTGAGGTCTGGCTCTGATACCACTTGTTGGGTTTATCTGCCTAGGGAGCCGGGCCCAAACCGAATAATATCATGCTAGTGGATTGGGCCCGGCTTCCTGAACGGATAAACCCAACAAGTGGTATCAGAGCCAGGCCCCAAACTTAACCGCGCAGATGGTGGGATGCTCGGATTTCAAACTGGATGGTCTAGCTGCGGGAAAACCAAAGTCCCACATCGGGGGATGACGATGGGTTTATAAGTGTGTGAGAATCTTTCCCTAGCATGAGGCCTTTTGGGTGTGATACCCATAGTGGTAAAACCGTGCGGGCCTTTGGGCGACCCAAAACGAAATGAAATTGTGATTGTATTTGATGAACGAAGAAGGGAATATTCAATTAATAAAATATTAACGGGTCTTTAAACTCACCTACGAGCACGACACGAAAATTTCGTGTCGTGCACGATTAATATTAACAGATGACCCATTAACTCGTTAATAACTCAATAACATGTTAACAACCCAATATAAATATAAAATTAGAAAAATATTTAATAATAATTTTAAAATATATTAATTTAAAATTTTATTTATTTTAATTAGTATTTTTTTATTTTTTTTATTTTTTATTTTTTATTTTCTTATCGTGTTGTTATCGTGTCGTGTCAACCCGTTATTTTTATTTTTCGTGTTCGTGTCGTGTTGGAATGAATCCTTATCGTGTCGTGTTCGGGTTTGTCCTTATCGTGTCGTGTCACTATCGTGTTGACACGAAATCCAACCCCGTTAACACGAATTGCCACCCCTAATTTGAGATTATATCTTTGATGAACAAAAATGAAATTGTGATTGTATTTGATGAACGAAGAAGGGAATACTAATTATGGAATAAATCTTACAAAATTATTCTTAAGTGTAAAAATTATTTCTATAAAAATATAATCAGCATATTTGTAGGAATGAAGATTTTTTTAGAGCATAAAATATGCTATATATATATATATAGAGGATATTTGTGCACGAAGATTTTCTTGAGAGCAAATATCATAGGATATTTGTACTAAATATCTGAAATGGCGTATTCACCATTTTTTATTTTATATAAACACACAAATAAGTTTTTATACTCAATGGTATTATATTCAATTAATAAAGATATTACATATTAACGGGTCTTTAAACTCACCTACCTAGATTTATGCAAACGATAGGTGTTAAAGAGACTCAATCAATAAAAGAAAATTGTATTTGAGATTATATCTTTGATGAACAAAAATGGAATTGTGATTGTATTTGATGAACGAAGAAGGGAATACGTCTAATTATGGAATAAATCTTACTAAATTATTCTTAAGTGTAAAATTTATTTCTATAAAAATATAATCAGCATATTTCTAGGAATGAAGATTTTTTTAGAGCATAAAATATCATATATAGGATATTTGTACACGAAGATTTTCTTGAGAGCATATATCATAGGATATTTGTACTAACAAGATTTTTTGAAATGGCGTATTCACCATTTTATTTTATATAAACACACAAATAAGTTTCATTTATAAATTCATCTATTCAACGTGTTATATTACTCAAGAAATATTACACAAATTAATCAAAATGAAAAAAATGTTTAATTCATTCATATATATTTAGTAAAATATGTGACGAGGTGCCTCAAATTCTAAACTTCTTCAGTTTTTCTCTTTCTACCTTTTAAAATTTTAAATTTGGTTATATATAATGATGAATGCATGTTTTAAATTATAATATGTTGGATATTTTATAATTTAAAATAATATACATTATTATAATTATTATTAAACTTATTTCATGTTTTAAAATTCCTAATGGTCTTGTAACCTACTCTAAATTATGACCCCATTATTGATATTAATACTCATAAATGTGCATTAACTTTTTTGTTGCATGAGATGTGTATAAAATTTCTATCACCCTCATATGATTTGAGACACATTCACATATACACTATACAATATATATTTCTACATACTATATGAATATATATTTTCTATATACAAATATATTTTATATTGAGCATTGAGTATTTTGTGGTTCGGGGTTCTCATCGCTGCACACGAGAGGACTATCGGGTTGTCGAATCTTGGGAGAAGAACGTGTAAATCAAGAATATCATACCAGTGCAGTGGGGGCGTTTCTTCTCTAAAGATAGCGCTACGGCGTACTTCGACCCAGGCTACTTCTAATCTTTATTTATTTTTAGTTGAATGTTTATTGTTGAGCTTGTTTAATCCTAAATTAATATCCCCACTATGTGTTGATTTATTTGTATTTACTTGAAATTTTCTAACATAATATGAAATCAGAATAAATTGCTTAAATCTCTAAAAGAATTAGTTCGAAGTGATTGAGAAGCAGCATAAGTTTTCCAATTCAAAAATTGTTGGTACGATCTATGATGAGTCCGATTTTTTAATGGCCACTTCTAATAAAGTACAATTTAAAATAGCCACATCTCTTAAAACCAATTTTTACTAGCCACTTTCAAGTGGATTCCCCAAATTACCCCCATAACTGTTACACAAAGGACGAAAATAATTGAGTCATCATCATGTCAGTTTTGACTGCAATAAATGCGGGGTGGGTGGACCACATTTTTTGAAGTTTTAAATTTTGAATTTAAGATTTTGGATGTGGGTTGGTGGGGTACATCAATACCCATCACTTTCACCTTTTTCTCTCCCTTCATTCTTTGTTTCTTTGTTTCTTTCTATCTCATATTTCGTCCAACACACTCTCTCTTCTTCTCTCCATTCGTCCAACACCTCTCTCTTCTTCTCTCCATTCATCCCAGTGAAGAACAGTGCATTTCTTGGTGGAGAATTCTCCATTTGCGGTCTCCAGAATTCTCCATTTGCGGTCTCCAGAGTGCATCAACTTGAAATGGCAAATTTTCAGGTATGTATATAAGCATTGTTATTGGCATGTTAAAATACCTATAATGTACTGTGTGTAATGTAATGTAAGGTGTTGAATTGGCCTTTACTGTAGTAGGAATGCAGTGGTGTTCATTTATTTTTGGTTTTTTTTAAATATTGTCTTGGCTGAGTAGATGTTTTCAGTAGGCCGAATAGAACAATTCTTCAGGCCGAATAGAACAAAACGTCAGGCCGAATAGAACAAAACTTCAGGCCGAATAGAACAAGTGTAGGCCGAATAGAACAAAACTTCAGGCCGAATAGAACAAGTATAGGCCGAATAGAACAATACTTCAGGCCGAATAGAACAATACTTCAGGCCGAATAGAACATGTGTAGGCCGAATAGAGCAAAATATATGAGCAATGACATATAATTTTGGTTGGCCGAATAGGGGTTTTCAGTAGGTCGAATAGAACAATACTTCAGGCCGAATAGAACAAGTGTGTAGGCCGAATAGAGCAAAGTGTAGTAATGACTTTTTTAATTTTGGTAGGCCGAATAGAGGTTTTCTTTAGGCCGAATAGAACAAATCTTTAGGCCGAATAGAACAAGTGTTGGCCGAATAGAGTAAACTGGAAGACTTGTATTTTTAAATTTAATGAAATTTTTGTTGGCCGAATAGAGATTTAGAGTTGGCCGAATAGAACAACTCTGTAGGCCGAATAGAGGAATTGGTAGGCCGAATAGAAGGAACTTTGGGCCGAATAGAGTAAATGTTTGTGTTCAAATATTTCGTTTTAGGGTTTTCATGAACTTATTGTTATTTTGCCCATAATTATGAATTTATGTCTTATTTAGCAAAAAAAAAATATATGTGCAGGGTGAATGGAAGCGTCCTTCCATGCAGGGTCAACAATGCAGTATACATAATTACTGCAAACCTGGGGTAGTTATTGATATCATTCGTAGGCAGTTAACTAGGGTTGGGGGTAATGCGGAGGAGATATTTAAGAGATCATGTTTTGGTCATTACTGGGATCTCAGCGATGAGTGGAACGCGAATGCTCATCTGCACAGTCTCATGACCTGTGAGATCATACATAGGGGGGACGATTTAACGGCTAGGTATTTTCAGGTTGGAGACGTGTGCCTTAGATTTAGCCGGGTAGAGTTCATGAGGATTATGGGACTCTGTTTTCGGGATTGACTCGGCTTTGATCCGAACGAGACGTATGGTATCCCGTCTGGTGGGTTATATGATAGGTTTTATGGTCAGGGTGAGAGACCTTTAGTAAGTCAGATTGCTAGTGACTTTGAAGGGCGAAGATTTATAGGTGTTAGCCCTGAGGACGCAGTTAAGGTTGCTAAAGTTCTGTTGTTGTACTACTTTCTCCTTGGGTCGGATGTCACCAAGGTGGGAGTAGACAACTGGGTCTGGTGCCTAGTGGAGGACGAACAGAGATGGGATTTATTCCCTTGGGGACAGGTCAGCTATATGACGCTTTTACACTTTATGGACCACATTGTGACCAAAGTCCCAGCTAAAGCAAATCCCGATCGGTACAGATACCACTTTTACGGGTGCACATTCGCATTACTGGTACGTGTTTTAGGTTTGATATATTAAAGTTATAGTGTATTTTCAATTTTAGTATTAATTATCTGACATATGTGGTTTACGTGTGACAGGTTTGGGCGTACGAGCGTCTACCTGCCGTTGCTGCACCGTATGGCCATGTTCCCCACGGTAGGTTGAATTTAAGGCCACTCTGCTTGCGATGGATTTTTCGCAAATGGAAGAGGGTTGATAGGACTCTGTTTGATCAGGTATGACTTATTAATCCATTTAGTGAAGACATATATGTTTTATATTGTTTCTTATGTAATTGTTTATTTTGAATCAGGCTCTTGATGTGGTTGATTTTCCGATGATCCTTCCTGATGAGCTTAGCCAAGGGTATTGGATTGGCATAGAGGATGAGCCTTTGGAGGGGTTGATCATGGGGATGTACACAAAGTCATTCTCTAAAACTAGCACAAAGGTTGTCCGGGCATACGATCCTACCGGTAATCCATGGGATCAGCGGTACTATACGGGTGTGGCTGTTGATGATGCGTGGAGGGGCCAACATGCGGATGATGCTGCGGCTTGGATGACAAATCAGGATCCCCATTCCTACCAACCTCGCTGTACTCCCAGTCCTGATCACAGCGGATATGCTTCAGGGGAGAGGACGTATGTTGATCCCGGTTCCTATGATCCGAGTGCTGGCTGGCATGCTCGATTTATAAAAGAGCATGACGAACAACATCGTTACGACGCAGACGCGCAGCAGCCTCTTGACGATAGGATGAATGATTCCCCAGGTTTTCATGGGAGTGGCTCTAGGGACGCATACCGAGGTGATCAACCCCACCAGGGATATGATCAGGACTTCCAAGAAAGGGTCTTTCGTAGGCTGGATCAACAGGATGAATTTTTACACAACCTTGCTTGTCAGGTTGTGTCTGAGCATCAAACAGCTCATTATTTTCGACAGGCACTTACGGCTGAGATTAGGCGCCTTCGATCAGAGCTTGCGCAGACCAGGATATCTGAAGCTGGGCCAACCAGCTCGAGGTCAGGGGTTAGACATTCCCCTACTAGACCGGTGGAGGCGCTCAGCCCGATGGCCCCCACACCCAGGGGTGATGAAGAGGGTATAATGCGGTCTAAGAGGCAGCGAAATCCATCTGCAGCGTTACAGTCTCCATTTACCACGACAGACCGAGAGCGCCGATGGGAACTGTACCGCAGGTTTATTTCAAGCAGAGAACAGTAAGTACTACGCCAGTAGTGTAGACGTTATCATATATTACTTTAAACAATGTGCTTTGATTTTAATGAATTATTGAATGCAGGATCGACGTTGGTCTTAGTTTTAGAGTAGGGGCTTCCTTTTTCACTGAGATGGAGAACCCCAGTGTTTGGTTTGGAAGTGAGGTCAGAAATATTTAGTTCGTGTTTATATAAATTGTTGTAAATATTTTCATTATGTCATTAATTGTTAATTTTATTCGATGGATTTTCAGCACCTGGATGCATACCTCCGCTTATTATCGGAGCGCCCCTCTGACATAGGTGTACACGTGCATCCGGAGGTGGGCCCCTACTGCATTATGGACATGGAGTTCTCTGTAAGTAAATTAATTCATTATAATTGACTGTGGCAATTTTGGTATTTAATTTTTTGAGACTAATATTATGAATGATTCTCGTGTAAGGTCCGAGTACAAGCAGTATGGAATGAGCACACGGGTCAGTTTATGGATGATAGATCAACATATGCCAACATAACTAATGAATTGTTGACAGATCTCCGTCAGTACGCCCGAGGTTCATTGCCAGTGTGGAGGGGGTCGAGATCCTGGATTGATTGTGATATGGTATTATATCCTAATCATTGTTTCACTTACATGATAATATCCCCTAGAATGACTCTAGTGTTTTTACATCTAATGTATGCGTTCCTTTTAACTTTCTTTGGCAGTTATTGTTCATTGTCCACACCTCAGGGCACTACTACCCATGTGTGGTCCTTACAAAGCAAATGAAATTCATTTGTTTTGACTCGTTTCGCCATAGATGGGATGAGGAGCCCGACATGAAGGAGCGCCGGATACTGGAGACTCTACCATACAGACGTGTCATCCCATCTCTGATGCGCGAGCTTGATTCATCCGGGGTCCCGCACACATTCCCTCTATCACCAGCTCCCAGAGAGTATTGTTTCAAGCAAGAGGACGGTTCGAGTTGCGGACCAGCCTGTCTGAGAACCATAGAGGGACTGTTAGTAAGGAACTTTAACTGGGACACCCCTGATCACATCCTGCGCTTCCGTAAGCACGTTGCCTTCACGATCTTTCAGTGTGCTAGAATAGGATGAACTTAGTAAATTTTTATTTTCATTTTTATTTTCTTTTTAAAGGTAGATTATGTTGTATTATATGAACTCATATATTTAATTTATTAAATGAAATTTATTGTCAAAAAGTAATATTAAATTTTGTTTAAAATATAATTAAATAGACAAATATGGATAAATAGGTATGAGACGGGTAGAACAGGATGCACTTTGTTAATTTTAATTTTGTTTAAGAAGGACAACGTAGACGTGTATGACCAATTTCACCACATTTCCCACATTTTTTTTGTCTACGTATACGATGGTTAGGATTATCTATTATAGGAGGAGATGGATTATCTTGTGAGCACGCCAATCCAGTATAATTTTTACGATTGTGACCTGGCTGTCGACATCTTGAGCACACATGTTCTTTGTGACGTCTCCTGGACGACTCGATCCCTGACCTTATACGAGACATTCGTGGTCGGCCGGCCTGTCTGTGTGGTAGTGGGGGGTTCACCTTCTGTGACAGGACTCCTTCGGGTATGTCCCACTGAGTGTAGTGGGGAACAGGCAATACTGGACCACGCCACATATTCACGACACTCGTATTATGATAAGCTGTAGACACAAAACCGCTGGCTGGCAAACCGCAAGCACTGTACAACGTATAGTGTAAGAGACACATAAAAATTATATCAACGCAAGTAAGTAAGGTAATGACTGCGTACTCGATTGCCTTCGTCGCATGAATGCATGGAACAAGTTCTTTCTGGAACTTCTGACATGTGCAGGTGTAGTAGTTCAGATCAACAGTGAATATATTACTAGCATCCTTGATCGCAAACTTATTTTCAAGGAGCATGGAAAATTCTAGCTTTTGGGCTGATTGAGAAAGTTCCACTAGTTCGTCATGGAGACGCTGGCATAGGATGGTACTCCGTTGTTCAGCTGCTGTTCGACGTTCGTAAAACCACCTCTCAGTGCTAGTCCGACAAACCTCTAGCATTGTGCAGATAGGTAACTTCCGCGCCCAAAGGATGGTATTGTTATACGACTCAGCTGCGTTTGAGGTCATAAACTCGTATCTATTGACAGGACAATGCACCCTTGACCATCTCTCATATCCCCACGACCCAATCAACTCCATTAACTCCTGCGATCGTGTCCCACATCTCAGTAAGTCCATCATCCTGCAAATAACAATGTAGGAGTGGTAAAATTAGGTTAAAGAAGACATTGTACCAACTCGTTCTTGTAAAAAAAATTACAAAAGTGTAATATGTTGGTTGACTCACTTATCAAAATCTCTCGGTAGGTATACATCCATCGCACGATGGAATGTATATAAAACGTTCTTTCCAAAGCCAGCCAATCTGCGCTTTAAATGGTAGCCACATAGACCGTGATGGGCATCAGGGTACACAGTAGAAATAGCGTGTGCAATACTAGCATGACCGTCAGAAACTATCAACAGGTCTCGTGGACATCCGTAGGACTCGCGTAACCTTTCTAGAAACCACGTCCACGACATGTTGCTCTCAACATCGCCAGTGCCTAAGGCGAGTGGAAATATCTGATGGTTTGGATCATGCGTGACTGCGACAAACACGGTTCCTCTGTGACTACCCTTCGTATGAGTGTCGTCAATGACAATGACCGGACGACCAGATTCTAAAAACCCCCGCCTCGATGCTCCAAGTGCATAAAATGTAAACTTTAAACGGTCATCTTCATCGACAGATATTCGGGTGTACGTACCGAGATTTGTGGATTCCAACTGATACATGTAAGCAGGGAGCAATTCGTATGAGCTATCGTGATCCCCGTACGTGTGTCCAACAGCGTAGTGTTTCGCCTTTAACGCTATATTGTAGCTAATGTTGAATCCAAAATCAGTCCTGATCTCATCTATCATCGCACTGGGTCGGAGGCCATGAACCTTATCAAACTGCCTAGCAACAAAATATTGACCGATTACTTTGGACGACACCTGTGTAGGAGCAGATCTGTCTGGATCATTTAAACAACCAAGATGTTCGACGAATTTAACCACTCTCCACAACCCAGAGCTCATTCTTGCGTGCAACTTAAATGGACAGCCTGTTTGACCCTTCATGTTACATACAACGTTGTACCTTGTCGTGCTAGATCTTTCAACATAGGTCTCCACTCCGTGCCTCAAGTTATACATGCCTACTACTGTCTGGATCTTCTCTTTTGTCTGAAATACACTGTTCTTTTCAATAACACCAGACGCATCAATCTCAAGGCCAGTCAGCTGATCTACTCTCTCTGCTTCAATCGGCATGCCTGGAATCAACCAAGGACGGGTGTTGGGCCGTGCACTACGCAACTCTTCTGACTGCATTTCAGGACGGCGCAACTCACGATTAATCGGTTCAAGAAAGCTAGGCCCTCCTCTCTTACGTATGTAATCACATATTTCTTCATACAATTGGTGTCTTCTCTCCTCAGCACCATCATCGCTTTCGCTAGAAGACTGATTAGTATCCTGCTGTATGCGATCCCCTTCTTCCACCGTTCTATTCCCGGGGTCATCATCATCATCGTTACAATCGTCTACGTCCTCCGCACCCTCACCAGAGAAATCACCAGATTCTGCATCTACAGATTCTCTAAAACCAGCACACTGCATCTCTGAGGCCGGACAACACTCCACATTCAAATCAAAATCATGCCTCCCAGAAGAATTTGCCCTCGTACATGGGTCATTGCTCGTACCAGCACCTCCGTCATCATAACCCATCCCTAAAACCATACTACTCCCTGCACCCGTGATAGGACAGAGTGTGACGTACATCATTCCGACATCATCAACACACTTGAACACTTCTGCCACACGTGCATCATTCTTTATCTTATATTTGAACAAACGGCCATTGTAATCAACTAGAGAATGAACTACATAACCCCAATGCCCCAAATCAGCTTGCACTATGTCATGAATTTCTTTTAGCAAGCTACTATAACACAAACTGGCCTCTGGCAAGAACAACCAGTTCACCACTCCACCTATATATTGCAATCTTTCCCATGCTCCACCCCAACATATCCCAGCTTTTCTATAACTCATCTGCACATTTTTTCAAAAACAACTTTAATGACATCAACATTAAAAGATTAGATAATTAGTTGCATCATTAAATCATTAGAAAATTTGTACTAAATTTGTATTCTATCCAGTCAACAAATTAATGTATGCAAACCTACACTGTTTCAACAAAACCCTAAACCCTTGACACACCTTAAAATGTGTCAGTATTTTTTTCTTCTATTCGGCCAATTATTCCTCTATTCGGCCCAAAAGTGTCTCCTATTCGGCTTAGTAACTTGCTCTATTCGGCCAACATTGAGTTTCTATTCGGCCTACCAACGCTTTCTCTATTCGGCCAACGGTTTCTCTATTCGGCCCACCAAGCTATTCTATTCGGCCCACTAACTTCTTCTATTCGGCCTACTAAGTTTCAGAAAATAAAAGAACATTTTTTGGGCATTTCGGCCAACGGGTGTTTTATTCGGCCCACAAAGTTGTTCTATTCGGCCCACTAACTTCTTCTATTCGGCCTACTAACTTTCTGAAATTTAAATAATTTTTTTGGGCTATTCGGCCAACGGTTACTCTATTCGGCCCACCAAGCTATTCTATTCGGCCCACTAACTTCTTCTATTCGGCCTACTAAGTTTCACAAAATAAAAAGATCATTTTTTGGGCATTTCGGCCGACGGGTGTTCTATTCGGCCCAAAAAGTTGTTCTACTCGGCCCAGCAACTGAATCCATTCGGCCTACTCACCATTGTTTAACAAATTTGAAAAGATTAATTAAAAAAACCAAGATGTAACATGAGTGGTGAAGATTTAAGAGAAAAACTTTTGAATGTTACAAAATTATTCTACAAGTCATACAATTTTTTCTATTCTATTATAAAAACGTTGAATAATTAGAATACACTCATGAGCCATGTCAACAATTATAAAATTAGGGCATCACAATTATAAAACTTGTTTTAACATACCTTGTACACCTGCTACCCAAACATCTTAATTCTCTCCAAAATTACTGGAAATTTGCTCCAAAATGCTCAACCTCTGGTACAAAAAATTTTAATATGTGTTGGACGACCACCCCCATTTTTCAATTTCCACTATATATTATCCTCATTATTTTGTATGGATATGGGGGAGCTACGGGAGCACATGCCTACATAGTAGTACTAGGTATTAGGTATTGTACTTCCACACTTTATTCACAAATAAAGAAGAATCCGATTCCTTTACTGTACTTTGGGTCAAAAAGTGTGGAATCTCATCTGCAACCACCTGAAAAGTGGGTCCCCCACAAGGGCATTTTGGTCAATTCATTTCAAAGTGACTAGAAAAAATTATGTATAACAAATGTGGCCACTTAAAATTACAGTTATCCAAAAGTGGCCATTTTTTACCATTTCCACATCTATGATTGGGGTTAATTCATATCGATTCCAATATTCTGATTTCTCATAAGTGGATGGAGAATGGGCTAAAATATTTATTGTAATGGGCTCAAATAATATATAATTTGAAAAGATATATTTATTTCTTGGCTTTATTTGGGTGAGTTTAAAATATTTTGAATTGGGCTAAACTTAAAAATACAAATTATTTATATAGTATATAATATAATGAGCTTTTTGTGGACAAAGGATGTCATATGGTTCTTAAACGTGCAATTAAATTTAAGTGTATAATTAATAGTTATCCATTTTTTTCATTCTAGAACCCTAATGATGGCATGCCAATGACTTTTATTTATTCAAAGTCGTCTGTGATTACAATTACGTAATAACTCATAGAAATCATGGAATTAATAATAATAGTTTGTGACCAAAGATGATAGAAAATTTCCAAAATTTTCCTAATTTAAAATAGGTTAAAATGAAGAAAATTCTATTATTGAAGATTTCATGGGATTCAAGTTGAAATGGATTAGCGTACAAATTTTTTATTTTTTATTCATGAAAGTAAATTTTAATCACTGTAATTTTATATAATAAAATGAGTAAATTAATTTCTGATGCACCTACATATATATTAGTTTTATTCAAAAATGTATGGTATGTATTTCTTAATAAATGTAGGATTTTTTTTTATATTCAACTTTTTATTAAAACACTAATAGAAAATTCCCCAAAAATAACTAACAAACTGTATAAATTTTTATTTATTAGTGAATATGTTTTTATTAATAAATGTTATTATAGGTTTTGAATGTATGTTTCATGGCGGTGCACATGAAAATTTACCTTATAAAATACACCTTTCGTACCATAAAAAGCTTTACATTTACTATTACGCGTTGTTTAAATTTTTTTTAAAATTTAATTTTATTAACTTTTGGGGTATTTTAGTATTTTAAGTAATAAATAAAGTGTGAAGTAATGTTACAAGTGTGAAAATTAGTGATAAATTTGTAATTAAAGTAACCTTTGATGTTATTGAATAAAATTTTATTTTTATTTCTTTGTGGTGAAATGTATTGGAAGACGGACAGATAATAAAAGTGTGAAATCTGAGGAGGAAGTGTTACATTGTTGATGACATATATATATTTTTAATTTTATTTGTGAGATAGTAGAACAAAGATGATAAATGATGATAGAAACATTTTTTACATGGTCAAATTAGTTTTGATATGTACGTTAGAAAATTGGAGTTGTGGTATGAAAAACAGTTGAATAACGTTATACTATATTACTTACCCGAAATAGACTGCCTACCAAATCTTTGAATTAATGGTACAGTACACCATTTAACTTTGGGCTGTAAAATAAAGAGTTAACACGTGGATTCAATTCCACGATCAGTATATAATTTTATTAAACATATATTTTTATTTTAATAGTGTATATATATATTTTAATATTTGTATAATTTTAATTTTCTTTTATGTCCAATTTTTTTACTAAAAACTAACAGAAAATTAGTGCATCCATATATTTATATTTTTTATTTAATATTGTATATAAATTTTAATAATTCTATAGTTTTAGGTTTTTTACGTTCAATTTTTCACTAAAAATTAACAGAAAATTTGCTAATAATATTAGTTATTTATCAGCGCATATATTTTTATTTATAAATGTATAATTATCTAAAATTGAATGCACGGATAATTTGCCTAAAATAAAAGCTTAGTTAATTTTTTCTCATATTTATCATCATTAATTAAGTGTTAAAGTTAAGTTAAACCATGTACTCAGACAAATACTTGTATCTCATCAATTCACGAATGGTACTATGCTCATTAGTCTATTAAATTTGTTTTAGTATTTTTATTTTATTTTATTTTTTTTATAAATAAAAAGTATATATATATTTTTTTTAATTTATTGTTATCTGATTATATTAAATTATTGGTGTAAAATGAAATTAATTACGTCTTAACATGTATATATATTTTTTGGGTAAGTCTTGCGTGAGATCATCTTATATGCGACAATTTTACACTTTTTAAAATAAGTATCGCTATAAAATGTTAATTTTTCATTGATAGTATTGTTTTGAATACTGCTAGACCCATCTCGTTAGAACTAATTGTGGCATATTTTTTATAAATTAGTGTCGCTCTATTAAAAATAAAATAAAATAAAATATACTATAAGTTAGCAAGCATTGTGAGATTATATCCCTAAAGATTTTCGTTGGATGAATAGAAAGTAATAATATTTAAATTAACAGAAAGTGATAATATTCTTAATAAAAGTTATATTATCTTGTGATTAAAAAAATCAGCTGGGATTCCATAATCATATTATGAGAAATGTTTACATATATGGAAATGAGTAGTTTTTAAAATATTTGTGTTGTATCGTGAGACGTGATGAACGATGGATACAGAAATTAATTTGATTAAATACTTAAAAAAAAAAAAACTCACATAGGAGTATTAATTAAGCGGTAGCATTTGAAGAGAAGGTGGTGTAGAAATAGATGATATTTAGTAAAAGTGCAAAACTTTATGTGTTAAAAGCCCATAATAATATCAATATGAGTGGGCCAATAGCAGGCCTAAACATGGATGGATAATTATTGGGCTCTATAAGGTTCAGTTGGTAGGGCCCAAGTTGTGGCCTCCTAATTAATGTGCATTCTTGGAAGTGAATTGCGTCCACAAGTTCACTTGCTACTGCCCCACTTATCACTATCATTTCCAACTATACTCTACTCTAAATTCACTACTATTTCCTAGGTTGCTTTCAATCAACACATTTTCTTTTTTTTTCTTTTTCTTTTTTGGCAAATAAAAATTTGTACCTTTAATACCTGATTAATTTCTTCATAAATGTTATCATTTCCGTGAAGTTACTTATTAGAAATACGAAAAATTACAAAATAATATATATATATATATATATATATATATATATATACAATCATCATAAATGTATGATTTTACACATACATGGACGTAGAGTATGCCAGAAGTGGTTTGCAACCCAAGATCTTTAGAGGGCTCCTTAAATCCACATCAAGAAAGTGACCTTTATATATATAATTCACTAACCAATATGGCAGGCAGGTAAAGTTTCATGTTTGTTTTTGTGATGACGCAGCGATCGTAACAATAAGAAGGAATTGATATAATCCCTTGTCCGCCAAAAAGGAGGGTGTTTTACTTTTGTGTTCGTGGATTAATGAATATTATTATTTAATATGTAGTGGGTAGTTGTATTAGTGGGAGTGTGGACCTCATATTTTAGTTGTATTGTATTAGTGGGGTGCGTGAGTCCTATATGTATAAAAAAGAAAATGACCCTCTTTGGACGGACGATCAAAATAGAAAAAAAAACACTCTTTCGAGCGTACGAAGGGAGTATAAATCTTGGGTTCAATGGAAAATACTTCCTCCTAAAAAAAATTAAACTTTAACTTCCCACTTATATTTAAGAAATATTGTATTATGATTTTTTTAATAAATACAAAATAAAATATGTCAGGTGTTAGGTTGAATATATATATTTTTTAAATAAAATGTATGGGTAAGGTTAGTTATTTTAATTTTTTTTAAGGTAGTATAAGATTAATAAATTTAGTTTATAAATATAGAGTAATTTTGAAATTGATCCAAACAAACTAAATGATGTTTATTCAAACAAATAGGCTTGTAATAATGATATACTCCCCCATCTCATTCATAAGTTCCCATTTACTTTGCTCATGTGAATTAATAAGTATCATTATTTATATGTAATATTGATAGTTGTATTGTATAATAAGTAGGGCGATTTTACTAAAAAGGAAAATGATAATCTTTAAATGAGACACTGAACATATTAAAATAAGGATTTTTTAATAGGATGGAGAAAGCATGATGTGAAACTTACATATGACAATTCTTTATATTCAGATGTAACATATTCGAATTTTTTTTAAATTAATGAACTATCACTCTTTTAAATTAAAAATAATATTTCAAGCAAAATTATATTATTATATTGTTATTTTTTTGCATTAATGATAATTATTTTTACATTAAGAAGAGTAACAATAGTCACTTTATAGAGTAATATTCTTTTCCTAAAGCAACCTCTAAATAAAATCCCAATTGACAAAAAAAGTTAAATAAAATAAATTAATAACAATAATGAAATATGCCTTACCCTACAACAATATGTTTCTTATGATTATGTTTTTTTAGGTACATTTGAATCTAATGATCATGAAAATAATATAAATGCAGAAGAGAATTATAATCTTAATTTAAGAGGACAAGTTTTGAAAACTTTTTGTTCTCACCACACGCATTCTTAAATCAATTTAAATTCCGAACTCATCATCATCTGTCACTGAAAAAAATTGTGACCCCACATATAGAATTTAATCAAATAAATCATGGAAAATATAAATAATAAATCGAAAATAGTGCAAATGCATCGAATGCAGGATATACATACAGAGACATAGATACATTAAAGATGATACCAGGCGTCGGTACAATCATTGATGCGGGAGGTACGAGTATTAATTTATTAAGGTTTGATATCTGTATCTCTCACGGGAATGGGCGGAAAAGAGCACCTCGCCACGTGTGCAGTTACGATTGGGGGGTTTGGGATACCGTGGTGGCCCACAATGTGCTTGAATTATCCTGTCAGTACGTAATGCAGCAAAAGTTAGGGCGAAATGAGAGGAGTGACGTGGCGTTAGAGTAACCAAGATCTTGTAGTGGGGCCCAATGAATTAGAGCCACTTGTTTGAGTGGTAGTGGTCTTAGATCCCAGCACACATGACTTGACCTAAATTGCCTTGGGTTTTGCGTGTATGGGGGCCAGTCAAGGTCGCAATAATAGGAGGGTTGATTCTGTAATTTCAGACACGGGGTTTCTTAATTAGGGATGATTTTCACTTGCCCTTTTCATCCTACGTAAATCTTTCTAATTTGATTATTATGATTGCAAAACATACCTTAATTGCAGCACAAGTTGGAAGCCCAAAGTGGGCATATCAAATCATAGATAAGATATAGAGTGCATCAAAGACGAAATTGGGTGCAGTATCCAATCAGATTTTGCAAATTATTTTTTTATCCCAAGAGTGTATCTTTTTATGCCCGAATTGACGAAAATAGCCTTTACTCGAATACATTCGAGTAATATAATTTTCGAGTAATATGAGTGAGTAATGTAATTTTTGAGTAATTTGAATAATGTGAGTGGGTAATGCAATTTCGAGTAACATGAGTTAGCGGGTAATGCAATATCGAGTAACATGAGGGAGCGGGTAATGAAATTTCGAGTAACATGAGCGAGCAGGTAATGCAATTTCGAGTAACATGAGGGAGCGGGTAATGTATTCGAGTAAAAGTGTTATATTCGAGTAATATATTTCGAGTAATGTTTTTTATATGTTTTTTCACTTTTATTGTTTTACTCGAATATTCAAGTAAAAGGCATTTTGGTCAATTCAGGTTTAAAATGAGTTTGTGTTATATTTAGGATAGAATAGAAAACTGGTATTTAAATTAAAGTACAATGATTTTTTACCCACAAAAAATTGAAAAAAAATTCTTCTACCAACTCAAAAAATAAAAATATTTTTTCTATTCATATTTTAAGTTTACATATTTATGTTTTAATTGTCTCATCATATATTTTACATTTTCTTTTACAATAAGTGAGGTGTGAAAGGGACATTTTGGATGAGACGATAAAAAAAAAACCATCTTTAAATGGGACGGAGAAAGTATTTTAAGTTTCTCTTTTTTTCGAGTAATTTATTTTGAGATGAAAAACATACACTCTCCGTCCATCCAAAGTATTCATTTTACTATTTTTTATGTCCGGTTCAAAGTTATCAATTTCTCTTATTTAATAAAAAAGTTCACAATATGATCCATCACTTCCCTCTAATATAACTACTCACTTTACATATAATAATAATATCGTACTCTTTAATACACGTATACAAAAGCAAATTGACATTTTAGAATCGAACGGAGAGAGATAGCAAATTTGAATTTGCTGTAATTTTTTTTATTAAAATAATTTTTTCATTGCGCAAAAGACGGGGAGGAAAAAAAGATAAGTGCAGTTGGCGGCTGATCAAGATAAGATAAAGTAGGAATCTAAAGGGCAGAATAGACATTCTATAAACTTGAAAACTACGTTAAAAATGTTGCACCGTATCAACTCCCAATGAGGTAACAAGGCTAAAATCGTTGTCCCTGTAAAATGCCAAAAAAAGATTATTAAAAAAAAACCAAAACTTAAGTAGTACTCCCTCGTTCTCACTTCAGATGACATACTTTTCATTTTGTCCCACAAAAGTTTGCACATTCTAAAAAAAGTAAAAAGTAAAAAGCAATTACCATTCCCCATACACTTTAATTACAAAAAAACTATATCTACCTATCATATTTTATCATTTATATATTATATAAAAATACCATTATACCCCTAAAAGTTATCACTTTTTTAATCTTCATGTCGTAAGGTGCAAGCTTTTTGGCACGGTGGGTGCAAGCTTTTTAGAGATCGAGGGAGTAATTATTTGAATGGAAAAAGCAACTTATGAGATAAATTAATCTCTTTATATGTAACACTTTAAAGCTCTCTTTCGAATCCCTCCCTCCCTCCTTCAAGCATATGGCCAATAGGCACTCTCTTGCAATGGAGAGAACTGGGCAGTGGTATAATTTTTTTTACTAATTTTGGATCATAATTTTTTCAAGATTTGATTATATTCTGCCTCCCTTTGATCTTCTTTCTTAATTCTGAACAGGGTTTTTTCTCAAGAAATTCCTACTGATGTGATTGTTGAAGTTGGGGAAGCCAATTTTTCTCTTCACAAGGTACAAATGCTTAAACCCTAATTGATGATTGATTTCCCGTTTTCCCCCAATTCTAACTTGGTTTAATTTCTGCGATGTGGCTAGTTTATGCTTGTGGCAAAGAGCAATCACATAAGGAAAGTGATTCTCGAATCGAAAGAAGCCGATTTAACCAGAATAGATCTATCGGACATTCCAGGTGGCCCTGAAATCTTCGAGAAAGCTGCGAAGTTCTGCTATGGTGTTAACTTCGAAATCACAGTTCACAACGTTGCTGCGCTAAGATGCGCCGCTGAATACCTTCAAATGACTGATAAATATTGCGACGGAAATCTTGCCGAAAGAACAGAGGATTTCTTATCCCAGGTTGCCCTAACTAGCCTTTCTGGAGCTCTGGTTGTCCTGAAATCATGTGAGGATCTTCTTCCCATGGCAGATGATCTCAGGATTGTTCAAAGATGTGTAGAAATTGCTAGTGCTAAGGTCAGTTTTGGTTACAAGAGTGTTGTTGGTGGCTTGATTTGATTGAATTCATGATCTGATTGTGTTGTTTCTTGTTGGATTAGGCCTGCGTGGAGGCGAATTTCCCTAGCCGTTCGCCTCCGAATTGGTGGACGGAAGAGCTTACAATCTTGGACATAAGTTTCTTCGAAAGGATTATTTCATCAATGAAAGCAAGAGGGGCTAAAGGGCTTACTCTAGCTAGTGCAATCATAACCTATACTGAGAGATCACTCCGTGATCTCGTCCGTGACCACTCCGGTAACGGAGTTAGATCATCGGAATCTGCTGATTCCGATGTTAGAATCAGACAGAGGGAGATTCTAGAGTCCATTGTGGCTTTACTGCCCCTAGAGAAATCAGCCTTTCCTATAAACTTCCTGTGTTGCCTCCTTAGGACAGCCATTTTCTTGAGGGCAGATAGTAGGTGTAAGACAGAATTGGAGAAGAGGATATCATCCATCATAGAACATGTGACAGTTGATGATCTTCTGGTTCTGTCTTTCACATATGATGGAGAGAGATTGTTTGATCTTGAGAGTGTTAGAAGGATCATATCAGGGTTTGTGGAGAGAGAGAAGAATGTGGCAGTATTCAATGCTGGTGATTTTAAAGAAGTTTGTTCCACAGCTATGCAGAGGGTTGCTAAAACTGTTGATGCTTATTTAGGGGAGATAGCAACTTATGGTGAATTGACTATTTCCAAGTTTAATGGCATTGCTAATTTGGTGCCTAAAGCTGCTAGAAAAGTGGATGATGATCTTTATAGGGCTATTGACATCTACTTGAAGGTTCATCTCAATATCATATCACACCCCGTCACATATTTAAGTCGTATACTATACTAACTTGTTAAATGACCATCTCGTTTAAAAACTTAAGCTGTATTGCTCAATTACATGGTGCAGGCACATCCAAATCTTGATGAAATCGAGCGAGAGAAAGTGTGTAGTGTGATGGATCCACTCAAGCTATCGTACGAGGCGAGAGTGCACGCCTCACAGAACAAACGTCTCCCTGTGCAGATCGTCCTCCACGCCCTCTACTACGATCAGCTCAAGTTAAGAAGTGGGGTCGAAGATCACAGCACCCCGGATGCTGTAACGACGAGGAATCAACTCCAGGCCGACGTATCCCTAGTAAAGGAAAACGAGGCCCTTAGAACAGAGCTTTTGAAAATGAAAATGTACATTCAGGACATGCAGAAACCGCAGGGGTCTAAGGGGAGCTCGAAGAAGCCGACGTTCTTTTCGTCTATGTCGAAAACGTTAGGGAAACTGAATCCATTCAAGCATGGATCGAAGGACACTTCGAATATAGATGATGGAATGCCGGATTTAACCAAGCCAAGGAGAAGGAGATTCTCTATTTCTTAAGTCTTAGTGATTGCAGATTACTTTTTTTTTTTTTTTTTTGGGGTTTTTGATTTTTTGTTGTCTTGGTGTGATTGAATTATGTAAAGAGTTTGATGTTTAAGTTTGTTTATGTCCATTATGAACTGCCACTCTATCAAAATACTTCCTTCTTGGTTTGTGGTTCATTATTTCAATCATTTTTATAAATATTATTTTTAGTGCAGGACACTTCCTTAATTCCTTGAATCTAATATAGATTTGTAATGAAGATTTGATCACACCTAAAAAAACACAATCTCTTTGGGTGGACCCTAAATCTAGAAATGCTCTGAAATTCAATTGGCATTCTTTATTCCATTTTATATAATTTAATTCTATACATATCTTTAAAAATAAAATGAAATGGTCCCTAAATTGAATTGGGTTGACAGTGGAGCAATAACGAAGGTCCCCCCTCCCAGTGGGTGATAGTGGACAATATTGCTACGCAGATCATACCAAAATCACATAAATGGATTAGGATTTTTGGATATAAATTGGGCCTTTGAAGAATTCAACAACTATTAATATTGAGACGCCAAATTTTGTATACATATATGATGTATACATACGTGTATATACACGTAATTCAACAATTTATAAAAAAAGTAAGTGCAATAAATTATATACTAATTTCCTAGAAATGATTTGATATTAGCATTTATATTGTGAGAAAAAAATATGTATTAGCGAAAATATGTGTATTATTGACATATGTCTAAATTGTGCAAGACTATATTTCTCCTAAATATATAAGTAAACCTCCTAAATTAATAGGATAAAAAAAGCTAAAGAAAATTTTGATTTAAAATCCTTTTAAATTGTGCAAGATTATATTTCTCGTTAATTAATCAAATAAATTGACACGTAGGATTTCTTAATTAGGTGAGATTGAACATGGAAATGATCACTGTCGCCCCATATTCCGGTTCAATAGAGTGGGGTAGAATAAATTATGCTCTCTCACAACATGATCCGATATAGTGGTGAAAGGATAAATCAACTGATCAACAAGGCTAACAGTTCACAGGAGCCTCCTCATTTTGAGAGATTGCTCCAACATTGCTGGAGTGAGATTCTAAGCTTAATATGTTATGCGTGTTAATTGAAAGTAAAATTCTTTTAAATTAAAATATTTTGAGATTATTAAATCGAGAAGTTGGGTTTTTTTAGATGATTGACGAATATAAAGTGCCACATAACTTATTCAAACAACATATTTTTATGGAACTGGGCCTTGGGCCCATAAAACGTACACACGGGAATCTCGAGTAATTCGATGTTCTAAGCCCAGTTTTATTGGGCCCTAATCAGCGAATTTTCTAAGACCAATTTAATTGGGTCGCAATCAAGGAGTTCTTCTGTATATACCATCACAATCCATGCACATTATTAGTGATTGTATTCCCATCATATTTGTACTTTATAAATATTTCATTTGCTTAATCCACATATAAATAAGATAAGCAATACATAAATCAAAATTAAAGGAGAAGAAAAAAATGTTAACCAAGTGAGTTGAACTTAAAAATTGGCAAACACTAAAAATACTACTCCCACCATCTCGAAATTCTTGTTCACATATACAGTTTCATATTAGTAAAAGAATACTAACTTAATTGACTTACTTTTAATTTTTAGAGATAGTAAAGTCTTTTAAGTAATAAATAAAATGTTTAATATAAACATGAACTCAAGCATAAGTGAAATCTCCTTATGGATCAAAGTTTTGGGGTTAGTTTATGTGTATATGTTGCTTACATGATCTTTTATAATCATGCAAAGATTGAGGAGCCTTTAATTTGCACATATATTCCAAAGTTGTATCATGACTTTCATCATTACCTCCATTGATATATTGGGTTTTCTTTATGGGCTACCCCATTTGGACATGAGAGGGCCCTTTTATGATAGGATATCAAACCCAATGAAAAGAGGACACTTTTGACACCCATTCTTCTCTTCTTTGTGTTTCCTTGCTAAGTCAAATGACTTCTCACTACCCCTTTGACATTTCTAGACTTATTTTGAAATGAAATGATGTGTAAGCCAGTTTGCACTCCATGATCTTTAAAATCTTAGTAAAATTGGATTAGTGTAGTTGCTCGTTTTCTAAGTTTGAAATTAGATTGCTTACTAGGTAGCCACTTAGCTTGATTAGTTTATATAAAGTCAATTGTTAGCTTGATTTGTTTATAGACCTAAGAAAAACATGAAAAATCATAATCTCCAAAATTAAGTTTTCTATTTTGGTGGAAAGAAGGGCTAGAAGAATGCAGCTTGGAGGTGATTTTGATAGTTTTATCATTTCATATAACCCAAACTGATATGCCTTTTTTTTTATAGTAATATATCTCATTATCCTTTTTTTTTTTTAAATCTATAATACTCCTAATACCTTTTCTTGCTATTAAAAAAAAGAAAATCCTCCAAAAGTTATATGGGAAGTTGTGAGCCAAAAGCCAATACTGCAATACATTTGGTTACACAGAGATTTGAATTCCTTTGAAAGAGGATAGAAGAGATTAACCTAATTAAAATGTGGCACTAGCAGAGCCAGTGGCTTTCCAGCAATATTTAGTCCAATATTTATAAGAGCATTAAGATTAGATTAAAACTAAATTAGAAAATTAGGGGGTAATTAAAAGCATTGGGGCCAAAAAAAGATTCTTGAAATGAGGTAATGACAGCTTAGGGAGACATTAATTCTTCCAAGAATGATTGCCAGGTGGGTTGCACCACCATCATAGGCCTTCATGTGGAGGTTTAGCTGCTATTTTCAAATATACCCACATTCTCCCTTTTAATCACTTATTAATTAATTGTTTTTTATTGTAAATCCCAAATGACAAATATTATGAATGCTAATTAGTTAATTTTGTCATGAGATTATGAATTTTTAAGTATAATATATACGTTGAATCCGTGATATTTATCAGATGTGATGTATAATTAAAAAAGAAAAATTATTCATACTAGATACTTACTCTTAATTTACACATAAAAAAATATTACTTCAAACTATTATTCTTTAAATAGTTAAGATAAAAATTATTAGTATTCCTATTCCAATTATATTGTAAAAATTTTAACATTTCTCATAAGATGATCAGTAATTAACTTAGAAGAATATGGAGTTATTATTAGAAGAATAATTAACTAAGGTGAGTGATCCGGGTTCGATTCCTTTTGGGAACGAATTGGAGAATTTGGAGATACAAGGAGGCTGGGTGAATAGTCTTGGAGTATGGGTGTACTAACTTCTAACCATTAACAAACTAATTTTGTCCGATAAAAAATATAAATTAACTTAGAAGAATAATATCTTATCATTTTAAAAAGTACTCCCTCCGTCCCGTCTAAAGAGATGCATTTGCTTTTTGCACGTAGATTAAGGAGTATTATTATTTTACGTAAAGTAGATAGATGTATTAGAGAGATGTGATGGGTAGTGGTGGACCATTTTTACTAAAAGAGGAAAATGTTACAATTTGGATGAGACGCTTAATATAGTAAAATGATGCTATTTGGGTGGGAAAGGGGAGTAATAATTTATGCTTTAAAGAGTAAAATATTTTTAAAAAGTAATAATTTACACTTTAAAGAGTAAAATTTGAGTGTAATAGCTGACACAATACAGTTTAAATGAAAAATACACCTCAGTGACCCCACCCTCTTTAAATAAAAAATAAAATAAATACTAATAATTAAAAATAAAATAAAAAGAACAGGAAGAAGTTGGCCTTAAGGTGGGTTTTGTATGATGTTGTCTGTTTTTGATTGTCTTCATCATTAGCAATTGCTAGTCTTTATAATTTGGTATGCTCTTAGTTGTTGGACCTTCAGCTTCAATGGTTGCACTTCTTTGTTGCTTTGTGGTGGGCAGTTTATTCCACTTCATCCATGCAATTTTTTTAATCAACAAAATAAGAAGAAAAAAGTTATGTTGAAAGTGAAATAGCTGAAATTGGATTTATTATAATGTCTCTCAAAGTATATTCCTCCTGCGTATATTTTTTAAAATATTTTATATTTTCTTGATTAGTTATAATTTTTTATTAAAAAAATCATAAATAATTTAATTGGACTCTACGAATTCAAATAACTAAATCATTTCAATTTCATTAATTTAGCACAAGCTAGAGTACATTCGTGCACTTAATCAGTTGTATATCAATACATGCTACCACAGAAACTAATATATAGTTGAATTATTAACAAATAAATTAATTAGTAGGTAAGATTTTAGATTGATTAGGCATTAATTTGCGCTACTATAAAATTGTATACTTATGTGACCCACAAGTTTCATTTTTCTTGGCAAATGATCTCTAATTAAGGATTAAGCAACCAATAAATGTTGAGGAAAAAATATTATTTTACTTAAAAAGTTAAATGACAAAATTTTGCATTAGACTGTGTATAAACAATTCTATGCAAACGGTATTAATTTTCAGATAATATACAGTATACTATTACAAAAATTACTTTTAGTCGTTTAGAATTATTCACAATTAAACGAGATTTGTACTAGTATAAAAATATTTTTATATTAAAAATAAAATCTAAATAATAAATTGTATCACATGTGCATGAATAACCCATTCAACAACAAATGAATAATACGTCTACATCAACAAAAAAATATACCAATTCTTCAGCTTAAACTGGTTATCTAATTCTAATCCACAACATTCGATCACAAATATTATTTTCTACTTTAGAATGAATAAAAGAAAATCACAGTATACATTGTTTCCAAAACGAAGAAGTTGCGAAATATATTTAATGAACGTAAACAATTTGGCAAATAATTACCTCATTTCCCTAGTTATTACTCTTTTCTTCGTTTATGATAAATTATCCTTTCGAAAGATTAATTATTACTATTTTATATAAAAAAATTATTCTTTTAAAAGATGGGTTATTATTATTTTGAATGAAAAAATATATTGTGAATTTTATATTATTATTGAGATGTATAATATTTTCGTTTAAAAAATAATAATTTATCTTTTAAAAAAAACTTTTCACATAATAAAAAATATTTTTTCAAAAGGCAAGATGTTTGTGTGAACCGATTCTCATATGATTCTGTCAAATAATTTAGCGGAACATTCCATAGAATTTTTAAAAAATATATAAAATCAGATCCCAACTGTTAATTACTCCATATACTTTTGTAATACTATAATTATTTTTATTTTTATTTTCTTCTTCTAATGAACCCATGATCAAATAAATATATTTTGAAGTAGAGAATTGGGTGAGATTCCATTCTTTATCGTAATAATTGTTCGTGACGGTTAACGTTGCATAAAAAGAGCAAGAAAAAGAAATAAATGCCAACCATAATTTGAGTACTGGTATTTTATTTATATTCTCTCTCTTATTAAATGTTAAATGGTGAGTTGTGATATTTCGACAGATAATCCAAAGGGGGACACATGCTAATTAATGGACACGTGACGTACGTGTGAGATCGCGACTTCTTTTATTCTTTATTACCATCCCTCATTTATTTTACATTTTATTTTTTAAATATTATTACAAAAATTAATGCCAAAACTATTACAGCGACTTATTAAAGCATTAAAAACTATGGAGTAATGTAGTTTTTTAAATACTAATAAATAATAACTTATAAATTATATTACGTGTAAGGGTGGATTTTTTAAATTAAAATATAGTTTGAGATGATGAGATTATTATGATGTTTTTTTTTCTAATTTTATTTTATTGACTAAAACAAAAAGTCATAAGTTTATCATGAGATGGAACTAGTACATATATACAATTCTATTTGTCTCGTCAGTAATACACATTTAAAAAAAATATATACCTTAATAATAATAACATTTCAAAATATTACAATATTTAAAAAAAAATGTTATACTTATTTTTGTACTTTATTAATCAAATTTAATAAATTGAATTACGAAAAATGATCTTACACTAGACATTGTACTCATATATACGTGAAAGAAAGGAATATTGAAGTGCAAATGCAAACATACATAAATAAATGCACGATGGTAGGGGACTCAATTCATGTAAGGTCATGGTCGGGTCAAAATAATGCTGTAGTAATAATACTCAATATTTTCTTTTTTGAAAAAAAAATATATATTATAAACTAAATTAAATATAAGGGAAGAAAATGGAGAGTATATATTATAATTAGAAAAAGTTAAGGGAGGAGATGAGAATTGATGCGAGGATCCGACGTTGACTCAATTTTGCATTTTGTCAAACGAGTTCTAAGTTCTAATACCTTTCAAAATTATGATTGTACCAACGTCATTTACTTTTATGCCCCTTTTCACTATTAAAATCCCATGTTAAATCATTTAATTTAATATAGTATTCATTAAAAAATATGAATACGACTATTTGTATCTTGACATACTCCATAACTCTCCATAACTAAGAATTACTATATAATATTCACATAAATTTGTATGTCTATATGGCAAAGGGGAAATTTACGTGGCCTTCATCCTTGTAAAAATATATATTTTCCTTTTGTATATAAATTAAGAATTACTCTATAATATGTCAAAGTATAGTGGGCAAGTTTTAATTTTAATTTATAATAAATTGTATAATATTATACTAAAATTTGTAAGGGTACCTAACTCTCGTGTGAACTGATTTACCAAAAGGGAGACGTATATTATATAATTGAATGAATTAAAATGACAGAACTTATACTTTGTGTGGCGGGGAGCTAAATGAGTTTTAGTATTACTTTATGATATATTGCGGTTAATTATAAGAGTATTTTCATTCACATTACTCTTATACATAAAAAAAAATTATGACCCTTAGAAAAAAAATCATAATTTTGAAGAGTGACGTGAATGAAAATTCTCTGAAGATTAGATGTAGAAAAAGATGAGAAGTGTTTTTTTTTTCATGAATTGAAAATAAGAATTCAAATTTTGGATTTTTAAATCCAAATTCGGATTTACAACATCTAAACAAAGACAGCCTTGGGACCTTTCACGCCACATTCCCTCAACAAATTCTAATAATTTGAACATTAAAAAACGGGATTTTGGCATAATTCTGAAAATGCTTTAAAATATTTTCAAATTCGGACCCTTTGCAAATCAAATCCTTTTCATATTAATCTTTTGAAAAATCAAAAGGGAGGCTGCTTTATCATAACTAACAACGTACGTCACTTTCCTCATAACGTCATCAAACATATAGTATAATTATTTTTTTCATTAATACTGGCACCACTAATTAATTACATTAATGTCAAGCATACATACATAAATTAAAAGAATTTGTATTCATAATGTATTCAATGCAATTGAAAATAAACGAATACAGTAATAAAAATTGGGGGTGTGAAAATGAAATGATTTATGAAATTGTAAATTCAAAATTTATTTCTAAGTATTTACTCAAAACCCCCTCCTTTCCCACCCACTCTATACTCGAGTTGTTGAGTGAACCCACTTCAGTCACCCCACCCCACCCCACCCCACCCCTGTGTTCATCTTCTTTTCTATTTCCAGCTCATTCTCAACAAAATAAAATTAAAGCTGCACAAACTGGAGCTGAAGAATTCTCTCATTAATGTTGATGGATCTTCAAATTCCCATTAATGGTGTGAATTCTTGACTAAAATGTGCTTGCCAATGCTGCTTCAGCTGGAGCTCCCTGCATTCATCCACACCATTGGAAGAATACCGACCTCCCATTTCCACTCTCATCTTCATCCTTCTCCATAATCCCATCTCTGAATCTGGAATTTCAGACATTTTTTGGGATGCTTCAAGGTAATCTCTCTCTTTCTCTCTAATAATGTTGTGTATGGAGATTTGTTGGAGAGAGTTTAACAGCAGATCTGAGTTACTGCAGCAGTTGAACACTGTTTTTTATTTTAATTTAGTGTTTTAAGCCTTACAAATCTTATGTAGATAATTCGGATTTGGTTTGCTCACAACCAACCAAAACCACTTCTTCTTCTCTTGGATCCTTCCACTTTTCCTTCTCTCTCTGGATATTCCCCCCCTATCCCCCCACCCCCCACCTCTCTCTCTATCTCTTGTTTATCACAGTGAAGATAAAGTATGTGGTTGATTTTGGAGGTGGGAGGCTGAATTTGTTGTCTGTTCATGGTTACACATTGGGAGGCTTACTCTTCATAAAATAAATTAGGTTAATTATTGAGGCTGCTTTTGTTTGCCACTAACAGCATCTGTTAATCAACTTTCTTGCAAGATAAGCTTGTTGGATTACTCTAGTTAGCTACAAGATTGTTAGAGAAAAAAAGTAGACATGCCTTCATGTTTCCTGGCCACGCCCTTGTTGCACACCTTCTTTTATTTGGGATTGCCAACAATGTGCTTTACTTTATGTTGTGAAGACTCAATTATGGACCAACTTTGATTTTTTCCAGTGGCTAAAAGTAAAAGATAAAACAATTTGGCTACAAGGATGAACCTGTGTACTAAAATTAACTTCTGTCCACTCCTTCTGTGAGCATCCAAAGGCAGCTTCTTCTTTTTGTTAGCTAATACAAAGATTTATCGACTTTCGTCTTTTGTTGGAAGTGCTTTAATTAAGAGATGTGTCTTTCTCGTAAAGGTCGTAAGTAATATAGTGGAATACAATGCACATTATGTTGGAGCCTTTTTTGTTCTCACAAGTGTTGATACTTGATCACATAGTGATACCTTTCCTGCAAAAGTCTGTTTGTTCTTGTTTGACATTCTGTTATTATCCACATGAATGAATAAATTTTGAGGCTTCCAAATGTAGATTACTTTGCTTCTCTCCCTTTTGTGTATTTTTCATAAGTTAAGTTCCTACTTTATGAACTAATGCATTTATGCCCTACTCTTCCTCAGGAAAACTGCAACCCCTGTCTTATTTTAATGCTTTTGTGGATTTTCTCATGAAGCACAGCTTTGCCCATGCAATGCTATGTTCCATTCTTCTTGTTTTCGGTCTTCTTCCCTTGGCTCGTGGTGACTTGAACTCGGATGAACAAGCCCTACTTGCATTTTCAACCGCCATACCTCATGGCCGGAAGCTCAACTGGGATCCCGCCTCCCCTATCTGTACGTCGTGGACAGGGATCAATTGTAGTGCTGATGGGAGAAGTGTGATTGGTTTAAGGCTTCCTGGGGTTGGGCTTACTGGTCCAATTCCGACTAATACCCTTGGAAAGTTGCAATCCCTGAGGGTTCTCAGCCTTCGCTCGAATCGCCTCAGTGGTAATCTGCCTTCTGATATCATTTCTCTCCCTTCCCTACACTACCTCTTCCTCCAAAATAATAACTTTTCCGGTGTTATTCCGGCTTCAGTGTCCTCTAAACTCAGTGTCTTGGATCTCTCATTTAATTCGTTGACCGGAAGCATTCCACTAACATTTCAGAATTTGACTCAACTTACGGCATTGAGCCTTCAGAATAATTCTCTTACCGGACCTATACCTGACCTAGGCCTACAGCTTAGACGTTTCAACATAAGCTACAACCATCTCAATGGAAGTATCCCTTCTTCTCTAACCAAGTTCCCTAATTCTTCGTTTCTTGGAAACTCTTTATGTGGGCTGCCTTTGAGTCCTTGTGTTCCTGTTCTCCCGCCTGCCCCCTCCCCCAATCCGTTGCCACCTCCTTCACAAGTCTCTCAAAGAGAAAGTTCCTCGAAGAAACTTCCCTTGGGAGCTATAATTGCCATTGCAGTGGGAGGAGGTGTGCTGCTCTTTCTTATAACACTAGTTTTATTCCTGTGCTGCTATAAGAAAAGGAAGGATGATAGTGGTGCAGCCCCAAAAGTTAAGTCGTCCGGAGTTGGAAGGGCTGAGAAACCGAGCGAAGAGTTTGGGAGTGGGGTCCAAGAACCTGAGAAAAACAAGTTAGTTTTCTTTGAAGGGTGTTCTTACAACTTTGATCTTGAGGATTTGCTGAGGGCCTCAGCTGAAGTGTTGGGAAAAGGTAGTTTTGGGACTGCATACAAGGCAGTCTTGGAAGAATCAATTACAGTAGTTGTGAAGAGGTTGAAAGAGGTCATTGTGGGGAAGAAAGACTTCGAACAGCAAATGGAGATCGTTGGTAGAGTCGGACAGCATCCGAATATTGTACCTTTACGCGCATATTACTACTCCAAGGATGAAAAACTCCTAGTCTATGATTATTATCCAAATGGCAGCTTGGCAAGTTTGTTGCATGGTATTCATTCTCCCTCTATCTCTATCTCCCTATCTTATCCCCCCTCCAAGCTGATACTTGCATCATATTTGTGTGTACAGGAAACAAGAGTATTGGAAGAGCTCCATTGGATTGGGATTCAAGAGTCAAAATATCACTAGGAGCAGCAAGAGGGATTGCTCATGCTTATGCTGTTGGCGGTCCAAAATTCAGTCATGGAAATATCAAGTCCTCAAATATCCTTCTGAACCAAGATCTTGATGGTTGTGTCTCTGATTTTGGCTTAGCCCCTCTGATGAACTATCCTTCCACATCTCGGCAGGCAGGGTATCGAGCTCCAGAGGTGATTGAGACCCGTAAACATACACACAAATCAGATGTATACAGCTTTGGGGTTGTCCTGCTTGAGATGCTCACTGGGAAACAACCAATCCAATCTCCAAGCCGGGACGACATTGTGGATCTCCCTAGGTGGGTTCAGTCGGTTGTCCGGGAGGAATGGACAGCGGAGGTTTTTGATGTGGAGTTGATGAGATTCCAGAACATTGAAGAGGAAATGGTGCAGATGCTGCAAATTGCTATGGCCTGTGTTGCGAAGGTGCCGGACATGCGACCTAGCATGGATGAAGTAGTTAGAATGATCGAAGAGGTACGGCAATCCGACTCGGAGAACCGGCCATCTTCCGATGAGAATAAATCCAATGTGCAGACCCCTTGATTCTCTGCAAATAATGCAGATACACCCCCATTAAAATTTCTGATTATTCATTTCTTACTCAATAAGAACCCCATTTAATTTTTACATGCATTTCTCGTCTAGGTCAAAGATGGAGGTGCATGTGAGTGTGAATGTTTCCATTAGTAAATTTCCTAGGACTTAGTTTTTAGCCTGTGATTCTGACCAACTCATGAACTGTATTTGTTTCTCTTCTACTCCATTTCATTTGTTATGGAATTTCTTCCAGTTTATGTAATCAGGTTAATCTTTATCAGGAATGTTCCTATTTCTGTATTCTATCATCATTTTGATTGGTTTCTAACCAATCGAGTTCAATTGAGTTGATTTTGGATTTAAAAAAATTCAACCCGATTGAACTCGAACTTCTAATTGAATCAAATCGGCTCGCTCGAATTAATCCTAGTTACAGAAATAAACACTAGGCATGAAGCTAAGTCAGCAAAGTATTAAGCAATTGAAGACTGTTTAATGACCCCTGAATTTCAGAAATTCACGGAAAGCCAGAGAGTGAAAAGATGATAGATCAAAACTAACATCTACGGTAATTTTGAATCCAAAAATTCAAAGCACAATTGGCAGGAAATTAATCATATACCCTAAGAAAACTCACAATTTTTCAGCATAGATCTCCATTCATCCAAGCGTGTTGGTGTTCTCTGCAATGGCGGGTGCCACTCGCAAACTCCCACTGCAGAAGAACCTCAGCCGCCGTGTTTCCTTCAACGAAACAACCATCCGCCGCCGCGCCGACGTCGACACAGAGTCGCAAACCGCCGTCCGCAGCTTCTGCGGCTCCATTTGCAGCACCTGCTGCTTCTGGATATCCTTAATTTTAAGTCTCCTTCTCTTCACACTCATCCTCCTCGGTAGTATGTATTACGCCTTCCTCAAATCGAACGTACCCGACTTCCGTCTCCAGCGCCTCGACGTGAACCGGATCGACGTCGATTCGACGAACCCGGACACTTTGCTGTCCGTGGACATGGTCGTGTATCTCAACGCCACCAATGGAAACACGAAGTCGCAGCTGATTTACCGCTCCATGTCGGCGAATGTGTGGTCGGCGGGGATCAATTTTGGGAAATTTAAAATGGAGGATGCGAATCAGGCGCCTAACAGCACGATGGTGCTGAAAGTGGCGGCGTTGATTCAAAATATGACGGTGGAAGACGCTGCGGCGACGGAGCTGTATGAGAACGGGAAGATTCGCATGTTGGTGATCGATGTGCATGTGAGGGGGAAAATCGATATACTTGTCGGAGGGAAAAAGATAGACGATTTTCCGGTCAAAATTGAATGCCAGAAAATTGATCAGTCGGAAATTGACGACGGACATGCGCCTAAATGCACTTCTCAATTGACTCCTCTTCTGTAAGCCGCCATGGATGCAGGTTTTGCAGCTATTTTGACATTGATTAGTGGCGTTCGATTCTAACTAACTGAATTTCTGAAATTATTTGGGGGAGTTGATTAGCGAATAACGTAAAGCCACGTGGATGCATAATGGCGCCCAATTGAAGTTGAGAGTGGCAATAGCGTTGGTCGTTTATACAGGGAGTTTTGGGCTCAGTCAACTTTTATTTCTCTCTTGTTACTTATGTTGTTGTACTTGTACATGATTTTTAATTTAAATTAAAAATGAAAATGTATATTTAGAATTTAGGGTTTATAGGGAATTAATTTGCTAGATATGTGTAAATTGAGAATGTTGAAAGTTGGACGCATTAGATTTGCAACCTTTCCATGAATCATGATTATCAAAGTAACACAATGATAAATACTGTTATTTAGGAGTACAAGTCTTTGCAAGTTTTTACAGGCGTAAGAATTCAAATTCTGTTATTCATATTCTTTGTGGAGGCATTGCACACTCAAGTTAAAGTTTTATCCTATATTACTGTACAAATAATTAAACAAAAGCATTTGGCACAATCTTTTTCTAGTATGTATCGAGTATGTATCCAACTAGTAAAATCTTATACCATATTTCTGTACACAAGAGTTAAACATGAGTATTTTACACTCTTTTTTTAGTATGTATCATTCTTTATTAGGCAACATCAAGAATTCAAATCTTTGATATATTATTTCCGGTGACAACATTAAGTTTTCGAAGAACAATCGTGTTGATTATATTTTGTGAAGAGAAAAAAATGAGCATAATTATAAAAGAGAGACATATCGAAGATTCGAAGTCATGAGACTAGAGATTAATGATCAATATCAAAGTTACATCTTATTTTATATACAAAACTGCGACACTGTCGGTATAAAAGAGTGGATTGTTACAATATTCTATTCCTAATCTCATTTATCTCATATAACTACGTACATATGCACTTTATATGTCTGTCTTACTAATACCTTAGCGTACATCTATACTATAACTCTTCCCTCTGTGTGGTTAAGGGAAGGCGGACTCCACAGCTGTGGACCGGGTACTATCACTATACTATGCTTTTAACAAAAAAAAAAAGCAGGAGGATAGAATATACGAAATCTAAGTAGAGCTGTCAATTTGGATTGAACCCAATGGGTCAACTCGCCCCAACTCATAAAAACCCATTAGTATCCTGACCCAACCCAAAATGACCTGCCCCAAAAGCAACTCTTCCCATTTAAGCCCACTACACAATGGGATACAGTGGATCATGGGTTAACTCGCCCCAACCCAATAATCTACCACTCATTCCTATCCCCACCCACCCCACCTCCCCGCCCACCCAAAAAAAAAAAAAATTATTAAAAAATTTAGATTTTAATATTAAAATAATAAAAATATTATCACCCATCCTACCCCTACCCTTACCCCCTACCCCTACCCCATGGCCCACCTCCAGAATTTTTTTTAAATTTAAATTTTAATATTAAAATAATAATAAAAATATTATCACTAATCCTACACCCACCCCCCCACCCCACCCCAAAAAAAATTTTTATAAAAATTTAAATTTTAATATTATACAAATAATCACCCATCCTACCCCCGCCCCCCCGCCCCCACCCCATACCCAACAATTTTTTTTTATAAAAATTTAAGTATTAATATTAAAATAATAAAAATATTATCACCCATTCTACACCAATCCAACCCACCCCCGAAAAAAAAAATTCCATAAAAATTTAGATTTTAATTAAAATTTAAATAATAAAAATATTATCACACAGCCTACTCCTACCCCCACAACCCACCCCACCCGCCCACCAAACCACCCCACCCGCCCACCCACCCACCCATCCTTCCCCGTTCACCCCCCAAAAATTTTTTTTAATATTAATTTGGGAAGGGGGTGAGTGGGTGTGGGTGGGTGGGTGGGGGTTGACTGTTGTTGTAATATTTTTATTATTAAATATTATAATTTAAATTGTTATAAAAAAATTTTTGGGAAGGGGGTGGGTGGGTGGGTGTGGGGTAGGGTGGGGGTGGTAATATTTTTATTATCAAAATATTAAAATCTAAAATTTAAATTAAAAAAAATTTTGGGAAGGAGTGGGGGTGGGGTGGGGTAGATGGGTGGGGGTATGCTGATAATAATTTTTTTATTTAAATATTAATATTTAATAAAAATTTTAATATTAAAATAATAAAAAAAATTTGGGAAGGGAGTGGGTGGGTGGGTGGGTGGGTGGGGGTAAAGTGGGTGGTAAGTGAAACATCCTTAAAAAAATATTAATAAAAATATTAAAATAATTAAACCAACCCGTGGGTCGACCCACCACAACCCGCAAGTGACCTGACACTCAAGTGACCCGACCCGTATGTGATCCAATCCATTTGAGCCTGCATAAGAGCAGGTTATGATAGATTTGGGCTAAACCGACCCACCAACCCATTCTGACAGCTCTACATATAACTAATGTCTTTTATTATTACAAAATTAAGTACTTCTTCTGTCCATCCTCAATGTATTCATTTACTTTTTGCACGTGGATTAAGTAATATTATTATTTTATGTGTAGTAGGTAGTTGTATTAGTAGAGAATGTGGGTCTCATATTTTATTTGTATTATTGGAGGGTGTGGATCTCATAGTCTAAAAAAGGGAAATTGAAAAATTAAGGATCGACGATTCAAAATAGTAAAATGAATATATTGACAGTGGACAGAGGATATAATTCTTTGCACATTTTCCTCTGCACCGTGTACAAATTCAAATTTTGTGTATTCACCTTCAAAACATGTACTTTATAAAAGTAAATACACAAACTTATACATATGTTTTATTATCAATTTTAGGGAAATCTATGTTCCTTTTTATTGAAAAATTGAATATAAAAAAATTTATACTCAATCCATCTCATTTCAATCTTTACATATTTATATTTTGGCCATCTCATTTCAATCTTTACATATTTTTATTTTGGGCATCCTATTTCAATCTTTACGTTTCTTTTTGTGGTATATGGAACATATCTAAAATAATTAATATATCACCATGAGACTCACATTCAACACTAATACACCTACCCTCTTTACTTTAAATATTAATTTCTACCCACTATCTATTAAAATATTATACTCCTTAATCAACGTGCAAAAAATAAACGTAAGTATTGAAATGGGACAGAGAGAATATTTATTAAAAAATTATATACTCTCTCCGTCTCACCCAAAGAGGAACTTTTGCTTTTTACATATGGATTAATGAGTATTACTCTTATTATTTAATGTGTAGTTGGTAGTTGTATCTGTGAGAGTTTGGTCCCCATATTTTATTTATATTAGTATATGTGTGTGTAAAAAAGAAAAAGTGACTCTTTGGATGAAATTCCCAAAATAAAAAAAAAGACTCATTGAAGGGGACGGAGGGAGTACACTATTAAAAGGGTACAATTAGGATTACCCTATAATTATAGGGTACAATTATGATGCATCTAAATGATTTTTTTATTTAATTTGCATTATTAAATAAAATAAAATAATTAAAATGTAAAAGAATAACTAGTCACTATACGTGTATAATTATAATTTAAAATGTTAAATTGATGATGGGCTCAAACAATTTTGAGGGCCTTCTAGGAGTAATAGGTTATGGGCCAAATAAACTGATTGGGTTGTGTAAAAAGTGTTTTAATATTTATTAAATTTACACAAATGATCTATGAAAAAGGAATATTGTACTATAAGATTTGAAAAATGATTAAATTTATCAAAGTATAAATTTTATATAAGACTTGAATTTAACCACAATTACAGCTGATATTAATTCATAGTATGTTTATGTATTTGTAATTATTTTGTAGTAAATTTATAATTAATTGTTTTCTAGCACAATTTTTTTCATAACTTTTATGAATTTTAGACAATAGATTATTATTATTAGTATATATATGAAAAAAAAATCTCATTTATAGTTATTTTCACAAGGTATCACTTTTTCATTTATTTATTGTATATCACTTTATAAAACTTTTATTGGAAAAAAAAAACTATACTTAAAAGTTCATAAGCAGATCAACAATAATATTTCTATAAACTATTAGTATTTCCCGTTTTTATTCATGGTTAGTACTTGTTAACATTAAGATCAGCTAGAAAGAAAGTTTGAAAATTTTATTGAAGATGATTGATGGCTATGGCGAATCAATGTATAAGAATTATGTTTTCAAAGTGATCGTGTATTTAGAAATTAGTTAGTCTCTTGTAAATTAAGTTTAAATCATAAATTTTTATAAATGATGTGGTCTCTTTTAATTTAAACACTCTATCAATACATAAAATACATGAAGTATATAGACATGGAAAAAAGGACTACAAGGTCTACATTGTTTGCCTCTATAAAATTGTACGTTAGTTGTTTAATTAAATAGAAAATAGTAATTTTTTGCTGAATATTTTGGAGTCCTAATTTCTAACTAGAATACATAATATAAAAATAAGTCAGTAATTTTAAAATAATTATGTGTATTTTACTAGTTAATTAAAATGAAGTTGAAGAAATTGAGTTTGTGTAGTGAACAAAAAAAAAAAAAAAAAAATGGAAAGAGGAATCGCGTATGGAGATTTGAAAACAGCAAGGAATGTAGCTCCCTTATCCACACCATCACAGCAACGTATAAAGCTGTGTAGAAATGGCGTTGAATGCACGCCATTATTCTTTATTTCCAACTCTTCTTTTAGAATTTTCTAGAATACTATCTGGACCCCCCCACTTTTCACTCTTCAACAATCTGACCTACTATATATATCCCCCGTACTTCTCAATCTTTCCTTCCAATTTACACTCTTTTGCCCAAACTCTTCTGCCGATTATCTGCAGCCCCCCGAATCAGGTACCTCTGTGCGAAACATGTTTCTCATGATTGTTTGTTGAATTGAATTGCGCTTCTGTTGATGTGGATCTTTTCGGATTGCGCGTTGTTTGTTCGTGTTTTGTGAGTAGGGTTTAGCTATGTCTGTCTGTGGGTAGTGATCTCTTGATCTCTCTCGTCTTCTGTTTCGATTGCTTGTTGGTAGGTTTAGGTTTTTCGTGGCGAGAGGGCTTTAATGGCGTCAAAGAGGATATTGAAAGAGCTCAAGGATTTGCAGAAGGATCCTCCAACATCTTGCAGCGCCGGTATGCTTGCTAACCTTTTGTCCAGCTCTACTTTTATTTTTCCACCATTGGTGGATTTGGTTCAGACTGGTTGTTTGGTTTTGCTAGACTCTAGTTTGTTCTATGCGTTTGAATTTTTATTGTGGCTATGATTTTTGCAGAGGTTAATTTTGTATAATTTTCATGTTTGTGTGGTGATTTAAACTGTTATATTTTGTTTCAGTTCCTGTATGGATGATCTTTGAGTTAAATTTGTATCCAGATTGATCGTATGTCTTTTGTAAGTGCCTTGTAACCAATTGCTATGCAGTTTTTGTACTAGCCTCCAACCATGAGTTCAGACTAAACTGTTGGCTGTGATGCTTGAAGCCATAACTGTTCTTTGATGGTGAATGCGGCTAGATTTGATAACTCTAGTGTTGGATTTAACGGGATTTATCTTTTCATTGACTCTGTTGATTTCGTCCGATATTTCTGCATCAGAAGATTATGTTATTGTCAGAAAGACTGTTGATTATGTTGCATTATCCTCTGTTAGAGAGTCCTAATTTATGAATGTGCATCCTTTCCGCTACTTGCATTATCCTCTGTTAGAAAGTCCTAATTCATGAATATGCATCCTTTCCGCTACTGGGACAAGTTTCTGGCATGATCTACTTCTTCCTGTAAAAAAATTTTCAGAGTTTCTTATTTAACCCTCTTTCATCTTATAAAATGTAGGCCCTGTAGCAGAAGATATGTTCCATTGGCAAGCTACAATAATGGGGCCTACTGATAGCCCTTACTCCGGAGGGGTCTTTTTGATTTCAATCCATTTCCCTCCTGATTACCCATTTAAGCCGCCAAAGGTATGTATTTGCTCTGTTCGGGAGATTTTCTTTTCTTATGCAATGGCAGTCCGTTATTATGTTGTTAAACACACCACACGCTTTGAAGTATGACTCTCTACTAATTTCTTACTTATATCTGCATTTAGGCCTGTTAAACGAGCTTGAGCTCGGCTTGATTTGATAACGAGCTTACGAGTGAGCTCAAGCTCGACTCGAAAATTACTCATCCGAGCTCGAGCTCGGCTCATTAAGAAAAACTAGTCAAGCTTTCGAGCCTAACTATTATGTTTAATAATTATTAATATATATAATTATCAATACATAATAATTATATTTACATTTATATTATTATTATCGAGCCGAGCTCGGTTCGATAATGTACTGAGTATTTAGACGAGCTCGAACTCGAGCTCGAGTAATCACGAGTCGAGCCTTATCGAGCCGAGCCGAGTCGAGCTACCGAGCAACATTTAGTTTAACAGCTCTATCTGCATTAAGCTATTGGACTTGTATTTTTAATTTAATTTTGTTTTCTTTGTGTATGTGAATGTTCTTTCCAAATTCACTAGGTTAAAAAGCTCGAGTAATTTTCTTTACTGATGGATATTCTTTTTAACTTTTACACGGTGATCTCACATAGGCTGCGCTCATGTTTTCGCAGGTTGCTTTTAGGACGAAGGTATTTCACCCTAACATTAATAGTAATGGAAGCATTTGTCTTGATATCCTGAAAGAACAGTGGAGCCCTGCCTTGACCATATCCAAGGTACTTACCAGTTAGCAGTTCTTGCCACTATAGTTTTTATTTATTTATGCATTCAAATTCCGTGATCTCAGCCTAGTTTTTGAAGGTTTTTTAATTTTTATTTTTTAATATAATCTTATGTAGGACTGTACATGAAGTATAAAACTTACATACAATGTAAAATTTCGCAAATTGAAAATACTATTTGGTGTATTTGGAAGAGTACATTTTTTGGGGGTTGTATACTTTTATTATATCCTGACCTAAATTCTTACCTGATGATATGTTTTAATACTTGAATAGTCCAACAAACCTAATCTGTGCTTGATCGTGAAATTTTCCTTGCTTATCCTGCTATATTTTGTACTCAAATATCTAGTTTCTTCACGCCATGAATAATTCCAGATCTAACATTTTATGGCCATTTTAAAATTAGGTCCTCCTGTCTATTTGCTCTTTGTTGACGGACCCAAATCCAGACGATCCGTTGGTGCCCGAAATTGCGCATATGTACAAGGCTGACCGTTCCAAATATGAGACCACAGCCCGTAGTTGGACGCAGAAGTATGCTATGGGGTGATGCTGCACGGGCTGCTCTAATGCTTGATAAAATGTTGCAACTATTGGATTTTGTCTATGTTTGTTTGAAAATAAGTGTTTTGGCGTGGAACTTTGCTTAGTCATTAACTCCCTGATTAAACCTCGGAATGTACTTGATCTCTCAATTTGTGAATATAAATTTCGAACACTGTATGGAAGGACATGCTTGATCGATGCATATTTGGATTTAGTCAAAGAAACTCCATATTATTGTCTGTGTGTTATTTTCTAACAGGGCGATAATGAAATTTGAATACAAGAAGATAAGCAAGTGCTGGTTCTTTGCCAGGTAATCTACATTTATTAATAGATTATATGTATAAATACAGCTTAAAAGGTGATAAACAGCAAAGCTGCTGATAATGCTGTAATAAATTGAGCCGAGTGTGATCTGAATCCATTAGAAGTGACTCCAGTAAAAGCTGCATTGTTTCTTGGGGTTATCACTGTGCATTAATTTATTTTAAATGCTGCTATTATTATTATTCATGAAAGTGTAACCTTGAGGAGAATTGCAGCCAGAGCTGATGGTGTCGTTGAGATCTTTGAGAGTAGCTTTATTTTCAAATTTGTAGTCTTTCCTGACCTCGTACAGGCAGGCTCTCGTGTGTTCTGCGCAGCTGCCCTGTTCACAGAACTTGGGCCCATCTTCGTGGGTTACGTTCAACCAACCCGAGTGGGTCAGCCATTAGTTGGCCTTGCCCTGACATACACTTGATAACTGAAAGATGATAGAAGAATCGGTTTAGTTTAAAAGAGTTTGATTCAGGAGAAGAATTGGTTTTGAGGGATGTTGAAATATGGAGTTCGAATGCGGTGCACCTCAACAATTTCATATGTTTGGATCAAACTTTAATTTAATCCATACTACTCCCTCCGTCCCATAAGATGGAGGGAGTATTAATTAATTTAAATAATTTAAAATTAAAATAGAAACACTACCCACTACCCATAATTTTAACCTTAAAATTTTAAGGTGCACTCCAGAATAACTTTGAAATATGTTGCATAATTTTATGAGAGATTTATAGAAAAAAATTTGAATCCTGAACAAAACCTGCTTGACACAAAGCATTCGACGAAATTGATTGATATGAAATGATTAGGTCATAATTAGTTGTTAATCCAAATGCAATCTGTATGTATTTTTAGTTTAGTCCTTGCCGCATAATAACCAGGTAGCCCACCTGAACATTGAACTCTCGCTAACTCGAGTGATCCAAATTCGATTTCCTTTATAATACTAACAACTTTTTTTGCCCAAAAAAAATAAAATAAATCCTTACAGCAGAATGACAGATATTAGTAAATCATTTGTTGTAGATAATTGGACTTTGCTAGTTTGATTAAGTTATAGAAACTATGATATGCAATTTTGTACCGTAATATAAATCGGATGTTTTAAGTCCAACTAAATCTTAAACTAATACTCCACTTTTTGTGTATAGCAGTCAGTATAAGAGGTTATGCTCTTGATTTTAGTGTTAAGACACTAGTAATATGTGGTGTGTACTTTATATTATTTTATTTTATTATTAAAACAGTCAACAACAAATTTTAATTGATAAATTATAATTTAAAAACAAACAATTACTTGCAAGACAATTTTAATTGGGAATTTATAATGTGCACCGGGTGCACCTAAAGATAGAGTGCACCGACATACAAATATAAATAAAAACATATATAATTAAGAGTAAAAATGTATACAATTTAATTGTTAATTTTTTTAATGAAAAATTGTATATAATATTCAATAAAATGTTATATACATATGGATGTTAATTTTTTAAATGAAAAATTAATGTGAAAAAAGTATACAATTATTACAAAAATGTATACAAAATAAAATAATATGTATACAGAATAAAATAAAAAGTATACATATGGTGCACCCAATATACACTCATTTTAATTTATCGAAAAAAAAGTGTAAATCACTGATTACTTGCATGACAGAATTTTGATATTCGTTTTTGATTATAGCATCAAATGTAATATTTTGACCATAATTTAAAAAAAAAAAAAGGAGCTTACGTTCATCAGGCAAAATTCAGTACTTCTCCATGATTCGGTTGGACTTAGATTCTGATTAGCTGTAGGGTATGTTTTATCTGCATTAAATTATTGCAATTTCTAATTAGATAGAAATTACAAGAAAAAATATATTTATATATATATATATATATATATATATATATATATATATATATATATATATATATATATATATATATATATATTGCAATAAAACTGATGAAGACTAGAAGGATACCAAATGTGGAAGGGATTTATAAATTTACTAAAGTCGGTTAAAATGTTTCAGTAGCAAGATTGATAAATATCTCATATAAATAATTTAGTTTTCCATAAAAATAATTGACAATAAAGTAAAAAAAGAAAAAAAAAATTACTCTCTGCTGAGACACTGTGAACGAATACTGAAATGACAACAAATAGGGCAAGAGAGATTGTAACCCTGCCCAGATTCTGCCATTCCCTTCTCATCTTTTGTTAGTCTTTCAACTCTGCTACGAATGATTGTACCTTGTGTTTTGTTTTTTTGGATTTAGAGTTGTACCTTATGAATTTGTAATAGATAAGTAGATATATAGGAGTTTATGTTTGCAATGATGATAATTCTCCATAAACTAGGCATTGCTGGAACATCACTAATACAATTGGGATATGCTGAGAATACATAGGTTTTTGTGATGGAAACAAGAACTATGTGTAAGAGAGAGAGAAAGGGAGAGATTGCCAGTTGGCATACATGCTGATTATATTAATTACAATTACTTATGCTAACAACTTGAAATTTTAATCGCAATTTCATAATATAAAGAAAATTATAAATGAAAAGATAACTTATAAGACAAATTAAAATATATGACAAAGTCTCCTCAGTGACAAAGTTTATGTGGGATGGTTTATACGTATTAGAATAATTGTTATTATATAAATAAAGTATAATTATTGATTATTAAAATATGTTTTTCTAATTTAAGATGAATGATACATTAAAATATATTCAATTTTAATGTGTTGTAGCTAGATTTACTTGACGCATATTTTAACTATCAATAAGTATACTTTAGCAATGTATCTACAAATATCATACTCAGTTACACATATATCCATATATCCGTTCACATGCGAATAACTATAATATATACTCATTTCCATTAGTTTTGCCTAAATATAACAATGTACTATCTTACAAAAATTGCAATTGAGGTGCCAATTGTGATGTAATTGATCAAATGGGTCGTAATATTTTTTGTATAAATTATGTTAAGCCCAATTATATTTATCCATACAAAGGATAGCTTCTGGGCCAAGAAGTCCGACCCAATATCCAATCAAAGAATCGGGCCCATATCCACACATGGGATCCAGTGAACCGATATTGTATTACGCTTAATTATACGTGGATGCAACTCTTTAAATTTTATTTATTTAATTAAGTATTATATTTGCTCCCATCAAAAACTAAATAATCATACTAATTATTCCAAATTCAACTCTCCTCATCTACCATGAGAAGAATATAATACACGTACAAATATTATATGATGTGTTTTTTTCAGTTAATGTAATGATAGAGAACAGGAGCAGGGGCTTGGCTTGAAGGAGGGGTCAAGGCTCTTATTGGTTTATCGAAGGCGGGGACGGGATTGAGCCCACTGTCCGTGACAACAAATAGGGATGGCAGCGAAGCGGGTTTTGTCGGGTACCCGACCCAACCGAACCCTAATGGGACGGGTTCGGGTACCCATAAACGGGTTTGGGATGGGTTTGGTAATAATATAAATTTCCCATTAGGGTTGGGGTAGGGTTCGGATTCAACCACTCGGTTAATCGCTACCCGAACCCGATTAAGTAATCGGATAAGGGTAGCGGATACCCGCATATACCCGTCCCATTTAATACTTGTTTATGTATGTGTTTAATGAGATTCGAACACTTGACCCAACAATTAAAAAAATACCCCTTAACCATTTATACACAAGTAATTTTTGTTAACATCTTTCAATATTAAAATAAATATACAAATTATTGGAGATAATCACAATTCAAAAATTACGACCCAATGTATGTAACCCTAACTAACATTGAATTCTCATTTTTCACTCTCTGTCAAGTTTTTAGCTGCGCCGCAACTGCAGGAGAGGAGAAGAACCCTACCAATGAGCCGTTGCAGTCCGCGATTTCCCTCTGTACGCCGTCTACCGCCTCGTTGCAGCTAAGAGAAATAAAACTTCAACTTTGATGCTCTCTCCATGGAGTGGAGATTTTAGCTTTCCTTTGCTGTTACAGCTGTTGTATAGGGTATATTCTTCTTGTTTTTGCTGCAAACAATGTCCTTTATGGAATTTATATGTGAGTTAGTGAGTGTTGATTGATTTTTACCAAATGTTTGTTCCGCAGGCAGGCATTTGTGGTGGAGATCTCAGATTCACCGAACAATTAGTTGTCGCTCCGTTCAATTCGAACTCTTGAAAACTAATCTGCAAGGTAATAGTTCAATAAACGATGGTTGTCAAATGATAATGGAAAAATTTTAGTACTATATTATAATACAACCAGGAACTGTAATGAGCCGGTGTCAACTGGTGCATTGGTAAAAAGTGAGCTGGATTATTATATTGATGAGCCGGTGTTGCCTTGGAGTCAAGATTTTGATATTTTTAATTGGTGGAAGACGAACGGGATAAAATATCCTACAATACAGTTGATTGCTCGAGATTTTCTAGCAATACCAATATCAACTGTTGCTTCTGAATCTGCATTTAGTACAGGAGGAAGAGTTGTCAGTCTCCATCGTAGTAGACTTAATCCTAATACATTGGAAGCATTAATGTGTTCTCAAAATTTGTTAGTGAAGGCCACAATTGAAGGTAATAATTTTAGTTGATTAGAGTCATTTAGTTTATAAATTATACTTTACTTTAGTTTTTAATCTCTCTCTTTTATGTAGACACTTGCTCGACAATTGAATCAAGCAACTTATGCGCAAGTGAAGACGATGTTGATTGATCCTCCTGAGTCTGATCGTATTTATTCTGACTTCTGAGGTTCTTTCTCCCGCTGAATCTGATCATATTTATTCTGAAGTTCTTCTGAGGTTCTTTCTTCCGCTGAATCTGATCATATTTATTCTGAAGTTCTTTCTTGCCTTTCATTTTTCACCCAATTCTCCTTGATTTTACTTGTTTATTTACCCCAGATTTTAGATTTCATAAGGGGTGATTCAGTGTTTTATTTTGTTGGGTGGATTGAGGAGGTTCATTTTATGATTTAAAGATTTAAAGATTTCAAATTGGCCAACCATCATAGATTTAATGGTGTGTTTTGGTTCATATTATTAACAAAACTAGATGGAGCTTTGAAGAAAGCTAGATTATGATTGATGAAATAGTAACTACTAAGATTCTTGGGTTTTTGAATCTATTTGTTCTTGGACACACTTCACTTCTTCTGCACCAATTTTGTGGGTTGGCCCTGGCTGTGTAATTACCCTTTGTTTAATCTTAGATTTTGAAAGTTCCTAAAATTTATTTAATTTAACAGGTTGACATGCACATGGAGATGAAGAGGATGAGCTCATCTAGCATGAAGAAAAACTACCTATCATTTTATTTTATTTGTATGTTATTTGAAGTTTGAATTGAAGATGTTATGACACGTTAAAACTTGTTATGATTTTATTTTAAAACTTGTGTGGTGATTTTCTGACATGTTATGATTATTGTTTAACGTTTAAACAAAGAATGTTTAATGTTGTAAGCACATTTATATTTGAGACTTGAAATTTAATATTTTAGGTTTAAAAAAAAAAATTTAACGGGTTCGGGTACCCGCGAGTAGGAACTATCGGGTACGGGATGGATACGGGTATTGCAAGTGCTATTTTAAACGGTTATGGGACGGATACGGGTAGTAATATATTAATCGGATACGATTTCGGGTACCCCAAAAAATGCGGGTACCCTACCCGTTGTCATCCCTAGTTGCCACTCCGGATGTGGTCCCGAGGGGGTTGTCATCCGAAGTTGTGGGCCTATGTGCGGGTTGTCACCCGGAGTGTACCATCCGTGGACGTCCGATTCGAAGGGGGATGGATTGTTATGATATCCTACATTGGTTTCCCATGAAAGTGTGGAAGGGCATATACGTGGGGATCAACCCTTCACATTCAGCCGGTTTTAGGTGAAGTTAGGGCTCCCTAGCTTTGTGCCTAACAGTGAACGATAATTTAAAAGATTATGTTTACTTTGTTAGGGCCACCGAATTACAATGCAATATATAAGATAAGAGAATAATAATAATGATAATTATATGATATTCAATTATTTTTTCTTAAAAAAGGTTTTAATGAGTTAGAATCTACACGTTTAACATTCTTACATAAGTGTAAACAGAAATAACATTATTTTAACTTGAATTTATTTTAAAAATTGTCTTTGTTTTGAATTTGATGAGCTAAATAATACTCTAAAATTTACCTATTATTTTTATGTGTTATTAAATGAATTACATTTTTTTTTTGAGAGCCTTTTGATTATTGATAACGATGAAGTCATGAATTTGTGGGTGAAATCTTGGATTAAGGGAATATGGTTTAAATGAGGATTGAATTTGTTGATGAATTTAGATTAGAGTTGTAAAAACAGATGCATAATTAAAATTAAAAAGTGATTTTCTATTAAACGTGCATAAATAGTGCAACACACCAAAATAAAAGCTTTGGAAGGAAATAGATATATTATATGGTTCAAGGGGTAGACCGGTTTGAATGGTATTTTTTAGTATATAAATTATTTTTTAAAAAGTAATATTTTTTATTTAAATGAATAACAGTAATTCATCTTTTAAAGAGTAATTTTTTTATACTAAAAAGTAATCGGGATTTACAATAATTTGAAGAGTAATTTTTTTTATTTAGAAGAGCAATAATTTATATCTCTAAATTTTTTCATATACTAAAAAATTAGTAGTCGAAAACAGGGTTCATGTGTTCATGTGTGAACAAAAAAAAAGTTCATGTGTGAACCCAATTCACACAATTGTTTGTTGAGAAGAAATATTAAACTTAATTTTTATTTAATATCGTTCGAGGATCTCATTTCAAGCTAGAAAGACTGAACCTATAATTATTGATCACGTTAAAATAGAGCCAATCTTATAAATTAGACGGACTCTATAATTATTGATCGCACCAACTATTTTTTAACTTAAAACCTCATGAAACTTCACCTCAAAACACCTCAATTCCTCGTCACTCCAAGTCTCCAACGCCTCAAGTCTTCACCATCGATACCGTTACTCCAATTTATTAATTTAACTCATTCGTATCCCACCTATCTCGAACTACTTTGATTTTATCGATTATTAGCCGACTAATTGAGTATTAAACATTAAACATCATTTAATGACATTTTCGAATTATTTTACACAATTAACGTCATTGTTGAATAGTACTAAGTAATAACCCCTCAGAATAATAATTGTTGAATAGGGTGATAATTCAGGCCATTTGTAGATATACGTGTCGATATTGTTAAATAAATAAAAACATCTAAAATAATTATTCAAAGTTTCAAATTTATTTCTTTTTTCTAATTATAGTCAAACGATGGTCTAGATTTTTATTTGAAGCAAACACATATAAATTCGCAATTTTCAAGATCTATTACATAATTTTGGACAAATATTTATAGATATAAGATTTTTTAATATTTTTTATAAGTATTTTTAATTAACAAGTCCCTGATAGGCAACCTAGAGGAATTTCATTTTTCTAGCAGACGGCTCAACTAATTAATACTAGCTATCACATTAAATGCATTAATTTAAGTTTGAAATTTTATTTAAAAAATAAATCTTAATATTATTATATTAATTAGCTACACTAAAATACATTTAATGGTTGTTGAAATGTAAATTTTATATATTAATGAATATTTTAATGGCATTCATAAAGTATTTATAGGGTTCAAGTCATGGCATTTAAGTTATATAGTATAAATTAATTAAATTTTCTATTCTATCAACTTGTCGCTTATAAAATAAATATTGTACACATTAAGCGATACATAGTTAAAAATAAAAATAAAATTAATGGACACATTAAAATTAGTAAAGTAACTAAGTAAAAACTTGTGGTATTCATAATAAGGTTAAACCTCACTAAAATAGAATAACAAACAGAAGTGTAGAAAAATATAAATGGAGTAGATTTGATAACAAGTGCGAGGTGTATATGAAGAAAATTAATAATTTTTTATGAATTTCAATAATTCTTCATCAATTTATTAAAATTTATAGATTATAAATTAATAATGATTTTATTTTATTCATCCAAGAAAATTTGTCGATTTATTGAAACTGAGAAATGCCAAAAAGAAAAGGCCAAAATAGAAACAGTCAACCCTGAACTAAGCATGCTGTTGACCCGAATTATTAATAAAAATTAAGGAGTATTATTATTTTATGTAAAGTGGCCAGGTGTATTAGAGAAATGTGATGGGTAATGGTGAGTCATTTTTACTAAAAGAGAAAAATAGTGCAATTTGAACGAGACGCTCATTATATTAAAATGATGTTATTTGGGCGGGAGGATGATTACATACGGTATATTTCTATTTTCGAAATTCATTTGCCCAGACTTGTTCCATTCCTTAAGAAAACTGCAAATTTTATTTTATTGGATGTCAATTAATCATCTATGGGGTTGAAAAAATCAATCAAAATAATTTCTTTATTGACTATTACTCCTTAATTGATTCTTATACAATAACAGTGACATGCATGATGCATCCCAATTCCAAAAATTATGAATCATAATCGAACCGATCCTACGACAATTTTGGTTTAATTTTGAAACCATTAATTCTTAATTTCTTTTCTTTCTTTTTTTTTTCTTTTTTAATTTCGAGCCATAAATTGTAAAAAAATAAAATAGAGGAACCATCAATTTGAATTAGAACGAAACTATAATAAATTCAGTTTCGGTCCATTTTAGTCTTCCGAATGTCTACTTATGCTATGCATATAACCTGTGCTATAGTTAATTTTAAACCATTAAATTTCAAGATAATATGATAATTAATTCTAACACTTAATTTTAAATTTAAAAAAAGTAAATAAATATATATAATTACATTTATACCTTAAATTTAACTAAAATATCGTAGCCTCTAAAATTACCCGTAATTTTGACAATAGTTTAAATATAGATTTATCATAAAATTATATTTTACACTATATGTATAATTAATTAAAAACTAAATTTTAAATCAATGAAATTAGTTCTAAATACGTAATTGACTGACTTTGTAAAAGAGCTAACATTGAATTTCAATATAATTTATGTGTATAATACATAAACAATATTTATTTGAGATCGTGTAATCATTTTTTTTAATGACAAAAGCTTGTGTTTCTCACACAATTATTTATGTGAGAGAATAAGAAATTATAATATTTTAATAAAAAAAATAATATTTAATTAGTAAAAAATGGATAACGTCACAGTGAATTGTTTTATGAATAAATTATACTGATAATTTTTTTAAATAAAATAATAATATCTCTTATAAAAAGTGTCGATTTATTAAAAAATATAAAATAATCTCATCAATATTGTCCTATCTTTTCATTAGTCATCACTTAATAATATTGTATCACATTTTATTTATATTAAAAATTATTTATTGACCGATGTAATTCAATCTATTTATCAATCATACAGTCTCACGAAACAAATTTGATGAGATGGTCCAACCCAACTTTTTTCCATTACATTTTGTGCTTTATGTTTATTTTACACAATAATAAAAAGTATAAATAATATATTATTTGTTTTGCCCTTATTCGAAGTCATGACACGATGAACCACGATTTGAACATATCTTGTGTGGATGTTTCTGTATGTCCAAAGATATTGACCTTCATCTTTGCATTGCTAATCATTAGAACCCTCGTTTATCATGACACAATAAAATTAAATTGGGTAACACTTTACACTTTCGTGATACCATTTTATATGACTCGTTTTTATATATATTCTTTTTTAAAATAATATTTATCACTTTTTTTATAAAAATATATTCGTGAAACGTTTCCTGGTCGATCAAAGAAGAAAGTGTAAATCATTCAAAAAACGTGAAGCATTCTCTCCAATGAGGTGAATATTATTTTTTATTTAAATTACAAATTGTTCATGATAAATAAATTACTACACAATTACTATCACTTTTCATTTAATTTGTATCGCTTTTTATTAAAATATAATCAATTTTTTTTCTGTTTCACAAAAGTCTCCGGTAAAATGGTATCACATCATTACTGTTTGCCAATTAAATTATAATGAGGATTTCTTGGTGATGGATCCTAATATGTTGTTATAATTTTTGGCTAATTATAGTGTGCACCCGTGTGCACCGTAAGATAGGATACATCCATATACAAATATAAATAAAAATATACAATATACATTTATGAACAAAAATGTATACAATTTAATTGTTAGTTTTTTAATGAAAAATTGAGTGTAAAAAAATATACAATTATTAAAAAACATGTATACATTATTGAATAAAAAATTATACACATATGGATGCTAGTTTTTTTAATGAAAAATTTAGTGTGAAAAAAATATACAATTATTAAGAAACAAACACGTATACAAAATAGAATAACATGTATACAAAATAGAATAAAAAAATTATACACATATATGTGCACCCTTGCACTCGGGTATACCTAATATCAGCTCATAATTTTTTTATTTTAATCGAATTTCATAATAAGACTTTACTATTTTTATAATTTTATTTTATTGGCACACAAAGCAACATAAAATAATTCTAATAAAATTAACTATATTTAGTCAATAAAATGCTTTATTAGTAGTTAAAATTTTTCGACAACCAAGTTTCAATTGCCATAAATTTTTTTTTTAAGTAAAAGTATTTATCAAGTAGGTAAAAAAAAAGTATTTATCAAGTAGGTAAATCTAGTCAAATTGTTCAATAATAATTAATTAAACTAATTAACATAACTAATCATGATTTCAACTTTTTATGCACTTGCTATTTTAATTAGTATTGTAAATAAGATCGGATTAGAATATATATATATATATATATATATATATATATATATATATATATATATATATATATATATATATATATATATATATATATATATATATATATATATATTATTTTTTTGTAAAATGAAACCCCTAAAAACCTGAATCCTGCAAGTCATTAGCCTAGTAAACTAAAGACTAACTTTAGTCTCAATTATGTGCGTCAATCGTTTGCTATCCGTCAATCAACACTTTAATAATCTTCATTATTTATAATCTCATGCTAAATATAATCATGCAGTGATACCGGACGTTGGATAAATTATTCTATACCCTAGCAATCAACCCTAAGGAAAATATTGAGATTTTCCTCTCCACATACGTGTCACTCATTTAACGCGTGTAAACAGAAGATATAACACCAAAATGTAACAGGATATCCAAGATTCAGTGATACACTCATAAATTAACAATAGTATATCTTTTTTATTTTAGTTTTTTAATTTATTTTTAGCAAAACTCCCATTTGAAATGAGAATTTTAATCAGTAATAATTGAGTCAGAGTAAAACTTTCATTTGGAAACTTTTGATTATCCTTATTAAAATGGGATTATGTATTTCCACATACTACGTACTAATCTATCTACAAACTTTCCATCTACTGTTAATCAATCTGCAGATTGAACATTCATTCTTCAACAACAACACAAAATCTCTTGTATATACTTATACTCAACTAAATGCAAAAAGTATGTATATGGGCAAAAACTTGTGGGCAAACACTTGTGTGATCGGCACACCGCCTTTATAATTTAGTATTAAAGGATACTCTTTAATATTAAATCGTAAAAGCGCACGAGTGTCCAACGCGAACAAGAGACCAATTCAAAAAAGAATTCAAATAACTACAAAAATGCATAATATTTGGAAAAGTGCTCAAATTACTATGCCTTAAAGCCGGATAATTCAAATTGTTGGAGCCTCCTATAATCCTGCTTCATTATTTATTTATAATAATTAAATTGTTGGAGCCTCCTATAATCCTGCTTTATTATTTATTTATAATAATTATGTTACTTCTTCAATCTTTTCAATCACTACTTTTTGACAAAATGTATATTGTGGCTTAATTTAGTTTCACCATATCAAATATAACCACCGCGCGGATAAGGATACATGTGAGACAACAGGTCAATCATTTATTAAAATATTAATAAATAAAATAAATTTATTGAATATATTATTACTCTAAAATCATACTATTTAAATATATCATTTATTAATTAAAAAAAAATATTTTAACTAGCATACTCTATTTATATAATAATAATGATTAAAGTATATTTGAACACGTCATACACCACAGGTATCATATAAATATCGTCTCACCAAAAACTTCGTAATGAAATATTATGTGTTATTTTTAATTTATTATGGCATTAAATACATCTTGATCTACATATATTATTATCACTATTAAAAAAATAAATGAATGAATAAAATGATTAGAAAAATCTTTGACTTATTGCATCATTCCCATGTGAACTGAACTTCGGACATGGTGTGCTGTTTGTTGCCCTTCCCCTCTTATCCCACCGTCTCTCTCTCCACCCCATCCTTCCCCCCACCCACCCTCCCCCATCTCTCTCTCTCTCTACACCATCATAGATTTAAACACAGTACTGTCCACCTAAAGGCAAAAACTAAAAAACAAGGAATCTCGATATACATACATATTTTCTCTCTCTCTCTCTCTCTCTCCCTTACCGGAGTTCATCATTTTGTTCTTTTTATTGGCGTTGTCTCTCTCTGAATTATATATCCTTCTGTGATTGTTAAGAGATAGTCAAAAGGTGATGCATTTTCTCTCTCTCTTTTCTTTTCATTTTCCCACTATCTTCAAATCTGACCATTTCCCCTGCTCTTTGGTGGGAGATTTTGTGGTTTGAATTAAAGATGCCATCTTCTTGATAATAAAAATCTCTATCTTTTATTTATTTTAAATGCACACAGCCTCTTTTTTGCGTCTGATAATATTCCACCCCTCGTTTTCTCCTGATCTAAGGTATGTACTGAGGACCACCACCCCCCCCCCCCCCTGTTTTCTCCAGTGTGAAAAAATCTTGAAAAAAAACTGAAGCTTTTAGAGTTTTCTGGATCAACTACCCTACCCCCATCTTGTGAAATAATTTGTTCTTGAATTCATTGCTGATTTATCAAATTTCTACTTATGTGTGTGTGTGTGTGTGTAAATGGGGTTTAGGTTGGATAAACAATTGTTTTTCACCTTCCTCCATTAAATCCCCACATGTTTGGTTTGAGGTTTTGTCTATTAATTTTTTGGCTGGCAGTTATCATCTTTTTCAGTGAATTGAAACTAATAATTTATTCTCTTCTGTGGAACTTTTCATTTAATAAAGTGACAAAAAAGGCCCATTTTTTAAAATTGAAATCTTGGAAAGATTGTGGTTCTCCTGTATGTTCTTCATGATAGAATCAATTTTCTCAGTTAATTATGGTTCTTGATTATTAGAATTCCTATTGATTTTGGAAAGTCATTTAATTTAATAGTATTATAATAGAATTAGTCAACATTATGATGTGAAGAACTCCACCGCGTGGTTGTATAGCTGGTTTGTGTTAAGAGTACAGTTGTGCTAATGTTGTAAGCTTTTAATAATCTAAGTATTCTATATATGATAATAATTACTCCAATAAATATTATATATACACATATGTGTGTTGTATGTGAATGTGAATCAATTGATTGTAATATTTTCAACACTCATTTATTTGTCAACTAAATTGGTTGATCTTGGTAGTGTGTATCTGTGGTGTAAGATGGTTTTTATTTATTATTTTTGGTATTGTTGGTTATAACAATGAAGAACAATTAGTGCAAATTGTTTAAGCCTATCTGTGTCATCTCTTTGCTGATTGATGAGTATTTTCTGCAATGGATTGTATTAGCTTTAAGCAATACACAACTCTTTGGTGGATGTATTGCTTTAAACGTGTAATCTGTGCTAATATCGATCCACTCTATGTTGTAGCTTCTCGCTCCTTCCAACGTTTTTGATAAACAACCGAGGTTGCAATAATGTCATCCACCATGGTAAGACACGGCTCTCACTCATGGATCTAAATGTGGTATTTATTAAAGAGTTCTTTAAAGTTTTAGTTACGAGCAATAAGCCCTATGATCTAATGATAACTGGATTAAAGAAACAATCATGTAAAGAAATTAGATGTTTTGTTAATGCGTTTAAGGGGAGTATGACGCAGTTGTTGATACTTCGTTTCAGGGAAAGACCAACAGAATGAAGAGGATGGAATCGAAGAAGTCACACTCTTGGTGGTGGGATAGTCACATTAGTCCCAAGAACTCCAAGTGGTTACAAGAAAATCTCGAAGGTAATTTGTTTCCCTGAGTCATATCCACATTGTTAAAATAGGAGTCTTGCTGTGGTTGTGTTGAAACGAATAATAATCTTTGCATCTTCCATCGTTGTAGATGAGTATTTGGTTCGTTTTCTAGTCCGTATGTATGCCCATCAAAATAGATTCAAAATTCCATCACTTTGCTTGTAGAAATTAGCTGAAAATGCTGCATAGATAGAATTCTCTCCACATCAATACATCCTTAATTCAAATGGTGAAACTGTAGAGTTGTTGGATGCTCTGAATCTATTTTGGGAAACTTGTATTTCATGTTTATTGTGTTAATTGAGTATGACCAGCGTAGAAATGATGAGAATATTTTTTATCAGAAATGGATCAGCTTCTCAAGAGGATGTTGAAACTAATAGAAGAAGATGCCGATTCCTTCGCCAAAAAAGCTGAATTGTATTTCAAGAAGAGACCTGAGTTGATCACTCTCGTTGAGGAGTTCTACAGAATGTACCGTTCATTGGCTGAGCGGTATGATCACGTGACCGGAGAGCTCAAAAAGAGCATCCCCTCGGATCTGCAGTCTCAGGGGTCCGGGATATCTGACGTGGGATCTGAGCCGCCTTCCACTGTGGCGTCACCTGATCCAAGGCCTGCTCGTACCAAGTCTGGTCCTCGTGCTGCTGGGTTTGAAGTATCTCTTGGAAGTGGTGGGAGTGGCTCGGATTTGAATAGTAAGGAGGGAGATGAATCTTCTACTCTCGACTCTGAGTCCGACTCAGACGATTCCTCTGTTAATAATTACCCAAGCACACAGAGCAATGGCGATGAAAAAGGATTTCGGAGGAGGATTTTGGAACTTGAAACTGAGCTTCATGAGTTGAAAGAGAAGCTCCATGCACAACAGACAGTAGCTGTCGAAGATTTTAAGAAAGTCGAGTGTGACCATTCTGAGTTTTCGGTCAAAATGGCTGCATATGAAGAGGACTTGAGAGTTGCAAAAGGAAACATGGAGGCATCAAACGAAGAAATATCACGTTTGAGGATTGAGCTTGAGAAGTACAAGTCTTTGGGAGATTCTAATGATGTGCCCTCTGAAGGAGATGTGGAGCAGAAAGATGTTGAAATCTTGGAATCAAGTAGCTTACCCGAGCTAGTCCAGGTCAGAGAGGTTCAAGAAGGTGACAGTGGTGCAGAAGCTGATGTTGGATTGGCTCACACAATTCAGACCCTTCAACGAGAGCTTCGAAGCACACAAGAGAAGCTTCGTTTGTCGGAAGAGGAAGTAGCTCGATTAGGGCAGGAAGTTACGAGCAAGGGCTCCTCGATTCAAGATTTACAGGATGAGCTCAAATCAGCTCAGAAGGAGGTTTCTGTTTGGAAAAATAAGTTAGAGCGGGAGAAACGAGAGGTTTCAAAGCTTCTTGATCGCATAGTGAGGTACAAAATCAATCTTGCAGACCGTGAACAAGAAATTAGGGGATTGAAGGAAGCAATAGCAAATGCCAACAAGAGCTTAGCCGAAGAAAACGAGCAACTTCAAGCAGAAATGACACGAATGACGAAAGAACGAGCTTTTCTGGAGGATAACCTAAAAGAATACGACTTACGTTGCCAGTCCTTAGAAGAGGAAGTAAGACGAGTTAAAGCTGCGAAAGCTGAAATGGAGGAAGTATTTGTAGTTGAAATCGAGCAGTTGAAGGCTGATGGTGCTGAGAGAGACGACCGCGTGGAAGGACTAAACAGAGAGCTCGACGAACTAAGGGCTGTGAAAGACGATCTGAAGGCTAAAATCACTGCACTTAGTGTCGAAATGCGATCTAAAGACGACCACATCGCTCGGACGAGCCAGCATTTGCATCAGCTACACATGCAGCACGTTGAGCTGATTACAAGAGCTGAGGAGGCATGTAAATCAGCCGAGGAGCTACGTTCTAAAGTTAAGGAGCTCGAAAAGGAAGTGGAGACAAAGCAAGAAACTATCCTCGAAGGAGCAGAGGAGAAACGAGAGGCGATAAGGCAACTCTGCGTGTCGATTGAACACTACCGCAGCGGTTATCATCAGCTTCGAAAGGCGGTCGTTGTGCACAAACGACCGGCTATAATGGTATGATCGGAGCAGCACGAGTAAGTTCCATGCGGCTTATGTTTTCGAATATAGTTCTTTTCCTTATGATTTCTTCACTGCTTGTTGGTTGTAAAATGTGGAGGTGTGGATAGATATGTAGTCATGGTTTATTGTTATGTTTGAAGACGTTTGCTTCGACTCTGTTCATTATTATTCCGAGTTTTGAAGAGATTAATAAACCATGATTTTGATTACTTTTAGGATTCTGCAACTGATTGCTACAACGTAGCTTGATTCTGCTTGTCTGTATCTGAATTGTAACGTGATATATTATTATATGTTTATATGTTAATGACAAAAATTATGAACTTTACTAAATTAATCCCTATCTTTGACCATTTTTTTAAAAATATTATTGCAAAATTTACTAAATAGCAGTATTGTCTAAAATACACTTCAGCAATACGGACTAAATCCTCAAGAAACTAAGCTAAGTGATGCAAAATGTTTTAGGCAAAGGAGAAAAGAAATATTTTGTTGATTTTAAGTAGCATGCGGTTTAGCCGATCAAAGTACTGGGCCTATTAAGAAAGTTATTGGGCCTATTAATAAACCTTCAGCAATTCTGTCCACATTGACAGCCCAATTTGACAATTTTAGCTTTGTAAATTATTGGGTTCAATAAGAGGCCTGAAAGAGTGATTGGGATTTATTTTCGATTATTGGGCCTATTAAGAAGACAGATGGATTGTTTGGGATCCAATTTTTTTTGAATTATTGGGCCTTTCAAGAAGTTGATGGAAATTGGAAGGTTTGGAGTCCAATTTACCGGCCACGAATTAATTAGTGAACATAATGCTTCCTCCGTCCGATGATAAGATATCATTTTATCGTTTTGGTTATCCACTTTAAAGATATTCACATTTTATTTTTAGTAAAAGGGTCCACACATGCCCACTACTCACCATTAATACAACTATCCACTTTTATATAAAATAATAATGTTCCTTAATTTAGTGAAAAAACAAACATTACCTTATCGATAACGGAGGTATTATTATAATTGATTTATTTTTCTCACATCATCTGTAAAATGAAATCATTTTTCAGTGATACACTCAATACATTATATATTTACTCCATAATTAAAGGAACTATAAATTGGAGTGGGTAAATTATAAATTATCTCGTCAAAAAATTTTATGAAATTTTTTTTCCCCTTAAAATTGAAGAACGGAGAGGCTGTGAAATGGATCCTCTTTCTACCCATTTAAGTTATTTAACATAATTACTTTTGGAACGTTATGATGGGATGAAGAGTGGATTTTTTTTTTTTAACAATTTTAGCTAAAAAATTTACTTTTTAGAAATTGTGTCAGAATGGAATAAAAAAGTTTCACCCACTACATTGTATTGAAAGTATTATACTTCCTTATGTTCTAAGTCATCTATTTATTTTTTCACGTGTATTAAGAAGTATTATTATTATATGTAAAGTGAGTTGTTATATTAAAGAGAAGTGGTGAGACACATTGTGTACTTTTTTACTAAATAGGAAAAATGGATACTTTTAAAACGGACGCCAAAAATAGTAAAATAGATATCTTTGAAGCGGTCGAGGAGAGTACTTAAAATTATTTTTATTATTCTGATTTACATCTATTTCATAGTTTCATTAATTGAGTAAAGACATTGCTCATTGTAAATAACGATAATTTTGTTCTTTAATTATTTAAAATAACTAATACTCATATGAGAATTTGAGGGAGTATTAATTTCTCACATTGTTACATGTGGATAGAGCTGTTAAACTAATCGGGCCGCTCGTAAGCTCGACTCGGCTCGATAAGAATTGAGCTCGGCTCACCTCGTGACTAGTCGAGCTCGAGTTCGAGCTCATCTAAATACTCGATATGTTATCGAGCCGAGCTCGATTCGATAAGGCTCAATAATAATAATATAATATTAATATTATATATTGATAATTATATATATTAATATAATAAGTATTAAATATAATATTAAATATATTAATAAAAATCGGTTCGATTAGGCTCGAAAGCTCGTTAAGGCTCGAATGCTCGATTCGTTTTCCTTAAAAGAACCGAGCTGAACTCGAGCTCGAATGAGTAATTTTCGAGTTGAGTTCGAACTCGCTCGTAAGTTCGTTATCAAATCGAGCCGAGCTCGACTCGATAATTACTCGAATCGAGCTCGAGTATGTACTACTCGAGCTCGCTTAGCTCGTATAACATGCCTAATGTTGTGGACAACTTTGTGGAGTAATAATATTATTAAATCCGCAAAAAGAATAATTAATACAAGTTGTCATTAGTATAACTCCTATGTACACTATTTTAATATAATTTTATATTATGAATTAAATATAAAGTCAAATGATACTTCATCAAAATAATATAGTATTCAAACTACCATCTGCGCGCCAATAACCTCACCTGGTTTAAATTTTAAATACTAACGAAGAAATTTTATGCAAACAAAAACTTCGTAGTATAAGAAGGGTAGTGTATAATTACAAATTAAAATAATGTATGATGCCTATAATTTAATTACTTATTTACTTAATGTGTTATTGAAATGAAATAACTTTTTTTCGTCTCATTAATTATATTTCTATTTGGAAAAATCTTGTGTAATTTGTGTTTCTAATTAATTTTGATAGTGTATAATATCCAGTTTTCTTGCCTTTTGAAGTAAAACATTATCATAATTAGTGCTTATTTCGTGGCTAATTAATTAATGATCAGAATGCTGCAAGATCCTAGTTAATTAATAAAATGGTTATACTTAATTAATATGTGCACTTAACGTGCCAGCCATGAAAAACTTAGGTGGAATCGTGTAATCAAATAAGTTTAGTACTCGATAATAAATATATTTTTTTAAATCTCAATAATAATCGTTTAATTAAATTATTTAATAAAATATTTACAGTTTGAAAATTTGAATATCATAGTTAATAAAATGTCATACGCAATCAAAAATAGTAAAATATTCTTATCGTGATAGTCTCGGATAGGCTTATACTCCCTCCTTCCGCTTTCAAGAGTATCATTTTTTCATTTTGGGCGTCCGCCTCCAAGGATCTCATTTCTTTTTTTATCCTCACACACCCACTAATACAACTAAAAAATGAGACTCACAACTCCACTAATACAACTACCCACTACACATTAAATAACAATACTCCTTAATCTCCGTGCCCAAAAACAAATGGCACCCTTCCGGATGGAGGGAGTATATTAATTATATGACTTTTATCTGGTAGAATCATTCACAATTAACTTACTCTCTCCGTCCCACCCAAATAACATCATTTTATTATATTGGGTGTCACGTCCAAATTGCACAATTTTCCTCTTTCAGTAAAAAGGGTCCACCAATAATCTATCTACTTTACATAAAATAATAATACTCCTTTATTTTATTTTGTTATTTATTTGGATAAAAATTACGTGCCCTCGGGCACCGTACACCCAAATCCGATCAACTCAAAAAGTTGTACCCTTTAATATTAAATGTCGTACGGCTTTGTATAAAAACATATACCTTGAATTTTTCAGGGAATTTTTTTTATTATTCAAATATTAATACCATTCAAATTTTAATTGGTACGCCCAGATCCAACTAACTCAGAAAGTTGTACATTTTAGTATTAAATGTTGTACGCCTTAGTATAAAATTTTACCCTTAATTTTCGAGAAATTTTTTTTTATTATTATTCAAATATATTAATTAATACCATTCGAATTTTAATTGACTCTTTTATTAAAAAATAAACTCATATGAATCAAAGTGTATACTCTTTATTTGGGTAAATATAAAAATTAGTCATGTAAGTATGTCATTTTCCAACTTTAGTCCTTTTATCATTTTCAATTCTCAATTTTGGTCATTTTTGTCCAGTTTTAGTCCTTTCGGTCCTTTTGTCAAAATTTGATCATTTTTTGGTCCACTTTTGATCCTAAATGTATATACTTTCGGACCATTTTGGACATTTTTTAACATAAAGGTCTAAATTTGGAGCAAAATGACTAAATTTGGACAAAAAGAGCAAAAAGTAGATAAAAAATGACCAAATTAAATTGAAAATTGTAAATGATAAAAGCCTAAAATTAAAAAATGCTATACTTATAGGACCAATTTTAATATTTACCCCTCTTTATTTTATAGATATTTATTGCAAGTATATATATTGCTCGTGAAATATGGTTGTAGTTGTATCTCCATATCTATGGTAGGTAAAGATCATCAGTGTTCACTAGTCTCGTCTTCTGGATTATTCTTACAACTAGTATAGTCCCGCGTTAGAGGGGTTTAGAGAAATTTTATTTCAAAATTTGAAAAATAAATATAAATATATTAATAAATTAAAATAAATTATTTTGTGCACCTGAATGTACGGTGGACCCACATTCATAATGTATATATTGATGAATTAAAATATATATACTAATGAACAAAAACTTATACATTTTATTAGCGAATTTTCTACTAACTTTTTGAATGTAAAACAAAATATAATAAAATTTATAACTAAGAAAAACATACTCCATCCGTTCCGTTTCAATGTTTACGTTTGCTTTTTGCACGTTGATTGAAAAGTATTATATTTTAATAGATAGTGGGTGGAAAAATATAATATTTGATGTGAAGTAGATAGGTGTATCAGTGTTTGATGATATATTAATTTTTTTAGGTTGGTCCCATATTCCTAAAAAGGAAAAAGTAAGCATTGAAATGAGACGCGCAAAATAGAAACGTAAACATTGAAACTAGACGGAGGGAGTATACATTATTGAATAAAAATTAATACATATATAGGTGCATGTGTGGATCCAAATACACAGATATCAACTCATATATTAGTACTTAGTAGTTAAATACCCTCATATATTACATCTTTAAACTTTATAATTAATATTGGGCGTTTTTTTTAGTAAAAAATAACATTTTATGTTCTTTTTCTTTTAATTTAAATGAATAGATATTCTATATACTTTAGAATACGAATTAAGAATCTATGCACTCTTTTTTTTAATGACATATTATATTAATTTTAATTCAATTATTATATATGTATATATATTTCTTAATAAATATATCACCCGAGTAAACATTCTATTTTTTTTAATATCAATTTTCATATTTTGAGAAATACATTAAATACATTTTTCTTTAAGTAGAATACATTTTACATAGACATCATATTATTATAATTTTTTTAAAAACATAACTTATTAACAAAGTATTTAATAATTGCAATAAATACACAATAAATAGATATGAATCAATAATTGATAAACACGTACAAAAATAAAAGTCAACAATGCATAAAATGGTTATATGTATGTTTTTAAAAAATCTATATTAAGAAACTATTTGTCAAATATATGTATTCGGATATAAATATGAACGAAATAAAATTAGTCGCACAAAAATAATGGATTATTAGAATAGTTAAAATGAGATGAGGACCATAAAAATTCTCCATAGTACTTGTCTCATGCAATACACTCTAGATAAATAATTTTTTTTTTGAATTAGTGTAGGAAAACTCAAAATTTGCATTTAAAATAATTAAAAGAAAAATTAAATATGCTGATATTGATCAAGCAGCAAATGACGTATTTATATTATTAGCGTTTGAATCTGTGCGTTGCACGGGACAAAGACGTTCTGATGTTATTTAAATTTAAAGTTTTGCACGATCACCAATTTTTATGAAATAAGTATATCTTGACTTAAAATTTATCTGAATTTAAATATTATTACCTTGATAAATATTAAACACTCGACAAACATTATACTCGAAACCACTGGGTAAAAGTATACCATAAACCATAGGGGTAAAGTTGTAATTTCAACCTTGGTATGAACACTAAATCCTGTCGATAAATATTAAACCTCGGGGGATATTACGCTTTAAACCGTGGATAAAAGTATTCATGTTCCGTTATTGTAGCATGTATAATTATAAGTATACTACACATTTAGTTATACACATTCCATTCGTTGCACGGTCACGTGTTTTTATAAAATAAGTATATCTTCACATAAAATTTATCTGAATTGGAATTTTTATAGTATAATACAATCCTTCAATCCATGCTGAGATGTTCCTTTTTAGCAGTAAGAAAGATTAAGAAAAGGTGTATTTTAAATATATAACGAAAGAAAGTAGTTGTAAATATTGAGCGTTTTTATAAAATAATTATATTTTTTAACATAATAAATAATTGTATTTATTAATTATGTTAGATACCTACTTATTTCGTAATATTTGTACCCATGTATAAATAAATATTATTTAAAAATTAATATTTTAACAATTCATTACAATATTTGTATCCGTCCCAAAGTCTATAATTAATACTCGTAAATTACTCATACCCATTTAATACTTTTAAAATTTATTTTGACTATAGTCTCTTGTGAGAGGGTGTTTATAGGAAAATATTAACTTGTGAAAAATCGGTATAGGGGTATGTTGTAGTTTATAGGGGTATAGTTTGAGAGATATAATATTTTACTCCCTCCGTCTCTTCAAAAGAGACCCTTTTGCTTTTTTCACATAGATTAAAAAATATTATTATTTAATGTATAGTGGGTAGTTGTATTAGTGGGAGTGTATGCCCCATATTTTAATTGTATTAGAGGAGGTGTGTGGGTCCCATATGTGTAAAATAGGAAATAGGACCTTTCGGGTGGGACGCCCAAAATGGAAAAAAGGCCCTCTTTAAATGGGACTGAGGGAGTAATGTACAATCGATAGTTGTTATGGATGATAGAGGGTAGAATATATTCACTATAGAGGTATCCATACGTACTCTTATCCATTTAAATATAAACTACTGATATTCGTACCCGTTTCATTTTAAAAAAAAATATTGATACTCATGCATATTTAAACCCATTTATCAATACTCGTTGATTATGCATACCCATTTAAAATTATTAAGATGTATCCGTCCCAAAATCTTTTATCAATACCTGTAAATTACTTATACCCATTTGATACTATTTTTTAAAGTAATTTTTTATTGATTAAAATTAATATTTCAAAAAAAAAAACTTATAGTATTACTAATTAAAATAAAATAAAATAATATAATTCTATTATAAAGATATGATAGAAAAATTTACAATATTTGATTAAATATATAAAATATTTTTTAATATATAAATTATACATGCAATTTCATATAACAATTTTTTCATGCAATCCTACATGCAATTTAATGTGCGACTATATGCATGCTTTATTTATTAAAATATGTGTGTTGCTGTGCACGACTTTATGTGCGACTATGTTTTAGTTATATGCTTATGACTAAAAACCATTGTCTATCAACTCATACTTTTAATATTAGTGGCTTTAACATTGACTGAGCGTTTTTATAAAATATTTATATTTTTTTAACATAATAAATAATTATGTTTATTAATTATGTTAGATAATTATTTATTTTGTAATACTCGTACACGTGTATAAATAAATATCATTTATATATTAATATTTTAAAATTCATTACAATATTCGTATCTGTCCCAAAGTCTTTTATCAATATCCATAAATTACTTATACCCATTTGAAATTATTTTTAAAAGTATTTTTTGTTGATTAAAATTAATATTTTAAATCAACATATAGTATAAATATAAAATAAAATAATATAATGAGTGAGGCCGGAACACATTCCATGCTCCTTTAGAAATTTAGTATTATGGGTAAGGGTACATTACTTTGGTCTAAAGGGTATACATTTTAATTAATAAAAGGTACACCATTTTGTTCTAAAGGGTATACACTTTTCATCAATATTTTTTTCTTTAGAAAATAAAGGGTACACATCTGTATATAAAAGGGTATACAATTTAACACAAAATTCTAAAGGCGCATGAAGTGTTGTCCATGCGCCCAGATACACACAATAATTTTCTTTAGAAAATAAAGGGTACACATCTGTATACAAAAGGGTATACAATTTAACACAAAATTCTAAAGGAGCACGGAATGTGGTCCGTACGCCCGGGTGCACAGGAGTTTATAAAAATATGATAGAAAAATTACAATTTTTGATTAAATATATAAAATATTTCTTAATATATAAATTATACCATATAGGGGTATAATTTGAGAGATATAATATTTTAATGTAAAATTGGTAGTTGTTATGGATGATAGAGGGTAAGATATTCACTATAGAGATATGCGTACGTACTCGTACTCATTTAAATATAAACTACTCATATTCGTACCCGTTTCATTAAAAAAAAATATATTATGATACAGAACATATTGTATATCAATACTCGTTAATTACGCATACCCATTGAAAATTATTAAGATGTTAGGATCAATAATATTAATTCAAAATTATTAATAATGAAGAAAATAATTTAATAATGAATTAATTGTTAAGTATTCGTACCCGTTTCATTAAAAAATATATTATGATACTCATACTCGCCTCAAACCCGTTTATCAATACCCGTTGATTACATATAGCCATTTAAAATTATTAAGATGTTATGACAAGTAATATTAATTCAAAATTATTAATAATGAAAAATAATTTAATAATGAATTAATTGTTAAAACTACATTATAGTTTCAAAAAATTCGTAAAGGAAATTTTAATTTGTTAACAATTAATAAAATAATTTAATAATGACTTATAATTTTTAGTACTACATTAAAAACTAAATTATAGTTTCAAAAAATTCGTAAAGAAAAATTTAATTCGTTAACAATGAATAAAATAATTTAATAATGACTTATAATTGTTAGTACTACATTATAATTATAATTACAAAAATAATTCATAATATAAACATAATAGTTAGTATCATAAATAATAAATTATATTTTTGTTGAAATAAATAAGAGAGAAACTTAAAATGAAAAAAAAATAATATTCAACACACATATAATGAATCATTTTAAATTAAATAAGGTATCATTATTATGACTAAAAAATTAATGGCCAAAATCTAATAAAAAATGTGATGAATGGATGAGATTGAATAATGTAATGAATGCATGAGATTAAAAAATAATTAGTAATCAAAATTAATTGTGTAAATTAAAAATTTATTCAATTTTGACTTTTTCATTTTACTATTACATTACTTTAGATTTAGGTATTAAAATAATAATTTTATTAAATAAAATCAAGTAAATACGAGCAACACTAGCGTAAGACCTTCATACGAAGAAAATATTGAATTTAGCACTATAACTTTGGGCGATCGAATTCAATTTCTCGATTCTATAATTTTTCACTTTTAAGTTTTGGTTCTTCTGCGAATTTTTTACAATATTATAGGGCTTTGCATGTGCTGTAATTTTTTATTTTTTTTTCAAAAGAAGGACTCAAACTGAAAATGTGAAAAATTTTGGACTTAAATCGACAAAAATAACTAAAAAAAAAAATTAAAAGAAAAAAATTATAAGACTAAAATTGGACTCTAATAAAATTACGGGACTAAAGTGATATTGTCTCCCGTAATATTGTTTTTTAAATGGCAATCAATTTTTTTCCAAAAATATTGTAATTTTTATTTATTATTATTTTTATTTATATTATGAATTGTTTAAATAATTAATTGCACCATTATCAAATTTTATTAATTCAAAGATAACTTTTTATTAATGTTATCACTTTTATCCGTCTCACGAATATCTACCCGTACACCGAATATTATTTTTTATTAATATTATCACTCTTTATCCGTCTTATGAAAGTATTCTCGTGAAACAAGTAGTATCACACTTCTTAACCGTCTCACAAAAGTATCCCTGTAAAACAACGAGTATCACTTTTTTATTAATTTTATCACTTATTATCAATTTTACCAATTTCACAAAAATCTTTAAAAAAACTTCTCAAGAACAAAAAATAAAAATAAAATAAAAAATAGCAGCCTCTCTTCAATGACTGTCCTGGATCTGTAAAATAAAAGTCATTAAAATGGTGTAATGTCAACAAGTTGTAAGAAGTATTCAAATTTATTTATTTCATTATTAATTCAATTTAGCTTAATTTTTCCACCCTGTTGATTAATCTAAGTATCTAACCATTCGCTCATCATGAAACGATGTTGGATCAATACAAAAAAAAAAGTGGAAACCCATTAATTGGACGTGGCTTACTAGGTGACGCCATTTTTATATTCATATTAGATTGAATTATAGAATCTAACAGCTATGCATCGGGTGCACCTGAACGATCTTAACTGTTAAATTATATTTTAATTCGATCTCTATCATTAAATAAAATAAAATAATTAAAATTTCAAAATAATAACTACCCACTAACCCCTATTTTTAAACTATTAACCCCTAGATGCACCGGTGCACCCGGTGCACCACATAATGACACTGAATTTTATTATTATCTTTAAATTAATCTATGCAGTATGCAGTTTGAATATATTAATTGACCAAAAAAAGTCAACATCTCATTTGTTGAATCTTTCACCAATTCTCATTTGCGAGAGTAAAACAACACTTTCTTATTTTCACACATCTGCATATACTATTCATGTTTACTTTTCCAAATTTTTTTAATTATTCTTTCCAATAAATAATTTTTTTTAAATAAATAAAGTATAAAGTAGTACGGTATATATTTAAGAATATAAAAATTTTATTAGATTATTATTTTCTTTTTTTGGTAAGCACAATTTTATTTTATAGAATAAACAAATAAGTTAATTCTGAATGATTCTACCGAATAAATGCCATATCTTATCTTTAAATATATATAAACAGAATAAATAAAATTCTGACCATCTATTTCTAAAATAAATCTCAGCCACTCATTAAAATTATTAAATAATTATAATTATAAAATTTTCAAATTAGAAAATAATTTAATAAAATTCTGGCCATCTATTTCTAAAACAAATCTCAGCCACCCATTAAAATAATTAAATAATTATAATTATGATATTTTCAAATTAAGAAATAATTTAGTAAAATTCTCACATCTACTTCTAAAACAAATCTCAGCCACCCATTAAAATAATTAAATGATTATAATTATGATATTTTCAAATTAGGAAATAATTTAGTAAAATTCTGGCCATCTATTTCTAAAACAAATCTCAGCCACCCATTAAAATAATTAAATAATTATAATTATGATATTTTCAAATTAAGAAATAATTTAGTAAAATTCTCACATCTACTTCTAAAACAAATGTCAGCCACCCATTAAAATAATTAAATGATTATAATTATGACATTTTCAAATTAGGAAATAATTTAGTAAATTTCTGACCATCTATTTTTCAAACAATTCTCAGTCATCCATTAAAATAATTAAATAATTATAATTATGAACAAATCTCAGCTACCCATTAAAATAATTAAATAATTATAATTATGACCTTTTTAAATTAGGAAATAAGATTTTATTCATTAAAACTTTAATAATATTAAATATATTATTTGAATATATTCAAAATTTTCAAATAAATCTCCGCCACCCATTAAAATAATTAAATAATTATAATTATTACTTTTTCAATAATTTCGAATCAGGAAATAAGATATTATTTATTAAAAATTGAATAATATTAAATATATTTGTAAGAAAAAATTTACAGCCCAATTAAATGACAACACATGGATTTTCATGATTAAAATATTATTTTTTATTTTATTATTATATTTTATTTGGGGATTTAATAAATTAATTCCTAAAATAAATTGATAATTAATTTAAATCCAACAAATTAAATGAGGTCTGACCCAAGTCAAATAAGTCCAATTCAAATGTAGTCTGACCCAAGTCAAACAAGCCCAAGTCAAATAAAGTTGCATAATAGATGCCAAATCAAATATTGACCAATCAAATTGCAGGGATTGAAAGGCCTAAGCCCGCAGAATTAGGTCAAATCATCCATTGACCAATCAAATTGCGAGTTATATATGGGGCTTCCTCACCCTTCACCTATATAAGGAGCCTCCTCCATTAATTCCAGACACACCGAGATCGATTTTCTACGAAGATCAAAAACTTCAGAGTTGTCTTAATAGTTCTTCGAATTCTTCAACGACAATCAACTCAAGAACGGAATACATCTGGGATTCAGGTTCTAAACCACCCGAATTTAAGCTTGCTTAAGTCAAATTTCTTCTAAGAACGACCTATATATAATCTCGGATTTAGGTGCTAAACTGTCCGAATTTAAGCATTTTTAAGTCGAGCATCCATTAAAATAATTAAATAATTATAAGTATAACTTTTTCAAATTAGAAAATAAGATATTAGTATTTATTAAAAAATTAATAATATTAAATATAAATCCAATCCTAACAATCTATTTATCAAACAAATCTCAACCAAGAATAAATTCAATCCTGACCATCTATTTCTCAAACAAATCTCAGCTACTCATTGAAATAAATAAATTAAATAATTATAATTATGACTTTTTTAAATTAGTAAATAATTAAATAATTATAATAAATCCAATCCTGGCCTGACCATCTATTTCTCAAACAAATCTCAACCACCCATTAAAATAATTAAATTAAATAATTGTAATTATGATTTTTTCAAATTAGAAAATAAATATATAATTTTAATAAATTCAATCCTAGCCATCTATTTCTAAAATAAATTTCAGACACCCATTAAAATAATTAAATAATTATAATTATAACTTTTTCAAATTAGAAAATAAGCTATTATTTATTAAAAAATTAATTAATAATATTAAATGTTAATCCAATCCTAATCATCTATTTTTCAAACAAATCTCAGCCACCTATTAAAATAATTAAATAATTATAATTATAACTTTTTTAAAATTAGAAAATAATTTAATGTTTCCAAAGGGTTTAGGATTTTAGGTTTAAAGGTTTAGGGTTTTAGGGTAATAAGGTTTAGGGTTTAGTGTGTATTGCATAATGTTTTCAGTCAGCCACTTAAAATAATTATATAATTGTAATTATGATTTTTTTCAAATCAGGAAATAATTTAGTCCAAATCTTGACATCTATAATAAATCCAATCATAGACATCTATTTCTCAAACAAATCTCAGTCACATATTAAAATAATTTAATAAAATAATTGTAATTATCATTTTTTTTCAAATTAGGAAATAATTTAGTCCAATCTAGAATAAATCCAATTTTGGCCATCTATTTTTTAAACAAATCTCAGCCATCTGTCAGCCAACCATTCAAATAATTAAATAATTATAATTATGATTTTTTCAAATTTGGAAATAATATATTATTTATTAAAAAATTGATAATATTAAATATAAATCCAATTATAACCATCTATTCTCAAACAAATCTCAACCACCCATTAAAATAATTAAATAATTGTAATTATAAATTTTTCAATTTAGTACATAATTTAATGTTTCAAGGTTTAGGGTTTTAGGGTTTATAGTTTAGGGTTTAGGAGTTTAGGGTTTCAATGTTTACCTTAAACAAATCTAGGTCACCCATTGAAATAATTAAATAATTATAATTATAATTTTTTCAAATTAGGATATAATATATTATTTATTAAAAAATTAATAATATTAAATATAAATCCAATCATAACCATCTATTTTCAAACAAATCTCAACCACCCATTAAAATAATTAAATAATTGTAATTATAACTTTTTCAAATTAGAAAATAATTTAATGTTTCCAAAAAGATTTAGTGTTTTATGGTTTAGGGCTTTAGGGTTTAGGGTTTTAACTTTTTCAAATCAGGAAATAATTTAGTCCAAATCCTGAGCATCTAATTCTCAAACAAATATCAACCACCCATTAAAGTAATTAAATAGTTATAATAATAATTTTTAAAAATTAAGAAATAAGATATTATTTATTAAAAATTGAATAATATTAAATATATTACTTGAATATATTCAAACAAATCTCAGCCACCCATTAAAATAATTAAATGATTGTAATTATGACTTTTTAAAATCAGGAAATAAGATATTATTTATTAAAAATTTGAATAATATTAATTATATTATTTAAATATATTCAAAATTTTCAAACAAATCTCAACTATCCATTAAAATAATTAAAGATCAACTTAACATTCTCGCAAAGTTTTAGAAGTGCTTTGCTCATAACTATATTAGACTTTAATATTTAAACATTAGGTCAGATATAATTTAAATAAATATCATCCGGTCGAAAATTATAAAATTAAATGAAATTATTGTCCTAAAAATAACACATCATGTGCAACAAACGGGTTCAGTTACTAAGTAATTAATATACATGACTATCACTTATGTGAGACTATCACGATAAGAATATTTTACTATTTTTGGTTGTGCATGACATTTTATTAACTATGATATTCATTTTTTTCATACCGTAAATATTTTGTTAAATAATTTAATTAAACTATTATTATTGAGATTTTAAAAAAAATATTATCGAGTACTAAACTTATTTGATTACACGATTCCACCTAAATTTTTGCATGGCTGGCACGTTAAGTGCACAGATTAATTAAGTATAACCATTTTGCAGCATTCTGATCATTAATTAATTAGCCACGAATAAGCACTAATTATGATCATTTTTTACTTCAAAAGGCAAGAAAACTGGATGTTATACACTATCAAAATTAATTAGAAACACACATTACACAAGATTTTTCCAAATAGAAATATAATTAATGAGACGAAAAAAAGTTCTTCATTTCATTAACACATTAAGTAAACGAGTAATAATTAAATTATAGGCATCATATATACATTATTTTAATTTGTAATTATACACTACCCTTCTTATACTACGAAGTTTTTGTTTGCATAAAATTTCTTCGTTAGTATTTAAAATTTAAACCATGTGAGGTTATTGGTGCTAGGGGTGGGCGGTATGGCATACCGAAGATTTTTGGTCATACCATATACCGTACCGAAATTTTCGGTATTTAAAAAATCATATCGTTACCTTACCTAAACTTTCGGTATACCAATATTTCGGTATAAGAAAATAGTATACCTTCTGCTTACCAATATTTCGGTATGTCATACCATACCTAAAATATCGGTATATATCATCCTATTACATAGTTTGCTATACCGTTATACATCTAAAATTCAATAAATCTTATAAAAACCATGTACTAGAAAAGTGAAAGATAGCTATAAAACATACTCTAATAAATAACAAATTCAAAAATATACGACAATCTACAAACGACCAAATTAAATAAGAGTAAGTCTCATGAAAACCGGGTTTACAGGTAAGCCTTATTTTTTAATATTACTCTTTAATATATAAAAAATAACTTTTTGAAGAGTAATAATTTTTACACAATAGAGTAATAATTCGTATCTCTAAAAAGTAATTTTTCATGTACTTAAAGTAATCCATACATCGAGATTTACAAGAATTTGAAGAGTAATTTTTTAATTTAAAAAGTAACAATTCATGTGCTAAAGAGTAATTTTTTATATACTAAACAGTAACCGAGTTTACATAATTAATATATCTAAACCCGTTTTACAAAGTGTTTGTCATTAAATAAATAGTACCTAAGAGATCTACACAAAAATATATTCATATACATAGAATTACTTAATTAAAAAATAAGTACTAATATCATGTAAATCAATGATCTTTATCAATAATTTATAATTATGAAGAAATATATAGTAGGATTTTAGATTTAATCTTTAATAAAATAGTGTATATATATAATTTAATTAAAATTTATAATACATAAATAATAATTATAATTGTATGCATCATCTAATATGGTAATATCGTATCATATAACTCAAAAAATTGAATATTTTACGGTATTTCGGCATATACCAAAATACCGCGGTATTGATTATTTATATACCTTTATCATACCAAAATTTTCAATACGGTATCATACCTTACCAAAAATTTCGGCATACCTAAAATTTCGGTAAAATCGGTATTTTTCGTTATGATAAGGGCGGTATACCATTCGGTATATTTCCCCAGCCCTAATTGGTGCGCAGATGGTAGTTTGAATACTATATTATTTTGATTAAGTATCATTTGACTTTATATGTAATTCATAATATAAAATTATATTAAAATAGTGTATATAGGAGTTATACGAATGACAACTTGTATTAATTATTCTTTTTGTGGATTTAATAATATTAGGCAAAAGCTCCTGCGCCCCCGGGACACGGAGTATTCTCCGTGTCCCCATATGAACACAACCCTTCCTCCTCTAATTCTATTTAAACCTATGTATTGTTATGGTCCTAAATTGCAAAGGGGCATGCAAATTGCAAAAATGCACGGAATGTGCTCCGTGCGTCTGGGTGCACAGGAGCCTCACTCATAATATTATTACCCCACAAAATTGTCCACATGTAACAATGTGAGAAATTAGTGCTCCCTCCCCAAAATCTCATATGAATATTAGTTATTTTAAATAATTAAAGAACAAAATTCGTTATTTACAATGCAAATAATGACGGACGGCTTTTTATATTAATATATCATGAATTATTCATAAAATAGTTTAATATACTATTATCACATAATTTTATTAATTATTTATTAAGTTATAATAATTTTTTATTCGTCACACAAATCTCCTTCAATGAGACGGTGTGCATTTGTATTTGAGGAGTGTTTATAGAAAACTTTTCTAATATTAAATGCATTACAATAACTTATTTAAGATTTTAGACCTGTAGCTGAATTTTGGCATCCAATTTTACAGGGAGAACAACTAAAGTGTCTTCCTGCATTTTTATTTATTTATTTATGTAAATAAGCATTTTGTGTTAATTTGCACTCAGGAATAGTTTCAAGAGGTTCTAGAGATGAATTTTATTATAAAAAATTTGTATTAAAGTTAAAAAAAATATTTAAAATAAAATGGTTAATATATCTAATTTTATTAATAATTAATAAAAAATAATAATATCATTAGTAGTTTTAAATCATCCTTCCTGGATTGTTTGACACGTGCACTGTAGATTTAGTTTGAGGGGGCTTCGCTACGCAATTAGGAAATCTTGCAAGTACAATCTATCTTACTATTAATTTGCCTAATTTCTTTTTTGCCTAATTTCTTTCCTGCTCCGGGCACTTATTTTTTTATTAAAAAAAACTTTATTGGAAATTATTAAAAGAAATAATTACTTATAGGTACACACTTTGTACCCCTAATTACTACTAGATACATTGATTTAAAATAATTATTATTTAATACAAAATATTAAAGTAAAATACCAAATATACCCCTAAACCCATATACCTTTAAAACACTAACCCCAACCTCCACCCACCACCGGACCACCGCTGCCGCTGCCGGACCGCCGCCGGAGCTCCGGCGGCCGGTCGCCGGAAAATCTGTTCGTCAGAAGAAAAAAAAAAAAAGGTCGCCGGAAAGTTGCCGCGCCGCCGCCGTCGGAGCTCCGGCAGCCGGTCGCCGGAAAAATTGTTCGTCCAAAAAAAAAAAAAAAAAAAAAACTGGTCGTCGGAAAAACTGCCGCCGCCGGACCACCACATTTTTTTGCTGCACACACTTTTTTTTTCCTGCACACACTTTTTTTGCTGCACACACTTTGCTGCACATGAACTTTTGCTGCACACAATATTTATGTGCAGCACATTAATAGGGGTAATATTGGAATATCACTATATATTTTTGTACCTATTAGTAATACTTTTGTATGTTTGTATCTCATAGTAATTTAGGGTTTTTTTGTGTACCTAGTAGTAATCCTCCCTTATTAAAATTAGTCTAATAATTTTTAAAAATACTTCAATTTAATTTATGGTCAAATAAAATTTGAACTATATATAGATTATTTAAAAAAAAAAAAGATTTTTTAAAACCATTTCAAATAAATCCTATTGATTCTATTCTAATTTGAGCGAGACTCTTGTGTAGGGATATCAAAAATGGCCCGGCCTGGACCCGCCCTGGCCCGTGAATTTGGGGAGGACCCAACCTGGCCCGTATCAAGAATGAGGTCGGTCTGGGTAGTAGTGATGCCCCATTTTGACCCGTTTGGACCCGTTAAAATCTATTTAATATTTATATTATATAACATATTATGTGTATAATATGTATATTTTATTTATATTTTTTATTATATTAATTATATATAAGATATATTTTCTTAATTGATTAATTAAATAGAAAATAAATGATATTTCTATTTATATAATTACTAATTAAATGAAATAATATATATTATACATTATTTATAATAAATATAAATATTTAAAATAAAATAAAAAATCAAAATGGGCCAAAAATGGGGCGGACCCGCCCCGTACGAGTCACGGGGCTGCCCGGACCCGCGACAAAAGAATGGGTCCGGGTCCGGGTACTCAACTACCCGGCCCGCCCCGGCCCATTGACATCCCTATTCCTGTGCACCCGGGCGCACGGAGCACATTCCGTGCGCCTTTGCAATTTTCATGTCCCTTTGCAAATTAGACCCCTAGCAATACATATGTTTAAATAGAATTGGAGGGGGAAGGGTTGTGTTCACATGGGGACACGGAATATCCTTCCGTGTCCCTGGGACGCAGGAGCTTTTACCTTCTAATTTTTATTCTTTAATTTTTTTATATTTCATTATTTTTGCATTATTATAAGATTTCAAGCTTATAAATAGACATAAAATATAATTTCTTTTCATTAGAAGCTATACCACGAAATCCCTATTACTACAATTTAGAGGTGATTCTAGATTTCGTATTCAACCCTAAGTTCCATTACTTGTGATTTAAAATTTGCGATTTCAATTTTAGAAAACTGTTGCCCGGCATACTTATCGTTTGGATAATAAATTTATATTTAATTTTTTTTGATACATCAGTATTCAATCCGTAAATCAACTAATTTAGAAAAGGTAGGAGGACCCACCGTCCATTAACAGGGACGGCCATTTCAAGTTGAATCTCCCGACTAATCCGAAGGATGAGGATACCCATTTCAAGTTAGAACACCAACTTAATCCTGAAATTGCCAGAGGCCAAGAACTCCTCATATTTCAAGTCAAAGCATCCAACTAATTCGAGGCACTATAACCCACCATCAACTCGCAGAAACTCTCATACCCGAAAATCTGGGAGGCCATAATTCACTGTCCACTAGTAAAGACCCAAATTTCATGCTATAGTTTTGCGCCAGTGGACCCCCATTTCAAGGCAGAGCGCCCAATTAATCCTGAAGAGGTCGAAACCTACTGTTCATGACCCCTATTTCAAGTTAGAGTGCCCAACTACTCCAAGGAGATTAGAACCTACCTTCCACTATAGGGAACCCCATGTTCAATTAAATTGAGGGAAGACAGAACCCACCGTCTACTAACGGGGAGTCTCATTTCAAGTCAGAGCTTTACGCTAGTGGACCCCAATTTCAAGCCAGAGCGCCCGACTAATTCAGGGAGGCCAGAATCCACAGTCTACTAGCAGTGACCCTCATTTCAAGCCAGAGCTTTCCTCTAGCACGGGACCCATTTCAAACCAGAGTGCTCGAATAATTCAGAAGAAACTAGAGCATTTTACTAGTGGGGATCCAAATTTCAAACCATAATTTTACGCTCAATATGGACTGGCTTAACAATTATTAATTGCATTCGTGAGTTTAATTGATACAAAATTCATTTTTTTTTAAAATATATATATATATATATATATATATATATATATATATATTATTGGTTTTTTTATAGAATTATAATCAAACAGCTAGATTTGAAAAAGAAAAAGACGAAAATTTGTGGACCATAAAAAACTGGCATTAATAATTGTCATTTTTTTGGTACGTGTACATTTAGATGTCCTCTATGAAACCCCACGTGCCCGAAGTATATTTCAAATTTGAAGAGTAAATCAGAACCTTATAACTAAGTTTTATCACACAAACTTCTTGCACATTCTTCTAATATACACTCGCGACAGTTTCTTGTGGGTACGGGCATACGGATTTAGATTCTTGCCCCTTTACAATTTAAACTTCCTAACGATACATATGTTTAAATATAATAGGGAGGGGAAGAGTTGTGTTCACATAGGGCGCAAGAGCTTTTGCCGACACTCATTTTTTAATTTAAACCCTAACAAGTAACAATATACTCCCTCTGTCCCGCGTTAACGTTAACGTTGACGTTTGCTTTTTGCACGGAGATTAAGAGATATAATATTTTAATGCGTAGTGAGGTGAGATAAATAATATTTAATGTAAAGTGGGTAGTTGTATTAGTGTTGTGTGTGGGCCTACATAGAATAATTAATTATTTTGTGTGGGTCCAATTTGACAAAAAAAAATATAAATATTAACTTGGGACAACCCAAAATGAAAAATGTAAACCTTAACGTGGGACGGAAGACGGTATATGAAATATAATAATAGAATTAAAAGTGGGATCACAAAATTTACACGTGAATTCAATTCACACGAGTATTTGTCAATATTTAATGTTTATTTTAGAAATTTAGTGATAAATCTAATAACAGTACAATTGCTATTTTGTTATTTTGAATCATTATTTATTAGACCATGGTACTTCATAACATAGTCTACGCTTATTTACGATTATAATTTTCTTTTAAATCTATAAAAATAAAAAATAAAAATTATTTCAAGCTCATTAGATTCTGTACAAATAATCAATTCCAAAATATAACAATGACTTGAAGTGTACTATTAATTACTCCATTGTCTTTGTATTTTTTAAAATAACAATACTACAATTTCTTATCACATATAAATTTATAATTTATCATGAGAAGTAAACGGAATGCAATTTTTATGTTGTTTTGTTTTTATTTGGGAGTTTTTGCAACATTTTAATGCGACACCTACCCCCAAAATTAAATGTTTTAAAATTTGTAAAATTGAAAAAAAAAATATTTCTTTCCAATTCTGATAATGTTTTACTTTCAAACATGTGAAGAATATTCTGAAATTTTATTTTATTTTTAATTGTAGATATTGTGGCATGCAATTGATACGTTAGTGATAAAACAACTTTTTCTAAATTAATTAGTAATCGAAGAGTTCTAACAAAACAAGATTAAACACCTACTAGTAGAATTTAAAATTAATAAATCTATATTTAATATTGGCAAAAAAATATCTCAAAATAAATTCAACACAAAACTAAACCCACACATTTGGAGTATATAAAAGCAATTTATTAAGAGAAGTGACGATTTTCATAACATCATGCTCCATCATTTTTATAAAATTCTTCTCTTTTTTTTTTCTTCACAAAACCTTTTACGTTATGGAGTATAAAAAAGAAGAGTTACTTTTATTTTAGACGTTATTAAAGTATAGAGTATTTATTAGTATATAAGAAAAATAAGTCCCAAACTCATTATCTTACTTTCCGTTTATATCCGTCCCAAACTAATTGTCTTATAATTTTCTCCCTAAAATACCCTTGTCATATCCAATATTTTCTAAAACCTCAACCCAATTAAAATCACATTAACCTTAATTAAAATATCAAATTAAACACACACTACTTACACTTAATCTATCCCACTAACACACACTGATTAACACACATACACAAATCCTAATCCCTCTATCCCTCTCTCACATCTCTCAGCCGCTCTTTCCTCTCATCGCTCTCGTTCTTGAACGAAAACCCTAGCAATCTCTCTGTGAACTTAGAGTCACCACAAGGTTTAAAAGCCTTGTTAGGAGATTCAATTACCCTATGATGATATTTTTCCGAGAGTAATTCAAGAAGCAGAAATTTCATTATGCAACATGTATGTTTACAATTTAAACAATTTCAAAACAATAAAAGATATCCTTATATCTATTATTTAAGCTGTAAACATCAAAAAGCTTTACCCACATCTCAATATCCCAGGCTATTCATAAGCTCTGATATGTCATATACTGGCTTATAGACATGGCCTTCCTCGATTAATTTATTGATGCATCCCTTCACCAAATCTTCCTCAATCTCTAGTGATATAGGCAGTGCACCCTCTTTGATTAACTTTGCTTTTCCAATGTGAGGCAATTTGTAGTTAATTCCTCCATCCACTTTCATAATCTCAATGAGGCAAGCTTGCAAACTTAGAAACACATTGTTCAATGTGAGAGCTGTCATATCTTTATAAGCCTTTATAACATTTTTCACCAATTCTTCAACATTATAGCTTGCTGTCTTAAACTGTAGGGATTGGATGGCTCTGAAAAAGCCCAAGTCATTAATGTTAGTGTCCGGTGAGCGTGGGGGTTGGCAAACAAGTCTGATGTTAAACCCATCAGATCTTGCAGCCCTCCCAAACTCCAAGTCACTATCTTTTATGTGGGGCTTTGCATTATCCTGTTGTATCCAAATCCCTTCCCCAAACATTGTGGCCATTTTGACTTGATTGCTGGTATAATCTGTGAATTAAAGAAATATTGCACGTAACAGTTGCCCTTTTGATAAAACAAAAGTAAGGTGACTACATACATGCAATATATAGGATGATGATCTTATTTTTAAGGTCTGACTATTACCTGGTTCACTATGCAATCTTTGATCACATCTTTGTTGACACAGTCAATAGGCTTGGTTACTAAAGTTCCTCTTACTCTATTTTTTGAGTTTCTCTTTGCTGGCTCTATTGTTATGAATGGGAAGTTTCAATTTTCCCATCAAATATGACCTGTCATTCACTATCAAACAATGGCCTTGACACCGCACACATAAACATGACTTTATGGATGAAATTTTTGGAGTTACAGGTTCTATTTGGTTCTTCCTCATCAGGAACCATGTAATACCTCTCACAATTTTGTAAGAAATAACCATTTCTCATCTATGTTCACTACATTATGCATTTCCTTGAACTTAAGCTTTTGAGCATACCTGTCATAGTAGATGACATCCAAACAGTAATTTAGCCTTCAAAGCTTGTTCTTCAGAGTTTGCTCAGGCTTGATTGCGTTTGTGTGTGCCCTACCCCCTTTAACCCATCTCTCCACTATTGATTTGCTCACACTTAAAACTTTGGATAGATATCTGATTGTTGATCTACTTTGAAATTGAATACTCTTCACTGCATTAACATCAAAGTGGACCATTTTTGAAATTGATACACCTGCCCTCTGGGATCCAAGGTGTATTGGTTTCCCTTTCTCTATTTGTTGCTTTGCAACAGCCCAAATACGACTTATGGTCCTTATAGAAACAGAGAATGTTTCAGCTGCTTCTTTTGCTTTTCCACGATCAATCTTGCCATCTATCGTGTGCCTTATTAAAGATTGTGCTATTAAGTTTTTTTTATTCTATGGAAAGGTGAGAACTTGTGGTAGTTACCATTACTGCATGTGTATTAATGACCATTAAACTCCCGTATTTATCCTTGATGAAATGGGGGGAAATTAAAAGGAGGTTGGGCAGTTGGAGGGAAAAGTGATTGCAGACATGCTAAAAAAACTGATTGGTACCAACTTTTGGACACTTTGGAGGGAATTATATTGATGTGACACAAATTTTTGGAAGGAAGCACCAAGGATGATTCTCAAAATCTGAGGTGTAATGTGTATTTTTGGATAAATACTCCATCCAACTCCATTGTGTAATAGTGTAGGATTTTTATTATTGTAATGTTAACATATTGATCCACCTTTTATATTTGTAATTTTTAAGAATTATATGTACTACCCAACAGTGGATTTATTTTTATTAAAAAAAAATTATGGAATTTTTTTTTATTTATTGGGTAATTTTTTAATTGACACTAATGATGTAATTAATAAAAAAATGCACAATTGATTTGGACATTTTTACCCTCAAACAGTAGAGTTGAAAAGTAAAAAAAATAACATTTCTTAAACTCCGTATCTATAGTAACACAGACAACAAATCTGGGACGGAGGGAGTAGTAGTTAATTTATGTTTGTAATGAATAAATATTATAACATTTTAAAATACTAATATAGTAATATTAAAGCATTATTCATTATAGTTTAAAAATATATTTTAATAATCTATTATTTATATAATAAACATATTTTAATATGTTCCACATAAATGTCGTCTTGTAAGAAATTTTATTAAATGAAAAAAAAATACTATTTCCATCATATATTAAAGGCTAAATATAGTGTGCACCCACATACAAATATAAACAAAAACATATACAATTATGAGTAAAAATGTATACAATTTAACACTTAATTTTTTTAATGAAAAATTGAGTGTAAAAAATATACAATTATTAAAATACATGTATACACTATTGAATAAAAAATTATACACAAATGAATGTTAGTTTTTTTAATAAAAAATTTATTGTGAAAAAGTATACAATTATTACAAAACATGTATACAAAAGAGAATAACATGTATACAAAATAGAATAAAAGGTTGGGTGCAAGGTTGCACCCGGTGCACCTAATATACACTCTATATTAAATTTTACCACTTAAATAAAAAGCATTATATTGATTTTCAATCTTTAAATCTTAATACAAATTTATTACTTACACTTAATACCCATAAATTCTTTACATTTTATTTATTACTATCCTAAAAAAATAAAAATAAAAAATGATATATTTTTTAAAACTCTATATATATCTACATAAAAATAGACTAAAAATGAAATGGAAGGAGCATTAGTTCAAATTTAATAACCTCTTAATATTTTAATTTTAAATTTTCATTTCGTATTTAGATTGAGACTAGCAGCCGATTGATAGAAATTGAGCCCACTCCATCGTTACTCTAAAGGAATTTGTTATTATTATTTTTTTACGTCGATTTAAATAATTGAATTTATATAGATCGTCAAACATAAATGTCATGGCCCCATGAATTCCAACAAATCATATTATATAAATATAAAATTATTTATTATTATACATATTTTACTCCATAAAATTAAGAAATCGCAATTACCATAAAAGTTGTTAACTTGTGTGGCTCACCAAACTCGCCACCAAACCTCAACTCTTCACTCTCCCCAGCCCCCAGTTTTCCGTCTTCAACCACCGTTAAATCCCTAACGCCGTCAAATCCCCCTACCCCACTGGGCCCCACTCCCTCCACCTCTGATCTCCACCTAACACCATCCCCGCACTCGATATAAATGTCCGACTCCCCTCTTTCAAATCCGCCGTTAAACACAACTCCAACCACCGTCATCCACCGCCATTACTGAACAGAGATGGACCTCATCCTCCTCGAGAAGACGCTCATCGGCGTCTTCGTCGCCATTGTCGTCGCCGCCGTATTGTCGAAGCTCCGCGGCAAGAAATTCAAGCTTCCGCCGGGTCCGATTCCGGTCCCGATCTTCGGCAATTGGCTCCAGGTCGGCGACGATTTGAACCACCGGAATCTGACCGACTACGCGAAGAAATTCGGCGAGATATTCCTCCTCCGCATGGGGCAGCGCAACCTGGTGGTGGTGTCGTCGCCGGATCTCGCGAAGGACGTGCTCCACACGCAGGGGGTGGAATTCGGGTCGCGTACCCGAAACGTGGTGTTCGACATCTTCACGGGTAAGGGTCAGGATATGGTGTTCACGGTGTACGGTGAGCACTGGCGCAAGATGCGGCGGATCATGACGGTGCCGTTTTTCACCAACAAAGTGGTCCAGCAGTACCGGTACGGATGGGAAGCGGAGGCGGCGGCCGTGGTGGAGGACGTGAAGAAGAATCCGGAGGCGGCGACGAACGGAATCGTGCTCCGGCGGCGGCTGCAGCTGATGATGTACAACAACATGTACCGAATCATGTTCGATAGGAGATTCGAGAGCGAGGAGGATCCGCTGTTCGTGAAATTGAAAGCGTTGAATGGGGAGAGGAGTAGATTGGCGCAAAGCTTCGAGTACAACTATGGAGATTTCATCCCCATCTTGAGGCCGTTCCTGAGGGGGTATCTGAAGATGTGCAAGGAGGTCAAAGATAGGAGGTTGCAGCTCTTCAAGGACTATTTCGTTGACCAGAGGAAGTAAGTGATTTGATTTTGTGGGTTCATTTTGTGTTATCTATCTTTTCTTACTTTTTTTATAATCATCATACTACCGAAACTAACCTTCATCTCCACAAAAATACTACTTTTAGGACTTAAAAATCATCTTTAATTACATATTTAAGAAGAAAAAAGTACTAATAATTTGATTTTAAAAATCAAATATACTAAATTTAAGAAAAATTGCTTTGACTATATATTTTTAATTTTTTTTAACTCTGTTGACTTCTGGGGTAAACTTGCCATCACACTATTCTTATTCTTATTTCTCTTTCATATAAAGAAATATACCTACTGCAAATAATTAACTTAAATTTTAAAATTGTCATGCACATAATACACTAAAAATTCCCAATTAGCTCTAAAAATTGAAGAACAAAATAAGGACATTTGAACTCAATCCAATACCTATTATTTGGAACAAAGAGTGTGAACCATCATTACCAAAGACAATTTACGTGGGTAGTGATATTCATAGTGTTATTTACTCTGCCTTTCTTAGTCTAGTTTCTAGGAGTGAGGATGTATTCTGATTTTTACTCTTCATATATTAAAAAACTTTTAATTAAATGTTAGTCTAAAGGTCAAATTAAGTATACTCTTCGAATAATTAGAGCCTCTCCAGCGGGTGGCAAAATGGAGATGCAGTGTTTGTTTATAAATGGAGAGAGATCAATTATGGAATTGATTGCATTTTTGTGTTGAATGTGATGTAAAATGGATCTGTTGGAGATACCCTTGTAGATCCTTAATTCCATTTATTATTATTTGCACAAATAAGTCAGAGGATAGTATATTAATCCAGTTTGGTGTTTACTCTTGAATTCCATTATCCTAATTTTATATTGAGAAAATGATTGTTAGAAATTTTATATTTGCAGGAAGCTTGCTAGCACGAAGGCATCCGATAGTGAAGGACTAAAATGTGCGATAGATCACATTCTAGATGCCCAACAGAATGGAGAGATTAATGAGGACAATGTCCTTTACATTGTTGAAAACATTAATGTTGCAGGTATTCTTTTTATGTTTAATTTCATCCCTCTAATTCAATTACCTATTCATATTTTAATTCATTATATAGAGAGGGAGAGCCCCAATCGATAGTTTTAATCCATATTATATACTGCATCCTGTTAATTGCATAAAGTAAATCCATCATCACATCAAGTCAAAGGAAACAAAATAATGATTTCATATTTAAGTTATTACCTACTACACATCATGACAATATCCTTGTGTATAAGTGTTAAGTGGTGGGCCAAATATCTTTTGAGTTTTTGGGCAAAATGGATAGTATTGACTCATAAAGAATGATAAGATCCCAAGAATTTTTTTTTGAACTGGTCAGAAAGCCCTTTTCCTTAATTTTGAATTATTCCACTAAAGAACCATCTTTGTTCCAATTAGAACAAGTAGTAACTTGTGGTGCTCGTAATCTGTTTTCAGTGCCTTGATGTCATTCTCACAACCAAATTTAAGGCAAAATCTTAAGTGTGTTTGGTTTTGATTGGATTCTTTATAAAACTAGAGTTGTTAATGATTTGATGACTAATTACATTATTTTGCTGCAAGTTGGATTTCATTACATCTTTATTTTGTAGTTGCCGTGGTAGGTGTTGTAGATTTTGACATTTTAGTAGCTTAGATTGAGTTTTCCTTTGTGTGGTAGTTGAATCTCCACGTTTCCTAATTTTCCAACCTCCTCACCTACCTAAGCCTCTTCAACTTGTCCCACCCTACTACCAAATCATGTTTAAGTGTACACGGGGCAATTATAATCCATCCGATGTTATAAAGTGAAGATTGTAAAATAAGTTGATCTTTTGTTTCAACATTGTCATGTTTTTTACTTACTTTTTGGTACAGCGATCGAGACAACCCTTTGGTCGATCGAATGGGGTATTGCTGAGCTCGTGAACCACCCCGAGGTGCAGAAGAAGCTCCGGGACGAGCTCGACACCGTCCTAGGTCCGGGGGTACAAATAACTGAGCCCGACACTTACAAGCTCCCGTACCTCCAAGCCGTGGTCAAGGAAACCCTTCGTCTCCGAATGGCCATCCCACTTCTTGTGCCCCACATGAACCTCCACGATGCCAAGTTGGGCGGCTACGACATTCCAGCCGAGAGCAAGATCCTCGTCAACGCTTGGTGGCTGGCCAACAACCCGGCCCATTGGAAGAAGCCGGAAGAGTTTAGGCCCGAGAGGTTCTTTGAAGAGGAGGCTAAAGTCGAGGCCAATGGCAACGACTTTAGGTACCTCCCGTTTGGCGTTGGGAGGAGGAGCTGCCCTGGGATTATTCTTGCATTGCCGATCCTCGGCATCACTTTGGGACGGCTCGTGCAGAATTTCGAGCTGTTGCCTCCACCAGGGCAGGCGAAGATTGACACGACGGAGAAAGGAGGGCAATTCAGTCTGCATATTTTGAAGCACTCCACCATTGTTTTAAAGCCAAGATCATCTTGAGAATAGTTCATTATACATATTTTTTCTTTATTTGATCATGTGTATGCTGTTGTGATATTTAAGTGTTATAAGCTTGACTGAATCTTTGGATTTACTAGAAAGAAATGTTGTTCTTTTATCTCTTGCCTCTCTCTTACGAAGTTCTCACATGAAAGTAGGGAAAATTTTAATTGGTATATTAGTTTAAATTCAAATTCGTATATCTTATGAATGCAGCAAGCTTGATCAACCAAATTGCTCACACTCTAATCTAATATCTAATTGTATATTGAATCAAACTAAAAATTAAAGGAAATGAAGAAGGAAGACACGAATTATAGTGGTTCGATCATGTTGATCTACATCCACTTTCTAAAGGAGAGTATTCACTATATGATGAAAAACATGGTTACAATATGAAGATGATGATGAACTTGAACTTGAAAACCCTAATCTTATATGCTAGCTTGTATGATGATCTACACACTGTCATGCACACACCTAACAACCATATGATCAGTTTGTAACTGCCTTCAACTGATCCAACTTCTTATGCCAACCAACCTTCAAACTAACTGATCTTATGGCTCAAGAATCTTGCCAAGTCATCAATCTATCAGTTCGTCCTTCACACTGATCCAAACTGACATGCAGCATATTGATTCGACCTGATGCCAAGTCGAACTTTGATCGAACCGCAACAAGTGAAACATTCTGTTTTCAGTTTATCATTGGTTCGACCACGACACTTATGGTTCGACCATACCTACTGGTCGAACCTAGGTCGAACCGTGCCATATTTTGGATTATCATCGGTTCGACCACGTCACTTATGGTTCGACCATACCTTCTGGTCGAACCTTGGTCGAACCATGCCAAAACAACCATGCAAGCTTGTGCATGCATGATCTATACTTAACAAATCTACACCTTAGACCATGCATCACCACAAGTAATACACTTCTCCAACTTGGACCATGCATCATTACAAATGATAACATACTCTCCACTTTGCTGCAATTACGGGCAGTCCACCTTTCTTCCTCCATCCTTAGGAAATACCAATAAGACTCTTACACAATTCAAACTTTTGAATAGGTAGAGCCTTAGTAAACATATCAGCAGGATTCTCAGCTGTCTTAATCTTTTTGACAGTCACCAACTTTTCTTCAATCATGTCTCTTATATAGTAAAGCCTTACATCAATGTGTTTAGTCCTCTCATGATACCCCTGATGCTTTGAGAGATGTACAGCACTTTGGTTATCACAAAACACTTCAATAGTGTCTTGCTGAACACCAAACTCTCCCAAAATTCCAACTAACCAAACACCCTCCTTGATTGCTTCTGTGAGAGCAACAAATTCTGCCTCTGTGGTTGAAAGTGCTACAATGTGTTGATGTGTAGCCTTCCAACTTATTGTTGTGCCAAATAAGTTGAACACATAACCTGTCATGGACTTTCTTGTATCAAGGTTAGCTGCATAATCTGCATCCACATAACCAACAACAGCCTCATCCCAAACATCTTGCTTTTGGAACTTCAATCCAACTGACATAGTTCCTCTAACATACCTTAATGCCCACTTTACTGCATCCCAATGAATCAGACCAGGATCACTCATAAACCTACTGATCACACTCATAACATAAGCTAAGTCTGGTCTACAGAATACCATAGCATACATTAGACTGCCCACTGCACTTGCATATGGTATTTTACTCATTTCAAATCTTTCTTTATCTGTTTGAGGCCCTTGAAGAGATGACAGACTCAATCCTTGCTTAACTGGTACTGATGCACTCTTACAAAGATTCATATTATATCTCTTTAGCACTTTATCCAAGTATGACTCTTGAAATAATCTCAACAATCCAGCTGACCTGTTTCTTTCTATCTGCATTCCAAGTATCATCCTTACCTCACCAAGATCTTTCATGTCAAACTCCTTCCTTAAAGTATCCTTTACTGAATTGATTCCTACCATATCTCTGCAAGCTATCAGTATATCATCTACATAGAGTAGTATATAAGTATAGCTTTCCTTATCACATCTTATGTACACACAGCTATCATACATGATTCTGACAAAACCATTAGAAGTAATGTACTCATCAAACCTGAGATAACATTGTTTTGGACTTTGCTTCAGACCATATAATGACTTAAGTAATAAACAAGCCTTTGAGTCTGCTCCTTGTAGACTAACACCTTCAGGAATCTTCATGTAAATCTTCTCATCTAAATTTCCATGCAAGAAAGCTGTTGTTACATCCATCTGATGTAATTCCAAATCCAACTGAGTAACTAATGACAGCAATATCCTTATTGAGCAGTGTTTAACCACTGGTGAAAAGATTTCATTATAATCCACACCTTCTTGCTGTGAAAACCCTCTTGCTACAAGCCTTGCTTTATATCTTATTCCTCCTTTCTTGCTTGTAACTGGTTTCTTCTTATATATCCATTTACAACCTACAAGTTTCTGGTTAGCAGGCCTGTCTACAATCATCCAAGTATTATTCCTTTTTAAAGATTGCAAATCTTCTTCCATAGCATCCAACCAATGCATACTCTCCTTACTTGAAACTGCTTCTGAGTATGTCCTAGGTTCATAGACATCAACATCTGATGCCATATACAATGCATATGATACAATGTCTGCCTCTATGTATCTTATAGGTGTTTTGATCTGCCTTCTCAATATGTCCCTAACCAATTGATAGCTACTTAGAGTTCTTCTTTCATTTGAACCAGATGACTCTGACCTTTCTTCAGCAGCTGTTTCCTCATGTACACTACCCTCTCTATGACCTTGATCATGCTGTACAATTATTTTGTCATCATACTCCACCTCAAACTCACACTTATCAGCAGTTATCACCTTATCAGACCCTTTCTCCAACAAAGACATCCTTTCTTCATTGAATGTAACATCTCTACTAACTATGAACTTGTTATTCTCATAACACCATAGTCTGTACCCTTTTACCTCTTTAGGATAGCCTACTAGCACACACTTAATTGCTCTAGGATCTAACTTATCTTGTTTCTGATGTGAATACACCAGATAACCAATAATCCTCAGATGACTGTAATCTGGTACCCTTCCAGACCACACTTCTTCAGGTGGTTTAAACTTGAGTGTTGTGCATGGTGACAAATTGATCAAGTAAGCTGCAGTAGATACTAGCTCACCCTAGAAACTTTTTGAGAAACCTCCACTACTCATCATACACCTAACTCTTGCAAGAAGTGTTTGATTCATTCTCTCAGCCACTCTATTTTGCTGTGGAGTACCTGGTACTGTCCTGTGCCTCTTAATACCCTTCTCTTGACAAAACTTATTGAATTCATGTGACATAAATTCAAGACCATTGTCTGTTCTTAAGAACTTGACCTTGTTTCCAGTCTGTAATTCTACTTCTGTCAACCATACTTTAAAAACTGACAGTGCTTCATCCTTGGTTTTCAGAATTTTAATCCATACCTTTCTTGAATAATCATCAATGAATGAAATGAAGTATTTCCCACCTCATATTGTTGAAGTCTTGGAAGGCCCCCAAAGATCTGAGTGAATATATTCTAACCTAGCTTTGGTATTATGTTCAGCTGCACAAAACTGCAATCTTTTTGCCTTTCCTAATATACAAGCTTCACATTGATCCAACTTACAGGTTGAGCTGATCTCAAGAATCTTCTGCCTTGCAAGTTCTTGTAAACCTCTTTCACTTATATGACCAAGCCTCCCATGCCAAACCTTAACACTACTATCATCCTTAGTTGTATTAATCTGTCCAGTTACTACAGAACCATCCAAGAAGTACATATCAGATCTCTTGAATCCTTTAGCAACTACTACCTTTCCTTTCAAGACAACAAGTGTATTTTCTTTCAAATGGCACTCATATCCTTGAGAAACTAACATTCCAAGAGATATTAGATTTCTCCTTAAGCTTGGTATATATCTAACATTCTTTAACATTATGACTTTTCCATCAAACATTCTAAGTTTGACAGAACCAATTCCAACAATCTTGCAAGTATGATCATCACCTAGCATTACTGATCCTTCATCTTGTAACTTCAATTCAGTAAACCAATCTTTCCTAGAAGTCATATGAAAAGTACATCCAGAATCCATAACCCATTCTTCTGAAACTGAACTAGAACACACAGACATTGCTTTAATGAAATCAGAATTTGTAGCAACTTGATTTGTTGTTACCTGATTTGCATGAGGCCTTTTATTTCCTCCCTTTTCAGCTATCTTCTTTGCTACCATTGCTTTCCATTTGAAATATTGCTTCTTGTAATGTCCAGGCTTATTGCAGTGGAAGCAATTCTTGTTTTCTTCTTCATCTGCTGGTGCACTATAGTTCTTTTCTGGCTTTCTCTTATCAACATTATTCTTATTATTCTGCTCCACTGGTTTTGTTTCTTCACTGTCAATCCTTCTGCACTTGCTTGTTGTTCTGGATTCTTGTGAAGTACCTTTACCTTAACTGCCAACAACACTTGCTCAAGGGAGATGGATTCAGCATTGGCAAACAATAAAGTATCTCTTAAACCTTCAAAAGGCTTTGGAAGTGCTGACATGAGAATGACAGCCTTGTCTTCAGTTGACAGGGCCACATCAATGTTTTCTAAGTCATCAATGATCTTGTTAAACTCATCTAACTGACCAATTATAGACTTATCTTCTGATACTTTGAAGGAGTACAACTTCTGCTTCATGTACAAACGGTTGGCCAAACTTTTAACCATGTACAACTCCTTCAGTTTCTTCCAAACTCCTCTTGTAGTAACTTCTTTTGAAATCTCCTTTAGGGCATTATCTCCAAGACACAAGATGAGAGCACTTCTGGCCTTGGTTTATTGATCTTGATCTGCTGCAAGAACCGCAGCATCAACTCCTGCGATCTGACCTTTAAGCAATGGTTTAATGGCATCTGATAAATCTTGTTGAACCAAAATGGCCTCCATCTTCATCCTCCACAAGCTGAAGTTGCCTTCTCTGTGAACTTCTCAATATTAAACTTTGTGGTAACCATTTGATCTTCTTCTTCTCCACTGAGTCTTCTTCTTCTTCTTCTGGTTTTGGCTTCCCACAGACTGCGCCAATTCTTATGAATGCAGTAAGCTTGATCAACTAAATTGCTCACACTCTAATCTAATATCTAATTGTATATTGAATCAAACCAAAAATTGAAGGAAATGAAGAAAGAAGACACGAATTATAGTAGTTCGATCATGTTGATCTACATTCACTTTCTAAAGGAGAGTATTCACTATATGATGAAAAACATGGTTACAATATGAAGATGATGATGAACTTGAACTTGAAAACCCTAATCTTATATGCTAGCTTGTATGATGATCTACACACTCTTATGTATATATACTTGTTGTACATGATCATATATATATATACTTCACTGTCATGCACACACCTAACAACCATATGATCAGTTTGTAACTGCCTTCAACTGATCCAACTTCTTATGCCAACCAACCTTTAAACTAACTGATCTTATGGCTCAAGAATCTTGCCAAGTCATCAATCTATCAGTTCGTCCTTCACATTGATCCAAACTGACATGCAGCATATTAATTCGACCTGATGCCAAGTCGAACTTTGATCAAACCGCAACAAGTGAAACATTCTGTTTTCAGTTTATCATTGGTTCGACCACGACACTTATGGTTCGACCATACCTACTGGTCGAACCTAGGTCGAACCGTGCCATGTTTTGGATTATCATCGGTTCGACCACGTCACTTATGGTTCGACCATACCTTCTGGTCGAACCTTGGTCGAACCATGCCAAAACAACCATGCAAGCTTGTGCATGCATGATCTATACTTAACAGTATATGATGGGATTAATTAATCTTAAAATGGAGAACAGATCCATTTCATTGATTAAGCAAACAATGCAATGGAACTCAACTGCTTAGAGTTGAGATTTTTTGCGCAGCAGAATTCAGAAGTAATTTTTTATTATTCTTATAAGTGAGAACTAAATTAATCTTTTGATGACAGTTATTATGCTCTAGAAAAATAACGAAACAATAAAAAATTAGTTATTTTTTCTTGATCTAATTCCAATAAAATTGATTTCATGCCATGGAGGGGCAGCGATTGGGAACCAGAATTAGAATTTTAGGGAGTGGTGGTTTATTTTAAGTACTGCAACTGAGAATGATAATAGTAATGTGGAATGATAATGAATTTTTGTAAGTAATTGTAGTGTTTGGTTGATTAGTGGAAATAAATATTTTATGTTAAAAAAATTATAATTTAATAAATTTTTTACTATATTAGTGGATTTTAATTTTAATTTTATTTTTTCTTAAGAATATATTATTTTAATAATTTAAATTTTGTAAAAGAAAATATATTACCATCCAACCAAACCATCTATTTTGATTTCATTCTCATCTCATTATTTAAAAGTATTTGATTTCTTTAAAAAAAGGACATGTGCAAATTATGTGATTTTTTAATGCACATTAATGATATCCTCTTTAAAATAAAATAATATAATATAATAGTAATAATAATTTAATTCAATTTTACTTACATATTTTAAAACTTACCTTATTTTTCGTTATCTATAAAAATCAAGACGGAGAATCTTATTATAAATCTGGTGTTATAAAACAAAATTAAATTGGAGGCCGCCAAGTAACACCTTTTAGTTGTCAATTTGTCACATTTCAAATCCAAATTAAAAGTTTAATGCTCATTAAATTGAGGGATATCTCTACAAATCTATAATCGGCCTGTTCCCACCGTATTATTATTATTTTATATGTGATAAATAAATTTATTTGTGACATGTATGGAGTAATGGATGGATATACTTTTTAAGTGGACCCAAATTATAAATCGGATGCTTTGAAAGTGAAAGGGCAACTAAAATATTTCATTACTCAAATAGTCCTTTTTTTGGAGCCTTTTCAAATTAATTATAACTCATTTTCCACATACCATAAACTTATTGAGTACAAGAATTCTGGATAGTTCATTTAAAAATAAATAAAACTCTGAAGTTTGAATTAATAAAGAGTTGGATAATATTTTCTTAAAAAAAAATGAATGTGTTTTGCAACATTGGTTATTGGTTAGAGATGAATTTTTATTTTTTTTATTTTATTTTTTTGCAAATTTTCTAATATAATGATTAATTTATATGAGTGTATATTGGGTGCACCCAGGTGCAAGGGTGCACCCACATGTGTATAATTTTTTATTCTATTTTATATACATGTCATTCTATTTATACGTGTTTCGTAATAATTGTATACTTTTTTCACACTAAGTTTTTTATTAAAAAAACTAGCATCATATGTGTGTAACTTTTTATTCAATAAGTGTATACATGTTTTTTAATAATTGTATATTTTTTTATACTCAATTTTTCATTAAAAAACTAACAGTTAAATTGTATACATTTTTGCTCTTAATTGTATATATTTATAAAATATAAATATCTTTATTTAAAATTTCGTTAAACTTATTAAAATCCTTTGACAATTAAAAGCATGTGATTTGACCAACATACCAAAGAAATTATTTTGTTTAACTAAATACATTCTTTTTGTCATTTTAATACATCATCTCATGTGTCACACTATTTGATAAGTGACACGTATGATAGAAAAGGAAATTACTAATTTACTAGCTCCCCTAAAGAAGAAAGCTTAAATCTTAAGGCAATGGTTTATTTCTAGGGGTGTCAACAGGCCGGGTCTGGATCGGGTAGTTAACTACCCAGACCCAGTCCGTTTCTGAAAAACCCGCCCCGCACCCGTACTAGTCCTATATCATAGGACCCATGCCCAGACCCATACGGGGTGGGTCCTCCCCGCCCCGTCCTTTTTTTTTAAATTAATCCTCAATCACATAAATTTAAATTTTCATGTACTCACATACAAAAAATATTCATATAATTATTTATAAATATTAATTTAATATGTAATCACATACAAAAAATATTCATATATTTAAATAAATAAACCATAAGAATATTAAATATAATTATAATTTAATAAATTATTATCATATACTTATAAATAATTTATATGTATTAAATATAAAATAATTGTATAATATATATATATATATATATATTAACATAAAATATAATTATATGTATAAAATATAAAATAATTTTTAATATATTATATACGAGGCGGGTCGGGGCGGGTTGATTCTAAGTTAATACCTGGACCCACCCCATATATGTACGGGTCCGGGCCGGGCCACCCCGTTTCTCTTACGGGCTGGGTCTGGACCATCCCAAAACGTGCGGGACGGGCCGGGCACCCGCGGGCCGGATCAAAATTGACACCCTTATTTATTTTCCTTTTTATGTATCAATCATATAACGCGTGACACAAAAGATGATGTATGAAAATGACGTAGAAGATTTGGTGTAAAATAACACCTCATTCAAACTTTGAACAAATATTGAAAGGTGATGTAATAAACCCATTTGGGTTGGGTGATTAATGTATTTTAGTTTCACCTGTATTTCATTCTTTTACTAAATGACACGGGTTAGTTTTTTACTTGAATAACATTACACTTATGGTTTTAGCTAACTTTGTAAGATAATAGTAACCCAAATAGTTTATTTAAAGAGTTTGTAAACACTAAAAACATTTTATTAGAAAATGGTTTTACATTTATATTATTTGTAAATACCTAAAGTTTCATATGCATAAATATATATAAGCAAATATTAGAATACAACTGTCCTACCAATTCCAAAATGTACAACCTCCTTTTTTTATATTCAGAGTGTGTTTTCCTCATTTTTTTTAACTGTTATTGTTACTGTTTTCTTTATTTTTTGTTTTTTTATTTTTTATTTATTTAATTTTAGGGATACAATTGTAATTTTACCTTTGTGGTTTAGGGTATAATTTATTCATATGGTTTAGGGTTTAGGGTATAATTATAATTTTACCCTTGTGATTTAGGATATAATTTATCCCTAAGGTTTAGAATATAATTGTAATTTTACCCTTGTAGTTTAGGGTATAATTTATTTCTATGATTTAGGGTTTATGGTATAATTGTAATTTTACCCTTGTAGTTTAGGGTATAATTTATCCCTAGAATTTAGGGTATAATAGTCATTTAAATGATAAGAAGAATGGGACAAAGCATGTACCAATTGAATTGGTATTAGTTGTACCCTTGTCCTTCTCATATACAAATGATTAGATTTTATCCCCTTTATATAATTTTTATATGAAACTAAAGAGGGACAAGAGTTATCATGTGAGATGATTAGATTTTATCCCCCTTGTATATAATTTTATATGAAACTAAAGAGGGACAAGAGTTATCGTGTGAGACGACCAATAAAATTAATCAGTGAGATAAAGTACTCCCTCCTTCCGTGAATTTGCGCACGTATTTTAATGCACGAAGCTTAAAAAAAGTTAATTTTTTATGTATAAATATGTATAAAATTATTGAAACGTGAGTAAAAAGTGAATATTTTAGATAATTTAATGAAAAAGGTATGTAAAGTTATTGAGATGTGTGTAAAAAGTGGGTAGTATTATAATGTATTTTATCCATTTTTAGAAACGTGCATAAGTATTGAGACGGATCAAGAAGGAAAGTTTGCAGAGTGGGGAGGAGTATGAATTATTTAAAGAAGGATTCCAACTCATTCAATATAACAGCTTTTGGCAAAATGATTTTTATTTATATTACTATTTTTTTATTAATTTTATCGTAGAATTGTCTAAACGCGTGCAAACCCCATTTTTCATTGAATTGAAATTTTTCTTATCACATTGGAACAAAAAAATAACTTCAATTAATTGGTCTTTATGGTCGAATTAGGAAAGATCTATCTTATCTTTCCTAAAAAAAAAAAAAAAAAAAAAAATATATATATATATATATATATATATATATATATATATATATATATATATATATATATATATATATATATATATATACTCCCGTTCCTTGGTAAGAGTCACATTTGCTTTTTGGAACGTGAATTAAAAAGTATTATTATTTAATGTGTAGTGAGTAGTTGTATTAGTAGGTGTGTGGACCCCATGTTTTAATTGTATTAGTGGGTGTGAGTGGTCCCATGTGTCCAAAAAAGGAAATGAGATCATTTGGGTGAGACAACCAAAATGGTAAAATGAGACTCTTATCTAGGGACGGAGGAAAATATATATATATATTTGCTTTATTGACTTTTAAAAGGTGATTTTGTTCTTTTAGTTAAGTTAAAATGTATGTTAGGTGTGTGATGGTGAAATAAATTAGGAAAATACGAAGAGTTTTTTATGAATGCATGTGTAATAAATAATTTTAGATTGGGCCTTACTTGTTACGTTGGCCTTGGGTCACACCTCAGCCCATGACAGTCATATCCATAAATTAAAATAAAACTTGAGCGAACGTGTAGGCCTAATTAAAACACAAGATTCTTAAATGGGTTAAATTCAATAGAAATATGAAGAAAGAAGATGAGTATATATATTTATATTAACAATGTATATAATTCAAGGTTGGGCCTTTGTTGTTGTGAAGTTGGGCCTGAGCCACACTTTAGCCCTGAACATTTATAGTCATAATTAAACTATTAACTTTGGGGAACATGTTGTAACAACAAAATTTGTATTTATTAAAATACAAAATAAATTACAAAGAAAATCAAATATGGATTGAACTTGAGAATTAAGGTAAACAGCTTATATTTGTCCTCTGATTCCTCTCTTGAGTTGACTTCTTGACTTTATCAACTTTCGGAGCTGGATCTTCGGATGAAGCTTGTCCGAGCTCTGACTATGTAGTCTTGACGTTGACCCGGAGATGTCGAGCCTTTGTTCGGATTGAACGTTGACTTGAAAACTTTTCTGTGGAAGAAGGTTGTTGACTGAAAGATCGCCGGATCGGAGGGGCTTGGCACCTTGATCTCTAACCAGAGGCGGATGACTGGAAGAACGCCGGACCGGAGGGCTTGGCAGCTTAATCTCTGATCGGAGGCGGATGGCTGGAAGAACGCCGAATAGGAGGGCTTGTCGGCTTGATCTCTGATCGGAGGCGGATGGCTGGAAGAACGCCGGATCGGAGGGATTGACAGCTTGATCTCTGATCGGAGGCGGTTGGCTGGAATAACGCCGGATCGGAGGGCTTGGCAGCTTGATCTCTGATCGGAGGCGGTTGGCCGGAATAACGCCGGATCGGAGGGTTTGGCAGCTTGATCTCTGATCGGAGCCGGTTGGCTGGAATAACGCCGGATCAGAGGGCTTGACAGCTTGATCTCTGATTGCAGACCGTTCTTGACTTGAAGATGCTTGAAGATCTCAAGTCTTGACTTGAAGATGCTTGAAGATCTCAAGGGAGCACTGCTCGTATTCTTGATCTCTTCAGAAGCGCGTCTTCAGATGTTTTTGGTGTGTCTGGAATGAGGACTGAAGGCCCTTATTTATATGTAGAGAAAATAATCACTTGAGAGATATTTTCTCCTTTAAAAGATATGTTGGGCTTTTTTCCTTTAGTTATGCCCGCTGGACTGGATAAGGCTTAATTATCAATTATTTACTCATTTATTTTAGGAATTAATTTATTTAAATTCCTTAATAAATAAATAATTAATTGATAATTATTGCATTAATTTGCCACATATTTTATTTAATAGGCAATAAAATTCAGGTGCCTACAAATGCCCCCTCGCATTTTGTTCACGAACGCCTTTGTGTTGAAGTGAACAAATTGCGACACTCCATTATTGATCAACATGACTGAATTTTATTGCTTGCCTCAGCACCTTGATACGAATAGCCTGAATTATGACTGAACTTAGCAGAGTGCTAAGTTGCCTACGTACCTCTTCACAGAGAATCAAGTCATAACATAGTTCAAAGGGACATGATTTGGTTTGAATGGGGTACCGTACACAGTTTATACTCATACGGGCCAGGAGTAACATGCAGTTTATGCTCGTGCGTTAAAGAGCTTTGAACTTGAACTTGCTGACAATTTATACTCATGTCAAGGAGTCTTCAATTTGAATTTGTAGACAGATTATACTCTTCCCGAGGAGTCTTGAGCTTGAATTTTGCTGACAATTTATACTCATATCAAGGAGTATAGAGAGTTTCGTCTCTTCTCAAGGAGATTTGATTTGAGTTAAACAGTTTATACTCATATCAAGGAGTGTAAAATATAGAGAGTTTCGTCTCTTCTCAAGGAGATTTGATTTGAGTTAAACAGTTTATACTCATATCAAGGAGTGTAAAATATAGAGAGTTTCGTCTCTTCTCAAGGAGATTTGATTTGAGTTAGATAGTTTAAGCTCGTATCTAGGAGCATAACATGTAGAGAGTTTTGTCTCTTCTCAAGGAGATTTGATTTGAGTTTGGTAGTTTAGGCTCGTATCAAAGGAGCATAACATTTGGAGAGTTTTTAGATAGTTTAAGCTCGTATCAAGGAGCGTAATGCAGACAATTTTAGCTCGTGTTAAGGAGCATTGACTTTGTTAATAGTTCATTGCCCCCAATCATTAGGTGCATTACTTTCTCTTGCTTTAACTTCATTTCTTTGAATCTTTATTGACACTGGCTTCTTTGATTGTGATTCCTCCTCGAGAGGTTCATCAAGTGAAATGTCTTCAAATTCATAAGAGTTGTTTCTTGGAAATTCGAAGTCACTTGACGGCATACTTAACTCCATATCATGAGCTCTTGTAGCTAGTTCTTCAAAAGTCTTTGGTTGAATTCCTTGGAGGATGTATCGCAGACTCCATTGCATTCCTTGAATGCACATGTTGATGGCAGAGACTTCGGACAATTGATCTTTATAATTCAAGCTTAGATTTCTCCATCGATTAATATAATCGATTACTGGCTCTTCTTTCCACTGGCAAGTGTTAGTCAATTCGATCATACTAACAGTCCTTCGATTGCTGTAGAAGCTATTGAGAAACTCTTTTTCCATTTGCCCCCAACTGTCGATGGAGTTAGCTTCCAATTCGATATACCAATCAAAGGCATTTCCTTTCAGCGAGCGGACAAATTGTTTGAGCATATGATCATCAAAGGTTCCAGCATCGTTGCATGTCTCGACGAAATGCGCTATATGTTGCCTTGGATTGCCTCTGCCATCGAATTGTTGAAAGTTAGGAGGTTGGTAGTCAATTGGCATCTTCAAACTGTCAACTCTCTTTGTATATGGCTTTTTATAGGCAACAGAAGAATTTGAGCTCTCTTTAAATTTGTCTTTTATTGTCTCTAGTACGATGCTCTTCAATTGGTTCATAGGGAGCATTCCATCAGCAGAAATTTGTATATGTTCTTCAACTGGCTTCTTTTCAGAAAGATGATGTTTCGAAGAGTCTTCCTCCTCGTCTTTACCTTCAACTTGCTTATCATCTGCATGGCTTGTCTGTGCTATCTCCGTCTTTTCCATCAGTTTGGATATCAACAGACCTTGTTCTTGGCTTTGTTTAGTGAGTGCAGCAACGGACTGAGTCAAACTTGCCAGTTGTTCTTCGACAGACGAAGCATTTGTTGCCATGGCAGAGGCTATGGGTGAGTCATACGCTGAATTTTCTATGGATTGAAGAGTTTGGATGTTAGAGTCACCTTCACTATCTTTGTCGTTGTGCATTGGCTTATCGAGAAAGATCTCCTCCACAAGGTTTGTCATAGAGGAGCCTTCAGATATACTTCTTGTAACGACTTCGACATCTTTAGCCTGCAACTCTGAAAGGTTTGAGGCAGTAGATCTTCTTATTGCAATCTTGATTGGAGTTGTCCTTTAAATCTTCACAGTCTGCAGCTCTGAAGGCTTTAAGACAGGAGACCTTCTTATTGCAATTCTGAGAGGAGCCATACTTTGTATCTTTGAACTTTTAAAGAGAAGAGATGAGAGGTCGAAACTGTCCCACTGGGCGTGCCAAAATTTGTAACAACAAAATTTGTATTTATTAAAATACAAAATAAATTACAAAGAAAATCCAATATGGATTGAACTTGAGAATTAAGGTAAACAGCTTCTATTTGTCCTCTGATTCCTCTCTTGAGTTGACTTCTTGACTTTATCAACTTTTGGAGCTGGATCTTCGGATGAAGCTTGTCCGAGCTCTGACTATGTAGTCTTGACGTTGACCCGGAGATGTCGAGCCTTTGTTCGGATTGAACGTTGACTTGAAGACTTTTCTGTGGAAGAAGGTTGTTGACTGAAAGATCGCCGGATCGGAGGGGCTTGGCACCTTGATCTCTGACCAGAGGCGGATGACTGGAAGAACGCCGGACCGGAGGGCTTGGCAGCTTAATCTCTGATCGGAGGCGGATGGCTGGAAGAACGCCGAATAGGAGGGCTTGTCAGCTTGATCTCTGATCGGAGGCGGATGGCTGGAAGAACGCCTGATCGGAGGGATTGACAGCTTGATCTCTGATCGGAGGCGGTTGGCTGGAATAATGCCGGATCGGAGGGCTTGGCAGCTTGATCTCTGATCGGAGGCGGTTGGCCGGAATAACGCCGGATCGGAGGGCTTGGCAGCTTGATCTCTGATCGGAGGCGGTTGGCTGGAATAACGCCGGATCAGAGGGCTTGGCAGCTTGATCTCTGATTGCAGACCGTTCTTGACTTGAAGATGCTTGAAGATCTCAAGTCTTGACTTGAAGATGCTTGAAGATCTCAAGGGAGCACTGCTCGTATTCTTGATCTCTTCAGAAGCGCGTCTTCAGATGTTTTTGGTATGTCTGGAATGAGGACTGAAGGCCCTTATTTATATGTAGAGAAAATAACCACTTGATAGATATTTTCTCCTTTAAAATATATGTTGGGCTTTTTTCCTTTAGTTATGCCTGCTGGACTGGATAAGGCTTAATTATCAATTATTTACTAATTTATTTTAGGAATTAATTTATTTAAATTCCTTAATAAATAAATAAATAATTGATAATTATTGCATTAATTTGCCACATATTTTATTTAATAGACAATAAAATTCAGGTGCCTACACATGTAATCCAAATTAGCCCCATCTTTGATGCCTTCATGAAGAAATTGCTCACTGAGACAGAAAACCAACGATGAAATTGATATCAAAATCTTCAGAATTTAACATCCACTTCAGTATTCAAAAAAACTGATCTTTGGAATTTAACATCAACTTTAGTATTATAAAAAAACATACCAAATACATTGAAAGAAAGCATAACATAGGCTTCACAAATTGCATGAGGAAATTACACGAAACGTTGCATGACGAAATTATTCCCAAAATCTTCCGAATTAATCTCAAAGCATACCCATTACATGAAAGAAAGCACATACGCTTCACAAATTGCACAGAAAGCCGATGAAGAAATTACAATTGCACCGATGACCGATGAGGAAATTAATCTCAAAATCTTCCGAATTTAACATTATATTAAAAAAAACATACATGTAAACTAAAATTAGGAACTTTGGGCTTAATTTCGTTAAATCGGAACAGGTGATTTCCCGGTTCAAACCGGCAGTTTTCCATTTTATATATATATTTTCTTAAGTTTTAAAGACTAAAAAATATTAAAAATCGGAATCGGAGCAGAACCGAAACCTTCTTACCCCTGATTTGATTTCGGTTCCCCATTTTCGAGAACCAAAACTGATAGTTTAAAACCGGCGTGCATGTCTAATTATGAGATTAATTAATCTTAAAATGGAGGACAAGTATACGTCATTGATTAAGCAAACAATACAATGCAACACTTTAGAATAATGATATTTTGTGGATCAGAATATCGAAGTACTTTTAGATTATTCTTCAATGTAAGAACTTTTTTTTTATCAGAAAAATATATTATATACTCCCTCCATCCGCTTCTAAGGTATCCATTTTACTATTTTGGCGTCCGCTTCAAAGGTATTATTGATGGCTGTTCTTGACCCGTTAATTGTTATTTATGAGATAAAGATATTTGGTAACGGAATCAAGAACGAATACAATCAAACATAATTAAAACACAAAAAACAGGATCAAGCCAATAAGAACTCAATTCCAACTAAAGAACTCAATCTATTTTTATTACTCTCCTCTAAAACAACACTCATAGAATCCTCCCTCCCTCTCTACAAGTGCAATGTCTAGAATCAAGTATTAGCTGTCTGTGTCTTTCCTGTGAGAGAAGCTATTTATATCGTCTCCAAACCCTAAACTAAGGCCAATCGCCTTGCGCTATTTGGATGGAGACAAGCAGTCTTTAATGAAGCTGTTGGTACGCCGACCAGTTGCAGGAGAAGTCTGGGCGCCATTTGTTGCTTTTGCAGGATTTCGCAGGGTGCCTCCATCCTTTCCTGGCCTCCCATTGGTTGTTAGAGCAGCATGTGCCAGTCAATCGTTGTCTTCTAGTTAGGATTGCTGGCCAAGAAACCTCTTCTTTCCGTTAGTGTTGTCCTCTAGCCTGCGGTACTTGTCAGCTTTCATGATGGTGTCTGATCTTCACTGTCCCACTTTCGTTGCTCCCCCTTTTGTCTTTGGACAGGCCGGCTTTCGGTGCTGTGGTGCTCATCCGAGCTCTCGGACAGGGGAAGGACGTCGCCGAGACTTCCTGCCGAGGGTGCTTCCTGGCTTCGGCCTTGTTTGGCGGGTTCCTCTTTGTTCTTTCCTCGATTGGGCCTTCGGGTTGTCGCGACCTCCTTGGGCTGTCTCATTCCCTTTTCAGTTCTGTTTACCGTTTGAGCTACCGAGGGGTTGGGCCTTTCTCTTCAAGTGCAATAGAGGTTATTGAGCTTTTAGGCCTAACAAGCATTGGGGATATAATACCCATAACAGGTATCAATTTCTCATATTTAGTAAAAATGTACACAATATGGCCACCACTTCCCTCTAATACGACTACCCACTTTACATATAATAATAATAATACTCCTTAATCCATGTGCAAAAAACAAATGGATACCTTAGAATCGGACGGAGGAAGTATATAGAATGTGGATAAGGTACAAAAAAATACCAGATCACCACAATACAGAATAATAATACAAGACAAGTCAAATTACAATCATCTCAGAATAGGCCTTGCTAAAGTCGAACAGGCCTTCTTCTATGTAAGAACTATATTTATTTTTTGACGATAAATTATTATGCTCTAGAACAATAAAGAAACAATGAAAAATGAGTTAATTTTTCTTGATCTAATTCCGCATACCTCCGTGAATGACTTAAATAATACAGTTGATAATATTTTTAATGAAAATTAATACCTAATTAATAAAAAGTGATAATGATATAATGAATTATTTAATAAATAGTTTATAATATAAATAAAAATAATAATATTTTAAAAAAATTAAGTACATTTTTAATAAAAAAAATGATAACTATTTTTAAAGTGTAAATAATCTTACCCAAAACTCCAAATCTGCGGGATAAAAAATAACTTCTATTAATTGGTCTTTATGGTCGAATTAGGAAAGATCTGTCTTGATCATAAAACTAAATATCATATGTTTTATAATCGAAATATTATTATTATTCTTCTAACACCATTTTTTATTATTATTATTATTATTATTATTATTAATTTTTGGAAGGTAATATTGTATTTTTAGTCAAGTTAAAAAGTATATTAAGTGTGTAATAAATAATTTTAGATTGGGCCTAGCTTGTTACTTCTTAAGTTGGCCGTGGGTCACACCGCAGCCCATAACAAGTTACATCCGTAGATTAAATTAAAACTTTAGTCAACGTGTAGGCCTAATTAAAACCTAAAGATTCTAAAATGGGTTAAATTCAATAGAAATAAGAAAAAAGAAGATGAGTATATATTTACATTAATAATGTATAAAATTCTAGATTGGGCCTTTGTTGTTGTGAAGTTGGGCCTGGGCCAAACTTTAGCCCTAAACATTTATAGTCATAAATTAAATTATACCTTGGGGGGGGGGGGGGGGGGGGGGGCATTTAATCCAAATTAGGACCTAAGATTCTTAAATGAGTTTAAATTTTGTTAAAAAAAAAAACCACTTGCCTGTTAAAAAAAAGTCCACTTAATTCATGCCTGTCTGTATACTTTAATTTAATTTGTTCATGACATTGTAGACCTCATGATTCATGGTACATACAACCCATGTACATTTCATCCTTTTGTAATTATGGCATTACTAATTCATGCCATGTGTAATAATTAGTTATAAGTTATTTTTGAATTTAATACTCCCTCCGTCCCATGAAAGATTGCACCCCCTTTTCTGGCATGGAGATTAATAAAGTGGTGACTTTTAGGAGTATTATTGTATTTTTTTGTTATAAATAAATGATAAAGTATGTTAAGTGTGTTAGGTATGGGTGGTTTTTTTGTAAATAATAAAGTGTATGGAGAATGGTGATTGTGTATGACTTTTTGTTTTTTTAGGAATGTGCAAATTTTTGTGGGACAACCTAAAATGGAAAGTGTGTCATCTTTCCTGGGACGGAAGGAGTATATCTTAACTTGCATTAAATAGTTTGTTGAATTAGTTATTATGTAGAGGAGACTTTAGAGTTTAAATAGATTATTTAGGTGTTTAATGTATACTAATAATGTTATGCTTGTAGGATGCTGGTAGCTATATTGACTTGCAGACATGAATATGTGTAATAAGTAATATAATTATAGGGTAATTATTGGGTGAGTCGTGGTCACCCATGACCCTCTCACATGAGGGGGTGGGGGCCACCTCTGACATGTGGGCCCCCACCCTCTCATGTGAGAGGGTCATGGATGACCACGGGTCACCCAAGTGATCCTCATAATTATATTAGTTATTTTATTAAAGTTGTACTTAATATAAAGAATTTCCTCCTATTTGATGTATTTTAAACTAGCACTCCTTTAATAATCTTTCTTTCTAATAAACTTTTCCTTCTTTCTTCGTTTATCTCTTCTACTGCACTCTTAATACCTCTTTCTACATCATTTTTTTTTAAATATCACTCTCACTTAATTTACATAACATTATTATTAATTTATTACTTAAAAATTAATACAACATTACCCCTAATATGTCAAAAAGTACTTTTTTTTAATTTCATATCTACAATATAAGTAAGAGTTAATTGGGATGGACAGTATTAAAAAGAACACCCTTATAGTTAGGCATGCACTCCTATTCGAAATTGTCGGTTCCGATTCTCGAAAATAAAGAATCAAAAATGAACCGATCCTACATTGGTTCCGGTTTTGGTTTGGAATTGTTAGTTTCTATTTTTTTAGTTTAAAAAAAAAAAGAGAGAAAGAAAAACGTAATTTTAATGTGCACTGCTTATATAATACTCCCTCCGTCCGGATTCAAGGGTGTCATTTATTTTTGGGTATAGAGATTAAGAAGTATTGTTATTTAATGTATAGTGGATAGTTGTATTAGTGGAGGTGTGGGTCCCATTAGTGGGTCTATGTGAATAAAAAAAGAAATAAGACTCTTGGGAGCGGACGCCCAAAATAGAAAAATAATACTCTTAAAAATAGACCGAGGGAGTAACTGTTATGGGTTGGATAAATTCATGTATTCATAATTTGATACGTTATCAAACCAAAAATTTTTAAATTGACAAAATAAAATTATAATTAAGATTAACTTTAATTTATCATTATCAAAATAATCCCTCCATCCAATGTAAATATAATCGTTTGATTTTTAAACGTAGATTAAGGAATATTATTATTATATATGCAGTAAATAGTTGTATTAGAGGGAAGTGGTGATCATGTGATGTACTTTTTATTATATAAACGAAATATAAATACATTTGAATTGGATTTTCAAAATGATAAAATGAATACATTTGGACTGTCAGGACGGAGTATAATTTTAAGCTAGTTAGAATTATGTATGTAATAATTTGTTAAGATCTAATTTTAAAATGATTATAATATGAGTTTTTATAAGGGTTAAATTTTTATATATCCACGTAAATTTTAACAATTTTTTAAAATAATCTGTATTTAACAATAAATGTAAAAATGCCTAAAATAATTAAAATGTCACTAATTTGATTTGTGACTCGATCTAAAGCTTTAATTGAGTTATAAATATATAAAATCCAGTTATAAAAATGTCTGGTTGAATTATAAATATGTACAACCGACTTATAAATACGTGTAATCGGATTATTTATTTTAACTGACTAAATAATGAAGCCAAAATTATTTTTATAAAATTAGTTATATTAATATGTATCTTTAGAAATATAGTAAAATGTGACATTAGCCTATTACTACTACTATTAAATTTTATCGAATGTCCCCAAAGGATATATATCTTTAGAAATAATATACTCGCTCCGTCCCATTGAGGTTGACACACTTTCCTTTTTGATTTGTCCCACTAAAGTTGACACATTTCCTTTTTAATACATGGAACCACACCAAAACAATTAATTTATTCTGGAGCCCACGTACCACCTCTAATACAACTACCCACTACACATTAAATATTATTTCTCTTACCTAACTTTACTTCACTTTACATTAAATTATTATACTCCTTAATCTCCGTGCCAAAAAAAATGTACTAATTTTTCCAGGACGGAGGGAGCAGTAAAATGTGGCATTAGCCTATTACTACTGGCTTATTATAAAAATAAGCTATTCATAAGCTACTATTAAATTTAAATAAACTATGTATGCATAAGTGTATACATTCTATAAATAGCTTATGAATTGAATTCTTCACTCACTGTACCACTCAACCTATTACGCGATCACTGTCCCAATGGATCTTCTCCTCCTCCAGAAAGCCCTCCTCAGCCTCCTCGCCGCCTCAGCCGCCGCCGTCCTGATTTCAAAGCTCCGCCGCAAACGCCTCAACCTTCCACCCGGCCCATTCGCTCTCCCCATATTCGGCAGCTGGCTCCAAATCGGCAACGACCTGAACCACCACCACTTCACTGACTACGCCAAGAAATTCGGCCAGGTATTCCTCCTCCGCATGGGCCAACGCCGCATCGCCGTCGTGTCGTCGGTGGAGCTGGCCAAGCAGGTCCTCCTCACCCAGGGCAAGGAGTTCGGCTCCCGCTCAAGAAACGTCGTCTTCGACATCTTCACCGGCAAAGGCCAGGACTTCGTCTTCTCCGACTACGGAGATCACTGGAGGAAGGTCCGGCGGGTGGTCACGGTGCCGTTCTTCACCAACAAGGTGGTCCAGCACTACCGCCGCGACTGGGAGGCTGAGGCCTCGGCGGTGGTGGAGGACGTGAGAGGGAACCCGGAGGCGGCGGCCGGAGGGGTGGTTATTCGAAAGAGGTTGGAGTTGATGGTTTACAACAATGTGTATAAGATCATGTTTGATAGGAAGTTTGAGGGTGAGAATGATCCATTGTTTGAGAAGCTTAAGAGCATCAATGGAGAAAGGAGTAGATTGGGTCAGAGTTTGGAGTATAATTTTGGTGATTTTGTGCCAATGTTGAGGCCTTTCTTGAGAGGGTATTTGAATGTGTGTAGAGAGGTTACTAGAAGGAGGTTGAACTTGTACAAGAACTCTTTTATTGAAGAGTGGAAGTAAGTATTCATGTTGATCATTTTTTTTTTAAGAATATGTATATTCTTTAGAATTAATAGTATGAATAATCTCAGGAAAGTTGCATCAACAAAGGGGAGAGAAAATAGTGGGCTCAAATGTGGGATTGATCACTTTCTTGAAGCTCAAAAGAATGGAGAAATCAATGAAGAACATGTTCTTTACATAGTTGAGAACATGAATGTTGCTGGTAAGAGAATTGAATACACACACCCCATCTTGATAGAGAATTTAATTTTGAATATTAACATGAATTTAAATTTGACATATAATAAACTTTCTTTCATTTAAAGTTTTGATGAAATGCTTACAATTAATGTCATGTAATGGGCAGCCATAGAGACAACTGTGTGGGCACTAGAATGGGCAATAGCAGAGCTAGTAAACAATCCAGAAATCCAAAACAAACTCCGGGCCGAGATCACAGCGGTTCTCGGCCCGGGGCACCAAGTGTCGGAACCCGACACGCACAAGCTCCCGTACCTCCAAGCCGTGATCAAGGAAGTCCTTCGCCTCCGAATGATCGTCCCCTGTCTCGTCCCACACATGAACCTTAATCAAGAGAAGCTCGGGGGCTACGACATCCCAGCCGACACCCGAATCTTCGTCAACGCCTGGTGGCTCGCAAACAACCCGGCCCATTGGAAACAGCCCCAAGTATTCAGGCCCGAAAGATTCCTTGAAGAGGAATCCAGGGTCGATGCCACGGGCAACGACCTCAAATACATCCCGTTTGGGGTTGGACGGAGGAGTTGCCCGGGGATAGTGATCGCGATGCCGGTTTTGGGCATAACCCTTGGCCGGCTGGTCCAGAATTTCGAGATTCTGCTGCCGGCCGGGGTGTCCAAAATCGACACCACGGAGAATAACGGGCAGTTTGCTACCCGGATATTGAAGCATTACAAGGTTGTTATGAAGCCCATTGATGTTTAGTTAACATTTAATTACGTGTTAATAAGGTTTACTGTGCATGCTTATGGATGGTCGATTGCCACCATATAAAATGTGTGTTCTGAAATGTAGTCGTGTCTATCGGCAAATAATGTTGTCTTTTAGTTGAAATAATCTGACATGCCAACCGAGCATTAATGTAATTTCTGTACAAGACGACTGTTTTGTTGTCAAATCAAAGACCGTTTTGTTTGTAATATCAAGCAAATTTCTATTCATGTCGTCTTCTTTAAAATGTTTATGAAATTAAAAAATTGGGCTAAAGATTTTAAAAGTCTCATAAAGTATCTCAGTAACTCAAAATTTAAAGAGCATTTTAATAATATAAAGAATAATTTTAATTTCAAAAAATCATATTTTTATTTTTGCCCCAACACATTTAAAATATATTTTTTAATGTTCATTTATTACAATTTCTTTTTATTGATTGTTTAAATTATTTTTCGAAAATACTAAGAATTAAATACTTACGTAATATCGAATGGGGTGTAATTTTGGGTCTTAAATTTGAAGAGTAAAATGATTTTTTTTATTAAAAAACCAAAGTAAAGAAAGTATTGAAACTTGTTTTTATTATTTTTCTCTTTGAATTATGAAAAATCTTCTATAAAATTTGGAGATCTCTTAATACACCAGTTCTGAAATTGAGGGGATTTGGAAATCTTGGAGCCAGGTAGCTCGGTTAAATTGGGCTTGGAGCGTACAAATATTGGGCCTCTGGAAGCAAAATCTACTCTGAATAATACCAACTCGATTGGCCTATGATAATCGTTTGCGGGCAGCACAGTAAGATTGGGCTTGGAGTGTACAAATATTGGGCCTCTGGTAGTAAAACCTACTCTGAATAATACTAACTCAATAGTCAATGGGCCGATGATTAATCGTTTGACATGGGTTAAATTTGTATCAGCATTCGCTTTATGAAAATTGCACAAACATTCGTCGTTGAACAAATCTATCAAACAAAAAATTGCAATTCGATTTAATTAATTTTATTATGATTCTCGTTTTTCCAAAATATTACATATTATTGGAATTTAACTCGACTAATTTTTAATTTTTTCAAATCCAATTCAGATTAAACAAAGGTGTGTGTATTAAGAAAATATGAAATGCCCATTTAAAATTATAATCACTGTCAAATTAGCACGAACATCCTGGATATTTTCAATAATATAAATATGTAACATTTTTCGGTGAAATGAATTTGCACATAAAACCCTAAAGTGATATTTTTTTTAATAAAAATATTTAAAAAGTGGAAATTAAATCTGGAAATAGAGAAAAAGATCTTGAAAGAAATGTAGGTCTAAACCAGGCCCCCAAATCATGAAGAATCAGAGGGAGCAGACATGCCGACCTGGAATCCTGAATTTGTGTGCACATTACCATGCTTCCTTCATTGTTTCATATCCAGAGCATCGGCTTATTGTACACACCATCCATCAACAAATCTAATTACACCACTATTCATAACATACATACATACATACATACACACACACACACATGCATACATACATACATACATACATACATACATACAATATAATAAAACCATGGAGAGTAGAGAGGAGAAGCTCTTGAATTCTGCAGCTACGTCGTTTAATTCATCTGATGCTAATGGTTGAGTCTTATTTATAGCCGTGGATTCTAGGGTTTAGTGGTGGATTGTTGGGCCTTTTGTTGGACCGTTTTGATGGGTTATTTATATGGGCCTTATATTGGATCTTATTCAACCAACCCCATTCTATTTTAACTAAAGGGTTTGAAAGGAAACAAGTTTGTAATATTAAATGCAATACTCCACATATCTTCTTTTCTCTTTTTCTTTTTCTTTTTTACCTTTTGCAAAAATATATTGTGTATCATTATGATATATGTATGTGTATATATTAACTAATAATTTAATGAAACCACGTGTATTTGAGTTTGAGTGACTTTGGTGTAAACTGTGAAATTACTTTTTTTTAGTATATAAAAAATTATTTTTTTAAAGAATAATATTACATTAATTTATAGAGTTTATAATGTATAGAAATTTTTTAAAGTTTTTACTTTTATGTTTCATCCGAAGCAAAAACAGAAATGTGTGACTAAACATTTGGACATCACTATAACTATACTCTTTGCCTTTGGAGTACTTCATTTAAAATGTAAAGTTTTCATACACCAAATTTTCATACACTTAAATTCTACACCACATTTCAAACGTTATTTACTTTTAAGATTGATATTTGTTCAAAAGACCTAATAAATTTTCAAAATTTTATAATCTTTTCTTTTGATCTCATATTTATTTCAAATTGACTAAACGCATCTTTTCGCTTGATGTACTTATGCAACTATGCATTGGACCACTCAATTTTAAAACAGAGGCGGATCTAGTTAAGGTACATGTGTATAGTTATACCCCCAAATTAAAAAATAATTACCATAGATATAATAGGTAGTAATCTAAATTGGCAGTAGCTTAGTGGTTAAAGGTCCTCTTTCCACCTGAGAGGGTTAGGAGTTCGAATCCCAACTATGACAATTGATTTATTTATCCTTTTTTACTTTATATATTTATATTATTTTATAATTTAGTTTATGTTTTAATCATTTTCTTTATTTTTATTTGTATTATTGCTCTACATTTTTTTAATTATCTTATTTGATCCTTTTATCCTTATTTATTTATTTATTTAATCATGTTTTTATTTATATTTGTATTATATCTCTATATTTTTATTTAAATTATATTATTATATTTATCAAACATATTTTTCTTAATGTTATACTACATCTTTTCTTTTCTTTTTATTTATTTATTTTATTTTATTTAAATGTAATACCCAAGTTTCTCACTACTAGTGTGTTTATATAATTTAATTTATATTATGTGTATTTTATAATTATGTGGTAATTGTTTCTCAATTTTATTTATCTTTACATTTTATTTGAGACATCTGTGATAATAATGGTGACAATATGTGAATATAGGTGTGTATAAATATTTACGTGTATTAATTTGGATATATGAGTAAATTATTTTATGTGTATAAATACAATTTTCTTAATTATTAAGTATCACACGTATTTTTATTATTTTTAGCAACATAATTCAATCCGTTGGTATTTACCAACGGATTACCAACGGAATCATTATATAAATTACCAACGGAATTATTAGCAACAGATTACCAAGGGAATCGATTTTTCGTTGCTAAAAATTTACAAAACCACCACTTTACCAACGGATTCCATTGTTAATCCGTTGGTAAGTCAATTTAACAATGGATTTAAGGCTTTTACCAGCAGAATATTCCGTTGATAAAAATAGTTTTTTTGTAGTGTAATGAATTACGTGAGACATATAAAATGTGGTAATTTTTATAATAAAAAGTGATATCAAATTAATGAAAAAGTGAGAATATTATTTCATAAACAATTTATAGTATGAATAAAAAGTGATAATATTTTATAGTGATAGTGATAACTATTTTAAAAAGTGTAAAATGATACAGTCTCACACAAAACCTACCTATTTGCTAACATATACATTACTTTTACAGTTATAAAATGAATCTTGTTAATATATATTGCCAAACATTTGTATAAATCGGATTCATATTTGACCATGTTTCTATTTTGTAATTTATTGACTACTCTTTAATAAATATTACTATTTACAGATATAAACTATTACTCTTTTAAATAAAAATTATTATTTTTCAATGAGTAATTCTTTTTGTTCAAAATAGTGATTTTAAAAAAAAATAGAATTCACGTGTAAACCCGATTTACCCCAAATTCACTCGTATATATTATGCAACGTTTCATATAGCAATATACATCTCATGAGTAATTATTTTTCGAGTGAGTCTTGTGTGCTCTGTTTTTTTTAAGATTACTTTTTAGTATATAAAAAATTAGTTTTTGAAGAGTAATATTTTTTATTAAGAATAATAATAGTTCATATTTTTAAAGAGTAATTTTTCATGTATTAAAGAGTAATTGAAAAGTAATTTTTCATTTACTAAAAATAATAGTCGACAAAAGGATTCAAGTGTGAATCCGGTTTACACATATTGTAATACCCAAGTTTCTCACTACTAGTGTGTTTATATAATTTAATTTGTATTATGTGTATTTTATAATTATGTGACAATTATTTCTAAATTTTATTTATCTTTACATTTTATTTGAGACATCTGTGATAATAATGGTGACAATATGTGAATATATGTGTGCATAAATATTTTCGTGTATTAATTTGGATATATGAGTAAATTATTTTATGTGTATAAATACACTTTTCTTAATTATTAAGTATCACACGTATTTTTATTATAATAATAATTATATAATATATAATATAAAAAAAAAATAAAAATAAAAAATAAAAGAAAGTCAAAATTTGTGGCTGCAATTTGAAAGTTGAAATGGCTGCTAGCAGCAAACTTTGAAATTTGAAAGTTGAAATGGCTGCACAGCCGTAATTTTGGTTTTTAATAAAAAAAAAAAAAAAATTTCGTGTATATATATATATGGGGTGTTGAGGATTTCATCACCTCACACACTCCAATTAATCAGCAGAGAGAAAAAAAAAATTTGAGGGAAGAAGTGTGTTGGAACGGGAAGGAAGGAATTAATTACGGATCTTTACGGATCTATAGTGTTATTATTGTCGGAGTCCAAGTAAGTAGAAGTCCAACTACAATGCATAAATATGTTGTGTGTAAATTATTTGTGACTAATATGTGATAATTATGTTGTAAATTATTTTGTGATTAGTTTAATTATGTTATAAATTATTTGGGATTAATTGATTATACAAGTTGTGGATTTATGTAATTTGAAATAATATTATTGTATTATATATATCTGTGTGATTGGGAACTGTTAAAAATATATCCGTATGACTTGAGAAGATGTTGGTTATAAGGATCTGTGTGATCCAAGATGGAGTTGTTATTATAAGAGATCCGTGTGATCCAAGATGATGTGGATTTGTGTGAATTAAATTAAGTTGTTATTTTATTTATGATTAAATGTTGATATTGATGTCATAAATAATTTATGATGCATATTTAATTGCACTGGTTGCATACCATGCATAATCATGAAAGTGTTTTCCCAAAATTAATAAGATACTAATGGTGTGTGCGGCCACTATATATGCATCTCTGTCAGGGTTCGGAAAAATCGTTCCCGACATTTTTGTCAGGGGTTCGGAAAAATCGTCCCCACCACTTTGTCAGAGTTCGGAAAAATCGTTCTCGTCACTATTGTCGGGGTTCGGAAAAATCGTCCCCATTGAGCTCATTTGGGGTGCATATTATAAGTGTGTCGTGGGGATCCCGCAACATGAACAGTTTTCTAAATAAAAGAGACAAATTAGTAGATTAGGAAATAAATGCATTTTCATGCATTGTCATGCATGATTTCTACTTACTGAGATTTTTGTCTCACTAGTTTATGCATTGTAGGTGAGCCTGATAATATTTGAGTATGTGGGTGGTGTACTGTGAAAGCTGTGGAGCTTCTACAAGGTTTCGAGTGGATGTACATAGATGACGACCTGTTGGGCTAGACCGTGTGTTTATTTTATTTCCGCTGATATTTTATTATGTAATATATAAAAAAAAAATATATTGTCAACTGTTGGTGTAGATTGAAGTGGTATCAGAAACCAGTTATGTATGTTGAACTGGTATGGCCGTTTGGATAATATATATTATGTGAGGAAAAAAAATATATATGCAAATTTTATAATGATAATGTTTATATTAATTAAAGAATTATAAGTTATGAAAAGTGGGTCGTGACAGAGTGGATCACGACCCACTTTTCATAACTTATAATTCTTTAATTTATATAAACATTATCATTATAAAATTTGCATATATTTTTTTTTTCTCACATAATATATATTATCCAAACGGCCATACCAGTTTAACATACATAACTGGTTTCTGACACCACTTCAATCCACACCAACAGTTGACAATATTTTTTTTTATATATTACATAATAAAATATCAGCGGAAACAAAATAAACACACGGTCTAGCCCAACAGGTCGTCATCTATGTACATCCACTCGAAACCTTGTAGGAGCTCCACAGCTTTTACAGTACACCACCCCCATACTCAAATATTATCAGGCTCACCTACAATGCATAAACTAGTGAGACAAAAATCTCAGTAAGTAGAAATCATGCATGACAATGCATGAAAATTCATTTATTTTCTAATCTACTAATTTGTATCTTTTATTTAGAAAATTGTTCACGTTGCGGGATCCCCACGACACACTTATAATATGCACCCCAAATGAGCTCAATGGGGACGATTTTTCCGAACCCCTGACAATAGTGACGAGAACGATTTTTCTGAACTCTGACAAAGATGCATATATAGTGGCCGCACACACCATTAGTATCTTATTAATTTTAGAGAAAATACTTTTCATGATATGCATGGTATGCAACCAGTGCAATTAAATATACATCATAAATCATTTATGGCATCAATATCAACATTTAATTATAAATAAAATAACAACTTAATTTAATTCACACAAATCCACATCACCTTGAATCACACGGATCTCTTATAATAACAACTCCATCTTGGATCACACAAATCCTTATAACCAACATCTTCTCAATTCATACGGATATGTTTTTAACAGTTCCCAATCACACAGATATAATACAATAATATTATTTCAAATTACATAAATCCACAACAGTCTGTTTATGCACTGTAGTTGGACCTCTACTTACTGGATTCCGATAATAATAATATTATAGACACGTGAAGAAATATAATTAATCCGCTGCGACACATACGTTCCGGCATGGACTCCTTCCTCTCATTTTCTTTCTCTCTCTCTCTCTCGGTGAAATGAATTTGGGTGTGAGGCAATCACCTCCTCAACCCATACATATATACATAGATAAGTGGTGGGGGTCGTCAATTCCCCCTAGGCCCCTACCATCATCATTTTTTTTACTTTTTATATTATTATTATTACTATTTTTAGTCAAACTATTATTAAATGTAATACCCAAGTTTCTCACTACTAGTGTGTTTATATAATTTAATTTATATTATGTGTATTTTATAATTATGTGGTAATTGTTTCTCAATTTTATTTATCTTTACATTTTATTTGAGACATCTGTGATAATAATGGTGACAATATGTGAATATAGGTGTGTATAAATATTTACGTGTATTAATTTGGATATATGAGTAAATTATTTTATGTGTATAAATACAATTTTCTTAATTATTAAGTATCACACGTATTTTTATTATAATAATAATATAATATATAATAATATTATAAAAAAAAAAAAAAATTTTAAAAGTCAAAAAGGGGGCTGATATGATGTGGCTTGCAGCCAAATTTGAAAAAAATGGCAATACAGCCGAAATTTTGATTATTAAAAAAAAAAAAAAAAAAAAAATTTCAAAAGTGGTGGCTGCAGTGATGTTACGTATTGGCAACTCATTTCCTTATAAATAGGTGTGGGGAGGTGGTTACCTCACACCCCAAAATTTTTATTCGAAAAAAAAAAAAAAAAAAATTTTTTGAGGGAAGAAGTGTGTTGGAGCGGGAAGGAAGGAATTAATTTCGGATCTTTACGGATCTATAGTGTTACTATTGTCGGAATTCAAGTAAGTAGAAGTCCAACTACAATGCATAAATATGTTGTGTGTAAATTATTTGTGATTAATATGTGATAATTATGTTGTGAATTATTTGTGATTAGTTTAATTATGTTATGAATTATTTTGTTATAAATTATTTAGAATTAATTGATTATACAAGTTGTGGATTTATGTAATTTGAAATAATATTATTGTATTATATCTGTGTGATTGGGAACTGTTAAAAACATATCCGTATGAATTGAGAAGATGTTGGTTATAAGGATCTGTGTGATCCAAGATGGAGTTGTTATTATAAGAGATCCGTGTGATTCAAGGTGATGTGGATTTGTGTGAATTAAATTAAGTTGTTATTTTATTTATAATTAAATGTTGATATTGATGCCATAAATGATTTATGATGTATATTTAATTGCACTGGTTGCATACCATGCATATCATGAAAAGTATTTTCTCTAAAATTAATAAGATACTAATGGTGTGTGCGGCCACTATATATGCATCTTTGTCAGAGTTCAGAAAAAATCGTTCTCGTCACTATTGTCAGGGGTTCGGAAAAATCGTCCCCATTGAGCTCATTTGGGGTGCATATTATAAGTGTGTCGTGGGGATCCCGCAACGTGAACAATTTTCTAAATAAAAGATACAAATTAGTAGATTAGAAAATAAATGAATTTTCATGCATTGTCATGCATGATTTCTACTTACTGAGATTTTTGTCTCACTAGTTTATGCATTGTAGGTGAGCCTGATAATATTTGAGTATGGGGGTGGTGTACTGTAAAAGCTGTGGAGCTCCTACAAGGTTTCGAGTGGATGTACATAGATGACGACCTGTTGGGCTAGACCGTGTGTTTATTTTGTTTCCGCTGATATTTTATTATGTAATATATAAAAAAAAAATATTGTCAACTGTTGGTGTGGATTGAAGTGGTGTCAGAAACCAGTTATGTATGTTAAACTGGTATGGCCGTTTGGATAATATATATTATGTGAGAAAAAAAAAATATATGCAAATTTTATAATGATAATGTTTATATAAATTAAAGAATTATAAGTTATGAAAAGTGGGTCGTGATAGAGTGGTATCAGAGCACGGTTTGGGTCCTGCAGACTATCTATGTACATGAACTCATTCCTTGGGAGAGCAGCTTTGCGTGTAAGTGTTATTTTCCTTCTGTGTTGTTATATATTTTATAAATTATATTGGCCATGTGGTGTAGGACTTGTAGTTGGTAGACAAAATGGAAAGAATTATGAGGTGATAATACCTTTTGGTGAATCAAAGCAAACTAATCAACTTCTTCGAGGTTGTGTTATTCCTATTGAAGGAAAACAACTCCTCGCTGACTTAATTGTGTTAAATATGAATGATTATGATATTATATTGGGTATGGATTGGCTGTCAAAGTACGGTGCGAAAATAGATTGTCAGAAGAAGAGTATTACTTTTCAGCCATTGAAGGGAGAACCATTTACTTTTGTTGGGATCAAGAAAATTTTCAGATTTCCTATGATATCAACAACAAAAGCACAACGGTTGTTGGAAAGTGGTTGTGAGGGGTATCTGGTGAGTGTAATGAATGTTGAGGGGCAGCAATGTCCAGTTCTTGATAATGTACCAGTAGTTCGGGAATATCTGGAGGTATTTCCAGATGATCTTCCAGGTTTGCCACCAGACCGGGAAATAGAATTTGTTATTGAGTTACAACCAGGAACTGCTCCTATATCTAAAGCACCATACAGAATGGCACCAGCTGAACTGAAGGAATTAAAGATACAGTTACAAGAGTTGCTAGACAAAGGATTTATCCAACCTAGTTTCTCCCCTTGGGGAGCACCAGTTCTGTTTGTTCGAAAGAAGGATGGCACATTGAGGATGTGCATTGATTATCGGGATCTCAATAAAGTTACGGTGAAGAATAAATATCCATTGCCTCGCATTGATGATCTGTTTGATCAGTTACATGGTGCATCTATCTTTTCTAAGATTGATTTGCGGTCGGGGTATCATCAGTTGAAGATTAGGGAGAAGGATATTCCAAAGACTGCATTTAGTACAAGGTATGGGCATTATGAATTTTTGGTAATGTCGTTCGGTTTGACAAATGCTCCGGCAGCATTTATGGATTTGATGAATAGAGTATTTCAGGAATTTCTCGATAAATTTGTAATTGTGTTTATCGATGATATTCTAATTTACTCTAAGAATAAGGAGGATCATGCTCTACACTTAAGAAAGGTGTTAGAGATTTTGAAGGAGAAACAATTGTATGCGAAGTTTAAAAAGTGTGAATTTTGGTTAGATCGAGTTGTTTTCTTGGGTCATGTGGTATCGGGAGAAGGAATTTCGGTAGATCCAAGTAAAGTTAAAGCAATCCATGATTGGCCACAACCCTCAAATCCCACTGAGGTTCGTAGCTTTCTTGGACTGGCTGGATATTATCGAAGGTTTGTTGAAGGATTCTCCAAGATTGCTTCATCATTAACGCAGTTGACTAGGAAAAATGTGAAGTTCACATGGACGGAGTCATGTGAGCAAAGTTTTCAAGAATTAAAGAAACGATTGACATCAGCACCTATCTTAATTATTCCTACGGAGACAGGAAACTTCAAGGTTTATAGTGATGCTTCAAAGAATGGTCTTGGATGTGTATTGATGCAGAATGGGAAAGTTATAGCTTATGCATCCAGACAGTTAAGAGAGTATGAGAAGAATTACCCAACTCATGATTTAGAGTTAGCCGCAGTGGTGTTTGCACTCAAGATTTGGAGGCATTATCTATATGGGGAACGTTGTGAAATCTATACTGATCATAAGAGTTTGAAGTACTTTTTCACTCAGAAAGAGTTGAATATGAGGCAAAGAAGATGGTTGGAATTGGTAAAAGATTACGACTGTGTTATCAATTATCATCCCGGAAAAGCCAATGTGGTTGCTGATGCATTGAGCCGAAAGGCAATACAGAGTGTAGCTGCTATGACCATAAATCAGAAACCAGAGTTGCTTGATTTGCAAAAGATGGGAGTGGAGATCATTCAGGAAGGATCGTTGGAAGTAAGGATGGCAGCTCTGACACTTCGACCAACTTTGATGGATAAGATTCGACAGAGCCAACAGGAGGATAAGTTGTTTGACAAGATAAAGAATGATATCAGCTCTGGAAAGTCTTCTGACTTCCAATTGGGAGAAGATGGTGTGATTCGTTATGGAGGTCGATTATGTCTACCTGAAGTAGATGACATTCGGAAAGAAGTGATGTCGGAAGCTCATTCAACACCATACTCTGTACATCCAGGAGCTACTAAAATGTATAGAGATTTGAAGTTATATTATTGGTGGCCAGGGATGAAGAGAGATGTTGCTCGATATGTAGAGCAATGTCTGACTTGTCAGCAAATCAAAGCCGAGCATCAGAGACCAGCAGGAACTTTGCAGCCTCTATTTATTCCAGAATGGAAGTGGGAGAATATTACTATGGATTTTGTCATCGGACTACCGAAGACAGTGAAAGGTCACAATGCTATTTGGGTTATCGTGGATCGATTGACTAAGTCAGCTCATTTTCTTCCTATTTGTTCTACGTATTCTATGGATCGTTATGCACAACTGTATATTCAAGAGATTGTCAGACTCCATGGAGTACCACTTACCATTGTATCAGACAGAGATACGAGATTCTTGTCTGCTTTCTGGAAAAGTTTGCATAAAGCACTGGGGACACAGTTATCTTTCAGCACAGCATTCCATCCACAGACAGATGGTCAATCAGAGCGTACAATACAAATCTTGGAGGATATGCTCAGAGCGTGTGTATTGGATTTTCAAGGTCAGTGGAGTAAATTTTTGCCTTTGATAGAGTTCTCGTACAATAACAGTTATCAGTCTACCATTGGGATGGCTCCATATGAAGCATTGTATGGGAGAAAGTGTAGATCTCCAGTATATTGGGATGAAGTTGGAGAGAGAAAACTTTTGGGTCCAGACTTGATTCGTGAAATGTCAGAAGCTGTTACTCATATACGAGAGAAGATGAAAGTTGCTCAAGATCGGCAAAAGAGTTATGCAGACAAACGGAGGAGAGAATTAAAATTTGAAGTGGGTGATCAGGTATTTCTGAAAGTATCTCCAATGAAGGGGATAATGCGATTTGGAAAGAAAGGGAAACTCAGTCCAAGATATGTTGGTCCGTTCACTATCATTGAGAGAGTTGGCAATGTTGCCTATAAGTTGGAGTTACCAGCATCAATGTCTAGAGTACATGACGTGTTTCATGTGTCTATGTTGAGAAAGTATGTTCCAAATCCATCTCATGTTCTCAGGCAGGAACCAGTTGAGTTGAAAGAAGATTTGAGTTATGAGGAAGTACCAGTTGAGATCTTGTGGCGAGACGTGAAGAAACTCAGAAATAAAGAAATACCATTAGTAAAAGTATTATGGAGGAACCAAATAGTTGAGGAGGCTACTTGGGAAAGAGAGGATGAGATGATGGCTAAATATCCAGACCTTTTCAGGTAAGTAAATTTCGAGGACGAAATTTTTATAAGAAGGGAAGAATGTAATACCCAAGTTTCTCACTACTAGTGTGTTTATATAATTTAATTTATATTATGTGTATTTTATAATTATGTGGTAATTGTTTCTCAATTTTATTTATCTTTACATTTTATTTGAGACATCTGTGATAATAATGGTGACAATATGTGAATATAGGTGTGTATAAATATTTACGTGTATTAATTTGGATATATGAGTAAATTATTTTATGTGTATAAATACAATTTTCTTAATTATTAAGTATCACACGTATTTTTATTATAATAATAATATAATATATAATAATATTATAAAAAAAAAAAAAATTTTAAAAGTCAAAAAGGGGGCTGATATGATGTGGCTTGCAGCCAAATTTGAAAAAAATGGCAATACAGCCGAAATTTTGATTATTAAAAAAAAAAAAAAAAAAAAAATTTCAAAAGTGGTGGCTGCAGTGATGTTACGTATTGGCAACTCATTTCCTTATAAATAGGTGTGGGGAGGTGGTTACCTCACACCCCAAAATTTTTATTCGAAAAAAAAAAAAAAAAAATTTTTTTGAGGGAAGAAGTGTGTTGGAGCGGGAAGGAAGGAATTAATTTCGGATCTTTACGGATCTATAGTGTTACTATTGTCGGAATTCAAGTAAGTAGAAGTCCAACTACAATGCATAAATATGTTGTGTGTAAATTATTTGTGATTAATATGTGATAATTATGTTGTGAATTATTTGTGATTAGTTTAATTATGTTATGAATTATTTTGTTATAAATTATTTAGAATTAATTGATTATACAAGTTGTGGATTTATGTAATTTGAAATAATATTATTGTATTATATCTGTGTGATTGGGAACTGTTAAAAACATATCCGTATGAATTGAGAAGATGTTGGTTATAAGGATCTGTGTGATCCAAGATGGAGTTGTTATTATAAGAGATCCGTGTGATTCAAGGTGATGTGGATTTGTGTGAATTAAATTAAGTTGTTATTTTATTTATAATTAAATGTTGATATTGATGCCATAAATGATTTATGATGTATATTTAATTGCACTGGTTGCATACCATGCATATCATGAAAAGTATTTTCTCTAAAATTAATAAGATACTAATGGTGTGTGCGGCCACTATATATGCATCTTTGTCAGAGTTCAGAAAAAATCGTTCTCGTCACTATTGTCAGGGGTTCGGAAAAATCGTCCCCATTGAGCTCATTTGGGGTGCATATTATAAGTGTGTCGTGGGGATCCCGCAACGTGAACAATTTTCTAAATAAAAGATACAAATTAGTAGATTAGAAAATAAATGAATTTTCATGCATTGTCATGCATGATTTCTACTTACTGAGATTTTTGTCTCACTAGTTTATGCATTGTAGGTGAGCCTGATAATATTTGAGTATGGGGGTGGTGTACTGTAAAAGCTGTGGAGCTCCTACAAGGTTTCGAGTGGATGTACATAGATGACGACCTGTTGGGCTAGACCGTGTGTTTATTTTGTTTCCGCTGATATTTTATTATGTAATATATAAAAAAAAAATATTGTCAACTGTTGGTGTGGATTGAAGTGGTGTCAGAAACCAGTTATGTATGTTAAACTGGTATGGCCGTTTGGATAATATATATTATGTGAGAAAAAAAAAATATATGCAAATTTTATAATGATAATGTTTATATAAATTAAAGAATTATAAGTTATGAAAAGTGGGTCGTGATATTAAATCTTTGTGTTTTTCATTTTAAATCATTTAAATTTTCCTCAATTGTTTGTACCCAAATTATTAATGGTAAATTTATACTCCCTCGGTCCTGTCCAATGAGTCTTTTTTTTTTGCACGTAGATTATGGAATATTATTATTTAATATGTATTTAGTGGATAATTGTATTAGTACCCAAATTATTAATGGTAAATTTATACTCCCTCGGTCCTGTCCAATGAGTCTTTTTTTTTCACGTAGATTATGGAATATTATTATTTAATATGTATTTAGTGGATAATTGTATTAGTGGGAAAATGAAAGAGAACCTTTGAGTGAGACACCCAAAATAAAAAAAGACCCTATTTGCATGGGAGCTAATAATATTTTTATAGTTACATATCATACCCCAATTTTCAAATCCTAGATCCGCCCCTATTTTAAAATAGTTTATATCCAAAATGCAAAAACTAAGTTGAATCTTGTGAATGCTATAGTGAATATTTTACCTTTTACGCAATTAAAATAACTATAAATACATATATATAAATGAAGATAAGAACAAATACAGGGATATATTTATGTATATAAATAAGACATAATATCACTTATTCCAACCATATGTTTTACTTTGTTTTCTACATTTTAAATGAATGACGCGCTTCATTATAACATTCTAGAGGATTTAATAATTATTTATTGAGTATAATTTTTTTATATTATAAAACATCCATATAATTTGAATTAGAGAATCCAATATATGAATAATGGAGTATTAAATATACTAGGCATATTGTTTAGAAAAAAAAAATGTAACTCAATTATCAAGAAAGACAATTTACCACCTTGACTTACCGCATGACTTGACACAATTTAACTTTGAAACGTGGGATCCTACGAAACCGTCTGTCTGAAAAACCACAGGCCGTAAATCTTCAGAATTTAACAAAATAAAAGAAAAAAGGGAAAAATGAAATCCATAAAACCCCAATGCGAACACAGGAAAAAGATTTTGGGGCGAAACTACATCGTTGATGAACTGTAAGTAGGCGGAGGAAGAGTCTTCAATAGTCGTGCATGCATTTTGTTAGACCTCTTCCCTTCTGCATGCACTCACGCTTTCTCTCTCTCATCCCCACTCTCTCTCTCCTAACTGATAGATACACGTCCATGAATCTATTATACACCCTCACCCATCGTCTTTTTGGTCTTATTTTATTCAATTTGATTTTACTCTGGCCTTAGCGGAATTCTCCACCGACCACCGCCGCTTTTTTTTTTTTGGGTTTCTTTTTTTTTTCGCTTTTTTTATTGTAGTCTCAGATTCAATTGAGGTTTCTAAGTTCATGGTATCAGCAATTGGGCACATGGGTTTTGTGTTTGTTTGAGGATGGTCGCATGCGGACGTTGAAATTGCTGGAATCGAAGAAGGTGAGTGAAGATGAAGTTTTTAATTTACAATAAAATGCGAAATTTGAGTTTGTGATATGAAACAGTGCTCGTTTTGGAGAATTGGAGATACGGGGGTTCCTCGATTTTCTTGAATTTATTTGATTTGGGCGACAATTTGATGGTGTTTTAGGGTTTTGATTGTGATGATTTTGGTTTGGGGGTTTGCAGGAGTGACTGAGTTTTAGAACTGAATTTGCGAGAAATGGGGTCGGAAACTTGCATGAATGAGGCGTGCCGTGCAACGACGCCGTCTTCGGAGTTGAAGAAAGGTTGGAGCTTGAAATCAGGTGGATTTGCGAAGCTCTGTTACAAGTGCGGGTAATTTCTTGAATTCCAATTCTGACCCTTGTTCACTGATGCTGCCATTCCTCATTGGCTTCAATTCTTGGAGGGTAGTTTGGAGATGTGCAATCTGGATTCCTAAATTACCGCCGTAGAGTGTATACCGCTATGAATAGATTCTTTGTTTATATGCCATTTCATTTTTCCTATATTTAGTATATACGTATGCTTTTCAAAAGTCTTTACCTGTTTTTATCCCTTTTCCCATTGGTTAGATTTTAGCTTCGTGGCATTATGGTATTTGCCTGTTCTTTTTTATGTTTGTTGAAAATGGAGTTGCCGTTCTGAATGGGATTGAGATGAAGTGATTCAAGTATGTAGTTAGTGTTGGACTAGTTAGGAAAAAATTATACACCGTCCGACGAAAATCTCATGAATTGTGGTGTGAGAGCAGTCAAAAGGTGTCATTTGATTGTATTATGCAACTTGACCAAGAGCTTATCACTTTGACTATGCCTTTCCTGTTTAATTATATGAAAAGGTTTAAGCTTTTCATCTTTGAGTTGTGAATGTATAATTTATTTGAGTTATTTCCGATGTTAACTAGGAGAAATGGGTTTAACGGTGAATTTATGGACTGATTTTGGCAATGATGTATTTTTATTCTCCTCTTGGCTCATTTGTTGGATTCCCTTTTTTTTTTCTTTGCAAAGATCTGTTTGATTGCTCAATGACTTGCTAAGTTGGCATTATTTTTTGTACTTTATTTGATCATTGAATTTCGTCTGATATGTGGTGACTATATGTGGATTTCAGATCAGCCTATGAAAACTCTATTTTCTGTGAAGCATTCCACGCTGAGGAATCTGGTTGGAGAGAGTGTAGGATATGCAGGAAGGTAATAATAGTTTTACACATATTTGAAACGTTACTCTTGGTATTGTTTAACCATTGAAATTCTATATGCAGATTGTTCATTGTGGATGCATTGCTTCAAGGTATCTATACGAATACATGGAATTTGGTGGTGTTGCATGTATAAGTTGTGCTAAGCGTTTGGAAATTCATTCTGCAAAGACAATACAGGTTAGTGGATAACATCTAGAAAGATGCTAGAACCTTACTTTTATCAGGAAACCATGTATTTGCGATTAATTTCTAGACTTTGTAAAGAAATGGATAATGATAATATGCTAGGAATAATTACAGTTGCTTTAAGCACTTCACTGTTTTTGAAGCTCAAGTCATGGCTGCGATTCATGAATTTCTTCAAATACTGCTGCTGTAAGATCATGCCTGTGGATTCTTCTTCTTCTTCTTCTTCTTTTTTATTTATTTATTTTAATTTTATTATTATTATAATTAGTTTTCACGCTCATAGATTTTTTAATAAAATGTCCATAAGGTTGCTGATATGCCTTGTTTGATATGTTCATCTTTTTTTCGTTTATTAGATATTCAATAATATCTAACCTTATTTTAAAACTTCTTTGTGCACGACTCATGTTCTTACTAATCTTTGGCGTTTTCCATAGAACACCATGTGCATAAACACAGTGGATATCCTTAATTTAGTTGCTTAAGGTTCATTTCTACTTCGACGTACTCGCATACTTATACTTCGACTGGTTTTCTTGCAGATTCCTGCTGATATTCCCAATGACAAAATTTTCATGAGAAGTTGTATCAGGGACAGTCAACCCATAGTTATTGAGAATAGAATTAATGATGACAAGTTTAGCTCAGAGACGCTTATGCAGTTGACCAAGGCCATCGGGGTCAACAGCATTACGTCAGCATGTGAACCACTTAAAAGGGAAGAATCCATGTCTAAAGCTCTGGAAAGTACTAAACATGTACAAAATCTCTCGCTACATTGTTCATCACCACCTTTTGTCAGACCTAACAACAGCAGACCTAATCAAGGGGTTAAGGACATGTATGAATCTCTAGCTAAGCCATCCCTAAATTTCTCTTTGACCCCCTTAGGTGGTTCAAGCAGTGCACTTCCTATTAGTGGTGGGGCGGTTATAGAAGGAAATGAACAGAGCAAAAGTTCTTTACAGCATGGACAAAGGGGTCGTCATTTTTCTCCTAAGCCGCCGAAATCTAGCCCAAACACAGGACCAGATACAACTAAAGGAGCTGCTTCACAAACACGTGTTCCTAGGCCTCCTGCTGAGGGGCGGGGGCGCAATCAGCTACTTCCTCGTTACTGGCCGAGGATCACAGACCAAGAATTGCAGTTATTGTCTGGAGAGTATCCATGATAATTATGTCAATGCTTTTACCTTTATGTCATTTTTAATCTGTATATGGTCCCTTTATTTGGTTTTTGCCAACTTTTTCAGATGTCTTTTCATGAATATATTGTGTTTACTTTAATTATCATCTTCTAGATTAAAATCCACCATTGTCCCATTGTTTGAGAAGGTACTGAGTGCCAGTGATGCCGGCCGAATTGGTCGTCTGGTCCTTCCAAAAGCATGTGCTGAAGTGAGTAACTTGTATTTTCCAATAATGCTCTTGTCTTGGAATCATCTAGAAACTAAGATCTCTGTCTTTTCTTTCATATATATGTGAATCATAATATTTTACACAGGCATACTTCCCTACTATCAATCAATCAGAAGGTATACCAATAAGGATTCAGGACATAAAGGGAAAAAGGTGGACATTTCAATTTAGATTTTGGCCTAATAATAACAGCCGGATGTACGTATTGGAGGGTGTGACCCCTTGCATTCAAAATATGCAATTACAAGCTGGTGACACAGGTACATTATATGTTTGTGTACCATGCTAACATGGTAGAAGTATTTGAAATCGTACACTGCTTACAAAGTGATTTTTTATTTGTGTAGATTTTTCTTATTATCTTTATTTGACATTTGATAGGAACTCAAGTGGTCTTTGGAAACATTCTATGTACAGTTCTTGTTACCGCTTGTTTTGATACTACAGACTTTGATGGAGCTTCTGAGGCTTTTTTTGTTTTTGTTTTTGTGTTAGAATTTTAATACTGATGTTATATTCTTTATCTTGTTATTCTTCTTTGTTTCTTCTCGTTCTCTTTGACAGAATTTGCTTACAATCAGCACTAACTATTTCCTAAATTGTTGATTAAGTATTTGTTTTGTTGATTTCTTGCCTTTGTAATTCATTTTCTGCCTTTCTTATTTTTTGTTACTCTTTGATGGAGACAAATCCCCTTATTTTCATGCCTTCGTTGTCATTTGAATAGTGATATTTAGTCGGATAGATCCTGGGGGTCAACTCGTCATAGGCTGCCGGAAGGCAACAAACAATGTAGATGTGCAGGTCAGAAAGTTTTGACATTTTTCCTTCTCTCCCTTGGCTACCCCCCTCCCTCAACCCCATTTATGAGAAATTAAATTCTTAATGTCATATATGTTCGTTTGGTAACAATGTAGGATCCACAAACGCCAGCTGCTTTAATTAGTGATTCTCCAGGAGAAGTATCATTTTCTGGTGTTTCTGATACTCAGCATTCCGTATGTTCTCCCATTTTAATTTCTTACCCTTATTCCTTAATATATTTTTACATTATTCTAAAAGAGAATACTCCAATGACCCATAAAATTGGAAGAATGGAGGCAGAGTCTCTGATGATTCGCAACAGCAGCAAATGACCACGTCAGAGAAGAAGAAGGCCAGAAACATTAAAAGCAAGAGGCTTCTCATGCACAATGATGAAGCTACAGAACTGAGGGTTACTTGGGAAGAAGCACAGGAATTGTTCCGTCCATCTCCGTTGGCCAAGCCAACTGTTGTCATGGTCGAGGACCATGAATTTGAAGAATTTGAAGTAAGTAAATTTTCATGCCACCATTATTATATGAAGAAATGCTTTTTCTTGTTCATGCTCTATGGTTTAATGCTAATTTCAGGGAGTGGTTGCATTTAAATCTCGGATTTCCTTACTTTTGCTCTACTACTCTGTTTTGATAGTCTTCTCGTAATGTTTAGGAACCTCCAGTTTTTGGAAAGAAGACAATTTTCGTTTCTAGACCTTCGGGGTAAGTATACAATATTTATTTTAAACATTTGAAATTTTCATTATTGTACATCAAACAATTATTTTGTGCAACATACTACTGATTTTGGCCATGTTGATAATCTTATCAGAGAGCAGGAGCAACTAGCTCAATGCAATAATTGCTCAAAATGGCGAAGGTTGCCTGTACATGCTCTTCTTTATGCAAATTGGACATGCTCTGATAGTGTCTGGGACTCGAACAGGTCAGTAACCAAAAAAAAAAAAAAAATTTAAAAAAAAAATCATGGGGTTAAAAATGCTGGAATACATAAATTATAAGGTCATATTTGTTTATATTATTCAAAGGTCATATTTGTTTATATTATTCAATATTGAGAGGATAAGATGTCCCAAGTTTCTCCTTCATGCCTCTTTAATATATTACTATCATTATTATAGAATATATGTTAGCAAAAATTGAAGATGTTTTCAATAGTTTGGTAATTCTGGTTCTCTGGTTAAGGAGATTCTGATTTCTGTCGTGAATCCCACTGTGCAGTGGAAATGAAATAACAGTATCTAACTATCTTGTTATAACTTGTGTTAATGGCATAAGCAAAGTAAGAAGTGTATTTGATTCAAGAAATTTGATATTTATTAATATTGGAATAGATCATTGAATTTGACTACACGATCTGTGTACCTCGATTACACATCAACATACATTGTAAGTTTTGGAGTTTTACCAACGCAAATTATCAGTAGCTATTTCTGCTCAGTAATTTATTTCTCATCCTTCATCAAATTTTCTCATACTTTATTTGGCTCATGCAATCTCCGGACGCTCATTTACCGTGTTGTAAATTGAATCGTCATATCTATCCTTTCAAATAGGTGTGGCTAAAATATTAAGCCCTTCTGTTAGCAGATCTTTCTATTCATATAGTGATTTTTTCTCAGGTGCTCATGTTCTGCTCCGGAGGACATGAATCCAAGGGATCTGGATTTTAATGTTAACAAAGGTAATGAACATTTGCTTGGTCTAGTTGTCTGAATTCCCCCCCCTCCCCCAACCCTCTCTCTCATCTCACCCCATCTGAATGCAATCCCCCATTCTCCTATTGAGCAATGCTCTCTCCCTTTCTAGATTAGATTGTACATGCTTCCAATCACGTTATAATACTCGAATAGTGCCCCTTTATGCATTACTTTATGTCGCTGTATATTTTTTATGTCCTAAGTATGAATAATATCAGTGACATTTATCATATGAATTTATATCAAATTTTCTAGTGAATCACATTGTAACACAAATTTTATCCAGCATTTTTTTGGGTTGTGTTCCACTGGTTTCAATTATTAGATGATTTGTCATTTTAGAGAACTATGGTGTATAGTGACCCGGAATTGCTGCATATTTTCTGGAACTTCCTTGTAAGAGTATATACTTCTAGTACTCTCATGAACATTGCTAACTCGTATTTAACGACAACTGCTGACTTCTTGTCATGGTAACTATGGGGTTAGTTTGTTAATCTCGATGCTTGCATTTACTTTACAGACTACAAATTTACATATTTTGCATTCGTTTCGTTTCAGATTATAAGAAGCAAAAGATTTCAGAAAGCAAGGTGTCCAGAGAGGGGGAGCCCTCAGGGTTAGATGCCCTAGCAAATGCTGCTGTTCTGGGAGACAACATGGGTGAGATTGGAGAGTTTACAGCCGGAGCCACCACGAGACACCCTCGTCACCGCCCTGGCTGCACCTGCATCGTCTGCATTCAACCGCCAAGTGGAAAGGGGAAGCACGAGCCTTCGTGCAAGTGCAATGTATGTATGACAGTAAGGCGGCGTTTCAAAACCCTAATGATGCGTAAGAAAAAACGGCAAGCGGAGCTCGCCCAGGGGAAGGGCAAGTCCCCTGCTAAACTTGATATCGAGAAGGAAGACATTGCTGGGCTTGCACTTCTTAATATGAACAGTGGGGAGAACGAAACCGAAACGAATCAAGATGTTGAGCGGGCCGATCCGGAAGAGACGAACAAGGGAAAGTTGGATTTGAACAGCGATCCTCACCGTGAAGATGAGATTTCAGCAGAAGAAGCTGGGATGGGACTCACAACACTGATGAATACTGCAAGCTTTCCCTCGGATGTGCATTTGGGGCAGAATGGAGTCTCCAGTTTAGAACCAGACGTGCCCTCTCGAACATCCGAACCTATCGAAGAAAAGGTTGCCGACGTATTGGGAGACGCGGAACAGGAAAAGCAGTCATGAAAACGGGTAATATCGTTATAGTTGTATTATTTTCTCGAGATCATAGATTTGTGTTGTTTGATTATGTAGATAAATCGCGTTTTGTGACATCAGAATCGTGTTTCGTTTGCTGTACTCTGTTTTATACATGATCAAAGTAGAAAGAGGGCTGTTGATTTTGTGGAGATTTGAGGAAGTTGGTAGTTTGGTGTTCTTTTTTACACTAATCATAAAATTTCAATGCAAACAAAGTGTTATTTTCTCTTCTTAATTTAAATCCTGTACATTTCATTTTTCTTCAAACCAAAATTACGTTTCTAGACAAGAAAATGATTCTTACCTATCTAATCTCAACTCTAACATGCTCTGTATGATCAGAGTTTTCCATCAATGGCTGTCTGCAAGTAGGACATGAGGAGTGAGAAACCAACCATCTCTCTATACACTTAACATGAAACACATGATTGCACCTGGGAAATATCCCTACATCTTCCCCTTGCACCATATCTCCCAGGCATATAGGGCACTCACTTCCCCGAAAATCGACCCCCGGTTTGTAGGCCGCCACGGGAATCCGCCTGCACCACTCTTTCTTGAGGCTGCCGGAGGCGAACTGCACGGCCACAGCATCCGTCGTGCGGTGGCTGCAGCGGAGCACACACCGGACGATGGAGTTTAATCCTAGAGCGCAGAGCAATGCACAGAGCAAAGCTGCCAAGATGATCACCATATTGCTGTCGAAACTGGCGCCCCCGATGTCGTAAGGGCCGCCTGTCGTGTTACCGTTGGGAGGGGTGAGGGTGAGGTCCGACCCCAGAAGCAGACGATAGGGACGAGTCATGACAATTGGCATTGGTGTTGAAGTTGGAAAGATGAGTGAGAGATGGATGTGTTTGTTTGTTAAGGTAAGTAAGAATTCAGACAGGGTTTTTTAAAGCTGAATGATGGTGTGTTGGAAGGATTCCAACAGGATAGAAACATAGAAAAGGTATCCAAATTGGCATGAAGATAAGAAAGAAAACTGAATAAAGGGGGTCTCTTTTATGGGTTTTAGGGACCAATAATCTTGATCAAGGACTGGTCCTGTGAGCATAGCATCATTCTAACTTTGAGAGGAGAGAGAGGGGTGGTGGGGGGAGATTTGTTCAGAGGTGAAGGAATGAAAAGCAGTTGGCGTAGTGGTGAAGAAGCCACTGTAGAGCATTGAACAGTGACTTGTATGGCTAACCAAAACTAAAAGGCAAATTGTTGATATTTGAAAACTGACAAATCAGATATTTTTAAGCTAGCAAGATTTTTTATATTCAACTGATTATAAAGACAAAAATCAAATTAATAATTGAGTGTCATTTTTGAAAAGATGTAAATATAGTACTATCATATATAATTAGGTTGAGTGTATATTGGGTGCACCCGGTGCAAGGGTGCACTCATATATGTATGTCTTTTTATTTTATTTTGTATACATATTATTCTATTTTGTATATGTGTTTTGTAATAATTGTATACTTTTTTCACATTAAGTTTTCATTAAAAAAAACTAACATCCATATGTGTATAATTTTTTATTGAATATTATATACAAATTTTCATTAAAAAAATTAACAATTAAATTATATACATTTTTACTCTTAATTGTATATGTTTTTGTTTATATTTGTATATGAGTGCACCCTACCTTTAGGTGCACCCGGGTGCACACTATAAATTGTCAATTAGCTTTGGCAATGACTTGTGTACAACCTTCAATTGGTACAACCTCCGGTACAACCTCATTCCTTCACTTCAATGTGTGTTTTCCTCTTTTTTTTTTTTTTAATTGTTGCTACTTTTTTTATTTATTTTAGGGATATAATTGTAATTTTACCCTTGTGGTTTAGGGTATAATTATCCCCTAGGGTTTAGGATTTAGGGTATAATTGTAATTTTACCCTTGTGGTTTAGGGTATAATTATCCCCTAGGGTTTAGGGTATAATTGTAATTTTATCCTTGTGGTTTAAGATATAATTATCCCTTAGGGTTTAGGGTTTAAGGTATAATAGTCATTTAAATAAAAAAAATTAAAAATAAAATAAAAACAATATTAATGAAGGAGCAGGAATTAATTAAGAAGGGTGGGGACCAAGGTTGTACCAATTCAATTGGTACAACCGGTTGCACCCTAGTCCCTCTCATTAGCTTTTTTTTAATAAAAGAAAACGGGTAAATTTAGATTGGATGTATAAAATTAGTACAAAATTGAGTTTTCTGTGTCATTTTCGTGCATCATCTTCTGTGCCGTATATTAAGTGATTGACACGTAAGAGGTGAAATAAATCCAACCATTGCCCCTGAGATTTAAGGTTTAGGGTATAGTGTCTCTCTCCTACGTGTCGTCCATTTAACGGGTGTGACATAAAAGATGATGTACCAAAATAGCATAGAGAATTCGAGCCCAAAAGTATTTTTTTCATATATACCATTACTGTATTAAAAATCTCAATATACTGAATTTTTCTATGCCATGCCACTATCCTTCATAACGTTGAAAAAGAGAAAAAATTGATGCTGCCCATATGAATCTTGCAATTTAAGGGCCTCTTTGGTTGAATATTGTTTTTTTAAGACACATTTTGATTTAGCCCAAATGAATCGTACAATTTAATGGCCTCTTTGGTTTTTATTTTTTTTTCTTTTTTCTCAATAAGAAAAACATTTAATTTTGATTTAGCCCAAATGAGAATTCGTACATATCCCAAAGTCCAAGAATTTGTGTAGCCCAAATTAATACGATTCAAAAAGCCATGCTTTGATTTAGCCCAAATGAATTACTACCGTATGTTTTAAAATGTTTAAACAAAAATTAAGAAAATGAAAATTACTACACCCACCATCCTGGTCTACACTAAAGTTTATTTTTTCAAAAGTATTAAAATATAATATTTAATATGTAAATATACAGCTTTTAGGAGTAATTTTCCATAACTTTAATTTGAATTAAATGGATGAGAGAATGTATACTATTTTAGAGATTTTAGAGTGTTGATTAATTTTATTTATTTATATTTTTTTTATAAGACTTCACTTTTTAAAAATGAAAATGTATAGTATATTCTATTTTGGGGTCTAGATGTCTTAACATACATGTGATTTCAATCTTACAATTAACATATTTATCATTATAGTTCTTATTATATTTTTATGTGTTTAATTCCCTTCTAAGCCCATTAATTTAAACAATGGGCTAGGTGTATTACAACTTAAGGAGGAGTCATGAAACTAATAAAGAATTAAGACAATTCTCATACTTATTTCTTTTTATGATATTTTTAAATTTTATTAACTCACATAATATAACTTTAATAAACCAAACACTCATAAAATTGTCTTCCAATCTATAGCTTACCAAATAAAAATAAATAAATAAATAGTTATATGAGAGTGCAGTAATTGAAAAATGAATAATTTAGCATTCTACAGACTACAGAGTGAACCCCCAAATCAGCCCATATCTCTACTGCAATCATCTGCATGCCTGTCCATGGCTCACTAATTTATCACCAAATAAGCATCTTTTTCTTTTGTTTTTATTCAAGTATGTATATATAATTGCCTGATTACACCCAATTACTGCAATTATACTACCTGCGCTGCCCTCCTTTCTGTCCCCTTCACCTCATACTAACATCAAAATCTCCTTACACTTATTAATTAACTAACTAATCATTGTCTTCCTACAACTTTTTTTTCTTACTCAACTAAATGACAAAATTACAACCCATGCTTAGGATTAGTTGGAACAAAAAATTATCTTTAGTATTTATTTTGGGATTTAAATAGGATAAATTAACTTTATATCAAGTCAAGGTACAAGAATGAGAGGCGATGTGTGAGAGGTAGGTGAAATTTATGTAATCTAGTTTTACTGATCTCCAACTAAAATAAAAATGAATTACATTATTTTAAACCTGAATAAAAAACGAAAAACAGAGTTACTATAAGGTATTATAGAACATAAACCAAATAAGAATGTGAACTCAATCGGAATGCTCTACCTATCATAACCATGATCGTATTTTTTTTGGATCTAAGATTCATGGCACAAGTACTTGTTGCGTTTACTTAATACTATTAATTTGTTTCTGTAAAAGATTCCAAAACATAATTTAAAAGATGTAATGATGAGGAAAAAAGATATTGATCCGATTTGTAGCATTCGTGTTAGTTGCATGCATGTGGAGGGGATGGTCCTACAATTAAGAGGCCATGTGCCCCCTAAACAATAACACCATTTTTTATTCTTATAATATAAACTTAGTTTAGCATTTAGTACATTCAAAATTGTATTTGTCTTTTCTTCTCTCACCTTTTCTTGCATTTATAATTCATGCATTCCTTCATTATAAATACCTCATGATTTACCCCTCCATTTCTCTCCTTTCTCACCTTACCAAACATCTAATATTCATTAAAAAATGGATGCCATATCAACTTGTCTTACATTCATGATCATCCTAAACTTTCTAGGTTTGAACATTGCTAAGGCTGTTTCCGGCGGTTGGCAAAACGCCCACGCGACTTTCTATGGTGGTGGGGATGCTTCCGGCACCATAGGTATGTTCGTACAAAATACGATCACTATATAATGTGGTACTCCCTCCCTCCCACAAAAATTGACATATATCCTAAAATAATTTTTTATGGGACGGAGAGAGTAGTATAAGTTAAGGTTGTACTATAAATTAAATTGTTCATGTTTTAGGAGGAGCGTGTGGATATGGTAACTTGAATAGTCAAGTGTACGGCACCAACACGGCAGCCATAAGCACAGCCCTATTCAACAACGGGCTGGCTTGCGGGTCGTGCTATGAATTGAAGTGCAATGGTAGCCCGGGGAGTTGCTTGTCGGGCTCTATCATCATCTCGGCCACCAACTTCTGCCCTCCGAACTATGGATTACCTAGCAACAACGGTGGCTGGTGCAATTCCCCTCTACAGCACTTCGACATGGCCCAGCTCGCATATCTTCGAATTGCTCAATATCGGGCCGGTATCGTGCCGGTTGCCTTTAGAAGGTTCCTTGCACATTTATTATTATCATAACCATCTCAACATGCATGAATCCCTCATTATATAATACTATATTCATTTATATACAAATACAATAATTTTGAGTAAACACACATGTTTGACACACCGGATCTTCTTTTGTGCATCATTTTTTATATTATTGCGCACAGGATTTAAGTTTTAGGCTATAGTTTCTCTCTTCTCCGTGTGGTCCATCTAACGGGTTTATCCTGGCCCCTATAGAATAGTCAGGCCGATGTGGAACCCTAGTATAGTCAGGTCCACTCAATCCACTAGCATGATATTGTCCGCTTTGGGCCGTCACTGGCCCACACGGTTTTGCTCTCTGGGCTTCACACCCAAAAGGTCTCATGCTAGGGTGAGTCTTGCGCACACTTATAACCCTGTCGCCATCCCCATTTCTAAATGCGGGATAAACCCAACACATCTCACGTAAAATGATAAGAAGTACTCCCTAAATAACATTTTTTTATGACATTTGGTGCAGAGTGGCCTGTGTGAGGAAGGGAGGGATTAGGTTCACCATCAACGGCCACGCGTACTTCAACATGGTAATAATCTCCAACGTCGCAGGTTCAGGAGACGTCCATGCGGTCTCAATCAAAGGGACCAAAAATGGGTGGCAACCAATGTCCAAAAACTGGGGGCAAAATTGGCAGAGCAATTCCTACCTCAATGGTCAAACCCTCTCGTTTCGAGTCACCACCGGTGATGGAAGGACCGTCACAAGCTTAAACGTGGCACCCTCTAATTGGCAGTTTGGCCAGACGTTTGAAGGCCGTCAATTCTAACATTACAAAACACTATATTAAATATTTATCCTATTTTTCCCTATAATAACATATCAATTTTTCACGATTATTATCAGGGATAATAATATTAATAATAAATCAACGATCTATTGATTTTTCATTTTCATTTATAAAGTTATTATTGATTCGGTGTAGAGAAAGTTGTAGAGGTTGAGAAGGGTTGTAGCAGAGATAGATTATTAGTTAGTACCCTCTTTGCCTTGCAATGATTTTTTTATGTAGTTTGTTATTTCGTTTCCACAATCATATATTTTTAGCGTTATATATAAAATTTAATTCTTTTCTCTCTTTTTTTCTAGTTGGTTGAAATTTGAACGAGATTAATTGAATTTATTACTTTATGAATAATTATTAGATTCGAATATTTTCTTACCACTTATACTATATATATTGAGCACACTAGGTTGTAATATTCCATTATGTAGCATATGATAAATAATTATTGCATTCCATGTTAGGTAGAATTACCGTACATTTGATTCGGACACTATTGAAACTATGAATATTGATAAATTATTATTTGTATTCAAATTTTATTGTTGATTGAAATTTAATAATTTTTTATTGGAAAGAAATTTTTTTTTGGACAAAACAAACTTTCGGTATATACATATTTAAATCAGACATCTGATTTATATAAAAGGTAAATACTTATATCAAATAACTGGTTTACATAGTGGTTTAAGTTATATTATATTATTAGGTTTAATTTTATTATTAAGATTTAATATATTTAAAAATATAATTACTTATGCTATTTTAAAATGGGAGAGTTCAAATAAGGTGTCTCCCTACATAAAATAAGCTCTATCTACACGATTTATAATACTACAATTTTGTAGTAGATAGATAATACAATATCATGAGTTGTAAAGAGTGAATGCTGCACCAAGAATATTGTATGCATTAATAAATCCAGATGATCTAGATGCATCAAAATATAATAATTGTAGTATAATTTTAGATTCATTATGGGATTTAACTGGTCCACTAACACACGTTAAATTTGACTCATAATTTTATCATCTACTATATTTTTCTTTGAAATAAGATTTACATACCATTTTCATTGATAAAATAAAAGGACAATTATCCTTTGGATATATCATGAGTTCAAAACTTATATATCATGAATTATTAAGAATAAAATATCCTTTTTAGAAATTGAATGAATGGATTCGGTCTTATACGTAAGGGTGGGATGTGTCGTGCCAAAATTAATAGAATTACAATTAACACCTTAAAAATTAGTAAATAAATTAACTCTACAATACAACATACACAAACACATTAAATTATTTAATATGTGCACCTTTATTAAATGTTGCAAAAAATCCTTAACTAATTGAAGGATCGATAACCAAGCCAGATTATAGTGGGCCGAAGGAAAGAACATTGGACTGTATATACCTTATGGGCCAATTTGAAACCCAATTAATACAGGTTCCGTGGGACCGCTATAAAGATCTTGCTTATTGAAATCCAACACAGGGTTCTTGTGGGCCGAAGGTGAGAAATATTGGACTATGGGCCGAATTCAAGCCCAGTAGGGTTTCACTGAACCGCATATAAAGATCTCGCTCACTCTCTCTCATAACTCGGAGGTCTAAACCCTAGAGCATATCAGAGCTGTTGCCGAGCTCCTGAGATCAAAATTCGTTGATCGACAATGGTAATAATCGGTATCCTGTGTATTAATTTTGAATAAGTTGGATAGCATTTCTGTTTCCGCATTTTCTTCTGCTGGATAAATCATTCTTTTGTTGCTAAATTTGCAGACCTTCAAGAGAAGGAACGGAGGACGCAACAAGCATGGCCGTGGCCATGTCAATTTCATCCGTTGCTCCAACTGTGGGAAATGCTGCCCCAAGGTATTTTTTTCTTGTCAATTGTGGTAAATCTTATCCTTTTATCGAATTCAGCTTTATTGATTACACCATTTGTAAATCCCTTTTAAATTCTGTGGATCTGGTTTTCGTCCTGTATTTCTCTAGTGTTGTGGACAAAAATTGCATTTGTTGTTATACATTTTTCAATCACTTGCAGATTTTTAGCTTATAAATCTTTAAAGTTCTAGTTTCAGTGTTTTTATTTATTTTTCCTTCAGAAGTATATTCGAATTCTATGATGCATTGAGTATAGTTATTGTGGCGATTTAGCTAGGCTTTTCTGGAATTTTGGTCTTAATTTGTGCTGATGTTATGGAATTTTAGATACATGATTGTTTTTACTAAAACACATAAGGTTGAGTTTTGGTGAACCTTAGTCTTCTTTCAGGGTAGTGTAATGTGTAAGGTGTATTATATGTAGATTGTACATTCCCATATCTTTTACATGATCTTATCAATCACTAGTGTATAAAAGTTGATGATTGCTGTTCTAAAACTTCCTTTTACAGGACAAGGCAATTAAGAGGTTTCTGGTAAGAAATATCGTTGAGCAAGCTGCAGTTAGAGATGTACAGGAAGCTTGTGCTTTCGATGGTACGACTTTGATCATACAATTAATTGCTATACTAGTTACCTTAACTAATTGTCAGGAAGAGAAAAAAAATGATCAAATGCCTTGTTTTGCAGGGTACGTTCTTCCTAAGCTGTATGTGAAAATGCAATACTGCGTGTCATGTGCCATTCACTCCAAAGTTGTGAGAGTGCGTTCTCGTACTGATAGGAGGAATCGTGAGCCACCTCAGCGCTTCAGGCGCCCAAGGGTCAGTTTTACTTTTCCTATTTGACCCTAGATATATGTGCTCGACTCGTCCCCTATCCAGGACTAATCAAGTTGATGGAATGCAAGTTTTACGATCTATAATTTTCTTAATATACTAAAGGACAATACTTAAATTTTGTTCTCGTGTTAGTCCACACTTGGCTCAATGATTAAGTCACTTTAATGACTACAAATATATATTTTAGGGTATATTTATCCAAATTTGTGACATTGAGATAAAATGGTCAAATGATATTGCGAATAGAAAGCCAGCCTCTTTAACTAGATAATATAATTATCCAAATTTGTGACATTGAGATAAAATGGCCAAATGATATTGCGAATAGAAGTTGATAGCCAGCCTCCTTAACTAGATAATAATTATCCAAATTTGTTTAGGCCTTGACCTATAACCAATGAATACCAATGAATGACACTACTTTGAATCCAATTATCTGAATTTCCACAACTCATATTAGACTATGAAATATTGTTATCAAATTATTTTGGTTCATTCTTAGTTCAGTGCTCATTTGTTTTTTTATCTCATTTACAGGATGATATGCCAAAGCCTGGTCAAGTTCCGGTGCGCCCTGGTGGCCCTAGTGGACCACCGGTAGCTCCTCGTACTTGATTTTATGTTTGAATTTTAAGTAATTTGTTGATTCTGTTGTGCAATTTCTTTTCCATAACTGTTCAAATTAGATACTTTGCACATTTGTCTTTGAAATTGCCAGTGTTGTTGAGATTTAGTTAAATGTTCTAATTCAGTTCTGTTTTGGAAGTAGTTTTTTATATCTGATTGGAGAAAGTATTAGAATTGATGGATGAAGCTATTTGTACTACAATTAGAGTAAAAAGACATTAATTTGAATTTAATCTTCAATATATACTTGCCAAAGATTATTACATACGTGGACAAGAAAGTTTTAATTATTTGACAAGAAAAATTTAATTATTTGACCAAGTGAGCATGATATTTCTAACAAAAACATTACCAAAATATGGGATCACTAAATGCCTTTCTAAACATTGATTTAAATAAATATGGGATCACTAAATGCCTCTCTAAACATTGATTACATTGATACTCCAAACAGATGTAATAAAAAAATGATGTAAGAATCAATCATATGGTGTACCCTCAGTTAAATAGATCTTTCAATCCTTTCATCCAACAATGTGGCAACTTCACACTAATATTTCGGGCAATAAGGACAAATTATAAGGCTGCACTAGCAGCAGATTCACGTTCAATCATCGTATGATTGCTGCAATAGCTGACCTGCTCTTGGTAAGTAAATAGTCAGTGTTTTAGTTCCTGAGTTCAAATGTCCTCATCGTATGATTGCAGCAATAGCTGACTTGTTCTTGGTCAGTAAATAAAAGTCAGTTTTTTAGTTCTTGAGCTTAAATGTCCACCAACTGGCACGCATATAAAGATGTCCCACTTTCCTTAATACCGTTTGGGAAGAGCTCAAGAGCTAGCCACCACGTCCCATCTCCATATAGTTCCATCTTCGCAACTGCAGAGAATGGTGCTGTGGCCACAGATAATACAATAGTCAAATGCTCCAGAATCATATGAGTTCAAGGTAACAGTCGAAATGGGGTGTATTTTACCTCCCATCAAAAGACATGGCCGTTAATCTAATTGGTGATTTCGACTGAACATGAGATAATCTGAGAATGCAATTAAAATAAAAAAAGTGCATAAAAGCAGATCAAAGAAAAGTTATTAGAGAAAGAAAGTAGCATGGATAGAGTAAGGAAAGAGTAGATATAAACCTTGCAACTAGAACTGGGGGGCTGGATTGCACTTCCCATACATATATCTTCCCTTCCCTATTTCCTAGACAACATCAAAGACAAAAGAATATGAGAAATATGCAAGTGTAGTTGATTTTTTTCTCTCCTTTTAAAGAGCATATTGGAACTCAACACCATTGAAAGATTTTCAACATTACAAGTACAGGACAGGATACACTTTTCCCACGTGACAGTTCCTTGGGTATACTACAATGGTGAAACCAAACAGGCGACGTAACTTTTAAGAGTCCCTGGACAGAATGCCCAGCTTTCCTTCAAGAAGTGGAATGCTCAGTAGGATATTACAGTAAGGTTATCAAAGTACAGAATATGAAGTTGCTTCTAAAACTGATACGTTTACAATGCAGTACCAAACATTTCATTCACCTGCTTATTCTCTTAAAATTGCAACACATTTACAGTTGACTAAACATGAGGGAGTCTGAGCTGCATGAACTTAGCTCCCTTCAGGGCTTGATATAGGATGTCACATTTGTTGAGGTAGCTGACAATATTAGAAGGTAATATTCTAAAGGTAACATTATCCACAAATGCATATTGGTTTTCTTGATTAGTACTACTACTGGGTAAGCTTTCCAACTTGAGATGTGCTGCATACAAGAAGTATCAAATTATTCTACGCTGCTCATTCATGTCATTTTGAAGGTGTAGGTTATTAGAGGACTCAGAGTCTTTTTTATGTGCACATCGAGAAATTTTCACGATCAACTTGGGGTTTTTCCTGAGTTGTAAACTAAAATCTTATGGGGAGTGATAGTTCCCATTGTATGTTAATCTTCAAAGAAATTAGAGTTTTTTATTTTTTATTTTTCCTGAAGAATTTGTATCAGATTGTTGGGAGCAGAACTTAGAAGGCAGATTTTATGGATCCAAAGGCACAAAGACCTTCACAATATGTTTGACATAAATGTGGTCGGAGATATGAGTATCATGTCATAATGAGCTTGTCTTCCCCTTTTAGAATTCTGAGCAGATTGCGCCCACTCAAGGACTGTAAATATTTTCTTTATCAACGAACGCATCTTTTGTTTCTTATAAATATATAATTGGAGTAATAAGAAAAGAGAATCACACCAATCAGAATAAAGATGAGGATTACCTACTGCAACAGTCTTGTAATGGAAATCACAGGAAAACTTGATAAACCAAATATCACATTCAGGAACAGGATATTTCTGAAGGATGTCAACTGTACCCTGAACAAAAAACATCATGCTTTGCATAAGCAATCTAGGTTTCTATGTAAAAAATTAATTACCACATATATGCATACATTACAACACAAGTTAGATCAAAAGATTTAAATCTAACCTCTCCAGGAGATTGCTCTTTCATTTTTGGTTCCCACAAAACAAGTTCATTATCAACACTCTGCAAACACAGAACAAATTGTAGCCGTGGGAGAACGAAGTTTCTAACTCAGAAAGAGATATGGAGAGCAAGGCATTCGGATAGACTGAAGATTCTTAAAAAAATAATCAGATATCCTGTTTACATCCATCAAAATCTCTGATATCTCTAGTTCCTGCAGTTTCTTGCTGAGTACTTTCAAAGTATAACACTGTAGAACTACATGTGAACGTTGTATTTTTAATTCAGTAATTGAAAAGATTTTAGCTGCAATAGGAGAGGTGAACAGAGACCTTAGACAAAAGAAAAGGCAAAACAAAAAATCCTTTTTAAATGACTGGAGTTATGATGAGAAGCGCCTGTTCTAGTTAACAACTTTCCACAATAATTTACCTTAGACAGCATGAAATCACCAATCCAACGGTTGCAGTCAACATAATTAGTATGTATAGATGCAATAAATATCTGGAGAAACAAAAACAAAATAGATAGATGAGTTAAAACAGTTGCATACATTACACATAATTGATCCCTAGCAAGCTAAGTAAAGGGAAATGGAGAAAACAATAAATGATCACTGACTGGGAACTGCACGTATTTTGTTGGGAACTTGGACGGAAGATCTGTCCACGTAAATGATTTCTCTACGTACGTCCAAAATTCTGCAAAATTTCAGTATATACTAATGAAAGTGTTCCAAGAGATTCACCCAAATAATCAAATAGCAAGCTAATCAAGTCACTTTCAATGATAAGACTTGATATATTGCCAATTTTGGGGTGAAAATAACGCAGCTTACTGCTAAACGAAATACCGATCAGTAACTAACAGCACGGCAGGTTCCACGGTTGCAAGTTAATCTTATTCACATAAAAAAGGAAAGAAAATCAAATTTAAAAAAAACATCTGAGAAGAACCAGCCATATTCATGATTCTACATAAGTTTGATAGAGTTTCAAATAGTAAACAGAATTCTGAGAGCAAAAAAAATGATAGATAGAAAAGCAAGCACCAGGTTATCTAAATTACATAATTAAAATAGGAAAAGGTAAATAACCAAAAAAATTAGGGCAAAGTGATTTGATTCAGAAAGAAGCAACAGTGCAGCTAAGCACCATGAGCCACATCTCTGAAACACATATTAGCATTTTTCATTAGGTGAGTCTCTTGGGAGACCATCTCTCGGACTAAAATACAACAAATAATCCTTCAAAGTGTTTTTATTTTTTCCCTCTTAATATCCCTTAAATAATGAACATCGTCATTAGAGAAACCCAAGTATTGTGGCTTTTTTCAAACTGAGGCAGGAGCTGTTTCGGAGGTTTGCGCCTTTTTTCTGCACCCGAGGCGCACCTCTCCCACATCCTTCTAACCCAACGATAACATGAAAAGGGGCGTTACGCCTCTGTTAGCTTCTCGCCCCTAACAGCTACGGTAATTAAGAAAACCTTTAAAACACTACAAAGGGGCTCAGTCTAACTAAATGTTCACCATGAGTCAGTCACACAAGTTTTTTGTGTTAAACATTTTGCAAGTGACACTTGGTCCATTGTACAGGGTAAAGAAGATAAATAGCTCTACCTTTCATAGACCAGATCTTGATTGTGTTATCCATTCCACAGCTTGCAATGCGATATATGTCAGAGGGATGGAAGTCCTATAGGGATCATTACCCAATGAAAGAAAGAAAAAGAAATGGAGAAACAAAGAGAATGAAGTGATAGAAGATAGGAGGTTCACATACCACGCTAAGAACTTCATTACGATGCCCTCCAGCACCCGCAAATATCAAAATGCATATCCCGGTATGAATATTCCACAAGCGAACAGATTCATCCTGGCCAGTTTCTCATGGTTAGAAGTTAGACAAGTTTTATTCAAGTTAATGCCAGAAAGTATACTAATCCCCCTATTATGAGAGATTATACAAGCAATAAGTCACACGGATACACTGATTCAACATCCACTCAAGCAAGAGATTACATAAACAAAACTGCACTTACTTTACTTGCTGACACAACAAGGGACGGTTTCAGCGGCTGAGTTCGAATCTCATTAATTGAATCCCCATGGCCGACAAAACTCTGCAGATATAATGTCAAAATACAAAAAGTGGCCATATATTCTTCGCCTGAATTCGACATGGCAGTCTAGAAGTAGTATGAATGCTCAAAATCTAGCTTCAAGGAAAAAGGTACCTTGTATATCTTCTCGTTTCCAGTATCAATAACACGAATGATTCCATTAACTCCACCAGCCACCAAAAATGGAGTTCCATCAATATTGCAAGCCCAACTGACTGTGTAAAAAGACTCGTCTTTCTGATCTACGCAGCAAACGGAATACCATCTGAGAATACATTTCACGTTTAAAACTCAAATTTAATAACTGTGGAGCGGAATTCCTTACATCTTCATCAATGTAGGATTGCAGTACAGCTATAACACCACCTTCTAGGCACTGGTATACAGTCACCTAATAAGCACCAAATATAACAATCGAGTTCAACAAAACACCATAAAGAAACCTAGAGGAAGTTCATAACAATTAATCACCATAATTGGAAAAAAGGTGAAGAAAAAGCAGATTTATTTTGTCATTTACATGGAGAATTGGACGAAATACAACAAGGAAGAGAATCATCGGAGCAAGAAGAGTGAGATTACATACACGATTGCCACCGGCAGTTGCGAAGGCGTTGAAGTAGCGGGAATCAATGAAGTTGAAAACGACGGCGTATATGGGTCGTTTGCCTTCCTGGAGTCTGTTGGTGACCCTGTACTCCCGCTTCTTCGACGGCGTTAGGGTACCAACCACCGGCTCGCAACCCAACGGGATTTTCGCCATAACACACTGAGTTAACTCGCCGGCGAGGGTTTTAACTTTGGAACGAAAATCGCGCAACAAGAAAATAGTCGTTGAATTTTAAAACCGATTTCACCACTTGAAATTGGAAACCTGGTTTGCTATTTCTCTAATTCACATTACACTCTCTCTTGGATATTAAATATTTTTTTTATAATAAATCTTAATCTTAATGTTAATATTAATATTAGATACACAGTTTCTATACATAATCATTTTAAGATACATTATTAAAAACGGATTACTACATTATTAGATACACAGTTTCTATACATAATCATTTTAAGATACATTATTAAAAATGGATTACTTTAATATTTAAGATTAAAATACTCATTTTACCTTAATAATCAAAATAAACCTCATTTTCAATATCAATTTTAAAATTTTCTATTTTTCTTAATCCATGAAATATTTCCTAATGATTTTAAATGAAAAGTTTCTTGAAGAAATAAATTCTCACATTCATTTTTCACTCTTAATAACAATTTGTGCAGGAAGTGTTAAAAAAATAAAAAAAAATATGCACGACTAACTTAAGAAAAGAGTTAATAGAAGCACAGAGTGCCGTGAGAAACTACAGCTGAGCTGTATTTATGGTTGGTAGGGTAGGGGAGGGAGCAGGGAGTGGACGAGTGTAGGTTAATAGGGAAATTGCCATAAGAGAACTCACCACTTGTTATCCTGCCGCCCCTACCGTTCCAAGTCGCTGTCCAACCCCCCACACAGAAACCCCAGATCATCAGAGGACACCAACGCACTCTCTAGTTGGGCAGACTTCCAAGCAATTTCTTGATTCAATAAGGAGATAACTTTCTCAGCTGTTTCACTTCTCTTCTGTAGACCATTCACATCAGTATACATCTCACCTAACTGAGCATCCTTCTCAACTAGTATATTCTTAATCTGAGACACCTCCTCAGATTTTCAACCAACTTTAAAGCTCTCTCTAGTTGGTCAAACTTCAAAGCAATTTCTAGATTCAATAAAGAGATCACTCTCTCAGCAGTTTCAGTTCTCTTAACAGACCCGTTTCAATCTCAACCACAACTTTAGCAAGAAATGCACCAAAAATTATTTCAAATTTTGCACGAAATGCACAAAAGATCCGTCCACATTACACACGAAATGCACAAAAATTGATTCTAAATAAACGGCACGAAATGCACAAAAATGTTCTACACGAAATTTGGATAATGTTCTGCACCTTGTGCATCTGCAATCAAAACTCACGCCCGGTAACATTTGGGGGAAAAAAGGAAATAATTGGGATAAGGCAAAAGCTCCTGCGCCCTATATTCTATTTAAACCTGTGTATTTCTAGGGGTTTAAATTGCGGCACGAAAATTGCAAAAGCGCACAAAATGTGTTCCGTGCGCCCGGGTGCACAGGAGCCTCACTCAATTGATGTTCATAAGCTTTATGGGAAAATTTAGAATTGGGAGCAAATTTGACAATCTATAGTGAAATAGTGTAGTTGGGAGTAATAGTTTTAAGATTGTATATATCATCATAGTAAGTTTGACTTGATATAAGTCGTTTATCTAAGAAGTAACTAACTCAATCGTAAAATGTTTCATTGCAAGTTAGCCCTGTGAAATTAATTATACGAGTGATAAATAAAAGCCAATACTTTCGTTTCGGATTTATACTTTCTGAAATCCAAATCAGAGACATGTTATTGTGGAAAAATTGATGTGGATATCGAAACAATCCGTGAACTTCGAGTGGTTTTGGGCTCAAAAGCCCACTTATTTTTTAGCTATTTAATGGCCCAATTAAACAAGGAGGGTCCAAATATTCAAGCCCACGAGGAATTCAACTCTCAAAAGTTAATGCATGGTTGAACGTTCAAGCATTTTGGCAGCTAAATAATTAAATTGATCCAACTAAAGATGATGAATCCAAACAAACATGAGTATTAATTTTCCGATGTAGGCTCTTGTAAACTGGGCTTACATCATAAACTTTTGTAAATCTTGTGTTCTCCTTAATTAAAATACTCTAGCAATACATATGGTATATAAGATTGGAAAAGGAGACAACATGATTTACACCGTAAACTCGATTTATACAAGTTTTTATGTAATTTTTCTGTTTAAAAAAAATAAAAAATCATAAACAATTGAATTGATCTGGTGGTGAATCTAGAAACCCACTTACTGTTTGGACAAGTTAATTGACTGGATTAAAATAGATATGGTGGGCTATTTGAAATTTGAATGTACTGGTTGATTGTTTGACCGTTTTCAGTTTTTACCCTCAAATCCTTTGATAATCAAATAAATAAATAAATAAATAAACATTCGTTGCACTTGGGACAGTACATCGGAATACGATTTAATTGTTAGTTCAGATTTTAATTTAATTTGCATTATTAAATTAAAAAAAAATTAAAAATAACTATACTCTAGTTTAACACTATCAACCCTAAAATGCACTCAAAAATCACCCATAAATTAAATGATTGCTATGACACTTTAAAAGGTAAAAGTCGGACACTTTGAACATATTTATGATTTTTATTATAGCAAACACATGCATGAGATCGTGTTATGTGAAGATTTTTACGTAAAGAAGTGATAATATATTTTATAATATAAGTGATACTTGTGATAATGAAATTTAATAGTTGTGTAGTAGATTATTTAATAAATAATTTGTAATATAAATAAAAAGTAATACTATACTTTTAATGAAAATATTAATTATTTAAGAAAATATAAAAACAATCTCACGTAAAACGATTAAATATTCCTTCTTTTTATCATTTTATAAAAAATATTTAATCTAATGTATTCCTTTAAAAGGATTTAGTCTTAACTCGCTAATTATATTACTGAATTTGTTATTTTTTAAGTATCAAGTGAAATTTGATAAGTATTTTACTTCAATTTCCATAAGAGTTGGTCTTCGTTTATAATAGTGTGTGGATACAATTGATAGAATTAATCAAGTGTGGAAGGTGTAATACTTTAATGATAGAATTATATTTTATTAAAAGAGTATCCGATTGAAAGACCAATAATATTAACATAATATTTTTTATATTTTTTTAACAACAAACAAAAGAGTTTTTATTAAGATTTTAAAAATGATATAAGGAGTACTCATAATATTACACTTTGAATCTCCTTAATATATTTTATATGAATTTTCAAGATACAATATTATTAGAACATATTCAACAATGAAAAACTATATACAATCACACTTCCAATATTTAAAAGTGTCAATTAATACATTCTTCATCCGAATCCAACTCCAACATGAGTTTTGAACTCGTTTACTAAATCAATTATTTGAAATTTTTCATTACAAAATACAATAGTATTCCTATTTTTTCATTTTAACCAAATAAGACATTCTCAAAATGCAAACAAGGTCTCTCTCTATTCCTCTCAAAATTATAATATTTTTTTATTAGGTAAATTTTCGATTTAAAAAATTAAGGGTAACAGTTTTTATTCTAATAGGAGTATATTACTCCTTTAATTTAAGTGATAGGGTTATTAGATCTTAGCTAGTTTTGGATCTATATGTACAAGATATTGTCCTTCCACAAATAACGTTTTTTGATATTTTATATAAAATATTGAAAATAAAGAATAGTGACAATTTAGTGTAACATTTATTTTAGGTTTTAGTATGATATATTTAGTGTAATAAAATATTACTCCCTATTTAATGTGAGAAAAAAGATGTGAAAGATAAAATAAGGAAAAATTAAGTATATTAATTAATACTCCATATAAAAATTTTGTTAAGAAATAATATGAATATGTGTACATGGATGATTTTTAAAATTTCATGTACATGTCAATTTTAAATTTCAAAAAACAAATGTAGTTCAAATATAGAAAAGTAGTAATAATTAATTTATATATTATAATTTGACAACCGAGGATTGCTAGGTATATATGATGAATATAATAATATTGAAATACTTTATAACAAGATACTATATTTTACACGATGATTACATTAGATCACTACTTTGTTACTCAATGTGCTATATTCTATTTATTTTTGAATTGTGATCTCATAAATGTTAAGATTTATACTTGCACTCCACATGCATGCTTATCCCAACTAACTCACATTTTTTAGAGTTATATATTTATTAAAAAAATGGTGATTGCATAAATAAAATTCAATTTCATTGTGTTAGAAAAATAAAGTTTTGAATACCACCTTAGAAGTGTGATTGAGATTCTCATTTTTTTTTTCTCAGAGGAGTAACCCGAACCAATTTCATAATTACTTTTTGTAGTTTTTTTTTTCACTTTTCTGAATTGGATTCACACATAAATTATATTTTCAACTGTTACTTTTTAATACAAGAAAAATTACTTTTTAAAGAGATAAATTATTATTTTTAATTAAAAAGTTACTCTTAAAATTATTATAAATCTTGATTTATAGATTATTCTTTAATACATAAAAAATTATTTTTTAGAAATTGTGAAGTATTACTCTTCTGAATAAAAAATATTACTCTTCAAAGAGTAATTTTTTATATACTAAAAAATAATTTTACAAAAACAGGGTTCATACGGAACCCGATTCATACCAGACTAATTTTTTTATTTTCCGTTTAATTATAATTAAATCCTTAATATTAAAGATTTATGTAAAACCATCTCATGAAAATGATTTATGTGAGATGGGTAAAAAGTGAAAACCTTTATAATGAAAAGTGATCTACAATTGATGAAAAGTTATAACAGTATTGTGAAATATTTATGAACAATTAATAGTATAAATAAAATGTAATAACACTTTAAAAATATATTAATAATATCTTTAATAAAAAATGATGATTAATTATAAAATCCTCAAATAATTGAGATTATCTCATACAATTCTGATCTAAACATAAACATTAAATTTTAGGATTAGAAAAAGTCATCAACCCAAAAATTATTAAATAAAAAAGGATTCTATAATGGAACCGTTACGTACGATAATTTGTCTATTTTTAGTCATGGAGTAATATTTAACTAGTAATTGATGAATGAAACATGTGGTTTGGAGAGGCTAATAAGTAATAACAAACAAGCCCTAATAATGTTGTCTTGATTCTCACATTCATTTCAGAGTTCCCAATAAGATAGAGGAGATTAGTACATATTTAAAATGGGATGAATAATTAATTAATCCTCATGAAAGTATAAGATGTACTTATCATATTATCATCCAATTTAATGTAGAGGATAAGGTTATAATTCAATATAAAAGTGGAAGGTCACATCACTAATTAGAGATGAGATTTGTCCTAAGTCAAAAAGTAAAATAGTTAAGATGACATCGATTTTCAAATAATTTAAGTGCGGGAACTATTAATGTAGGAAACTCTAAGACGGTATATGTGAGGGCAAATTATTCCTAGAACCGAGTTAACTTTGTATTCATTTTTAAAAACTTATACGCAGTAAAAATATATACAATAATGAATAAAAATATAAACATTTTATTAGTAAATTCTCTGTTAATTATTTTTACAAAAGATTTAATGTAAAAAAATTATATTGTACAATCCCACTTAGAGGGTTGTATTTGCTTTTTGCACAGGGATTAAATAATATTATTATTTAATATATAGTGGATAGTTATATTAGCGTGAGTGTGAGCCCCATATTTTAATTATATTAGTAGGTGTGTGTGGGTCTCATGTGTGTAAAAAAGGAAGAGAGATTCTTAGGGTGAACGTCCAAAATGAAAAAAAGAGAGGTGGGACGGAGGGAATATACATTATTTAATAAAATTTTATACGCATATAGATATGAATGAATGTATGTTCCCAGATGCACAAAATATCAATTGATCATATGTGAGATGGATTATAAGATAGGTTGACCAATTTTTAAATTATGCTTAATAAGTAAAATATGTTTATTGTTATATATAATAACATTTCGAATCATATTTTAATGCATTATTTATCATGCTTAAAAAAATATATTTTAACTGCTGCTAAATATAATTTACTCTTATAGTAATCATATACTTTAACATATCTCACAATTCGTCTCATATAAGCACCAACTCACAATAATTTATATTAATCTTATTATTGAATGACACGTGGCGGGTGGAAAATCCAATTCTTTATCTGTAGGGTTTATTGGTTGACTCTAAGTATAGTTTTTCTTCTTTCTACTACGTGTCACTTATCTAATGGAGTGACATAAAAGATGTAACACTAAAGTCACACAGGAGTGACATAAGAGATGTAACACTAAAGTTACACAGAAAATCCAGAATCCTACTACTACTACTGCTATTATTATTAATTAATAATTTTTGGACTAACATATGCGGCTTGGGACATAACATGTCCCGTTTTGATTAATTTTGAAAAACTAATGTCAGGGTTTAAAATTTTGAACTTGCTATTTGGATCAATTTGATCCGGATCAATAGCATTTTATCAAGATCCAATTACTATTATATCCTCACTATTAATTTAGGTTATTTGAGTTCATTTATTAGATTAATTAATTTATTCCATAAATAAACTATAACTAAGTGATCAAATTTGAAGAGGGAGCTGCTATTTGCACCCCCAGAATTACTGAACGTACCCCAAAAATATTTAAATTGACATAATTACCCTTATAAAATTTATATATGTTCAGTTGTTGCAGCCGAACAGTCATCTAACAAACTGTTCGGTAGCAGCAATCGAACAAAATAAAAAATTATCTTATGTGTTCGGTTGCAGCAACCGAACACATAAGATAATTCTTTGTTCTGTTCGGTTGCTGTAACCGAACAGAACAAAGAATTATCAAGATTTGTGATTTTTTAATTCATATCTATATTACTGAACAGATAAAATAACAGATAAGTTTCATGACATCATCGATGATGAACAAAGATGGTGATTCCTCTCACAGTTAAAGTAAGCAAGTTTATGAATCAACAAAACTTGCTTATTTGAATCAACAGAAACTTGCTTACTTTCACTGCACCATCTTTATTTAAAGATCGATGATGTTATGAAACTTATATGTTATCTTATCTATTGGATAATATAGATATAAATTTAAAAAAATCACAAACTTTGTTCTGTTCGATTGTTGTAACGGAACAGATAAGATAAATGAATTATTTGTTTTGTTCGGTTGCTGCAACCGAACAAATAAGATATATGAACTCTTTATTCTGTTCGGTTGCTGCAACCGAACAGATAAGTTGGATAACTGTTCGGTTGTTGCAACCGAACATATATAAATTTTATAAGGATAATTATGTCAATTTAAATATTTTTGGGGTACGTTCAGTAATTTTGGGGGTGCAAATAGCTTGCCCCATTTGAATATCTATCTTATTATTAATATTTTTATTTTATTTTTTTATATTATATATATTATATTTAAAATTAATTTTAACTAATAATTATTTATTCAAAAATAAAAAAATGCATGAACGATTTATTAATATATATATATATATATATATATATATTATTTAAGATCAATTTTAATTAATAATTATTTATAAAAAAAGGCATGAACGATTTACACTACAAAAAATATATTTTTTAACAATACAATTTACCAACGAAATTCAATCTGTTGGTAATTATTAATGGATTAGCAAAAAAATAATATTTTTCTTTTAACAATGGAATGACAACGGATTTGTTCACTATTTTATCAACGGAATTAATCCGTTGGTAACTACCAACAGATTAAGAAGGGAATCATTATATAAATTACCAACGAATTATTAGCAACGGATTACCAACGGAATTGAATTTTTGTTGCTAATAATTTACCAACCACCACTTTACCAACGGATTCCGTTGCTAAACCAATTTAACAATGAAATTAAGGCTTTTTTTTAATCTTATTATTGTTGTGAGCTTTTTTTTAATCTTTATTTATTATGTTACATATGATAATTTTATTACTTTTATGTAGAATTGTAAATTTTTAACATGTTAAGTTTTTATTTTTTTTCATTTTTTATGTGTTAGAGTTTTTTTTTATGTTATATTACATATTTTATAAATATGAACAATAAGGGTTTTTTATATTTTTTATTTCATGTTGAATCCCCACAATTATTGTCTATTAGTATATTTTAGTTACTAATTAAAATTTAATGTAGATAAAGACATATACTCCCTCTGTCCCAGAAAAGTTTGCACACACTTTTCGGCACGGAGATTAAGAAAGTGATAACTTTTAGGGGTATTATGGTATTTTTTGTAATAAATAAATGATAAAGTATGTTAGGTGTGTTAGATAGAGGGGTTTTTTTGTAAATAAAGTGTATGGGGAAGGGTGATTGTGTTTGAATTTTTTGCTTTTTAAGGAATGTGCAAACTTTTGTGGGACAACCCAAAATGGAAAGTGTGCAGACTTTCCTGGGACGGAGGGAGTATTTATTTTTATTTAGTTTGATTAATGTATATAATACATTTTATTATAATTTTTTATTTTTATTAATAAAAATATTAAATTTTATTAATTTTTTCTTTTAGTTCTTTAATAATTTTTTAAGGGTCATTTACTATTGGATACATAAAATAATGCATAATTGCTATAAACTACATGACTCGACTCAAAGAGCTAATACTCATAACTACACAATTATGATTGTGATACCATAAATAATCCTATTTGTTTGTACAATTTTGTTTTGCACAATTTGGTTTGCACAATTTTGTTTTGCATAATTTTATTTTACACAATTTGGTTTTTACACATTTTATTTTTGCACAATTAAAAAAAATTCTCTTCTATTATACTCATTTCCTGCTGCTGTTATGTCATTTTGCACATTTCGTTTTCACATTTTATTTTTGCATAATTTCATTTTGCACATTTTATTTTTGCACATTTTTGCAGGAAAATGGAAAGGCTGGATAACACCCCAGCCTAGAACAAGCAAAAAATTGCAATCAAAATAGGCTAATAAGTCTATAACAAGAAATAAAACCAGGGATGAGAATCTCAATCCCATCTAATACTTCCAGAAAAGCAGCATAGCATACTTGATGAGTTGCTTTCAAAAATGAAATAAACAATAAGTTCCAACAAAAGTAAAACCAAGATTCAGAATACAGTAGGCAAGCAAGAAAAATCAGAGCTATTCTTCAATAATACAAAACAGAGGCGTAAGATTACCCCTTCCGTGAATCCGAGTAGCAGAACCGGCAATGAAACTCCGATGGCAGTCAGAGAAGGCCGTAATAGCAGCAGTCGTGGAGCCCGAAGCAACGAGCAATGACAGGGTACTAATGGATTCTTCCTAGAGAGCAGAGCACCCTGGGAAGAATAATTCTCGTACATACCTCTGGAGAGTCAGCCTCAGCTGCAGTACGGATGAAGATACAAGTCGAGAATTTATCGAAGGCCGCCAAAATCGCACGACGTGGTGGCAAGGGCTCGATAGGATACCAGTGAGTGAGCGGGCCACCCACTAAGTAATACGGCGGCAGAAAAAATAGAACCGCGACTGGAGAGATCAAGCGGCGGTGAGTAGATCCCCAAGGTGGATAAAGATCTGGGACGGGAGCTCGAGTGGCAGCCAAAGTAGAATCGGCGAGGCCGAAACACTGCATCAACCCTGGGCGGCACTGACGATGGCCACAGCGGTGAGAGATGGGAAGCCCGAGGTGTCGCTAATCGGAATCGCAACAGCAGGAATCGCGACTGAATAAAGATCGTGACCGGAATCGCCACCAGGTACAGGGGCGTCGCTAAGAGCAGGACGCGACCGAAAAAGCCGACGGCTGAGGAACCCTAGGCAGCGACTCAGATCTCACTGGAATCTCGACAGTAGAAATCGCGATCGGAACCCTAGGCGCGAAGAAGAGACTCTAGATCTGCCAGCGATGTGAAGGTGCGGCCCCGTACAGAACGGCGGGATGCAGGGGTCACCAAGACTCAAGAGGCTCCAGATCTGCCGGCGAGGTTCCAGTTGTTGTAGCAAGGCACAAATTATAATATCTGAAGAAAAATAAAAAGGGGAGGATGTTGATGAATCCAATGGATCGATACTGGGATTTTGGTGGAAACCCTAACAAAAGGAATTGGTCAAAGATCTGAATAAAGAGAGTAAATATTGATTTTGTTGAGGGTAATTTTGTCTCTTTATCTACTAATTTGTGTATCTGATTGTATTTAATGTTTTTCAATGTATCTCATAGTAAATATGATCAAAAGTGTGTATCTAACAGTAATAAACCCTTTTTGTCATATTCATTTTTTTTTTTTATTTTTCTTATTAAGTTAATTATAAATTTTCTTTTGATTTCTCAATTTTTATTAATTATTAGAAGTATTAATTAGTAACTAAAATTTCATTTGATAATATGCTGAATTTTTTTTAAAATTAATTATTTAACATTTATAAATATTTATAGACGATATATTTATATATATTTTTAAATTATAACTTTAAAATTCGCGTAATACGCGAGATTTGTACTTATATATATATATATATATTTAAAATATAAATATTTATAATTATTAGTATACAAATATAATTATTTACTAATAATTATAAACCTATATATATTTTAAATATATATATATATATAATTTTGTTTAATTAATAATATAAATTAGAAATAGATTAATATTTATATTATAATTAATATTATTTTATAAAAAAAAGTAAACAATTAATGCATCTCATTAGTTCAACTAATATGATAGATTCTCACCTAAATTTTAATTAATGACAAAGTCTCTTGTGAAACGCTACTTATGTGAGACGGTTTGTGAGACGTGTTAAACTATGTCTTTTATTAAGATAAAATATGTTTAATAATTGTTAAAATATGTTTTATAAAGTAGGTTGGATTATGCATCAAAGTATGATTTTAATTCGATTTATTATTGACATACTTTAATTATAAATAAACATATTTTATCTATCAAATAATCATACTTTAGTGATGGGTCGACCCATTTCACACCCGTCTTACAAATAACCGTCTCACAAGAGAGTATCTCTTAATTAATATACAAACTTATATGTTAAAAGATTAATTTAGACTTTGAACATTTTTAATTATTCAAAACTTACCATAACAACCCAACTAATTCGATAAAATTGATTCATTTATATTTATCCTTAAAATTTTATATTTAAGATTCCTTAGTACATCATTATCCTTAACTTTATCCATTTATCAAAAAAATCAAAAGATTATCGCTTGTATCTTATTAATCAACAAATAATGCAACACTGCCATCGTAATTTAGGAAAATTATAACTGTTAAAATGAATCTAAATCCTTCTAAAACTCGTTTCATATTGGGGGCAAGTCCATCCCATCATAGCCCGATACTTTACCTTTAAAAATTAATTGATTTTAATAAAATTTAAATCAATATTCTTGAATTTATTATTTTCGATCAACTCAAAGGAATATACTTCTCCCGTCCCGTCCAAATGGTTATTTTTACTTTAAGGAGTATTATTATTTAATGTGTAGTAGATAGTTGTATTAATGAGAGTGTGAACCCATATTTTATTGTAAGTGGGTGTGTATGAGTCCATTTGTATAAAAAGGAAAACGGACTCTTGGGTGGGATGTCCAAAATGAAAAAAATTAACTCTGTGGGACGAAGGGAGTAGTATTTTAATGGATAATAGATTGAAAGGGTATAATATTTAATGTAAAGTAGAAATATATATTAATATTGGTGTGGGTCCATAATGATATAGTGTTAGTATTTTAGATAAGTCATAGAAAATATAAAAATTAAAATGAGATATTGAAAATAAAAATATTTAAAGATTAAAATAAGAGGGGGAGTGCATAAAAGCATGGAACGAGGTTTTCCATGTAGGAGTTAGACATGCACAAAAAAATCGAAACCAACGGTTCGAATTGGGGAATCCAACCGCCAATTTCGGAACCCACAAAAATGGAATCGAAACCGGATATACTTCGGTTCAGTTCCGATTCCTCATTCTTTGGGAAAACATCGGCGTTCCGATTGGAACCGTAATTTTTTCATTTTTTTTATTTTAACGTTTTTACGCTAAAACCAAAAAATTTTTTTTGAAACCAACGGCTCCAATTTGAAGTCGAAATCTTCCTACCTTCGGTTTGATTCCGGTTCCCCATTTCCGGAACTAGAGTCGGCGGTTTCGAACCGTGCATGTCTAGGTTGGAGTACTCATTCATAACTTGCCCCACGAAAGATCAACTCATGAAGTTACGCCCTATAATTGTCACATGAAACAATGGGGGTTGTGGTGGGTGAAGTATCAAATCAATATGTCATCATTAACAGTAATAGTACAAAAAATTTAAGTCTATTTTAGACTTTTAGTACTTATTTTTATATTTTATTTTTTCCTTTAAGTGTTTGGTACCATAACTATACATTTATTTATGTTAATTCCCGAATATTGTATAAATTTGTGCATTAAGGTACATTGGACATTTTTAGCTGTATTTAGGAAATAAATGTTAAATTAATATTAAGTCTATATCTAACATTTAGAATAATCTACCATTACATTACATAACTTAAAATTCCAAACCTTAGAACTTTTGAATTTCAAAATACTACAAATTATTATCTTCACCCATTGTTCCAAAATCTAACCTACTTTAATATCTTTTTTTACCCATTGTTCCAATTTTTTATTTTTATTTTTTAAATTAAGTATTCTTCATTTCCTTTACAAACACGCACTTTTTAGAAGATTTGATCTAATTAATGTAAATTCCTATTTAAACCAAAAAATTCACAAAATCTCATTAAAGGGCATCACCTTAAATCATAACATGTAATCTTTCATTAACCTTCAATAAAATCACCATTTATACGCAAATTTAATTAAATAAATTACACTTTATATCAAGAGATCTCTTATAAGATTAATTGAATGAATTTATTTATTTATTTTACTTATAAATTGAGAAGAGAACTACAATTCAATTTTTATTATACTTCGAGAGTTACTGTTTATATATATATATATATATATATATATATATATATATATATATATATATATATATATATATATATATATATATATATATATATTATTCTCTCAATCTTAGTAATATTTACTCCATCCGTCCCGCCGAAATAGCACAATTTTATTATATTATGTTCCTTCAAAATTGCACCATTTTCCTTTTTAATAAAAAGGGTCCACCAATGGCCCACCACTACTCATCACATCTCTCTAATACGTCTACTCATTTTATATAAAATAATAATACTCCTTAATCTACGTGTAAAAGACAAATGACACACTTTGACCGGGACGGAGGGAGTACATATTTCTAATTTCAACGTTTTATTTTAATAGTTACATTTTTTTTAGATAAAACACACATAAAATAATTAATAGTACTCCATATTTTTACGGAGTCACACACAACAAATACAACAATTCATTTTACTTTAAAATATTAACCTCTCAATCCTTTACATATTAAATACTATATTCAATAATCTTAACGCTAAAAGCAAACATAACTATTACAATAACATAACTATTAAAATGAGATTGAAAATAATATCTGAATTCAGAGATGAAATAAAGAATATAATTATATCTCAAAATTAATACTAAATAAAGATTACATTTTATAAATAAATTGGAATATATGAACCATAAGAAGTAGAAAATTTAGCGTGCCACGATTTAAATAAATTTTTATCCTATATTAATTACTACCTTATATTAAATCAATCCGATAATATATATTTTAACGGGTCAATGTTTTATTTTAGGAAAAACATAATTCATGCCAAATTGTTAGATATATGGTACATAAAAAAATTGGTAATGAAATTGTGGCAGCTAGGGTGGGCGGTATGGCATACCGAAGATTTTTTGTCATACCAAATACCGTACCGAAATTTCGGTATATAAAAAATCATACCATTACCTTACCTAAAATTTCGGTATACCGTTGTTCGATATACCGATATTTCGGTATAAGAAAATAGTATACCTTCTGCTTACCGTTATTTCGGTATACCATATTATACCTAAAATATTGATATATATCATCCTATTAGATAATTTGCTATGCAGTTATACACCTAAAATTCAATAAATCTAATAAAAATTGTACTAGAAAAGTGAAAGATAGCTATAAAACAAATTCTAAAAGATAACAAATTCATAATAAGAAAAATATACGACAATCCACAAACGGCCGAATTAAATAAGAGTAAGTCTCATGAAAACCGGGTTTATGTGTAAGCCTTATTTTTTAATATTACTTTTTAGTATATAAAAAATTACTGTTTGAAGAGCAATAATTTTTATGCAGAAGAGTAATAATTCATATCTCTAAAAAGTAAATTTTCATGTACTAAAAAGTAATCGATAAATTAGGATTTACAAGAATTTGAAGAGTAATTTTTTAATTTAGAAGAGTAACAATTTATGTGTTAAAGAGTAATTTTTTATGTACTAAACAGTAACCGAGTTTACATATTTAATATATCTAAACTAGGTTTACACATGTGTTTGTCATTAAATAAATAGTACCTAAGAGATCTACACAAAAACTATATGGAACTTATATTAAAATCAACACTTTTAAATTTCATATATATGATAGAACTACGTAATTAAAAAAGAAGTACAAGATATCATGAAAGTCAATCAATTTTATCACCCATTTATAATTATGAAGAAATATACAGTAGGATTTTAGATTTAATCTTTTAATTAAATAGTGTATATATATAATTTAATTAAAAATAATATATAAATAATAATTATAATTGTATATATCATGTAGTATGGTAATATCGTATCATATTACTCAAAAATTGAATATTTTACTGTATTTCGGTATATACCGAAATACCGCGATATTGATCATTTATATACCTTTATGGTACCAAAATTTTCAATACGGTATCATACCTTACCAAAAACTTCGGCATACCTAAAATTTTGGTAAAATCGGTATTTTTCGATATGGTAAGGGTGATATACCAAAATTTTGGTATTTTTCCCCAGCCCTAGTGGCAGCAAATCAATTACCACACGCGTAAAGATTGCACACTTTTATTTTTGGAAAGAAAATCCACAACTTCTTGACACGAATTTCTCAATAGAAATTAAAAGGGATATTACTAAAATGGGGTATTATTAAAATAGGAATGAAAATTAAAAAATAGTTATGGAATCAACAAAGTGATTCAAAAATTTTGATTCTCAATACCAACCAAACATCAACAATAAAAATCAATAAACATCTATTCACATTAATTCTCTCACTACCCCCAACCAACCCACTCTATAATTATAGCAAATTTATATAATATTATGTATATATAGCATTCTAAATTATTAAAATTTAAAGGAGATAATAAAGAATATCAAATTAACCATTGACCATGATACTTTTATATTCCAATGAATTCAAAGCAAATTCAAATAAAATTAAACAGAATAAATTGTGAGTGTAGAGAAAAATAAAAGTTAGGTAAAAGAGAAAAAACTTCACCATATGAATATTCGAATGCAGTTCAAATTTATTTAATTTTATATTTAAACTTACAAATGACATAGAATCTCTTTAGATAAGTATTAAATTATTTAATATTTTATATTTAAATAATTCAATTATGATTGTCTCATATGTACACGTGGTGGACCATGATTAAGATATTCCGATGACACATTTTATAAATGTTTCCAAATAAAAAATATGTACGAATTCAAGGGAAAAAAAATTCAGTTTAGCTTTATTTATTACGAAATCTACAAAAATGTAACCGATCCCAAATTAATGTACAACCCATTAAACGACGTCGTAAGACAATGGGGTTAAACGACGACGTTGATTTGAGAATATTTTATTAATGCTCATCTATTTGACTTCCCTCTTTCCTTTCGTCGCGTCGCGTCCGGTTCTGCACGGCCAGTTGTGGATTTCTTTTCTTAGTAGTATTTTTTTTTCTGTGGGAAGAAAAGAAAATTCTGTATACGTATATTTATACGTATATTTATGTATGTATATGTATGTATAGAGAGATGGAGGAGAGGAGGTGAGGAGGGAGGGAAGGCGGTTTGTTTTGCCTTGTGTCATCTTTCTGCAAATAACTGAAAAAGGAAGGGGAGGTTTGGAGGAAGATGAATACACACACATTATTGCAGTTTTCGTCTTCTTCTCCGGATTTCTCGTTCTCTCTCTTTTGCTTTTTCCCCAACAATTGTTGTGAAAAACCAACCTTAATTCTTCCCGTATGTGTATGCGCAAACCCCAATTTCTAAACCCTCTCTTCTCTGTTTTTTTCATGTAACGACAACGACGATGGGAGCGGTTTTTTTTTTTTTCATGAAACGCCATTGCTGAACCAGTTGAAGGGGGAGATGATATGAGCCATGGAGAGTTCTTTCTGATCAATCGTGTTTTTAATTGGTTTAGTTTTGTGTATTATTGGGTTGTGTGTGAATAAATGACATCAGAGATGGGCGAGCTCAAGGTGGTGAATTCAAACGGCAGCGTTTCGATAGGTTCGGGTTTTGTTTTGGGGCGGAATTCGTGTTCTCCGCCTGATCCGGCTTTGATTAGTGAGGAGAGATTATCTGCTGCGGAGGAAGCGGCGGAACAAGTGTTGAATTGCGTGCACCCCACACTCGACTCCGAGGAGAAGAGGAGAGACGTTATTGATTACGTTCAACAACTTGTCAAAAGTCGTCTTAATTGTGAGGTAATCAGTTTTCTCTTTTACGAAAGAAATTACTAGTTCGTTTTCTTATTTTGTCAAATTTTTCTTGATATGCATGCCAGCGGAAGGTGGTGTTGTTGAGTTTATTCTAATCGCGCTTTTACTTTATGGGCTCTTTTTTCCAACGAGGTGGTGTTCATATGCTGTAGCTAATTTGTATCTAATGATTTTTGTTCTGATGGGGGATACTGTATTGGATTATTAAGCTGAAAAATTGTTAGGCATTCTTATCTGGTCATGATAAGTTGATGACTCAATGTTAGGCATCATTTGCTTTTCGAGGAAACTGAGTAACTGCTACTATTTGGCGGATTAGTGGAGCTTTTTGGCTCTGAAAAAAAGAGAAAAAAGAATGACGTGAAGAAGTTAAAAAGTGCTTTCTTGAATTTTGTACGGAGGGATGTGCACCATCCTGAACTGGGCGAAACAATACCTTTAAAATGATTGTATCTTCAGTCGGGCGGCCATCCTCGTGTGACTGTAGCTTCAATTGTGTAGGAGCAGAACTGATCTTGGTTCCATGAATTATTTTGGTACCAGGGAACGTGTAAGCCGGCCTCTCGTTGTTATAAAGTACCCTTGGTGGAAAATAATAAAAAATGTAAACATTGGGAATGTTGTTTGTTTGGTTCTTGCTTGCCAACTTGAATCTTGTTAGACTGATGCACGAGTCCGTAACAAACAAACTACAAACAAAGCATTATAGTTACATAAGGATTTTAACTTTTTTTTTACCTTTTAATCTTGTAGAAATGTTCCTAGGTGATATTCAGTTTGCAGAAGGGTGAGAGGAGTTTCTCCAATAAAATCCTAATGTGTTCTTCCTTCTAAATGACGGAGGATTTGTTTGCAGAACTGAACGGAATCATTTAATATCCTTGTAAAGGATGTTACATTGTGTAGTCTTATTAAACTTAGGACTAGGATTCTGGTTAAACTAGTTGGAAAATGAAGTTTCTGAAATGATTGCAGAATGAGAGTAGTTCTTACATGCACATTAATATGAGTAATGGACTGTAAAATGCTCTTTCTTTCCTTGTTGAATTTAATTAATTGTTTAATTTTGACTTGTTGATATTCATATCAGGCTGTCTCCTATGGATCAGTACCACTCAAGACATACCTACCTGATGGTGACATTGATTTAACCATCCTTAAAGGTCCTAAGGCTGAGGAATCTTTGGCCAACGATGTTCTTTCTCTTTTAGAGGATGAAGAGCATTGTCAAAATGCTGAATATCAAGTTAGAGATACCCAATTTATTGATGCAGAGGTATTTTGTGGTTTTTTATTCTTTTTAGCAGCCATGCTATAGATGATATTGCTAATTGTACCATATGTACTTTTCAGTGACTATTGCTCCCCCTTAAATCTAGGAGAAGATTGGGTACAACAATAAATTTTATGTGGTTACTTCCAAAGCTGATATTTGGTTTGGCTTGATATTTTCGATAGGCTTAAGTATTACAACTTTCATTTAATATGTGTGCGCTTTATGCTCTTATACACAAGTCAACAGTGACTGAAGTCTGGTGGAACTCCCTGATGGTGCAGAAGATTCTCTATTTTTTTCTTAACTCTTTCATAGTGTTGTTACTTTCATTCCCTTTTGAGGAGTGGCTCGTAGTTCTTTTGGCTTGTTTTAAGTCCCTTTGACAATGGTTCCGAATATGTTGTTTGTCTGAGTAATTATATGCTGAACGGCCACATTCATTCTATTGATGACACTAATGTTTTGTGAGGTTTCGGACTAATCTCGTCTCCTGATGATAGGTCAAACTTGTTAAATGCCTTGTGCAGAACATCGTGGTTGACATAACCTTCAATCAGCTCGGAGGAATTTCTACGCTTTGTTTCCTCGAGCAGGTAGTAAATCAGGCTCCATTTCAGGGAGATGATGTCAGAAGTTACCCATAAGATGTGCATAACTATGTTTTTGGTGCTTTCATTTATGCAGCAGAATAAATACTCAATTCCTTTAAAAGCATAGCTAAGTACAGCTTCTAAACTAAAATGATGTATGGAAAAAGTAACTTAGAGACTGATGAATTCTTTTGAAAGTGAGCACATGTGGTTGTTTGGAATGGAGATGTTGACAAACTGGAGGGAAATGTTACATAAATTAATTTCACACAACATCCAGGCAAACAACATGACATAGTCAATTACTGTAGAAACTTGGTATTCAATAAAATTGATTTCTCATTATGATAATGTGGTCTGTTCTAGGATTTCCAATCACTTTTTCAGAACTTTTAACATCTGAGACTAAATGACATACTTCTTGTTCTTTGATATCTTTTTTCTTGGACTTGTTTGGTAATTCAGGTAGATCGACTTGTTGGGAGAAATAATCTCTTTAAGCGAAGCATTATCCTGGTCAAAACTTGGTGCTATTATGAGAGCCGTATCCTTGGTGCACATCATGGTTTAATCTCTACATATGCTTTGGAAACGCTTGTCCTGTACATATTCCATTTCTTCCATTCATCGTTAAGCGGCCCTTTAGCAGTAAATACCTATTACTAAATTATATTGAATCTTCTAATTAGACACAAATGGACACCTTTAGCTTATTATTGTTCTTTGTATGTAGGTACTCTACAAATTTTTGGAGTACTACAGTAGATTTGATTGGGAGAATTATTGCATCAGTTTGAAAGGTCCAGTTCATAAATCATCATTACCTGATATAGTGGGTGAGCAAAGTTCTTCAATGATGCAATGCTGTCTTTGTTGCTTTCAGGTTACAATATCATTCTTGTTATTCTTGATTTTCATGCAGTTAAGATACCTGAAAATGGGTCGAAAGCTTTGTTACTCAGTGAAGAGTTCTTGGAGAACTGCATGGAAATGTTTACAATTCCTTGTAAGGGGGCTGAAGCTAACACAAAAGCGTTTCAGCCAAAACATCTTAATATAATTGACCCACTGAAGGAAAATAATAATCTCGGGCGCAGTGTACACAGAGGTATGGGAAAGTGTTATTGGTTCTCTCTGTTTAAATGACATTTTATATGATCAGAATTGTTGGTTTTTTCAATAATCTTTTCACTCTTTAGAAGTTAAAGAGAAATTTGAAGTCAGTTAGTAGTCATCAAGGTGATAATACAATTTTATGCTCGTCAATTCCCAAACTGAGGAGAACTTAGAAACTCTCCATTTAACTGCTACGTTTTCTTCCACCATTTATCTCTGCATTTATGTTTTGGGAAGCGGACTATAGTATGTGTAAATTGTTATGACTTGTGGTCCTTTACTCCTACTAGGCAATTTCTACCGTATAAGAAGTGCATTCAAGTATGGTGCTCACAAGCTTGGCCAACTTTTTTTACACCCAAGTGATAAAATTGCGGATGAGATTCTCAAAATTTTCTCAAATACACGTGCGAGGCATGTCCACCAACAATCAAGCATCACTCGACATTTGGCCGTGGAATTTAGTGATCAAGATTCTTCGACCGCATCTTTATCATCCCCTATAGAATTATTTTCCGATGATGGCATGGTTCTAAAGTCTTCTGTCAGTGATAATGATAATGATAGTGTTGGGTTCGAACAAGCACCTGTTTTAGAGTCCGGGAGTGATCTAGACAGATACTTAATTAGGGAAGCTTCGTTGGAGAGGGCATCTGAATCTTGTTATTCTGTAGATGGGTCTTACGTTTCAGGGCACTCTGTAATTGGGGGGAAATGTTTATTAAGCCACTCAAAGTCATCTACAGAAAATGGTAGTTTAGAGGATCAGCAAATTGACTTGGTGGACTCAGAGAGGTTTGGCTTCAACCTCTGGTTGAAGAACAGAGAAGAGCACGTGGAACCTAATAATGCATTTTTGTCATGTATGGACAACCCTGAGTCATTCTGCAATTGCATAACTGGTTGCAATTCTACTCTAAAGGACACTATTTTGGAAAATATGTCCTTTGATTTTAGAGATATAGACTCTGCAAGTGTGGGAGGGGAATCAGAATCAATTGATCCTTTGGCTGACCTCACTGGGGATTATGACAGTAACATAAGGAGCTTGCTTAGTGCTCAGCTATGCCATGGGTATGCTTCATCTGCTGCACATATGGTGATCAATCGTCCACCAACACCAGCAGTTCAAAATAATAAGCCGCGGGATGATTTTTGTCGATCAATTTCACTCAAAGAGAATGAGTTCCCTCGAAAGGATACAAACATAATGTCCACGAATCATATCAAGTGTGCTGATTTAGACTCTGTATGGCTTGGTAATGCTTTCCATTTTCGAGGGACACAAAAAAGTCGTGGAATTGGGACATTCTTCCCACATTTGGTAAATATATTGCTCTACCTTGTGCTTGTTACTTCCTATATTTAGCAGCAACCTTATTGTTATCTTCATATCTTGCAGAGTGCTTGTTACGTGGAGAGGTCCTTGCGTTGTCGGGGCAGAAATAACCCTCTGGGCAATTATAACCAACTTCATAAATTCCAAAGTAATGGCTTCCACCCTATTACTGAATCACATTCGTTTGAGAATGGTACCCATGAAGTTGTGCCTACACGAAGAAGCTATCAAGTACAAAGGAGTAGATCAGATGTACAGTGCCAATCTATTGGATGTGTGAATCAAATGAATGGGTATTTAGGTACATCTTGTAAAATTGAATTTGGATCTGTGGGGAATTTGGCAGAAGACGTGATTTCAAGGTCTTCTCTAGTTAGATGCTCGAGCATGGGTGCCCCACTGAAACAAACACAGGGTTCAACAATGAGCATGCGAGATAGGTATATGAGCCTCTCACTCCCTCATCTTCTTGAGGGGTCTTTCTTTAACATCTCTACAATGGATAACAAAAGATGAAAATGATTTTCACGTGCAGGATTGCAGGACAGGCGATCCATCTTAAGAACGAAGACGAGTTTCCTCCTCTGTGCCTATGAAGTGTTGTACAAATTTAGGCGAGCTAACAAATGGCATGACTTTTAGGTAGTTTGTAGAGACTTTTGCAGTGCTCCAAACTCAGGTAGCCGTTTTCGTTTTGTGCGAGACAGTGGTAGAGTAGAATTAGTGCATTCAAAGGTTAGGACTCCCAACCCCACACCCAACATAGCCATGAACTGAGCTTAGTGGAGAAATGAGGCCAGGTTGGCCATAAACATGATACCTCAACTTCTCTCACTTTCTTGCAGCAAATATGGTGTTTCATTGTAAATTAGACTCTGGTGATAAACTATTTTAAAGAAAAAAAATTCACTAAATTGATGAGCCTATTTCTGATCTGAACCTTTTATCTATAAAATACTAACTTAGTATCCTATTGCATTTTTTGTTCCCATCATTATCATACGTGTGATTTTTTATAAGCTTATTAAATACATGAATAATTTTTCTTTAGAGAGATGGTGTAAAATATTACTCATCTCAACAATAATATAAAAAATTATAGTAAATTAGAATTTTGGGAATAAAAAGAGTAATTGTACAATGATGAAACATGGGGGAAACAATTTGAGTGGAATGGCATGGATTGCATTATCACTCTTTATTTTGTTTAGGACGACTTTGACGTGATGATATATCAAATGTTATAAAAATCGAATTATTTTTTAAAGTTTTGACCAACAAGTAGCAATTTTTTGCATGAGGTGAGATGAGTTGTTTGATTTTGAATGAATTAGTTTGATTAATGTAAACCATTAATATTAATAATATAATAAAATGATGAGAATGATTATATATTAGTGATGGGTGGCAAACATGATACTCCTAAATTTGGTTATCAATTAAATTTGAGCACGTAATTAATGAAGTCCCCACCAAACACAAAACGTGGATAGACAAAAAGGAAAAAATCAAATGGCTAATCCATTAATCTATGGATGAGAGCAATGTATTTGTCAACACATCACTTCTCCACTTTATATATAGGTTAAATTTCTTGGATGGAAATAACTTTTAATTATTTACGAGTGCATTCTAAATATAAATATATTGTAAATTTTATTTCCAATAACGGTTTAAGTGACTAATTTGAAATTAAGAATGGAGAAAAAGCAAGAAAGAGCGTTTAGTTGAAATCGGATCCGCACCAGATCCGAATAACCCATCACTGTTCAAATTCCGGGTCAGATTTGTTGTTGCTTTGACTTTAAGTAACTCACGATGCCAAAAAACGTGACAATTATCACTTGTGGCGTACTCATACTCATGTAGATGCTCTTATAATATTATTTTATACTTTTATAATTACTAATAATAATTTATTTTTTAAAATATTATCACTTTACTTTTATCACTTTTTATTATAAAAGCTATAAATTTTTATTCGTGACATAGTAATCATCCCGGTAAGTCTATCCCTCATCACTTAAATGATTATTGTTACTTAATTTTAGTGGGAAATTCATTAAAAGACTAAATTACTGTAGATAATTAAATATTGGTTAATTGCAGTAAGATTCACACATCTTGTGTTGTAATATTTCCGATTTTTATTTTCATAATTCTAGTGGAGCATCTTATTACAATTTATTATAAATATATAATGTACTACAAAATACAATACGCAAGATGTAGAAATATTTATGCACCATAATAATTATTCCGTTGGAAGAGAAGAAAATTCAAATTTGTCATCTTGAAGACAACCAATTATAGAGAGAACTAGAATTAGAAAGAACCAGCTTCCGTCTGCCGAAGTAACGCCGTTTAAATGTTCAAACAATACGTCACTCGCATGCGCCAACTCCGTTACGTACCTTCGTCTCAGTTATCTCATGCTATCATACTATTCATCCAATAACATCGTATAATCATGTCAATGGAGAAAATTATCTAATTAATTTAATTACCTCAAATCACAATTCATCCCTCTAAATTAATTACCAATTACTAATATGGGTGCGATGGGGCTTTTAAAAGAGTTAGGCGATATCGATTAGTACATACTCGAACTGCCTTGAGTAGTTACTAAGCAAAGTCTAGCTCGGATTAATTAGATAACTAGTCTTAGAGTATGCAGGCTCGATTCACCTAAAAAAAATAAGAACAAACTCATACTCGTTGAGCAAAACAAGTAGAGATTATTCCGTTCAACTTTAAAGCTAAATGGAATTATCTCTACTTATTTTGCTAACTTTAAATAAGCATAAAATGAATTCAAATTTAGTTACAAGTTTTATCGAATCGTGATAACTATTTTATTTAACAGGTCAACGCAACAATGATGCAAAATACATTTCTACAAAGTCTATTATTGATTTTACTACATAAATATGCGAATATTAAGTATGAAATTAATTAGTTGTAAGTTTAAATAAAAGTACATAATAAATAATACTAATAATTAGTATCAAATAAATAATTAATGTAAATGTATTTGATAATGTTGAGCCTCAGTATTGGCCTATCCCACTACCACCGGTGCCAACTGACAGCTGATCTCTCTTTATATATACATACACATGTTGTATCTATATGTGCTCTCTTCTTCTCATCTCAAGAAATTCCCACACCAACGCGAAATTGTTAAAATTTAGCAACTGTTAATTTGAATTAATTCCATTTTTCTGGAATGTAAGGACGATCAATTTATTGATTCTTCGTGTAGCTCTGCTCTGGTATGAATTTTCCGCTTTATTGTTGTGGAAATCTGTTTATCATGCATGCAAGAATTTTTAATTTATGAAATAGTTAATCCCTTTTGAATCATATCAGAAAAAGGATGAATTATTCTAACAAATTTTTAATTCTTTTATGTACAGCAATAGCAATAGAATAGTTTTATTCTGTTTTGAATGTGGATGTCGCTTTTTATCAAACAACTGGTCTGCATCAATTTCCCACATGTGGTGGGCACGGAATTCGTATTTGTATATTTCTCCCATGGAAATCATGATTGAAAACCCCTTTTTCATTTATGCTTCTCCTTTTCTTCTTTGATTAATTCCCACTTCTTTTCCAGGTGAATCATATGTGCTCCTTTCGATTAATTTATTGAGTCAATTTCCTAAAGTTGTTTTGATTGTATATATTATATAAATACTTGGTGAAATGATTTTCCGAGTTTTTGTAAGCTTTTGGGATGTGCAGAACTTTTAAGCAAACATGTATAAAGTGAGGTTCGGGGAGCAGGTTGACGAGTCTACCGGTGAAGATGATGGATACATCGAAACTGATCCAACTGGTCGTTATGGTCGAGTAAGTTTTTCTGTTTTGATTATGTTTTTGATCTTTTCATGACTTTAATGTTCTGAATTCTTGAAATACAAACCTGCATATGAAACAAGGTTTAGTTTATTGATGAATTCTACATAGAAGTGAGCTCTCATAGTATCATTACTTTTAATTTTGTCATGAAAGAAGGAAAAAATATTCATGGGGATTTTGTTATCTTCTGTTGAAAAACCTTAGTTAAGTATCTTTGGTTTATGTCAGCTTTATTGCTATGTTCTTATCTTTTACTTTTGGTGGGGGTGGGGTTGTTTTATGAATTTTGTGTGTGGTGTTTCTGAATCAACTCAAAAGTCTTGGTTTGTTGAAGTAAACACCAACTTGAATTAGGACCATTTGCTATAGAGTAGCTAAGTTTATTGTTTGACTTTTATAATCTGAAAAAGAGATGATTTTTTTTTTAATGAAAATGATTGTCATAGTTTGAGGAAGTTCTGGGGAAGGGGGCAATGAAGACAGTATACAAAGCAATTGATGAGTTGCTTGGAATGGAAGTAGCATGGAACCAAATCAGGCTTGTGGACTTGCTTCATTCTCCCGAGGACTTGCAGCGGCTCTATTCTGAGGTGCACCTTCTCAGCACACTCAATCACGACTCGATCATCAGATTCTACACTTCTTGGATTGATGTGGAAAGGAGAACATTCAATTTCATTACTGAAATGTTCACTTCTGGCACTCTCAGAGAGTAATGTCCTCTCCTCTAATTGATGGCTTGATATGATCAACTTATTACAGTTCTACATGCACATTCGTATTTGAAGTCAACTCTGTGTATTTAATTAGCTAGGACACTCCCCACTTGGATACAGATAATCTTATCTTAAGCATTTACTTTTGTGAGTGCGAAAAATATCTTAGGCAATCCTAAGCATTTTGGAATATGTTAAATCGAAAAATAGCTTTTGGTGCTACGTGGCTTACAACTCAATGTTAGGTCTACTAAAATGGAATCAATATCTATGATTGAAGTTAGTTGTATATAAAGTTTTGATGTTGTGAAATCTACCCGAACCAATTTGTGTAGTTGCATATTGGCCAAATATGCGACGAGAAAGGTGTGTAGAGAAAGTGATGCCTGTTCATTTATCATCTAAAAGAAGCAATATGCCAATATGCTTTTATTTGATCTAACCTGCAATGTGTTACATTGAAATTGCTTCAATGCAGGTACAGAGCTAAGTATAAGCGAGTGAATGTTAGAGCTATAAAAATATGGGCCCGCCAAATACTTGAAGGTCTCGTATACTTGCACAGCCGCGATCCTCCAGTGATACATAGAGACCTAAAGTGTGACAACATATTTGTTAATGGCCATCTTGGACAAGTAAAGATTGGTGATCTTGGACTTGCAGCAGTTCTACGAGGATCAGGTCGTGCACACAGTGTTATAGGTACTAGTACTTGCTTGCTCATTATAATCCAATGGTTATGAATGAGTAATCTGATTATACTGTCTTTTAATTTCCTTAGGCACACCGGAGTTCATGGCACCCGAGTTATACGAAGAGAACTACAATGAGCTCGTTGATGTGTACTCATATGGAATGTGTGTCCTGGAGATGATTACTTCTGAATATCCCTACAGTGAATGTACCAATCCTGCTCAGATATACAAGAAAGTGACATCAGTAAGATCCTATGTTACAATTTGGAGATATTCATTAAAACTGATCTGAGATGGAAAGTCATTCGAGACTTAATGTTTCATTTTAAGGGTAAAAAGCCAAGGGCATTCTACAAAGTTCAAGACTTGGATGCACAAAGGTTCATCGGGAAATGCTTAGAGACTGCATCAAAGAGATTGTCAGCAAAAGAACTACTGCTCGATCCATTCCTCGCCGTTGGTCATTCTGATGATCATCCTGAGTCTGATATTGAGAACCAAAAGCCTTTCCAGAATAAAACGACTGAACTTCAGCGTTTGCAGTTGAACGATGATGTTCCTAGGACTAACATGACAATTACAGGGACGTTGAATCCAGAGGATGGCACCATCTTTCTGAAAGTTCAGATAGCTGATAAAGAAGGTAGCTAGCTCTTAGTTTACAGGCACTCAACGTGCAACACATGCATTTTTAGCTCATTATCTCTCTGTTTTTAGGTGATGTCCGAAATGTTTTCTTTCCCTTCGACATAGTAAACGATACTCCACTTGATGTTGCAAATGAAATGGTGAAGGAGCTAGATATAACAGACTGGGGACCATCAGAAATAGCAAATATGATAGATGGAGAGATAGCAGGCCTAGTTCCCAATTGGAAGTCTGACTTTCATGTACTAAACTATCAAGAAGATGATTATGATCCTCACAATCTTTTCTCCCCATCGTCATCGTCACAAGTCTCCGCTTTGGGTTCGATCACGTCTCTCAGGATGGATACAAAGCCTCCAGGAAGTCATTTGCTTCATGGTACTCTTGTTGCAAACCTTTTCAATTCACTTGCATTCTAAGCTATTCGTTTCATAACGTGTTCAAGATCATAATGAAGGGTGTTATCTTTGTAGGGGACTTATTTGATGACACCAGCTCTCAGAGCTCAACACATTCAGACAAGTATTCTAACTGGACTTACTACTCCGGAGATGAACATGACCCTGCGACGATCTCACACAGACACGAGCTAACTGCTTATGAAGATATGTTAAGCCCTTCAAGGTTCTATCCGGGAGAGAGTTCATCAACAGGGCAAAACCTTTCTAAACTTAGCCACTTGAGAAGCAAAGACATAATGGAGCCAAAAGAAGGTTCCACTTCCAAAAACAATGCCATCCCTAGATTGACAAGGAACCGGTCACTAGTAGACACTCGTAGCCAGTTGCTGCATCGCTCTCTAGTCGAAGAAGTCAACAGAAGACGCCTTTTCAAGACCGTCGGTGCAGTGGAAAACATCGGGTTTCAATCTCCCTACCAGGTTTCAGTAAAGACTGGACGGCGAACGAATGGCACGTATTCTGTTAACTTCCGAGAGAATGATCATGGTAGAAGGCAAGAGCAGAGAGCAAGAAGAGTTTGATATTTTATCAATGTGTACATAAATATGTATGTAGTTTAATGAGTTATAGTTATGTTGATACGTTTACATATCTTTTTCTAGATTTCCATCAATTATAGCAACATGGCTTATGTACATTAGCTACACTTAAAAGTAGTTTTAAGCTCGTATATGAAAAATAATGGGACATGGGTTTTACGGAACTTGGTCTTTGCTATAAATCTCCCTCTCCCTATCTAAGTGTAACTCGCTCCATCACTCTTTTTTTTTAGCGAACAAAGTTAATTGTTAGTATAGTTAGTTTACCAAGTCTCCATACATCCTTATTTCTCCAAGTCTCCTTATAACTCCCCTTTATTCGTTCTCAAGGGAATCGAACTTGGATCACTCCTCTTAGTGAGGAGCATTGGATAGGTGGTGAGCTATCCCACCTGGTTGCTCCATCACTCACTAATATATAAACCCCTCACAAATTATTTTCAATGGATTAATCATAAGCTAATAAATTTTATAGGTCAAAAACTTGCCTAGGACCTCCAACTCTGGGACAGGTTTCACCTTTTTTTTTTTTAATAAAAAAAAGTCGCATATTATTTGATAATTTATACTTTCACGTACTTATATAACAGTAATACTTTTAACAATGAATCTACCCTTAAATTGGTCTTGATGATTAGCAATATTGAAAATTATTAGAATTTTAATAAATATTTATTTTTCGAATTTATTTAATAAAAATAGCGTGGGCTCTTATTATAGTAAAATTACATATTGATATGATTATTTGAGTAATAATTGTGTAAAACCCATTAAAGTAGACAGGCTAATTAATGTCCATAATTATGTAATTATTCTATTTAAAAAAATGCAAATAGCCATAATGTTGTATTAGCATGCTATATATGTTAATTAGTAACTACGTTATCAGCATATTTATTCTAATTTTGCATGTTCATTATTTTATGTTTCTTAAAAATCCTGGAAGTGGCCCTGCCCAATTATTATGTTCGCAAGTACCCTTTATTAAAGCTATAAAGTTAAACAGAGGGGTATAAAAATTCTATTATTTTTTTAAAAAAAGATTTAATAAACACCAATAAAATTCAATAATCCCTTCATCTGAGGCAACTCTTCACCGTTAGATACGGAGTTAAAAAAAAATTCGGTCAATTTTATTGATTTTTAGGAATATTGTAGTATTTTTAAATGTAAATAATAAAGAAAATTATATAATTAGGTGAGAGTGATATTTTTTAAAATTTTAAATACGATATTGTGTGAGATTATTTATTTAGAATTTTTTTAATATTTTTGAAAAATAAATAATGTAGTATATAGAACAAATAAAGAAAGAATAAAAAATTTGTTTGGACAAAAGAATTCTACTGTTTTTTTTTTCTAGAGTTAAAGGACAAAACGACTTTGTGCATAACGTATTCTCCCTTTTGTTATTTAATAAAGCGATTTATTTTTTTATATCAATTAAATAATAATAATAATAATTATTATTATTATTATTACTCATTATCTAATTAATACTCATATATTTTAAACGTAAAATGTATAAATATAGCAGATAAAAGTGTTTATATAGTGTAAGTTTTTTTTTAACCTTCTTATTATTATTATTATTATTATTATTATTATTATTATCAGTTTAAAATAGTTATTATCATTTCTTTTAATAAATTTCTACAAAATTATTGTAATTTTGTTAGATAGTGTATGGTGTGTCTAAAAACAACGCATGCCATGAGTTCAGTATTATGGTCCAAAATTTAAAAATAAATAAATAAAATAAAAGGAGAAAGAGAGAAATTAGGAGGTACGAATTGATTCTAAAGTGAGCTAATTAAAGATTCGCCAACGTCAATTAATTTTAAAATTAAAATAGGAATCATACATGCAATTAATATTTAAAAAAGTGATGGGTATCAAATAGTAATATTTATTCTATGTTACATAATATTTTATAAGGTCATGATTGAAAAAGGAATGACTAAAATCAAATTTATAACAAACATTTACTCCGTTCAATAGAAGTTGACACACTTTTTTTTTTGTCCCATTAAAGTTGACACATTTTCTTTTTAGTACATGAGACCCACTAAAAAACAATTAATTTATACTCATGGAGCCCACATACCACCTCTAATACAACTACCTACTCCACATTAAATATCATTTCTCTCACTTCACTTTACTTCACTTTACATTAAATTATTATACTCTTTAATCTCCGTGCAAAAAAAATACCAACTTCTCCGGACAAGAGTAATATACTCTGTATATCTAAAGCGGTCTTGAATGGAGGGGGAAGAAAAAGTTACTTATTTCTAATATTTAACTAACAATTTGCAAAATGATAATGTTTTTTTAATTAAAAAATTAGCATGTATATTTAGAGTCCTAGCAAACAGTATTATAACTGTGGGCTAACAATAATATTCGAATTGAAAAAAAAATAAAAATAGAGTAACTAATTAAAAGACTTGGAATTCAGTTGATATATGATGGTCCATTATATATATAATGCTTGAACTCCGCATGATGATAATATAAATAACTTTTCTTTAAATTGATAAAATTAAATATTCAGGTCCAATTTAATTTTTCTTTATTTAAAAAAAACTTAATATAATTAAAAAAATAGTAATAAGAGGTGTAGTGTGTAATTGGGTTAATTCTTTATAATACATAGATTATTTTAATCCAAAAAATTATTAACAGCACTAATATTATTTTTTGTACGGTAGATCAAAACGTTTTTTATACCATATAAGTTAGTACCTCCCAACATACTCCCTCCGCTTTTAAGAGTTTTATTTTTTCATCTTGGATGTTCGCCTTCATGGGTTTCATTTCCTTTCTTATCCACACACATCTACTAATACAATTAAAAAATAAAATTCATATCTTTAATAATATCACTACCTACTACACATTAAATAATAATACTTTTTAATCCAAGTGCAAAAAGCAAATAATACCCTTAAAGATAGCCATACAAGGCCTTCCTAAAACAACAGATAGCATCTCCACAGCGACAGAAAATTAGGATTTAGTTGGGCTTTTATAAGATTATTTGTAGGGAATAATTAGTGATTGTTTGGTCCAAAAAAGCATAGAAATTTATGAATTGTAAGAATGGGAATCGGTGATTATATATTGATTTATTTATTTTTATTATAACTATATATAAAAGAGCCCCCCCCCCCCCCCCCCCCCCAAACAACCTTCATGTATATTCCATGTCTAAACCCATTTCCATAAAATGTTGACTCCTGCCACCCTTGTCCATACTCTGCACATATGATCTCTTTTTTTTTAATTCTTTTATATATTTTAAAAAATCATTTTCCGACCATATTAATTAAACATGTATATACCATAACATATTTGATTATAAAATAAAGTGAAAATTGGTTGAATTCGTCATTTTTAAAAAATTAAAGCACGTAAATTCGATTGTAATATCTTTAGATGAAAGAAAAAGACAGTTGTGGGGTCCAGTATCAAAAGGTTGTGGGGGCATTAATGGGAATGCAATACCATACTACTAATCCAAAGCTTAAAAATTTAATGAAAATTCAATTAAATTAAACTCGGTATTAAAGGTGGAATAGGTCGCCTCAATTAATTAACCACCAACTTATCAGAATTGTATGTATATGGCATTCAAAAATAAGATTAATAAAATTTTCTACTCCCTTCTTCCTAAATCTATACTTTGGCCTTTTTTTTTTTCTTGAGGTTAATTAAGAAAACTATTTTTTTATTTACTTTATTAATTTTGAGATAATTTAATAATTTTATGTAAATATAAATTAAGTCTTTGTTATAATAATTTTTAAATTTATCATAAATTTATTTTTTTGGCACATGCATTTTAGATTTGACGAAAAAATAAATATGAATATAAGCACGGGGAGTAGTAAAATTTGGAGTGGGAATAGGCCGACTGAATTTTCCGTTTTATTAATTTAATGTTATATTCTGAATGAAACGTAGGACATAGATAAAATTTATATCTTAAAAGAAAAATATCAAATCTTAAAAATAATATTAAAATATTTCTAATAATGAAAATATAATATAACTCTGCATCAAGTTTGTGTTATAGGGGGTTGCATTGTTTTGGTGCATGAACAGCCAAAGCCCCTACAACTGAATGATTATTAAACTTTACTTTAGACAAACAACTCAAAAGTGGCTTTACTTTAGCCCTACCTCTTCCCTTATCTACAACAATTTCCTTGTGTGAGGAATAAAATTGTGGACTACATTTAACATTCTACTCAAAATTAAATTAATAATAAACATAAAAGGAATAATAAAAGGTAGAAGAGAAGAAGACCAAATGTTTTATTTCCTTTTTATGTTCATATCTTGGATTTGCAGACCTGTCAGAGAGAATATATGTGGTAAACTAAGTGAAACCTAAATATACAGATTATAACTATAAACATTTCCTTCTTTTATGATCAGTTGCCCTTTTTCTTTACATATACTTATATAAATAAAACTAGGTAAATCAATATTTCAATTAGTTGACAATAAATTTCACCTAAAGCAATATTATTATTAGGCAAAGTACCGTTTAAATGGTGAAATATTATTAATATTTTTATAATAATAATAATAATAATAATAATAATGGTTTAGGATTTTTTTTTGGTTTATTGCATTTTTATTTATAAATTTATTATTAATTCATTTAAAATTAAATGGCAAACACTTGCGTGAGATCATCTCTCCAAATAACTTCTTTAGGAAGGATAATAAGTAATAACATTTTAATAAAAAAAATATTCAAGATAAATGAAAAGTAATAATGATCCAATCAGTGGCGGATCCATGAAATTTTTTTCGAGGGTACGACATGTAATTATAAAAATATTACTCCTTCGTAAGTAACACGTGTTTTTTGCATGCATAGATTAAGAAAAATTAATTTTTATATTTAAAGTTGCTTAGATGTGTGTAAAAAATGAGTATTTTAGATAATTTAATGAAAATATGTATAAAGTTATTGAAATATGTGTAAAAAATGATATTATTGAGATGTATTTCTACCATTTTTAGAAACATATATTTGTGATGAGGCGGATCAAAAGAAAAGTGTGAAGTAATTAGAGGGACGGAGGGAGTATTTGATATTCAAAATCGTATAATAATTAAATAACACTCTAAAATTATAATTATTGTTGACACCATCTATTTTTATTTGTAAAAAACAATGTAAGACATTATTATTATTATGAATTTATAGTGTAAATTTATTAAAAATTATGATAAATTGTGTATAAATTTGTGTTAATTAAATAATTTGAGGGTACAAATTAATTAATATATAACTATTTATACGTATAAATATATATAAAAATTTTTAAAAAGAAATTAGAGGTGGGGGTTGGGGGTTTGGGGGGGGAGGGTTTGGGGTACAGCCGTACCCCCTGTATCCGCCACTGGATCCAATGAATTATTTCATGAATATTTCGTAGTGTAAATATATAATGATAACATTTTTAATAAAAATTGATAACATCATTTAATAAAAACTAATTACAATTCAAGAAAACGTAAAATCGGTCTCTTGAGGGTTGCCGAAATTAAATTGATCCATTTGAATATATGAAAATGTATACTATATACAATTTACACTTATAAGTTACTATATGTTTTTATCATTTATTCTCTTTTATGATGGTTAACATCAAATCAATTCAATACAATTAAAATTAAAAGAATAAATTCATATATAAGAGCCCATGATATTTGTATTTATGTATACAAGAGACTATCAAATGCAACAACAACCCAAAAAAAAAAAAAGTACACTCCATATATATATATAGGATGTTAGCTTGGTGATCAAAGATGTTAACTTATACATAGATACAGTTACATATAATGAGTTACAAAGAAAGATTATTACTACTATATACTATATACATATATGAATTAATTACTACTAGTAAATATATATAGTAATTAAAGTGAAGAATTTTAATAATGAGTACTAGAGTTGGAAGTGAGGCATGTTGAACCAAATTTGCTCGAACGCCTTGATTATGTGGGGATGATACTGGTTGGAATTGAGAGAGAGATAACACGCCAGCAGATCTTCTAGATCCTTCGACGAACTCATCCTGTTCTCCACGATCATCTCCACCATTGATTCCATGAAATCCCTTTCTGGATCCAGAGAAGCTTTCACCATCGCAAAACTCTCCGAGTAGAATTTCCCCTTCTTCCTCACACTTTTCCGCCCACTCTTTTCCCCCTTCTTCCGCCGGATTTTCACCCCGCCGGACCTCGAAACCGATCTCCGGCCGCCGCCGGGAGTCTTCCTCGCCGGAAAATTGGCGGACGGCGACGAGTTCCTGACCTTCGCTTGTAATTTCGTCGCGATCGGAGGAAGATCCGGATCCGGTATCACGTCGAGTTCTGTATACCCGTTGTACGAGGGTGCGTACGACGACGTTTCGTCGACGTTGATTATGATGTCGCTGGCGGAAGAGCTGCTCATCAGCTTGGACCGATCACGGCAGTCGAATGAATCTCCATCATCATCGTCGTCATCATCATTGGACTGATCGAATTCCGACAGGGATTCCAGGAAATCCTGATCGTCAGAGGAAGTAGGGCCATCCAAACCATTCTGAATTCGAAATTCTTTTCCCACAGGGTTGTCGGGATCAGGAGTGACTTTCCTTGGAGATGGCATGTATACGGTCTTCCTTTTCGATTTTGATTTTCTGGGAGGGTCGAAGGGGAAAGGGGTGTCGAAGAGCTTGGGATTGGAGGGAGAATTGCAGAGGTTCTTGTCCATTCTGAGGGAATCAGAGGTGTAATAGAAAGATCTTCTTGGATTGGTGATGAAGGTGGTTGAAGATGGGAGGTTTTTCTTGACAGTGTGAGAAGGGTTCTGGTTTTTGAGTTTGCTCATATCTCTCAGCTTGTAAAACCAGGCATTTGGCATCATGTCTGATAATCTGAACCTGTAATTTCCCATTGATCAAAATTGAAGGTTTAGCAGATGCTGAAGTGAGAGAATGTATGTGTGTATGGAAAGTGAGAGTTAGAGAGGTAGTATGAATATGATGTTGAGGTGGTGTGTGTGTTTATAATGGAGTATTTAGTACAGTGGATTAAGAAATGAATATTTAAATAATTCTTGTGAATAAATAAAATAATAATTGGAGAAATTGGGTCCACAAGGGAGCATGCATGAATGCAAGTGGAGGCAACAAAGCCCAGGTTTTGCTGCTGCCCTGCCTTTTCTAACCACACAAACTGCATTTTATTTTTCTTTCTTTCATCTTTATTTTTATTCAATATTTTTTTCTTAAAATGTATCTCATGTATATATATAATTAATGATGTATATTTATATAATATGATGAGTAAATATGTATTGATGACATTGAACTGTGTTTGATTTGGAAAAAATATAGTGGGGCTTGTGTGTTTTGCAATGTGATCATCAATCAGAAAAATAGGAAATGTCTAGAGAGAGAAGTACCATTATTTTCAAAAGCCATACACCATACCCCATCCATGATCACTATATAAATTATTTCAATATTTTTTGTTAAATAAGTACAGTAAGAATTAAAAAAAAATATATATATATATATATATATATTTTTTAATTTAGTTTAATATTTTCTTTTAAACTAATTGAAGGAAATCAATTTATCTATCACCTATAATATTTCATGTTATTTTGTATTTATATATAGTGATATGTAAGAAATGGAAGAAAATTTATTCTTGTGTAGGGTTTATGCTTTAGTTTTGGGTTATTATTTTGCATGATATTAATACGTTAAATGATATAGAAAATTCAAATTGTTTTTTGGTAACAATCTCATAAGAAAGCATTTCAAATGCAAAAAAATTCCTCACTTCATCCTGAAATAGTTTGCTCAATTTCCTTTGCAGAGGGAGTATAACTATATATTAAGAGTTTTTTTTAATTATTATTATTATTGCAAAATTGGATTTGTAAATTATATATTAATTAATTTGGCTGTTTTCCCTTGCATAAAGTTGACAAGGATGATCTTTTTAGGCAATAATTAGGAGCAAATGTTGGTTAGTTGATTACAAAGGATCTTGCATGATGATGTGGATTAAAAGCATAGTTGTGTGGCATGATTGAGTTGTAATAATGGGGTATGATGTAATGAAATTAATTAATGTGTAGAAAAGGGCATATGTGACTAAGAAAGAGCTGTATTTTTTCCAAAATTGAGTGCTTCACAAATGATGGATGCCTACACGTTTGAACTGTATAAACTTCATTTCTCATTCTCATGCTTTGCAACCTCATGTATCACCATTCCCCACTTCTTTTAATTAAATACTTATTTTTATTTTATTTTAATATCATCACATAAATAAAGATACATACATATAATAATATCCACAGTGATGTTCTAATTATAAAATGATATTGTACCACATTCCATGTGTAACTATCCTACAAGGATGTTCATAGAACACTAAACTAAAGGATGGAGTTTGAAATATGTACCAAAATATGGTTGAAATATTCACTTTTTTTTTTCTTTTTATCACATGATTTATTCTATAAAATCCCACTTCCAATTTTTGTGCTATTTTGTTCCTTCTCCAACCACAAATATAGTAGAATTAACATTGTTTAATGAATCAATTGATAGAAGAAGAACTAAAAATGTTCAATCATGATTTTCGAACACTACCAAATACCCCCATTTGATGTGATATAAAGTTCCTTCTACTTTTTTTTTTCCCTTCTCTTAGATGTTCAATCTTTTGTTCAACAAACTAATTGGGCTTTTTAAAAAACGCTGTCAAGTTCTGGCCCAAATTTGTGATTCAAACTGCATTAAAAGTATCCATTCCATCCTCACACGACACACGTACAAGTTTACATTCTAGATTTTCTAGGGAAAAAACAAATTAATTTTTTGGCAAAGACTTTTGTACAACCTTCAATTGGTACCATACAACCTCCTTCCTTTACCTCTAGTGTGTGTTTTCCTCTTTTTTTTTTTAATTGTTGCTGTACATTACTATTTTTTTATTTTTTTATTTTAGGGATGTAATAGTAATTTTACCCTTGTGGTTTAGGGTATAATTATCCCCTAGGGTTTAGGGTATAATTATAATTTTACCCTTGTGATTTAAGGTATAATTATCCCCTAGGGTTTAGGGTATAATAGTCATTTAAATAAAATAAATTTAAAAATAAAATAAAAAACAACCTTAATGAAAGTAATGAAAGAGCAGGAACTAATTAAGAAGAGTGGGGACCAAGATTGTACCAATTCAATTCGTACACCCGGTTTTACCCTAGTCCATCTCTAATTTTTTAGTGAACCATTCATAATCTTCATATTTCATCAGTCTTTATAATGAAAATTTTATACTCCACATTTTAGAAGAAAATATTACAGCGGATGCACGATAAACAACTCAACCAACATACTTATTGGAATTTAATCTCGTATATAATAGGATTGTTAAGCAAATGGAGAATTAAATAATCCTTTGGGACGGCTGAAGTTGTGGAGTGGCATTATCCCAATTAGACCAAACGTGAAATCCACAAAAACATACTTTTTAGTTTTTACATCTTTCCTTGCGCCTTTATATAACAAATGTCGCAAAGACAACATATTCATCACATTAACACTTCCTACCCCACCCCCCAACAACTGTGTGTGTTTATTTTCTCAAGGAAGAAGCAATAATCCTTCATTACCACTCATCCTTCTCAAATCATTAAACAAAATAAATGAATCTAGCTTCCTTCAAATGCAAACTTCTCAAACCATGCAAGAAAATACTACACCTCTTCAAATTCAGGCTCCACAGGAAACTCTCTATAAAATCTCTTCGTTTTCGCCATCATCGGAGACCCAAACTCAACAACAGCACTGCACACGAGGGCCGTTTCCCCAAAATACGTTCCATTTTTCACTCTCTGAGAAAAACGAGAGAGATGGACCGAGTGTCGGAGCTCAAGAGTTTTTCCGATGCAGGGTTTCAGAAAGCACCCTACTCCTCACCCATCACCCCGGCGTATGTTAGATTGAGTGCGGTCAATAGAAAGGAAGTACCGGGTCAGGATGATGTTGATGATGCATGTAGGAGCTTCGAGAACTATTTGATAGAGATGATCGTGGAAGAAGGGAAGGTGAGTGATTTGGTGGACGTTGAAGAGCTTCTCTACTGCTGGAACAATCTCAGATGTCCGGTGTTCACTGATTTGGTGTGCCGATTCTACGTGGAGCTATGCAAGGATTTGTTTTCCGACAGCAGAGAGAACGAAATGAAACATCCAAGGCTCTTCTAAGGTAAATGGAATGGGTTTCTATGACAGGTGTGGTATTTTTTCCAATGTAAAATGAAATGTCTTCAATGTATAATGAAATGTCTTATGATCCAACATCTACTTAATAACAAGAACATTGCTCTTAAACAAACTACCAGAACACATAGATATGCACCACAAAAAAGGCGTAGAACGCGAGCCAGCATGGGGCAACTCACATGAAACATATATAAAGGATAACATTTGTGCATATGAGATAAAATCATGAGAACATATGGCACAACAAAGCTTGATTGTATTTACAGATCAAAGCCATAGCAGTATATATTCAACCAAGGCCTTGAGGATGGCAGTAACTATTTTTTGCACTAAGCCAAGCTGAAGGTTAATCAGCTGTAAGGCCATAACTGAAAGCAAAAAGTAGAAGATATTATAACAAACAAAGACTAATATGTTTAAAACAGCTCCTCCTAGTGTGTTCCACTCGAGACCCTGCCCGTGGACACATATACTTGAGACCTAATTAATGTCTCCCCTAGCTTAAAACCGGGCATCACCATGAACTCAACTTTGTATCTTTCTGGATCTATATCCAGAGTAACGAACTCCTTAAGATCATCAAGAACCTCCATATAAACATCTGAGAACCCACTTCCTTGTTTCACACCAAACATCTCTGCTTTAGGCTCAATAAAAGCAATCAAGGCCTGCAAATACCAAACGCATCTCGCCATTCTAACAAATGCACGGTAAAACGGGGTATATGGATGAATCCCATTAGCCACGAAATTCCTGTGGTCCAAATTACCGAAAAATGATTCTTCCATCTTGGGGTGAACTACGAGCAGATACTTTGTTCTGCAAAACTTGGCAAAACTAGATTGTGGATCTTCCATCAAAGCAACAATAGGGTCATCCAATTTCACTATGTTCCCCAAGAAACAAGGCTGTACTGAAAAACCATGAAACATCCTTCTAGCTACATAAGCTTCTAAAGCATATTTCTTGTGAGACCTCTTTGTATACACAACAGATGCCTCTATTGCATTAACAACCTTGTCTAGATCCCAATCCGAAATTTTCATCAGGGCAATTAACAGCTTCGCAAAATCATGAATAGCTTTTCCAACTGCCTTGACAACATTCTCCAAGGAATGATTACTTAAACCCGCAAATCTTTCCCTCTCTCGCTCCTTAATCTCTTCAGCCAACTTTGAATTCCGCATTTCCAACTCTCGAAGCTTCCAACGCAAATTGGCTACTTCCTTGTCCTTACTTTTAGCTTGAGACTTCAACATCTCCAAAGCCCTCTCCTTAACCTGAATTTCAGCAAGCAAAAGAGCTGAACGCGCAGAAACCGAATTGGCCTCCTTCAATAGCTTCTCCTTACAAGCCTTCTTGATTGTGCAGAGAGATTCGAGCCAGGATATCACCTCTACATCAGCAGCTCTAATTTTCTCAGGATCATAGGGAATATGAGCCTCTTGAAGCTTAACGTAAGCTAATTTCAACTCCAAAAGTATGTCAAATAATTTCTTTATCTCCACATGATCGAGTGCATTCCCACTCTTATCTACTTCGGTAGGCTTCGGATGGACTTTTGTCCCACATTCTTCAACTAAAGATGGAGCATTCTCGCCGTACATTATCGGGTAAACATGACACTGATCTGGGTTTTCAGGTGTATTAAAGACACCAATAGACCTAAATTTGCGTACTTTGGCAAATCTCGAAACGATGTCTGAAATATTTGAAGGGGGTTTAAGGGGTTTAGAAGTAGCTGCAAATTCCATCCCCTGCTTATCCGATTCCAAACCCATTCGCAACAAAATCCGACTTAACCCAAGATCTGGTTTCTACATCAAGAATTAATCGATTATTAAATATCAAGAAACTTGAAAAAAAAAATTAATCCAAAAAAAGAATGGGGGGCTCAATGTGGGGAACCGGAAGCGCCATTCCCGCTACACGAGCTTAAAAACAAATAGGGTTTCAGGGTTTTTTGAGGTAACTCCGGAATCAAAGGGGACAGAAAGTTAAAATAGGTTTTTGAATTAAAACAAAAACACAAAAGAGCATGAGAAAATCAATCAAACGCATCAAATCAATTCTCTTTCGCAACAAAATAGGAGATTGGCGGAGATTCTACAGATTCGCAAGAACAATCAGGTAAAGAGAAAAGGCAAGAATGTCGAGGGAGTCGTACCGCGGAAGGCTTAATAAGGAGTAGACATTAGTGAAAGTGACGCCGCCGATTCCGACATTGAAGCATGATTTAAAGGGGAGCTCCGAAATGAGTAGGGTTATAAAGGAAGAGCAGGTGTTGGAGCACGATACGACGTCGTCGCGCTGGACGCAAAATGGGAGTCTGATAGTAGTACTCATGGCTCTGACAACAAACAGTACACGTTCCAGTGTGTGGGATCTAACGACGTCGTTGAGGGGTATGATTATTTTTAGAGAAAGAAAATGGAACAGGTGGGAATCTACACGGTGGGAACAGCGACACACGGAAACAGAGATGGCGGAATATTTTTGAAAACTATCCAGGGGCATTTTTGTAACTTCGTTATACTAATTTATACTCCTACTTACTTAAAAAATTGAGTTAAGTACTTCATTTTGGTGCTGTAAATTTACTTAAATTCATTTTTGATTTTGTAAAGTTCTATTTTTAAATTTTTAGAAAGCTACAAAGCTCAATAAAATGTGGGATTTTTTTTGTAAAAATGATTAAAACTTAAAATTACTAAAAAAAATTATGGAGCTCAAAGTATTATAAGTAGACTAAAATTGAAAAGTAGAAAATTATAAAAGTATAATTAGAATCAACTAAATTAAATAATCTAAATTGGCACTTCTCTCATAAATTCATGAAAAAAAAAAATCAAAAGAAATCCAAGCTCTGCATTTTCTCTCATAAAATACGACAAAACATAAATTCATCAATTTCCAAATCAAATAACGTGCATAAAAAAATTAATACTGAAATTGAAGGCACATGGATCAACTCATAATTCAATGCCCCTCCACGACCCCACCCCACCCCACCCCACCTAAAGAAAAGCATAAAAATAAAAATTTGAAGGAAAAAAAATGAATTAAATTATGTAGAGTATTAATCATGTACAATCATTAATGACATCACATAACATTCATTATAATGGACTATACTAGAAGATATGACTATAATTTACAAACGACATATATGCTACATTTAATGAAGAGCTAGGTGTACCTCGTTATAAAGTGAGAGGCTTGATTTGATAAATCATTCAAGATTGAAGTAATATCACCATCCATTATATACTCTCCATTGCAAGGTTAAATTGTGTCTTATTGTAGATATGGGGTGTTAAAAAATTATTTTTGGTCAATTTTTTTTAAGTGTATAATAGAGGGTATGTTATATGTGTTAAGTGATAATAATAAATTTATAATTAAAATATATTTTTGAGTTGAGGATTGATATGATTAGGGGTGGCATTTATTTTCGGGTTTCGGGTATCTGATCCGACCCGAAAAAAATTATTCAAAAAACCTAATTTTTTCGAATAATTTCGGGTTTACCCGAACCCGAAGCTATAACTTCGGTTCGGGTTTCGGTTATTGAAAATATACCCAAATTACCCAATCGGGTACTCGAAGTTTTTTTTACACTTTTATTAATTATAAAAAAATAATTTGATTCATGAAATATTAAAATTTTGATGCATTCTTAATTTTTTAATCATAAAATATATTTATTATCCTTTAAACATTACTTAATTAAATTTATTTATTTTTTAAATTATCAATTATTTTTACATAATAAAAACACAATTTTGTATTATTACATCCTTATCTTATCAAATTTAAATTTGAATTCTCCTTATATTATTAATTTTAATATGATTTAAGTTATCATATACTTTAATGTATAAATATTTTAATTATTTAGATAAAAATAACATATAAAAATATACTTATAACATTAGTATAAAAATTAATATCATTATGATGTGATATGAATTTATTATATTCTTTTATAATTATTTAAAAAGAAGAAAAAAATGATAACATAAATCAAATAAAATATTGCCTCAAAGATTAAACATTAAAATTTTTTTTATTTAAATCACACCTAATTAATTTATTATAACAATACTTAAAAAAAAAGAGGTATTTTCGGGTACCCGTATTTTCGGGTACTCGAATTTTCGGATCCAATAAATTTCGGATATAGTTCGGATAATGAAATTTCCAACCCGAAATTTCGGGTACCCGATCCGAAAATCCGAAATACCCGAAACTCGATCTGATGCCCACCTCTAGATATGATGTTTACTTTTTTTTTTGTGGTGAAATTTATTATTAAACCGAGGAAAATGAAAAATATGAAATTTAATATAGAATGAAAGAGATATATATTTTAGAGACTCCTCAAACAAATAATTTCAGTGGGAGTGCATGAATACAGGAAAGAGAATATAATGAAAAAAAAGAAAAAGATGAATTGATTCCATCATTCATAAGAATTGGCGGCATACCTCCCAAATTGGGATGAATCAAAATCATTTCATGATTCTCATTCTCATTAACTTTATCCAAACACCTCCCTAAAATGCTATTAGTGTCCTATACATGCATAATACTCGCATATAAAAAAAATCTTTATAATTACTTATATTTTGAGTTTAGAAATTATATTTTTCACAATTTCTCCCTTCGAATCCTGTGTGCGTTATCTTTCTCTACGGTGTAAGAAATCATTAAATTTGTCATCCACAATCTAATCTACCATATCATGTGTATATACATTTGAAAATAATGAAGATATAGATTACATTTAAATATTAACTTATAATCCATCTACGTAAAATGTATTTTAAGAAAAATAAAATTCATGAAAGTATTTAAAAAACAAATCAACAATGAGATGGAAATTTGATACCCTTTGTGAAGCACATTCGTCAATTTACTTCTAAATAAATAGTCAGATACATGTTGCATTGTAAAGTAGAACATCAATAATGTAAATTAATAATAAGCTTATTTATTTATTTATTTTTAAATCTCACTAGAAGTTGTAAACTTATTTATTTATTTATTTATTTTTAAATCTCACTAGAAGTTGTAAACTTTAATGAGATATTTATACACAATTAAAATTGACTCCACACTTGGTACACACATTTAATGGAATAATGTGATATAGAAATGAAAATGGAATATGCTATAGTTCAATTAATTCTATGAATTTATACATGTGCATCCATACCCTAATTGTCAAAAGGGACCATTTTGTTAGTGGGTCATTTTATCTTTTCATCTTTGTTTTAATTCCAAAATTGACCTTTGTTCCCAACCTACTCATATACTTTACTTTTTTGATGGGCACTTCTTTTCGTTCATTTTATTAATGGTTCATAAAATAGTTTAACAAGAAATTTATTTTTTTTGGATGGAATATCATATTTTACAAAAATATTTACTTCTTATTCAATAAAAAATTATTTTATACAAAACTTTTTACTTTTTTATTTCACATTTATCTACACATTTATATTATTATCCTTCCCTTCTTTATATATAACTTAATTAAAGAAAGAAATATCACCGAATTAAAAAAATAAAAAATCTTGTAAGTTTCGAAATTAATATTTCATACTAACACACATATAATGTAGATGAAGTTTTTTTTTTATAAAATGCTATTTATGAAATGAATATTTATATAAGATGGATTGTAAAATAAGTCTGACTTATTTTCGTAAATTTGGAGAATTTTGCAAAATTATATAGTTTTGGAGGATTGTTTAGTTTTTGCAAATTCATTACATTTGAACAAAATGGAGAAGCTCATTGAAGTTCTCGAAGGCTAATATCTAGAGCACGGAAGGGTGTGAGTGGTGTTTGAACAAAATGGAGAAGCTCATTGAAGTTCTCGAAAGCTAATATCTAGAGCACGGAAGGGTGTGAGTGGTGTGACTAGAGCCCGTTGAAGAAAAGGAAGCTGTTCGAGGTGTCGGATGATAACATCTGACAACTCATAGAGGCTGACATTCATTTGATCGTTACAAAAGCATACGCCGCTACTAGTATCTGTAACAATAAATTTTTGTATTTATAATAAAATAAACACAGGAAAATTACAATGATAATCCAAACGGATTAAACTTGATAATTAAGGAAACAATCTCTATCAATCCTCTGATTCTTCTCTCGAACCAATTTGGCTTGACTTTGACTTTAACTTTGACTTTGACTGCGTTGACCGCGTTGACTGTGTGTTTTGAGTCGGATCTTCAGTTGAAGCTTGTCCGAACTCGGATTTAGATCTTATTACGTTAATCCAGAGGCGTCGAGCCTTTATTTGGATTAAACGTACTTGATCCGAAGAACACTCGATCTGGGGGGCTTAGCACCTTAATCCCGGGTCGTTTGCCGTTCTTGACTTGATGATGCTTGAAGATCTCAAGGGAGCGCTGCTCGTGTTCTTGATCTCTTCAGAGCGTTTATGTCTTCAAGTATTTGAGTGTGTCTGGAGTGAATGAAGGAGGGCTCCTTATATAGGTGAGGAATGAGCATGCCCCATAAATATCTCGCAATCTGATTGGTCTATGACAGATTTGGCCTGGTTCTGCGGGCTTGGGCCGTTCCAAATATATCACAGCTTGATTGGTCATTGCTTAATTTGACCTGATTCTGGAACCTTCCATGCTTTACTTAACTTAGGGGTCAAGTTTTACTTAATTTAAACCCTACTTAATTTATTGGGTATTAAATTAATTATCAATTATTTATTAATCTATTTTAGGAATTAATTTATTAAATCCCCAAAATAAAATATAATAAATTAAAATTGATATTTAATCAATAAAATCCACGTGTCGCCATTTGATTGGACCGTGAATTTTAATTGCTTACAAATGCCCCCTTGCGATTTGTTCACGGACAGAATGTCTTGTTGTGAAGGAATCGCAAAAATTTATTTCTTGTTCACCAAGATTTCATGAACCTTACCCAAAATTGTCAAAGTTATTTGTAGTAAAGAATCTCCTTCAATTTTGTAAAGCTTGCGCACCTCACAATAATCTCCATAATTATCCATGAGTCCATTAGTAGCTTCTATAATTATCCACAAATAATTTCCATAATTATCCATGAATCCATAATTATCCATGAATCCACTACTATATAATGGTACTTCATGAATTCAATTTTTTTTCATCAAAGCTATCCAGCAAATAAGATATTCACTTCAGTTCTTGTTCTTCCTTCTCTTATTTGAATTTTTCTCTTTCTTTCCAAAGTATAGCATGAAGTGTTTCTAAAATTTTTTTTTTCTTCTTCAGCATTGCTCCAAGAGGCTGTTAATTCACAAGTATAAGGTCTCAATCTATTCTTCTTTAATTCGCTCTTCTTTTATTTGTCTTTCTTGTTTTCTTGTTTATTTTCTCTATTTATAAACTGATTATTTGTCTTCACGTAATCACCAAGGTAAGCCCCATCACTTGTGTTCTCATATTTACTTCTATATCCCTTCAATTCTTTTCCTTGTTGTTCTTTCTTCTTTTTTTTTTACAACACAACGAAGCGAAGAAAAAAAAAATAGAAGATTTTAACACGCTTAAAGCAATCAAACCAACGATGTCGAGGTAGAGAGCGATCGACGGCGGATCACCCATGGTGGTTGCTTGTCGGGCTCATACCGCGAGGTGAAAAGCAGTCAACGGCGGATCACCCATGGTGGTTGCTTGTTGGGCTCACACCTCCGACGGAAGTGGGTGGAGAGGTGTTACAGACCTTTGAAGGCGGAAGTTGTAGTGTTGAGATGAAGAGCAATCGACTGCGGACCACCCATGGTGGTTGCTCGATTTGAAGGTGATGGTGTGTGTTTCCGGCGATGACAATTCGGTGGCTGCAATAGGCCTCTCCAATCGTGCGGTCTATGCAACGGAGTTTTCGGGGAAGTCGCCGGCTATCAACCGCTAGCAATACGCGACCGCTGCAGCCGCAACATACTTAATGGCGCGGCATCCTCGGTGGCGGCGTGGTGAGGAGGCGCGACGAGCACGGAACGGGGCTGTGATGGCGTGGCGTGGCAGCAACATCGACGACTGGAGCGATCCGGACAGCAGCAGCGACGACCGGAGCGACGTGCTGGTTGCGGCGGCGGCTGTGATGGTGTGGCGTGGCGGCAAGCTTTGGGAAGGGAGCAGCAGCGACGGCAGCAAGCTTTGGAAAAAGGGGTGCTCGGCGGCGGCACGATGGGCGGCGTGCAGCGGCTGCGGCTGCGGCTGCTTGGTGAGGAGGCGTCGCACGTTCCCGTCAGCAGCTCAAGGGCAGCGTGCGGCGAGGAGATGGGGTGGCGACACGATGGGCGGCGTGCGGCGGCTGCGGTTGCTGCGGCGACGCGTGACGAGCGGAGGTGCCTGCAAAGCTCAAAAACTCTCGGCTTTGAAGAAGAAAAGAACTCCCCCCTTTCTCCTCTATTTTGACTTTATTCCTCCAATTTTGACCCTCCTTTCCTACTTAGCCCAATAAGCCTTATCAAAATATTGGTCCATTACTTCAAACATCCCATTGGGCCTACTACTTGAATCCAAAATCTTAAACCATGGATTTAGATTTATATTTTATTTGTTGAACCCACAACTTCCTTGGGCTTAACCTAGCCTAAACTTTGGGCCATTACCTTTAACTTCTAAGGCCTAAATTAAATTTAATCCATGTTATATGCTAAGTTAAACTTACACATGAATTATTTTAATCACCCCATCACCATCTTTGCCTCCTTTATCATATGTACTTAATTTATAATTTCAAATCTAATAATTAATTGACCCCATGAATTTATTTTGGGCCTTTTAATTAATTAAATTCATAAATTTAAATTATACACATTTTTCTATCTTCTCGTCTCTAATATTCCTTTGTTTATTTAGCAGCTAACTCAACTTTCAACATGATTTTCTTCAAAACTGTAACGGGAAAGTCCGGCGCAAGCTACTTGGTTATTCTTGAAGACGCACATCAACCTTTGCCCCAAGGAACTCGTCTTTTACCCGGGCAATCTTTGCTAGGGAACTGTGCTTATGTTCCCCCAAGAAGTAAAAATGAATTTTTCTTGGCATGTTGGTCTCATGAATCTTCTTCAAGTAAAAATAATATAAGTTGGACCTTGAAGGGAGCTGACATCGAGTCAGAAATCAATTCAGCACCTTTACCCTCTTTGGGACGCCGCATTGCAAAAGGAAAAGCATCCTGGGGGAAAATCAAATTCCTTGGAGACTTCCACTACATCAAGGGTTACTGGGAATGGACTGAAGATATTTTAAGCCGCTGCGGATCCATTCTCCGAAACACAAAGCTTTATGATGCTGTCTTTGCATCCCTCTTTACCTATGATTGCAGCTGTGAAATCATGAAGGCCTTCTGTGAAGCTTGATGTTCTTCCACCAACACTTTACTCACCAAATTCGGAGAGATGTCACTTTCTTTATGGGACTTATACAACTTGATGGGACTACCCATAGCGGGTTATGTGTATGATGAAATTGTGCCCTGTGCAGAGGAATTACTTTCCACGAAGGATGGTTTACGTATCCCGCGCAGCTGTAAATCTTTACTTGGCGCCTATCACGTACTTTGCAAGGGTGCTAACAGAAGAAATGTAACCATTGACCAGTGGATAGATTTTTGGTCTAAGAAGGCTATAACATACCTTGAACCTCCTACACGCATTGAAAGAAAGACGGCTTCTCGGCCAAAAAAAACTTATAACCCGACTGGCGTTATTTCAAGTCACCAACCATGGACATCTGCTGAGATAGATCAATTTAAAAAGTTGGGCATTTCTCAAGCTGATCAAGAAGAGACCTATCTAGCCGCTTACTTAGCTTGCTGGCTTTGTGCGTTTGCACTTCCGGGTGGCGAAGTAGGCTTGATACGACCGAGTACCTTTAAAGTGGCAAGCTTAATAGCTGCAGGAAAAAAAGTGAGTCTTGCTATTCCAGTTTTGGCAAACATTTACCATGGCTTGAATGCAATTTCAAACTCATCGAGTTTATCTGAAATTAAATCAACGTTTCCGGTTCATTTCGTCCATGCTTGGCTGGCTCACTACTTCAAAACTCATTTTCCAGTTGGAAGTAAGATAGCATATCCTCGAATGGTGACATACTCTGGAGAGCAGGGAGCAAGATACTTTGATGCTGAAGATGCTCGCAAACGAATTCACACAGCTGATAATGCCTTATGGACTTGCAATATTTTTTCAAAAGACAAAGCAATCCACTACATGGATGATGGAAATAAGAAATGGGATAATTGGGCCCATCTGGTGGCTATCCGTACTAGCTATCTCACTTTGCGGCAGGGTAATCATTTTGTGATGGAGCCTTACTCCCCTCACAGGTTTGCTCGTCAATTTGGCTTCTTACAAGATGTTCCTAAGATGCTTAGAACCAACCTTCGGAGAGCATCCTTAGAAGAAGGATTCAACCATTGGAGACATTGCACCTCGTATAACTCTACCTCCGAAGCTTACTTTCCATGTGCAACCCCAGCTCCTAAAAACTACTCCACTACTGAATATAAGGAGTGGTGGAAGCAAGTCCACGGAACTTACTTATCTGATCATATCAAGGCTTTGACCACCCTAGTTTCAGAACCTCCGGAGGAAGAAGTGGACATCATTAATGACCTTGATGATGATAATCAAGAAGTTCAGGATATTTCTCCGGTGTATGATGAAGTTTTACAACCTACAGTGCATAAAAGGAAGAAAAGTTCCCCTCATTCTACAGAAAGTCGTAGCGCCTCTACTGAACACCATTGGAAGAGAAAGAAATCTGCTGTTCACACTGAAAAACAAGATAAAGAGGTTTCTTCCATTCTCTCTCCTCTTTTTCATTTTTCTTTATTCCATTTTCTTACAAAGCCTTCTTTTATTATTGAAGGTTGCGCTGAAAATTTCTGGCTCTAAGGCTGCTGAAGAAAACGATTTAATTACTGATGTTACTTCAAAAAAATTGGCAGCTGAGGTTTCCCTCTTTTCCTTATCTTATTTTTTCATTGTATATCCTCATTTTTATACTAGCACATTTCTTCTCTTATCAGATCTTGGGCATCTCTACAAATTCTGGTAGTGGTGACAATTCTGATGAGAGTGATGATTCTACTGAAAGTGATGCATCGACCACAGGGGCGAATTCTTCAAAGGCACGTCCCATGATCTCAGAATTTATATCTAAGAAGATTACTCGTGATCTCAAAGGGAAATTTGCTCGGAGTGCATGGAGTAAAATAAGAAGAAAACTCAAACGGACTCCTCTTGAGTTTTTATCAACTCTGAGACAAGAAATATTTTCCTTGATAAATGAGGTGAAGGCTCTTAGAATCGACTGTTCCCCTTTAGAGATAGCCTTGGCACCTCTATTTGATAAGGCCGACACTTATACTGCGGCAAAATTGAAGTCTGATGAAGCGGCGCCCACGGGAAATCATGCAAAATGCTTGACTAACGTCAAGGGTCGTGATAGGCTTTTTCTGCGCACTATAATTTAATCCTCAAGTGTAAGGATATCAATTGTAGCAGCAAGTTCCCAAGTTAAATTATCGATCCCACTGAGACAGCTAATTATTTATTTTACTATGAATTACTAATTAATCAGAATTATGTAACCAAATTTCCAAGTGATTTGAAGTGAATTAATTAACTAAAATACGCAAATAATAAATTGCTGAATTATTAAAAGCAATAAAAATAAAAGCAAGTTTCTAATCAAGAGATAACGAACAGTTCTAAGGTATCAGGTAGAGACCAATTAATTTGGGTTATTAAACTTACGATTGTTCATTCATGCAGTTTCACTGAAAATACACCACATATCACTGTTATCCCACCGAATATGATTCGATTCAAAGCTAACAGTCTAATCTGGTTTAAATCCTAAGGTGCGCGAATATTACCAAGCCTTACTCCTAGATACTAATCAAAGCAAGCAACAATACCTCCGGATGGTAAGCCTGACTAACAAGATATTTTCTGGAGTTACTACAAGGTTCTATTCACTTCCTACTTGACTGTCTAATTGCATTGTTCCACTAAACTAATCAAGTATTTGATTAACCAGTTCATGAAATTAAAGTGCTTATAGCGGAGCTACTCTAATCCCTAACAGATAGACAATACCAATCATGAACGCACACAAGCTAACACAATAATCCAAGCATTATAGCGGATGTCATGAATGTATTATGAAGACGTTACGAAGCAGAAAAGCATGTCTTAGTAAAATAAGTAAAATCAAAAGCTCAACTGCATAAAATCCCAATCTTTGGTCTAAATCCCCAAATCAATTAAATCAAACCATCAAACCCTAGAACTGTATATAAAATTAGCCCATGAGGTCACAAGCAACACTCATGGCTAAGCAATTCATACCAAAAATCAAAGTAATAGAAAGGAATAGATAAGAATTGTGAAACCCTAGTGTAGGAGCAATCTCACGTTCCTTCTCCGTCTCTTCAATCGCTTGATTTTCCCTCAATTAGCACTTGAAACCCTTGTAGAATTGGATGGAGGATGAAATCAGATTATAATCTGATATGGGTGTGATAGGAGTGTGGATTGATGATGGTTTATGGCTGGGCTCTCTCCGATTGACGTCTCGATCTCCCTAATTGTTTCTAAGATGGATGCAGGGCTGTTTTCGCGACGAAATCTACGTCTGAATGACGAAATACACATATATATACGTTGCTGAATCGAACAGGCGTCGTCTGGGCCAGAACTGGGCCGCTCGGCTAGCCGCTCGGCTCGAGCTGGGTCCTGACCCGGCCGAGCGGCCTGCCCTCGAACTTGCCACGTCACTGGGGTCCAAGTGGGATCCCACTCGGCGCTGTTTACCGCCGCTCGGCACCCAGCTCGGCTCGAGCGGCTCGCCGAGCTGCTCCCGAGCTGGGCCGTTCCGGGTCTGTTTTGCTCCTCTTCCGATCCTGCCCTGTTTTACCCTGTTTTCTGCCTTCGAAACTCACAAAAACACCTTAATAGCCTTAAAATCGTGTAAATACTTAAACATACACAATTCCATGCAAAAACGATCAATTTCCTAAGCAAAATGGTGTAATGTGCACACATAAAATGCGTGAAATTCCACTCTCAACAAACCCCCAAACTTACCTGTTGCTCGTCCCGAGGCAACAACATCAAAAACCAATAGATTAACTGAGAGGAAATTTCACAGCAGAAAAACATTCAAGACAATATAGCAATTTAAATATCATACCTTGGATACAAGATAACCATCCATTTAAAAACATACAATTCAAATCAACTAATTCACCTTTTCGGAATGCTCATCCACCCATTCTCACGGGTAGTATTTACGCTCAACACTCAAGTGCGAGATATACACTTTAGGGTAAGGTGTTTACACTCAAAATCAATCCAAACACACGCGTAACCATAAGCTTGGCAATCATCTCAACTCTCGACTAAAGGAATAATTTCAACAATAGGATCACAAAGGTCTTGCATTAGGTTGTAATGTTGGCTCTTTGGTAAAGGGAGGGAGTATATGGATAAGGTGACTCAATCACTCGTAGAGAATCAAAGAAGACTTACAGCTTTTCAACAAACAGCTTTACTTTCTTCTTTCTTCTTCAACGCTCTTCAATGCTTCTTGCAATTTGATTCCTCCTTCACTTTTGAACACCACATCCTTACTTGAAATTTCTTTTTCTTCTTCCCTCTTTTCTTTTTTTTTTTTTCTAAATAAGGGTACCAGTTTCAGGCACTACCCTTTTCATGGGGTACCAGTTTCGGGCACTACCCCTTTATGCAACAATTTAACCACTCTCTTCAACAAATTTCATCACTTCCAACTTATTCTCCTTTTATGTTTCTTCTCAAGATACCAAATTGACTCCTTCAACTCTCTACTAGGTAGGAATATTTAAGGCTAGCAAAAGGGATCAATTGGCTAATCACGTAGGCTTCCAACAAATAAGGCTTTTAGGCTCAAAAGGGTTGACTACGGATATTTTCAATAGGTAGGATAATAATTTGGCTAGTGACTAATAAACAACAAAGATGGCCTAAGATCATTTCCTATTGTCTAGTCAAACACGTAGCTTCAAGCAAGATAAAAAACTAAGTTCTAGAATACGTGTGTATGAACGACACTCACAAGAATAAACTGAATCATGCAATTTGTCATGATTTCAAAAGGCTCAAAATCTCACATGGCTATACGAATGAACGAGCAAACCTAATAAAGCTACATAGCTAATCTTCCTTGCACATAATCAAATTTCAAGCATCTCAATATCAAAGCACAATCTCAAATTGCTTCTCAACAATCACACATATAATCAAGTGCCATGAAAAATCAGAAAATCATCATAGAGAACCATAAATCGACTACACCGACACTAGGATTAACACAAAACAAACAATAAACACCACAAAAACGAAACCTGAAAAATCGCAAAAAATCGAACCCTCAATATTCTCAAATAAATCAAAAATATTAAGAATCCGCAAAAAATCGACTCTCCAAGCAACAACACAATGTAAAAATTCTATTTCGACACTGCAAGACAAGGTATGTACGTTACCCCCCCCAAACTTAGATTAAACGAAGTGAGAAACTAAGTTTGCAAAGAAGTATATACCGCAGTCAAGCAACACCTAATAAAACTCCTACACCAACACAGACATATAAAAGCAATAAAACGGAAGGGACAGCCCCCAACAAGCGCTCATGTTTAACGTCGGAGAGTCACGACGGATACCTCTTTTTAACTACTGGATCGGAGGACAGTCTTTTCGCATCCTTACTTTCAAGTACTTCTTCCCTCTCTTATTCTCTACTCCAACCACCTTACCTTTCTTTGTCACTGAAACAGGACTCTTTAAATTCTTTTCCTCCCATGACTGGCTTGGTTCCTTCTTGTCAATCTTCCATTCTGTTGTAGGCTCACCCTGTGTAGCAAAACAAGGATCAAACAAGTTAGAAATTATAACACCAATATAAGAAAAAAAATCGGGAGGTATGTTCGGAGGCTTCAAATATGGATCATCCATTGTTCCTGCAACCAAAAGATTATCAAATATCACATTAGAGTTAGTAGTAGGAAAAGTAAGAGATACGCCTGGTCCTGCGATCTCCTCTACCACTTCAACTCTTTGGCTCTCATGCTTCTCTTCCTTAGCAGCAGGCTGCATCTCCTCTTTAACAGTGGACTTCTTATTCTGATTCACTATGTCAGCAGTGGTCTTTCTTATCTGTTCATCCCTTGCATCACCTAATGCAAGTAACTTCTCAAGATAGTCAATACATGCATCATTGGACAAACTCTCAAACTCTGCATCAGGCAGGGTGAAGTCCTCTACTACTTCCACAGACTTGCAGTGCTGCTGATCTGTAGGCCACTGCATCTCCTTATTCAAAGAAAAGACAATCTCCTTATCATTAGCCCTCAGCCTCAACTCTCCTTTGAACACATCTATTAGAGCTCTCCCAGTTGCAAGGAATGGACGCCCCAAGATCAGAGGCGCACCATCCTTTTCATCCTCCATGTCAAGTACAAGGAAATCCACAGGAAAAGTCAAATTCGATACCTTCACTAGCACATCTTCAATCACTCCCTCGGGGTATGTCAACGACCGATCTGCTAACTGTAGGGCAACAGACGCAGGTTTCAACTCCCCCAAACTAAGCTTCTTGAACACTGATAAAGACATCAAATTTATACTGGCTCCTAAATCACACAGTGCTCTCCTAGATGGCCCTTTTCCAATCTCACAGGGAATGATGAAGCTCCCTGGATCCTTCAATTTTTCTGGAAGCTTTTTCTGAATAATGGAGCTGCAGTTCTCTGTCAAATTCACTGTCTCCACACTGTTAAGCTTCCTCTTTCTGGAGATAAGTTCCTTGATGAACCTAGAGTAATGTGGCATCTCTTCCAATGCTTCTGAGAATGGAATAGTGACTTGGACATCTCTCATGACATCAGCGAACTTCCGAAACTTCTCATCAAGGCTCTTCGACAAGAATTTCTGAGGGAAAGGAATTGGTACTTTTGTGATCGGTAGTCCCAAACTATCTTTCTCGAATACCTGTTCCGCTTCTCTCAGTTTCTTCGCTCTCTGCCACTTTTTATCAGAAATTTCCAGATCAGATTGACTCTGTACAGAATTCGGACTCGCAGGAAACCCCGGAGGACAGCTCGTCGGCTCGCTCGAGCCGAGCGATGGACAAACTGAGCCGAGCAGGGTTCCAACTGAACCGAAGGGACCTTCTGAACCGGCTGGTGTGCCGCTCGGCGGCGATTGAGTCCGCTCGGCAGATGGCTCGGCCCGAGCGGATGGCCGAGCGGCGTCTTTTCCGTTCTGCTCCGCCCCTGTTTCGTTCTGCTTCTGTTCTGCTTCATGCTGTACAAGTTCTGTTACATCCTGCATTAGTGTTGTACCTTTATACTGCTTCCCGGACCTCAAAGTGATCGCATTTGCAGTCTCCTTCGGGTTTATTTCTGTATCTGAAGGAAACTTCCCTTTCTGCAACTGCACTTGCTGCTGATTTACTGTAGTGGAGATCTGCCCTATGTTATATGACAAACTCTTCAACTGCTTGTTCACTTCTTCATGTTGCTTTGTCATATTTGAATCCATGAGAACAATGCAATTATTAATCTTGTCAATATCTCCATCAGTCTTCTTCATATACCTGGCCAACACATCATCAATACTGGACTTCCCTTCTTCAGTCTTAGCACCAGGATCAAAATTAGGAGGATATGGAACTGCATTATTCGGATTTGAATAAGAGAAGTTCTCATGCCTCTGATTCTGCCAATTGCCTCCTTGATTATTAGGACCTCCCCCTTGGATATTCCTCTGGTTCGAATTACCTTGAGGGTACCTATTTCCTTGCCAATTTTGAGGAGCTCTCGAACCTTGAAGACTCTGCCCCATAGCCCAATTAGCATCCTCGACCTCTTGAAGGTTCATCACTACATCATCACTAGCAGACCCTCGGTTGCCTCCCCCATTATTACCTGATATCAGAGTAATCAGGTTCTTATTCATCTGTTCCAATTGAGCGACAACCTTATCATTCTTATCAGCTTCAGAAAATTTCTCTTCAACCTTTGCAACTTTACCAAGTATATAAGTCCCTCGGATCCTCTCAGATGGCCAATCCCTTGAGTTCAAAGAGATATCATCAAACAATTTCTCTACTGCATTGGATGTCTTGCCAAAAATTGTTCCTCCAGCAGAAGCATCAACCAACACTCTCGATTCGTTGTCAAGGCCATTATAGAAGACACTGATGAGTTGAGACTTTTTGAATCCATGCTGAGGGCATCTCCTCAACGCATCAGTAAACCTTTCCCAAGCCTCTCCAAACGACTCATCTCTCCACTGCTTGAATTGATTGATCTCCTGTTTCAGTAAAAGAACCTTTCCTGGTGGCATAAATCGATCCACGAACAACTGCTGCAACTCAGTCCAGTTTGAGCAACTGTCTCCCTTTAGCTTATCATACCACTCCCTTGCCTTATCAACTAATGAAAACTGAAAAAGCCTCATCTTCCATCTATCATTAGTAGCATCAGCAGCTTTCACTGTATCCATGTAGCTGTTGAAACGCTTAAGATGGCCATAGGGCTCATCAAAAACGCCTCCGGCAAAGGGGTTTTTCTCCACCATATGAATCAGGGCTGGCCTTATGTCGTTCGTTTCATCAGCTTGAATGGCTCCAACTACGCCTGATCCTCCTAGATTGGTGGACTTGAATGTTTCTCGGATGACGATGTCATCCTCATCGACTCTTTCTCCCATTGATGCTGTTTCAGGTTCTGTCTCAGATTCTGATTCAAACTCCGATTCAGCCTCTTCTAGGATAGCCTGATTCTCAATCTGCACTTCTTCCTCCTCTAAGATTGCTTTAGGAGGTGCTTTGGTATTCTTTGATTTTACTCTTCTTTTTCTCGCAGAAGCTTCAATTTCCGGATCAAATTCAAGATCTTGTGCTCTCGTCTTTGACCTAGTTTGCATGCAACTTCAAGAAAAATCCAAAGAAAAACAATTAAATCCCAAAGAAAATATTCTAATTAACTAAGTAATAAAAGAAAATAAATAATTAAAACTGTCCCCGGCACAACGGCGCCAAAAACTTGATAGGCTTTTTCTGCGCACTATAATTTAATCCTCAAGTGTAAGGATATCAATTGTAGCAGCAAGTTCCCAAGTTAAATTATCGATCCCACTGAGACAGCTAATTATTTATTTTACTATGAATTACTAATTAATCAGAATTATGTAACCAAATTTCCAAGTGATTTGAAGTGAATTAATTAACTAAAATACGCAAATAATAAATTGCTGAATTATTAAAAGCAATAAAAATAAAAGCAAGTTTCTAATCAAGAGATAACGAACAGTTCTAAGGTATCAGGTAGAGACCAATTAATTTGGGTTATTAAACTTACGATTGTTCATTCATGCAGTTTCACTGAAAATACACCACATATCACTGTTATCCCACCGAATATGATTCGATTCAAAGCTAACAGTCTAATCTGGTTTAAATCCTAAGGTGCGCGAATATTACCAAGCCTTACTCCTAGATACTAATCAAAGCAAGCAACAATACCTCCGGATGGTAAGCCTGACTAACAAGATATTTTCTGGAGTTACTACAAGGTTCTATTCACTTCCTACTTGACTGTCTAATTGCATTGTTCCACTAAACTAATCAAGTATTTGATTAACCAGTTCATGAAATTAAAGTGCTTATAGCGGAGCTACTCTAATCCCTAACAGATAGACAATACCAATCATGAACGCACACAAGCTAACACAATAATCCAAGCATTATAGCGGAGACGTTACGAAGCAGAAAAGCATGTCTTAGTAAAATAAGTAAAATCAAAAGCTCAACTGCATAAAATCCCAATCTTTGGTCTAAATCCCCAAATCAATTAAATCAAACCATCAAACCCTAGAACTGTATATAAAATTAGCCCATGAGGTCACAAGCAACACTCATGGCTAAGCAATTCATACCAAAAATCAAAGTAATAGAAAGGAATAGATAAGAATTGTGAAACCCTAGTGTAGGAGCAATCTCACGTTCCTTCTCCGTCTCTTCAATCGCTTGATTTTCCCTCAATTAGCACTTGAAACCCTTGTAGAATTGGATGGAGGATGAAATCAGATTATAATCTGATATGGGTGTGATAGGAGTGTGGATTGATGATGGTTTATGGCTGGGCTCTCTCCGATTGACGTCTCGATCTCCCTAATTGTTTCTAAGATGGATGCAGGGCTGTTTTCGCGACGAAATCTACGTCTGAATGACGAAATACACATATATATACGTTGCTGAATCGAACAGGCGTCGTCTGGGCCAGAACTGGGCCGCTCGGCTAGCCGCTCGGCTCGAGCTGGGTCCTGACCCGGCCGAGCGGCCTGCCCTCGAACTTGCCACGTCACTGGGGTCCAAGTGGGATCCCACTCGGCGCTGTTTACCGCCGCTCGGCACCCAGCTCGGCTCGAGCGGCTCGCCGAGCTGCTCCCGAGCTGGGCCGTTCCGGGTCTGTTTTGCTCCTCTTCCGATCCTGCCCTGTTTTACCCTGTTTTCTGCCTTCGAAACTCACAAAAACACCTTAATAGCCTTAAAATCGTGTAAATACTTAAACATACACAATTCCATGCAAAAACGATCAATTTCCTAAGCAAAATGGTGTAATGTGCACACATAAAATGCGTGAAATTCCACTCTCAACAGGTCGCCTTCAGAATTGCCGAGACACTCACATGACAGAGACAAAAAAACTAAAGACTACTTGGGAAGAGTTAGAATCGATAAGTAAAGAGATGACTAATCTGGAGAAGGGAGAGAAAACTTTATCTGAAGTAGCTGATCGTCTCCAACAAACTCTCTGTCGTGCTAAGAAGGAAGTTGAGCTCATAGAAGAGGAGATCCTTATGATTGATAATGCAACCGTCTTGAAAGAATCATCATCTGAAGATGAGAAAGCAGCTCTGAAGTCTGTCTTAGAAAGCATACTCTCTGACAACTTTCTTGTTTAGCATAGGACTGATTTTCTTTTAGTTTGCTCCCTTAGTTATTTATTTGATTTCCCCTTTTATGTTTTTGAACATCTAATGATATTATCAATAAAGTCCATTCTCTTCATTACTTCTCCCTTATGTTACATCATTAACTTGTTTTCTTGTCTTTCATATTTATTTGCTGCCTTCACACTCCAATTTACCCCACAAACTTGATGTGAATAGACCAAAGGCATGACTGAACTTAGCAAAGTGCTAAGCTGCCTACGTACCTCTTCGCAGAGGATCAAGTCATTACGTAGTTCAAAGGGACATGATTTGATTTGGATGGGGGGGTGCCGTGCACAGTTTATACTCATGCGGGCCAGGAGTGACTATTCTTTAACCACTTTAGACAAAGTAGGATATTTAATGCTTTAACCACTTAAAATATCTGAGTGGGATGAATTAATAGTTTAACCACATATAATTACCTTTGGTGGGTGTCATGCACAGTTTATACTCATGCGGACCAGGAGTTTATCGTACACAGTTTATACTCATGCGGACCAGGAGTTTATCGTACACAGTTTATACTCATGCGGACCAGGAGTAACATGCAGTTTAGACTCGTGCGTCAAGGAGCGTTATATATGTATTTGTTTTACGCATAGTAGCGTTTCAAGAACTTCCCATTTATAGGGCCAATGTTCACGCCATCCTCCGAGATCAACTTGTATGCGCCATTTGTATAGGCTTCCTTCACAACATGAGGGCCATCCCACTTGGGTAGAAACTTATTTCCAACGCGATGGGTGACTACTATAGGTCTTCTCACAGCAAGCACCAAATCACCAACTTGAAAAGAACGTACCCTCACTTTCTTGTTGTATGTTTTAGAAAGGCGAGATTGGTAACACTCAAGTCTTTGTTGTGCTTCCAACCTCTTTTCATCTAACGCTTCTAACTCTTGAAGACGTAACTTTGCATTTTCTTCCCCGGTGAGGCCTTCTTGTATGGCCATCCTCAAAGAAGGGATTTGCTTTTCGAGAGGCACAACAACTTCAACACCATACACCAAGGAATACGGAGTGGCTTGAGTAGGTGTTCTATAGGTAGTGCGGTACGCCCATAAAGCTTCATTTATTCTTTCATGCCAATCTCTTTTCGACTTGGACACCACCTTCTTTAACAAACTACACAATGTCTTATTGAAAGCTTCGGCAAGACCATTAGCAGCTGCGTTATACATTGAAGATTTCTTTTGTTTGAAATCAAACTTCTCACATAGCTTATCAATCCAACTGTTGCTGAACTGCTTTCCATTATCAGTGATGATGTAGCGCGGGACACCATATCTATAAATGATATTGATCCGAATGAAATCAGCAACATTTTCTTTCTTTACTTCCCTTAGAGACACAGCTTCGGCCCACTTTGAAAAGTAATCGGTTGCTGCAAGAATGTAGAGATGACCACCAGAAGACTTTGTAAGTGGCCCTACCACATCTAAACCCCATGCATCAAAAGGCCATGAAGCGACTGTCGGATGTAAAGGCTCCGGAGGTTGATGAATCAAATTTCCATGGAACTGACAAGCTTGACATCTTTGTGCGTAATCCATGCAATCCTTCACCATGGTTGGCCAATAGTAACCCATCCTTTTAATTCTAAAATGTAGCTTCGGTCCGGATTGATGAGCACCGCAAATTCCGGAGTGAGCCTCCTCCATTGCTTGAATAGTTTCTTCCTTACCCAAGCATCTCAAGAAAATTTCATCGAATGATGTTCTATAAAGTGTACCCTTGAAGTAGATGAACCGAGGTGCCCGACGCCGAATATCAACCCTTTGTCGTGGATCGTTAGACAACTTATCATATTTCAAATAATCCACAAGCGGTTGGCGCCAATCTTCTTCTTCAATTTCGAAAACTTCCACCACATGATTTTCAACTTCTTCATAATCATCATCCTCAAAGATTTGTGGTACAACCCAACTTCTACACACCGGTATTTGAATTTGTATTTCTGGCATAGCTATAGTTGATGCTAACTTAGCGAGGGCGTCAGCTTGCTTATTCTCTCTTCTAGACAGATGCTTAATATCAACATCACCGAGATAACCCATAAGCTTTTGAGCATACTTGTAATAGGGGAACAACTCAGGCTTCTTCACTTCATACACTCCAAGGAGTTGATTTACTACCAATAGCGAATCACCATACACTCTAAGGTGTAGCTGCTTTATATCGACGGCCATCTCTAAACCAAGTATGAGTGCTTGATACTCAGCCACATTGTTAGAGCAATTTTCTGTTAAGGAAAATGAGAAAGGTAGAACTTCACCACTGGGTGTTACAAACACGACTCCCGCACCAGCTCCCTCTCTATGAGATGCTCCATCGAAATACATCTTCCAAGGAGAAACTATGTCCACAGTGAAAGCATCTTCATCGGGGAGTTCATCAGATAGTTCCCATTCAGCAGGCATTGGATGATCAGCTAGAAAATCTGCCAACACTTGTCCTTTTACGGCCTGTTGAGGGACGTACACGATCTCAAACTGTTGAAGTTGGAGATACCATCTTGCAAGCCGATCAGAGAGTACTGGTTTTGACATGATAAATTTTAATGGGTTGGCTTTCGAAACTAGCCGAACTGTGTGAGCTTGAAAATAATGTTTCAACTTCTGAATTACGAAGATAAGGGATAAGCAGATCTTCTCAATGGGTGAATACTTCAACTCGTTTGGAGTCATGGTTCTACTTAGATAGTATAGAGCTCTTTCTTTGCCATCATCATTTTCTTGTGCAAGCAAAGCTCCCACAGAACGCTCTTGAGCAGCTAGATAGAGAATTAACGGACGTCCATGTGTTGGAGCACTCAACACTGGTGCCTTCATCAAGTATTCTTTAATGCTATTGAAAGCATTATTGCAAGCTTCATCCCATTCGAATATGCTGCCCTTCTTCATGAGATGACTAAATGGTTGGCATCGGCCAGCTAAATTTGATATGAATCTCCTTAAGTATGCCAACTTTCCTTGCAGGCTTTTGAGTTCATGTATGTTCTGAGGCACATGCATTTTCATGATTGCGTCAATCTTTGCTTTCTCAATTTCAATCCCTCGACGGCGAACAATAAACCCAAGAAATTTCCCAGATGAAACTCCAAATGCACACTTGAGCGGATTCATCTTGAGTTGATGCTCTCTTAATCGTTCAAACACTCGCCTTAGATCATGGAAATGATATTTCTTTTCCTTTGATTTCACCACAATATCATCAACATAGCATTCAACAATCTTATGAAGCATGTCATCAAATATCTTTTGCATGGCTCGCTGATAAGTGGCACCAGCATTCTTTAAGCCAAATGGCATAACATTATAGCAATATATCCCTTTCGGAGTACGAAAGGCTGTCTTCTCTTGATCCTCAGGAGCCAAACCAATTTGATTGTAGCCAGATGATCCATCCATAAATGAAAGGACCTCATGCCCCGTTGTTGCATCAATCATGAGCTCAGTAATTGGTAATGGAAAGTCATCTTTCGGACATGCCATATTCAAATCTCGGAAATCAACACATACTCTGAGTTGCCCATTTTTCTTTCTTACCGGCACGATATTGGAAATCCAAGTAGGATATTTGACTTCTCGGATCTTGCCTGTTTCAAGAAGCTTATTAATCTCGTCCTCAATCAAAGGAATCAACTCTGGTCGAAATCGACGTTGCATTTGTTTAACTGGTCGAGTTCCCTTTTTAATGGACAAGTGATGCACTGCGATTTTTGGATCTAAGCCTGGCATTTCCTTATGCGACCATGCAAAGACATCTCTGAATTCTCGCAAAAGGCTAACATGCTTTGTTTCTTCCTCAACATCTAGCAGAGCACTTATGTAGGTAGGACGTGGGTCATTTTCATCACCTAAGTTAATTTCTTTCAACTCATCAACAGTGGCCTTTACTCCTTCTTCAAATTGTGAAGGGGCATCTTCAGCATCTACTTCCTCCATTTGAGAATCTTCCACAGCAGTAATATGATTGGTAGAAGCTACACTTTCTTTATCATCACTATCATCTTTAGTAAAGATGATTCTTTGCAGCTTATCCTTCAACACTCTTCCACTTGAGTTCCCTTTGATATTTCGTCGCTTGATGCGAGAAGGATTTTGACCCCGGAGTTTTCGGAGGTTAAGGGACTTGACATGATTTTGCCTCCTACACTTTCCTTTACAGGGTCCAAGCCTTTCGAAAACACTCCCAAGCCTTTCAAAAACAGATATTCTCTTGTCTTTCCTACTACTTGCGTCAAACATATCCTCCGTGGATAAAGCTTCTTTCTCGGTGATATAATTTGTACTTGCTCTTCTAATTGCAATGCGGACTGGCTTTTGAGGGACATATCCCAAACCTGGCTTAGCCTTCTTAATAGTATGACCATCATTTTTCAACATTTTCTGAGTAACATTGAGCCCATGTCCTGGTGGGTTGATAGTTTCTTGACACACCTTGCTCGCCATCGCTTTTTCCCTTGGTTCATAACCAGCCTTCATAAGGAGTTTATAAGCTTGTGGACTATACGACTTGGTTATTTCGGCTTCAAACACTTCACCATGTTCGGTCTTTGGTCCTTCAATAGGACGTGTGAATCCTTTGAGTGGTGGAGAAGAAAGTTTACTAGCATCAATTTTCGTTAAAGGCAACGTTAACTCTTCCGAGGTCTCAAGCCCTTTGCCTTTGTTCTCCTTGAGAGTGGCAGATGATGTACTACCTTCCTCATCCTTTATTTGTTTATTGCCCCCATTATCTTGCACCGGGGCTTCTTCACGCTTTACTTCCTTTGTACTCTTGAAGAAATATTTAGCATCGGCAAAGTAAGCTTCAGCTTCAGTAAATGGCTTGTCGTCACCGAATACTCTTTTCACGTTGTCACCTTCACTATATTTGAAGCACTGGTGCAATGTAGAAGGAATCACGCCATTCTCATGTAGCCATGGACGCCCCAAAAGCATGTTGTAGGAAGTTTTTGCATCAATAACATGGAAAAGGACTGTGGATTTCATCTCATCAATTAGCAAATCAAGAACTATTGTGCCGAGAGTCCTTTGTCCCTCATGATTGAACCCTTGGATCATCAATCGGGTATGGATTAGTTCATCCATTGGTATTTCTATCTTCTTCAACATTCTCAAGGACAAAATGTTCACTGCCGAACCTCCATCAACAAGTATGCGATTCACTCGCATCCCTTTAGTGTAACCAGTCACAAATAGAGGTCGATTATAAGATTGCATACCCAACAACATATCTTCATCCGTGAAGGTCACCTTCATGGAGTAAGCTTTACCCTTAGTTTCAAGCTGTTCGCTTTCATTGTCCTCGTTCACGACATGACATGAGCCTTCATTATGACTTTCTTTTACAGAAGTAAAGTTTGTGCCCGCCTCATCTTCTAACACGATTTTCCCTTCCTTAACCAGTTGCATGATCTTTTCCTTAAGAACGAAACAATCATGAATTGGATGACTCACCAACCTATGATACTTGCAGTATTTTGGGTCATTAGTTCGGCCGGCTTCTTCTGGACGTTTCATCTCAGGAAGTTCAAGGAGTTTGTTCTTCATTAGATCATCGAATATGCCAGAAAGGTCTGAGTTCAAAAATGGATACTCTTTTTCTTGCATCTCCTTCAGAGTTAACCTTCTTTGCCCCCACTCTTGGGCAACTTGCTTCCCTTTGTCTTTCTTATCATTTTCATTCTTTCGAACCTTGACCGTCATAATATTTGTGGCCATTGACTCTTTGTTGGAACTTTTAACATAGGACTTGCCCCCCCTTTTGAAATCTTGTTTATCTTTAGACTTGTAGGAGTCCGACATCGGTGAATGTTTGATTCCACTAGCAGTCATACTTAATTCCATGTCATGGGCCCTAGTAGCCAACTCTTCGAAAGTCTTAGGTTGAATTCCTTTGAGTATATAAAGGAGATTCCATTCCATCCCTTGGATACACATCTCAATAGCAGACTCTCCGGATAATCGGTCCTTGCAATTTAAACTCAAATTTCTCCATCGATTGATATAATCAATCACAGGTTCTTCCTTCAATTGACGAGTATTAGTTAACTCAGTCATACTAACAGTTTTCCTCGTGCTGTAGAAACGATTAAGGAACTCATGTTCCATTTGTGCCCAACTATCAATGGATTCGGCTTGCAAGTCGATATACCAATCAAATGCATTTCCTTTGAGAGAGCGAACGAACTGCCTTATCATATGGTCTCCATAAGTACCAGCGTCATGGCAGGTCTTAATAAAGTGTGCTATATGCTGCCTCGGGTTTCCCTTGCCATCAAATTGTTGGAACTTGGGAGGCTGGTAGCCAGTTGGCAACTTCAAGTTATCCACTCTTTTCGTGTATGGCTTGACATAAGTAACAGTAGGCTTGGAATTCTCCTCAAACCTTTCTTTTATTGTTCCAAGTATAATATCCTTGAGTTGATCTACTTGGAGCATTCCATCAGCTGAAAGTGGCAACGTTCCTTGAGTTTGCTCCTTTTCAATAGCCTGGCGCCTTGTGACCTCTTCCACTTCACTATCGTCCATGACTCCTTTTCCGTTTGCACGGCTAGTCTCCGCGATGTCTCTTTTCATCAATTGGGAGATCTTTGTGTGTTGAGCCTCTATGTGTTTCGTGAGCCCCTCGATAGCTTTCATCATGTTCGCTAATTGTTCCTCAACAGTCGTGGCGCCTGCCATCATTACTGGAGCTGCAACGGAGTCAGATGAAGAGTTTGAAGATGCAGAATCTTCATCACTATCATCTTTCATAAGTAGTTGTTTTCTCGAAGCCTCCTCAACCGAAGGGTTGGATCCAGATGAGGCTTCCGAACGAGCTTTTTCTGACATGCTCCTTGTAACAACAGCAACATATTCAGTTAATGCCTCTGAGAGCTTAGAAGCAGCAGTCCTACCTGCAGTAATCCTGACAGGAGTCATATCGTACTTCGAGCTTGTAGAGAGAAGAGATAAGAGGTAGAGACTGTCCCACTGGGCGTGCCAAAATTTGTAACAATAAATTTTTGTATTTATAATAAAATAAACACAGGAAAATTACAATGATAATCCAAACGGATTAAACTTGATAATTAAGGAAACAATCTCTATCAATCCTCTGATTCTTCTCTCGAACCAATTTGGCTTGACTTTGACTTTAACTTTGACTTTGACTGCGTTGACCGCGTTGATTTGTGTGTTTTGAGTCGGATCTTCAGTTGACTGCGTTAACTTTGACTTATTTTCGTAAATTTGGAGAATTTTGCAAAATTATATAGTTTTGGAGGATTGTTTAGTTTTTGCAAATTCATTACATTTGAACAAAATGGAGAAGCTCATTGAAGTTCTCGAAGGCTAATATCTAGAGCACGGAAGGGTGTGAGTGGTGTTTGAACAAAATGGAGAAGCTCATTGAAGTTCTCGAAAGCTAATATCTAGAGCACGGAAGGGTGTGAGTGGTGTGACTAGAGCCCGTTGAAGAAAAGGAAGCTGTTCGAGGTGTCGGATGATAACATCTGACAACTCATAGAGGCTGACATTCATTTGATCGTTACAAAAGCATACGCCGCTACTAGTATCTGTAACAATAAATTTTTGTATTTATAATAAAATAAACACAGGAAAATTACAATGATAATCCAAACGGATTAAACTTGATAATTAAGGAAACAATCTCTATCAATCCTCTGATTCTTCTCTCGAACCAATTTGGCTTGACTTTGACTTTAACTTTGACTTTGACTGCGTTGACCGCGTTGACTGTGTGTTTTGAGTCGGATCTTCAGTTGAAGCTTGTCCGAACTCGGATTTAGATCTTATTACGTTAATCCAGAGGCGTCGAGCCTTTATTTGGATTAAACGTACTTGATCCGAAGAACACTCGATCTGGGGGGCTTAGCACCTTAATCCCGGGTCGTTTGCCGTTCTTGACTTGATGATGCTTGAAGATCTCAAGGGAGCGCTGCTCGTGTTCTTGATCTCTTCAGAGCGTTTATGTCTTCAAGTATTTGAGTGTGTCTGGAGTGAATGAAGGAGGGCTCCTTATATAGGTGAGGAATGAGCATGCCCCATAAATATCTCGCAATCTGATTGGTCTATGACAGATTTGGCCTGGTTCTGCGGGCTTGGGCCGTTCCAAATATATCACAGCTTGATTGGTCATTGCTTAATTTGACCTGATTCTGGAACCTTCCATGCTTTACTTAACTTAGGGGTCAAGTTTTACTTAATTTAAACCCTACTTAATTTATTGGGTATTAAATTAATTATCAATTATTTATTAATCTATTTTAGGAATTAATTTATTAAATCCCCAAAATAAAATATAATAAATTAAAATTGATATTTAATCAATAAAATCCACGTGTCGCCATTTGATTGGACCGTGAATTTTAATTGCTTACAGTATCAACTAAAAAAATTAAAATTAAATTAAATAGTGTAATATTACTTTTTGTCTCGAGATTTCTTCCAATGAAAGTTTGCACCAGGAAAGTTTTCGAACATAAGAACGTCATCTTCATTTGGATCAGCGTTATCCGCAAGTTAGAGTCGATTGTTGTGTATCCATTTTGAGTATATTCCCCTACTATAGAAAAGTAGTTATTTTTTTTTAAATAGACACCCTATTATAATTTTCGTTAGTATAGTATATAATTTTTAATTAATAGGAGAAAATGAGAGAAATTAAAATTATAAGCCAAAGTTTCAATAGAATATAAATTAAATTGTCAAATGATTCATGAATTATCTGTCGAACACCGACGTATGAGCTTCTCTGCCGGACCGCCGCCGCCTGCACCTGCCTCAAAAGTCGTTAATTTGAAAGAAAAAAAAAACAAAGTCAGACACGATTAAATTAAGTAGGTATATGTGTGATATTTTATCAACTTTGTGGAAACACGTTTTGGGTGGATTCGAATTTGATTCGGGTGGCTAACGAAACGAGTACGGGACGAGCTAAAACAAGTCAATAGACAATAATAGCGAGAAACCATATGGAATTGGACGGTTAAAAAACAGCAAATGATATATAATTATTTAAAGGAATTATATTTCATCACAATTCGTACTATACATGGAAAAATAATAGCATTAATAAAAAGTGAATATTTTTACTGAAAAGTGGCAACTGATTAAGTTAATGCAATACGGTATCATGTAAGTATTGCATTAAAAAATTATTTCTACTGATATTTTGATTTAGAACCAATGAAATCGATTTATGGTGAAACAAATTCGTTAAAAAATTTGTTTTATTACTAACGATTATCCTAAATTCCTATGTTTAAAGATGTTATTATTTCTATAAATCTAACGAATTGTTTTTGAAAAATTTTAAGAGCGGCGCTATTGACATCCGAAACATTACTAAGAACGCTTGATTATTAAAATAATTAATAGTAAAAATCATATGATACTCCTACCCTTAAATTTACACCCACACTAGTTTATCCAATTAATTTTTCTAAGTTCACCCATAAACATTACTAAGCCCAACCAAAATTAATTATTATATTAGGTTATGATAATATGCATCTCTAGACTCAATATTGCAGCTTCGGTGGAATTAGGATTAAAAGAAGAAACAAAAGATCATGTGAGGACTCAAATTGACATAGAGGACTCAAATTGAAGAATTAACGAATCTGATTTCTCATGGTCTATCGTCTCTGACATTCATCATTATTTCTCCTTTCTCTTATTTATTTATTTATTATTTCTTATTTTCTTTCTTCAATTTTACATATGTTTACTAAATATATTTATAAGATGTTATAGATGGCGGTGAGTGAAAACCATAGTTCCTTACAACAAATTAAACTATTAAATTAGGGTTCTAATAATTTACATCAACTAATTTCTTTTTTATTTTTGATCTTGTTATTCTCTTCTATTTTTTCTCTTGGTATGTTTTTAGGGTTTTAAATTTGTATTCAGTAATAATATTGGGTGAGCTTAGCGTTGATCTTGGGTGGACTTAGCAAAATTAATTGGGTGGAACTAGTTTAGGTGTAAATTTAGAGGTGAGGGTTTAATATGAATTTCACCACTAATATTTTTTAAAATCGGTGTCCTTAGTAGTGTTTTGGGTGACATTTTTTAAGAATCGATGCCCTTAGTAGTGTTTTGGGTGGTAATGGCGCACTATTGCCGCCCAAATTTTAATTGTACGGTTATCATTTTTCGTCCATCAATTATTATTTTTGTTGTGTAATTGACGGCAATGAGACCACACATTATTATTTATGGATAAATTTAATCAATATTTTCTCCAAAATCGGCCAAAATTGCTAATGTTTAGTTGTCTAATTTCTTTGATTGCTGCGAATAGATTGTTTTCTATATTTACATGGAATCAAATAAGTTAGGAGGATTATTTTATTTTCTATTTCTAGCATATATAATTATTCCAAATAAGTTAGGAGTATTATTTTATTTTCTATTTCAAGCATATATAATTAAGACCGCTTGTTTATGTAGCTGTATTCAAAATTTTATTTGAAAAAAAACTTTATGGGTTTTTATCCTCTTATTATCACATTATTTGTATTTCTTTATTCTTTGAGAATTAACAAATTTCATTGTTGAAAGATGCTTTAGTGTCTAAACTAGATCAGGTTGACATGAGGTGAATCAGCAATGTATTTAAGCACATTATTTACTTTTTATTCACTTAGTAATCAATTCATTCTCAAGCAATCAATAAAATATCTCTCGTTGCAGTATATGTTTGCTAGGTTAACATGAGTTGAATTACTCTAAAATAATCTCCATCTTCATTTAAGAAAGCACACAAACTCTATTATTTTATGTGATCAAGTTCATCTTCTTATCAAATACTTTGAGTGATCTTTGATGATTTTTATAAAAAAAAAAAAAAGACTTTTAATCCACCTCACAATATCCCTTAGGTGAAAAGGCTAACACGAATTTTTGCCATTGATTTAACATTCTGTTATAAATCCATCACAGTTATATTCTCATAATGAGATGTTTGGCTCTCATGATCGATGAGTTGGCCAATTACCAGCTAAATGCAAGTAATTAATTAATTATAGTCAAATAAATGACCACCTCAAGTTTTGCCGCCCATAACAGTCCAAATATTTTTTATTTTGTATAATTAATTAATATTAAAATACAGTCAAATATTATTATTTAATTATTCACGGAAAACAGCGTGGAACACATATATAATATAATATATAATAATTAAAAAAAAAACAAATGAGAAAATCTCAAATACGAGTGTCAAAGCATAAGTTCTAATTTTTCTGTTCACATAATTAATTGAAAATTTATACTTTAGCTAACAAATATTTTTGTGGTGGAGATATAATAATATTTTATGATATTTTCAGAGCTCTAAACAAAAATTCAAATGGCAATAAAACCACTCGTAAAGAAAATTGAAATAACGGTCAGTTTGATTTGATTTTATTTTATTTTATTCGAATAAAGCACAACTAGCTTGCGTCATATTCGAAATTGGACCTACTATTTTTTGTAACGTAATAATAAAATGATATTCGGAAATGGACCTACTATTTTTAATATTTTATTTAAATAAAAAAATACAATCAATCATTATCAATGAATATACACTGCGTTTTAATTATGAAGAAAAATAGAAATGAAGTAGTGCCGCAGCTGGAACAGTCGTTTTTTCCCACCTCCTCCACGCGTTCAAAAAATATATAAAAAATAAGATATAAAAATTAAAAATAGAAATAAAAAATAAAAATGGTGGACACGAAGAAGTCAAGAAAAGGTTGTAAGCACATATAAAATGGTGTAAAAGATTTACATAATAGACACAGCTTATGACAGCAATTAAAAAATCAAAACCAGTAATCCACCAAACTATTTTTAGATCATTTCTTTTGTTAAATCTCCTCCTTTTTCCTGAATTTCTTCCCACCTGAATTCCCGTTTGATTTCCTACTTTTAAGGGTCTCTGGATTCCAAAACTCCAGAGACCATGAATCCCGGTCGGCCGCCGCCATTGGTGGCTGGTTCTTCTTCCATGGCTTTGTCGCCGGAAAATGCTCTGTTTAACAAGTACGAGGTGGGGAAGCTTCTGGGATGCGGTGCGTTTGCCAAGGTTTATCACGCTCGTGATGTGGCTACAGGGCAAAGCGTTGCGATTAAAGTGATTAATAAGAGCAGATTGAAGGATAATGTGAATCTGATGAACAATATCAAACGCGAGATCTCGATTATGAGTCGGTTGCGCCACCCGCACATCGTGAAGCTTTTTGAGGTTATGGCGACCAAGAGTAAGATCTATTTCGTGTTGGAGTTCGTCAAGGGTGGAGAATTGTTTGCTAAAGTGTCGAAAGGCCGATTATCGGAGGAATTAGGGCGGAAGTATTTCCAGCAGCTGATCTCCGCCGTGGGGTACTGCCATTCGCGCGGCGTTTACCACCGAGATTTGAAGCCGGAGAATCTCCTCCTGGATGAAAATGGGGATCTGAAGGTCTCGGATTTCGGACTCAGCGCGCTGGCGCACCACGCGCGGGGGGATGGATTGTTGCACACGCTCTGCGGGACGCCGGCGTACGTGGCGCCGGAGATTCTCGCGAAGAAGGGGTACGACGGCGCGAAGATCGACGTTTGGTCGAGCGGCGTCGTTTTGTTCGTCCTCATTGCTGGGTATTTACCATTCAATGATCCCAATTTGATGAATATGTACAAAAAGATCTACAAAGGCGAATTCCGGTGCCCTAAATGGATGTCGCCGGATCTGAAACGGTTTCTGTCTCGAGCTCTGGATACGAATCCAGAAACCAGAATCTCCATTGATGAAATCAAGGCCGATCCCTGGTTCAGAAAGGGTTTCAAAGAGTCGAAGAATGAAATCTCCGTCGGTGTTGTGAGGGAGGAAGAGAAGAAATTGCAGGATCTGAACGCGTTTGACATCATTTCCTTCTCCCGAGGTCTGAATCTCTCTGGCCTGTTCGATTCCGCTTCCAAATCCGGCGAGGATGTCGACCGGCTGACGGCGGAGGAGTCGCCGGAGAACGTCATGGAAAAGGTGGAGGACGTGGTGAAGGCGGAGAACGGCGGAGTACAATTGAGGAGAACCAAGGAATGTGGAATGGAGCTGGAGGGACAGAACGGTAATTTCGTCGTCGCGTTAGACGTTTACCGGTTGACCGAGAAGTTGGTCGTTGTTGAGGTGAAAAGGAAAGCCGGTGACGTCGCCGCGTTTTCAGAGCTGTGGAGGGACAAAATCAGGCCGGTAATTCACCGACAACCGGAGCAACAGGTTTCCGTCAACTAGAATCCATCCCACGGCCGGCTGCCGGGGGTGTTTTCGTCCATTTATATTTTTGTTTGTAAAATAAATATTTTTCCACCATCAATTCCACATATCTATTCGTGTGCTTGTATAATACTCCCTCCGTCCCGGGAAGTATTTCGCGTATTGGTGTGCGCGGAGTTTAAGAAAATTTTGTATTTTTATGTATAAAGTAAGAAAGAGAATATATATTTTAGTTGATTTAATGAAAAATGTGTGTAAAGTTATTGAGAGATGTGAAAAAAGTGTGTAAAGTTTTTGGGAGATGTGAAAAAGTAATTATTATATTGGGATATGTGTAAAAAGTGAGTATTAGTATAATGTATTTTTTACCAAATTTAGTAAAAGTAAAGTGTGAAATACTTTGAGGGACGGATGAAAAAGGAAAGTGTGAAATACCACCATTGTGCAGTATCAATTTATTTAAAAAAAAAAAGAAAAGAAAAAAGAAATAGGTCGTATTATAGGAATGATTAGGACGATCAATGCAGGCCCGAATTTTGAAATTCCCGGCCCGATTGTAGAAAATGTGTTAAGAGAGTGGATCGATCGTACACAAACGATGTTTGATCTTCTGCCGTTTGTATATTTTTCGAGGATTTTTAAATGTCGTTTATTTTGCTTATTTATTTTTAAATTAGAAATGGTATGTTTGTCTGAAATCGGAATCGAAGTGAAATTGAAATTGATGATTAAGAATAGTATGCCAGCTGTCCTAATTGTCAATACACATGTTTGGTAGGTAGTGCATGTTTTACTAATCAAATTAGCCTAATTAATTTTCAAATTTTAATTGAATTATAGCGACTGTTGAACATAGGCGTAGTGACTTCAGATCTTCTATAATTTCAAGTCATACAATATTATTCATTTCAAAGAATATGGAGTATTTATTTCAAGAGAGTAAGCAAGTATTCATATTTTTCATTTTGATTAAATAAATAAATTACTCTAACATAGAAAATGCGATTTTGTAATTCATGGGTTCAAAAAAAAGTGAACTACTCCGAGTGAACGGATTATTTCTGCATGATAAACAATTACTCATTTAATAACTAAGTTAATTTTCTTTTATATCATGTATTTTTTCAAAAATAATAATTAACGATTTATTTTTCATATGATGTTTCCTAATTCAATTTCAAATCGATATTTTCATGGAATAGAAGTTATAGAATAGAAGTAAATTTACCAGTTAATTTTGCGACAAAAGAATTTGGTCTTTCATGCCATAAATTTAAAAGATAACAGTAATAAAAATTTGAAAAAAATAAAATAAAATCAATATACAAATATATGTGTTGGATGATAGTGACATAAATCAACAAATGGATAAATTTTCAATATCACATTCAATATTTGTGTTACACATATCTTCAACTCAGCAAGAATATGCCTTATATATTGTGTGAAAGAGACCCATCAATTTCTCATTCTAATTTTGAATCAAATATCACCAACACATTAATACATTTTATCAAATTATTTTATTAGAAAATTTAGTTTATAGATAAATTTACAATCCAATTAAGTATGTACGAGACCACTATACCTAAATCTAAGACCTTAGTGCGAAATACACCTACAATAATAAAATTACAATTATTCACAATAATTGAAATTACAATTATATTCTAAGAATTAATCTTAAACTGCTAGTATAAAATATACCATAAAGATGAAAGAATAATTACATCTCTATAATTAAATAAGTTCTGAGGATATTTAGAGCATTTATATCTATAAAATTTCAACCTTTTAGTTTAGGATATATTTTACTAATAGGATTTAAGGTTATTTATTAGAATATAATTATAATTTTACCCTTATTAAAGCATTTAATATTTTTTCAAATTCTATAGTACATCCTATGCTAGGAGTTTAAGTTGCGAAGGAGATTCATGAGACACTAACTCAAATATATAATAATAATGGGAAGTCCAAACAATAACTACAAAGGTTCAAATAATTTATAAAATGCTGTACATATTACATAAAGTAACCTGTAATCTAGACAACTTTCAAACAATAATTTGTATTCCAGATAAATAAATAATAACTCCAAAGTGCAAATAATTAATTAAAATGTTAGTCCATAAAAATAATCACATCCAATGCCTTCATAGCTTCTACAAAAGTCGTTATCTGGTAGTCTTACAGTACTACAATATTTTCAAGACTTTCACACAGGTAAATCTGAAGTTATATACTTCAATAATTAAGATGGGAACTATTAATATTAGTTTACAACAAAACAAGTGTATATGATTCTGATATTAGGTATACATATTACAAATGTAACAAAAACAGTTTGTCTCACAAAATCAAAAACAAAAATTGAAGTCCCACTGAGCAAAAGTTTCTGTCACACAATTGGTTTTTTTTATCGCTCAAAGTCAGTTGTTAGTATAATTAGCAGTTAGTTCACCAAGTATCCATACTCCCTCCTTTCTACAACTCTCCTTATAACTCCGCTCCTATTCCGTCACACAATCGTAACAAAAACGCATACTCCCTATTGTGATATTAGGTAGAAATCATTCTCATTCATACCATTCAAACAAAAATAAAAACAGTTTCTGTCAAGGATCAGATTTAGGGAAGTGTGATTTACCTAAACTGGAAATGCTCCACTGAGCAACAAGAGTAAAGTGAAGCCAAGATCAGAAAAAAAGGATCAAAAACCCTTTTCCAGTTACTGATTATTGATTTAAAACATAAACCAAAGAAACAAAGCAAATGTATACATGACATCATTACAAGAAAAGCCCCTTATAAAATTTTTAACTAAACCAAGCATTGAACTCAAGAAACACTGGTAATACTAAATTAAGAATTAACAAGATGTGAGTCTCAAGTCAAATCTAGACTAATGTGAACAGAAAGTCTAACCTCAGAATGGGCAACCAAGATTAGCTATGTAAGGATATCTAGAATGTCATTAGTAGCTATTTTTTAGGAATAAACTAGTTTAGTCATTATTGCAGCCAAGGATCAGAAGCAATAAAGGTAAACATTAGTTAAATGAAGCAGATCAGCAACATCTTCAAAAGCACAATTCTTTAGAAATAGAACAAAAATTAAAGTCAAATCATGATCATACAGTCTTGATCATAAATACATGCTTAAAATAGGAGCATATTTCAAATATTTCAAAATTGATCATAGATAAAGCAACTGATATTTACAAACCGGCTAATCAACTAAACCTGATGGCCAGTTTCTTTTTGGCGGCCTCAGCAATCTTAACCGTACCACGATATTCATGTATTTCATCAAATACTCAACTACCTCTACCTCCGCCCGAGTTTTGACGTCGGCTGACGAATCTGATTTAGCCCCAAGCATGGATGAGCCAATCGCTTGCTTGCCTTGATAAATCCAATACTGATTTGCCAGCTCAGTAGCCAATCTATGCTTTTATCCTGATTCTCAGCCACAAGTTTATCATACCTCACACCATCCAGAATAAATTCTTCAGTAGCATCCTTTTCCATTTCTGGAAATAGCAATTGTTTCAATTTCTCTCAGTTGCACGACGGACTCTAGCCTCATCCTCTTCCCGAATTAAGCGAGAGTCTCTCATTGTTACTTCATCGACGGTAGTGATTTGATTGCTGGAGCCGGCCATTGCAATTAAACAAACCCTGGCGGTAGTGTGAAATTATAGGCTGGGCTGGGCTGGGCTGGGCTGGGCCGGGCAACTTAATATATTATGTTTTATGATTCTTTTCTTTTCACCCCTCATATTTATTAGTGGGCCGATTGTATGGTGTAAATTTACATTCACGACCCATCAGTTTATTCTCATATATAATAATCCTTCCTTTTGCTTTAAAATGTCCTCTTAAATTAAGAAATATTATTATTTAATTATTTTTTCATGTAAATTAAGAAATATTATTATTATTTAATATTTAGTGTGTTTGTTGGCTCCATATTTTATTTGTATTAGTTGGTGTATATAAGTTTCATGTGTGTAAAAAAAACTATTTGGGATAGATAACGTAAATGGAAAAAAAAAGGTTTTTTTATTTATTTTTATTTTTAATAAGTGGACAGAGGGAGTATTTTACTCCTTGAGGTATAATGTATCCCCACGAGCTATAATTTATGAGTGAGTTTGACGTAAATCGAGTTTATCCATAAACTCTAATTTTTAAAATGACTATATATAAAAATTATTTTTTGAATAGTAATAATTTTTATATAGAAGAACAATAATTCATGTCTCTAAAAAGTAATTTTTTATTAAAGAGTAATCGATAAAGTAGGGTATACAAGAATTTGAAGAGTAACTTTTTAATTTAGAAGAGTAACAGTTTCTGTGTCTAAAAGTTAATTTTTTATATATTAAAGAGTGATGGGTAAAAACAAGGTTTACATGTAAATTCGGTTTATACAAGTGTTAGCCATAATTTATAGATGGTTTATGCTATATATTATCCCTATAATTTAATATTTATTTTTAGGATTTACAATATTTAATAGTATTATTATCTTTATAATTTTAAAATAAAAAAATTTATATATGTGGATCCGATTCAGACTCACTCTTCGTTATATTTTAAAGTTGAGTGATTATGATGTAAGCTGGGTTTACATTTAAACCTTATTTTTTAAAATTACTCTTTAAATAGTAATAATTTTTATTTAGAAGAGTAATAATTTATATCTTTAAATAAAGATTTACAAAAAATTTGAAGAGTAATTTTTTCTTTACAAAAGTAACAATTTATGTATGTAAAAAGTAACTTTATATGTACAATAGAATAATATATAAAAATAGAGTTTCTAGGATGAAAAGAAAAGAAGGAGATGCCACTCTCAGCAATGAGAAAGTTTCTTTGAACCTTGTCGATGATCGAACTTAAAGATATGAACTGAGTGCCATTTGATGAGTGGTTGGCAGCCTGGACCTTTCCAACCATTTTTGGCTCGAGTTCCAGTTTCAGCTTGATAGCTATATCTTTCTTAACTGGGTTTTTTAACTTCACATATAGCTCATCAGCTTGTGACTTCGCACTCTCAGTTTCGAGAGTAGGATGTGTAAACTCAATTTACATGAGTATTTTCATTTAAAATTTAGATTCATATTTACATAAATGAATGGAATTCTCATTCTAAGTAATATCTGATTTTTGTCTCGTTTATGAGATTAGTATATATGAATGAATACATAATTGTATGGGATATCACTAGAAAAAAAAAAGGAAAAAATATTAAAAAACAAAATTTATTAGATTGAATGGGTGAAAAAGAAAAAAGAGAAGTACATGAGGATGATTGTTGGGATTAGAATCCATGCACGTTTCTTCTTCACATAACATTTTATAATATTGCAGCCTACAATAACAAGAAAATTTGGTGGATTCCTCCATATTAAAGTGTAAACAAAGATAAAATTAAATATAACAAATTCTCATGTGTGACAACGTGAATTAATTATTAGAGAATTCTTCTATGGTGTGTTTAATTAGTGTCAACAATTTTTGGTATATATAATTTTTTATATTTGGTTCGTTATGAAATAATTTATCATGATTCATATCCTATTTTAAGGTATAATGTAAATTTTTTAGGAATAATTATATTTTAACTCATAAGAATATATATGTCCAATCCATTTCAACTAATTACGTGTTTATGGAAGAATGTTGTATATGAAAAATGTCATTTTATTTAATAATTAAAAGATTAAGTGAAAATTCTATTTTAGTTTATGAGGTGTGAGCTTGAACAGAAACATATTAAAATCTTTTAAGTATGATTTATTTTAATTTTAGTAAAATTTTCTTCGTCCAGTTGTCCAAATTTAGTTCAGTTCTATTTTAATGTCAGAATTTGTTTAAATTTGATCCAAATCTTGAGAATTTTTTTTTTTTTGATAAAATGACTAAACTTACATAAGAATCAAAATTGAAAAAAAAAACTCAAAAAAAAAGCAAAATTGAAATGCAAATAAAAAAAGATTAAAATCCGAATAATCATACTTAAAAGATAGATTTTGATATTTTCTAGCTTGAATATGAGTTGATAAAAGAGGAAAAAAAAGAAAAAAAAAAGAGAAAATTCAAAGTACACAAGAAAGCACCATCTTTGTGACCCAAAATTAAATTAATTGGCGATGCAATTAATAATTACTCCATGAGTTGATGATGAGATGTGGTTGTTTCACATCTTGCAAATTAGCGGCTCGGATACTCTGTTACATTCCCGTATTACATCTCCTGTTACACTAATCGGATGAGCGACATGTGTACTTGGAGAGATATACTACTAACATTGCTCATAACGTCCATTAACAAAAGTTAGGCAAGGAAAGAAATTATATTAAGAAAAATAATATTTTGAATGGAATGTAACAGAGCATCCAAGCCGATAAACTAGTAATATGCTTGAAAATTTCGATACAAGCCCAATTAATTTCTTTAAAAATAAATACTTATTAATATTAATTGTTGAACGTATGAAGCAAAGTCATGAAGTTGCTGTCCCAAAGTCAAATCTAAGAGATCTCACACATGGGCAACCTTTGAAAGAGCTGGCATTCTCTCCCTCTCTCTCTCTCTCATATAAAATAGTAATATGCTTAATTAAGCCGCCCCAAATAGTTTTTACTTCACCAATTTCCACACTTTTCCTAGTTTCTTCACAAAAACATTACATTGACCTTACTTTTTCCCTCAAGAGAGAGTGAGACAGATCTTCAGCTGTTTTAGCTTTTAATCCTAAATATCCATCTTCACTTTCTTCATTTTGTTGTTAATTTTCTTGATCATTTTGAATCAAAATCTTGAATGTCCAGAGAAAGGTAATAATCAAGAAAACCCTATATTTATATGCTATTTAACAATCTGTATATATATATATATATAAATATACTGATGGTGTGAATGAATTGATGAAGGGAGGAGTTGGATGAGATAGGGAAGAAGTTGAAGAGGGGTGATGAAGGTTGTAATAACATGGCAGCCATGGGAGGAGGAAGAAGACAGTTGGTGGGCCCACCTGGAACCTTAAACACCATCACACCATGTGCTGCGTGTAAGCTTCTAAGAAGAAGATGTGCAGAGGAATGCCCTTTCTCTCCTTATTTCTCTCCACACGAACCCCACAAATTTGCTGCTGTTCACAAAGTTTTTGGAGCTAGCAATGTTTCCAAGATGCTAATGGTATCAATCTTTCCTTTTTTTCTTTAATTTTTTTGCTATATAATTATAATTAATTCTTTGTTTATGCGTAAAAAAAATACTTCAAGAATCAACACTTCATGTTATTGATAAAACTACTGTTAAATTAAACCCATTTTAGCCATGTTTGATTTTCGTTTCATTTACTAGTAAACGCACAATAATCAATGATTAGAAATAAAATAGTAGTGGAAATTAATTAAAGTATAATGTAAGAAATAGAAGATCTCAATCTTAACCTAGGGTTTCACAAATTGTGAAGTGTTTTCTAAGTATTTATCTCTTTTAATTACTGATCAAGATCTCAACTAAATTCATGAATATTAATTAGCTTGCTTGATTTAATTGCCTAAGATATTCATTAAACAAACGCCATAAATTATTAGTTACATAAATTTCAAATTCATTAATTGCAAAGTAGATAGCTTGGGTTCCCATATAAGGAATGAAGCTGAAAATACTCATGACTAGGGTTTATATGTATTGGTCCAAATTTCCTGATATGTCACTTATCTAACATGTGGAACGAGAAATGTAACATCAAAATGTTACAGGATCCGATCAATCGTTAGATAATTTAATTTCTTTAATTCAAATGAAGTAATTTGGACTTGTAGGAGGTAGGTGAAGCCCAAAGAGCAGATGCTGCAAATAGTTTGGTTTACGAAGCAAATGTGAGGCTAAGAGATCCGGTGTACGGTTGCATGGGTGCTATTTCAGCTCTGCAACACCAGATCCAAGCCCTTCAAGCCGAGCTCAACGCCGTCAGGGCTGAGATACTAAGGTACAAGTATAGACAAGCTGCTAACTCCATCATTGCTTCCACCAATGCCGCCCTGGCCGTCTCTGTGGCCGAGCTGCCCCAACCTCCACCCACACCACCCCCTCCGCCACCCTCCATCGTCGTCTCCTCCACTTCCTCCACTCCATCGCTGTACACATCTCCTTCTAGCACTGCTAGTTTCAATAGTATTCCCAATAATCACATACCTTTCTTTGATTAATATAATTACCAACTCATGTAACTTTTTTTTTTTAAGAAATATTCAAATTTCATGTCACTTTTGTTACTCCAACCCTTTCTTGGTATGTAGATCGATGTTCTAATATGTGACATGTGGTTGATGTGCAGCCAACTAGTATGATAATATTGATTCATTAAGACAATCATGTATATGGATCCTCTCTCGTAACTTAATTTCTACACGCAAGAATAGTGATCTCGTTGATCTTCGCCCGTAATGGAGTCGATTGCTGAACACATTATGTGTGCAACAACGAGGATTTGGGTCTAAACACGCATATATAGATCATGTAGCTCATATGAGTCTATCATGAATTTTAACAATAAAATAGGTTAATTAATCGTTTGAAATTCAAATCATGAAAGTGTAGATCATGCTAAAAAGTTTTTATGGAGTTGTATATCATCATATATAACAACCTAATACACACACCATCATTTTTCATATTCACATCAATGCATGTAAAGATGTTAATCATCACTTACTATGAATTGAGCTACGATTTGATCCCAAATTACGGATTGAGATTTAATCTAATGAAAGCAACTATAAACTTGAAATTATATAGAAAAATTGCTAATAATGACGAAATTCCTGACATTATTGCTTTCCTAGCTGAAATCTTTATAAATTACATGAATGTGTCGATAATGACTTGATCTTTCTGTTATTATTGGTCATTTTTTCTTGTAGTGTTTCAGCCCAAAATACTTGACATTTTATTTTAACAAATGAAATCTGTTTCTAGTTACTTAATGATGAAGAATTCATGAATTTTTAAAGGAATATGCATTAAAGGATCTTCTATATTACCTTTAATTAAATAAAGTAAATTTTGAAAAGCATTTCATACAATTAATTCAAATATATATTGCATGGGAACATTGGATTGGATGACCTAGGTAGGAAGTGGGTAGGTAGTAATTAGGGTTAGATGTGTTAATATTTGTTGAAAGTGAAATGGTTGTTGTTGGTTGTACATCCAAACAGGACTTAAGGTTGCACACGTGTGGTGAGAGCTAGAATCAAAATGTTTGACCAAGCAATGAAGTGTCTGAACTCATATTAGTCAGTGCAAATTAAATTTGGAAGCAGAGAGAAGTTAATTAAATTAAGGTAAGGAAAATTTAATAGGAGACAAATGGTATGGTAATTGTGCTGCCCAATGCTCTACCACACTACTACTATAAATACAAACATAATTACTCATTATTCTTATTTTTATTTTCTATTACAGAGAGCAACAACACACTGTCTGTTTACAATTTAATTTGTCTGAGCATCATCCTTCCTGTATTGGCAAATCGATCTGAAGAATCACATATTAGTTTCGGAAGAAAAATAAATAAATGTTGCTTTTAAAAGATTACTTATTAATTTCGATCTAAATGCTCTCCCAAATAGTGTATTAAGATTTATTTAATTATAGAAATGTAACTTTTACCCACAGAAAATAAAGACATGGCTAAAATGTTAAAAATAAAAAATTAAGGCAAAGACTTGTGTAATATCGTCTTACCTAAGTGCTTACGTGAAACAGATAAAAAATGATATACTTCTATAATAAAAAATAATACCCAATTAATGAAAAGTAATATGCCAATTTTTAGTAAAAATAAAAAGTGATAATATAATAAAGTAATAGTAATATTTTAAGTGAAAATGATAATTAACTTTTTAAAAAGGTTAAAATAATCTTAGTGAGACGACCTGCCCAAAAATTAAATATTCATCTCAATGATCTGTCAATCCATAAATTAATTAGTACCCTCCAATTAATTGATAAGGCAACTTTGATGTTGTTCATATGTATTAAGATAGATTAAATCATTGAATATTCATTTTAAGAAGGTAGTTTAATTTAATAATAATTGAAATGAGACTGATTAATTAATATATAACTAATTCTAACGTGTTATTAATGGGACGCATTAATAATATTTCAAGCTCATAAGTCATAATGATCTAGTTTGATATAATTAATTTATAATACTACTAAATTTATAACATTTGTTCTAATTAAATAGCTCTCTCATGCAACGCCCAACTCGATCACCTATTGAATGAGATATACACGCACACAACATTTGGGTGAGATATGAGACGGTAAGATCGTTTATTTATTTTTTTAATTAGTTACTTTTAAAGATGGATTTATCTTTTATTAAAAAATATTACTCATTCATTTATACTACAAATGAGATCGATTATTCATTTTTTTAATTGTTTTATTAAAAAATATTACTCATTCATTTATTTTTTATATGAGACGGTAAGATCGTTTGATTATTATTTTTTATTGTTTAATACCATTTTTATTAAAAATATTATGTTTAATTAAATGAGATCATCTGTGACAAATATTTTATATAAATAAATTCACCCAACAAATGCACGTTAGTCAAATTCTGCATGCGTACGCCAAACCTCATTATATAAAGCTGCATTAGACTTACTAGTTTTTTATTTCCTTACGCAATTTTTATGACTTTTTATTATAAAAGCTAACATTTTTATTTGCTTAAATAGGTTACCAAATTTACCTTTTAGATTTTAAGAATTTATTTGTCTTATTTCTGAATTTATTTTGAAATTTTCTTATGCAAGTTTTTTTTTTTAATTTTACTAAGTAAGAAAAACGAGAAAAAAGTTTACATAATATTTGGAAGTTCGGATAACTGAATTAACATAAATTGATTTAGGTAACACTTACATGAAATCGATTTAACTAACACTTACATGAAATCGTATTGTATAAAAAAAATTTACATTTTTTTAAAAATATTTATCAATTTTTATAAAAATATTATCATTTTTTATTAAAATGTTACGGTATCACATGTTATCAAAGATATTTTCTTTTATTCGTGTCTGAAGTCTTCTCTTAAAACAATCTAACACACTTTTTCGCTAATGTTACTCTATTTTAATTAAACGTATTTTTATACGAAAATAGACGAAGTAAAATAAAACTAATAAATGGCTAACCGTTGGAAACGAGAATAATTAATAAAAAAATATAAACATTATGATTAAGAAATTAGTACTAATAATTAGCAAGATTTCGTGTTGCATGGAATAATAAAAAAGTAAAACATAAGGTTAAATTGGTCCTACTCTACTGCGGGGCAGTACATGCAAGTTATCTTGGCGGGTGGATCTCATCCTCATTTATGAAGGATTACTGTTCATACTAATATAAGAAAATTATTTATGCATTAATTAACGTGTTATTTTTATTAATATATTAGGTGAGAGCGTCTTATGTGAATTGATAAAAAATAATAATTAAATGTCAAATACTTGTGTAAAAGCGTCGCACATAAATTTTCTCATGTGACACGGTTAAAGAATGTTAATATTATTATCAATTTTGTTATAAAATATTATTACTTTTTATTTATATTATAAATTATTTATGTAATAGTTCATTACACTATTATATTATCATTTTTCATCAATCGAATATCACTTTTAATTAGTAATATTATCACTTTATATCCGTCTCACGTAAGGATTTACTTATTTACTGACATACTCTAATAATAATTAAGAGAATTGAAACGAAGTTTAATTTATAAAGTACTCTAATTATAAAGGTACTAATACAAATTATGTGAATTTTGTGTATAACTCTTCAAAAAATTACTATTATGTTTATAATGTACCTATGAATGAATATATAATAAAATACTTATATTATATAAATAAATATATTAAAATTTTAAATTGGATCAGAAATCAATTACATGCTACTAGACTTGTACTGGATGTGAAACACTTATGTGTAATTATCTCACAAAATGATCTTGAGGCTGATAAGAAGTAAAAATTTAATAATATTTAATTAATGAAAAATAATAATAATAACACTGTAAACTATTTCATGAAAAATTTATAGTATAAATAAGAAATGTTAAAAAAATAATAATAATAACTAAAATAATCTCGAGACCATCTCACACCAATAGTGTTTTGTAATTGTAACAAGTCTCATTCATGCAAATATAAAAGCAAGTAAATTGGGAAAATAATAATGAATAGGAATATTTTCTAAGTTACGCTTAAAAATTAATAGGATGTTGAGTTGGTTTTTTGTACGAGTGTATACGTAAGAAAATATTCGAAGTATTATATTTTAAAATGTATTTACTATAATTAATAGGATATTTTTTATTATTAAAAAAATATATTTGGTTGATATATAATAATTGGAGTATTCTTTTGTGGGATGAGTTTGTGAGATGAGCATATAAGAAGAATTATCGGTTGATTAATTATTATAGTAGTTATCTAACTAAAATATACTTATTGGTAATATGTTTGTAATAAATTAAATTATAATATTTTAGAAACTTATTTTAATTTATTATATATCATATTTTTAAAAAAAAGACATACTTTAACTATGCAAGAAACTTTAATAATATAACAATTATATTTTAATAACGACTTTATATGTCTCACATAATTATCATTTTACAAGAAATTTTTTCTTAATAATTTATACTTTATTAAAAAATTAAATTATTAATTTAAAAAATCAAAGACTAAAACTGGATATTTATATATTTAAAAAGTTATTTTTTAATCATTCTAGCATAGAAGATCATACTACACAATTGCACATCTAATAAAAGAATGATTATAGAATATTCCAATTAATTATCCTATTTTAGTCTATTAGACGCAATATATATCAGGGTGACATATGGGTTAACATCCATTAAAAAAATAAAAATAAAATTGTCTAAAGAATACAAAGAAATCTTTGACTTAATCACAATCATTTAATAACGAATTTGTCGTACAACAAATAATTATCACATGTACAATAGTACCTATATATCAAATCAAATATTGAATCACTATGAGGAAACAAAGTATTTTAGGTGAATTTGACCTTGCATGCATATTAAAATTAAATGTTACTAAATTATAATTATAATTAAATTTAAATAACTACGCATCAAAATAAAACTATTTAAATAAATAGATAATAGTAATAATTATTTAATTTAAGCATCGATTTGTGAGATGGTGTTCTTCAATCTCAAGGTCTTCGCTGTCAAATGGAACATAAAACATGGTTCCAATGCATAATCATGAGTTGACTTTTAAGTATTAAAATGTGTTTATAATTAATTCCATATTATTTTACTATAGAAAGTCGGCAATGTAATTAATTGGTTCTGATTCATTTGGGCTTTTTTATTTGTTTTAATTTCAGTCGTTGGGGAAATTTAAATAAATTACTGGGGATTATTTTGTCTCGATTCTGTTTGAACTTGGTGATTAATTTTAGGAAGAAAACTGAATTATTTTCTCGATAATAAATAAATAAAGAAAACTCAATAAGCAAGTATTGGGCTTGAAATATCAATACACAAACAGTTTGATAGGCCATTTTGAATATTTTATGGCCTCGGGCTAAAAGCCCAAATATGCTCTGAAGTTTTGAATAACTGGCCCAAATTAAAATATATATTATATGGCCCAATTGTCAAATCAAATCAATTCAATTCGGTTCTTCCCACATATAGCAATTGCAGAGAGAGAGCAGAAAAGATTTCAATTTTGATACACAAACAGCAATTGAAGATTAGAAGGTACAACACGCGCTGCGTACAGTTGTACTCTGCAGAGAATCATGCAGATATTCAAGCGATTCGAATTGATTTTCACACACACAGACTCGAAATATCTCGCAAAGAAATCAGTTCATCTTCAAAATCGGATACATGAAGAGGAACGCAGAAGCTAGAATGAGGCCGTCGTTTGTGAAGGTGTTGAGCGATTACACCACAAGACTAGTAAGTGATTCCATTATTAAAGCGATTTGTAAATTTTAGAATGTAAAATCGACTCGCACGGTAACTGTTTGATGATATGCTTGTTTAACCCTGTGTGCTCTTCGTGCAGAGACTCCCACCCGAGTTTGTGCAGAAACATGGAGAATCTCTTCCCGATGCTGCGAAACTCAGGACGACTTCCGGCGAAACATGGCAGGTTAAGCTTAAGGAGGAAATCAATTCAGATGATGAAGACGAAATTGTGAGCTATTTCTGTTTCGTGGGTGGAGGATGGAAGAAATTTGTTACAGACTTGGAGCTGAAGTTGGATGAAATTCTGGTGTTCTGCTTTGATGGGAAAAACATATTTGATGTTAGGGTTTACGGAAGCAATTGCTGCGAGCGCTATATTTCTGCCAAGGCAGCCTACGTCGACCCTGATTTGTCGGCAAAGAGGAAAAGGGAGAAATCGGCAGGAAGTTCCACAGTTTCGCCGAGAAGGGAAGATGAACATGAAGATGAAGAGCACTCTGGATTGTTGGAATTGGATTGGGACCATAATGCTGAAGGTTAGCTATCTCCACTTTTCTCAAATCTAATTTGCAACTTAGTTTATTGATAAAAGTAAGTTAGAATTTCAAGATTAATTCATTTTCTTGTTTGAATGATATGCTTGAAAAGTTACATATTCAACTTAAATTAAAATAGTACTTCCAATCCCTATGAATTAGCATAAAAATGCAAAAGAGATCATGTTTCCAATTCATCAAAACTTGAAGCTTGTTGATCTCTGAATTTCAACAGAAAAATGATCTTTAGTGAATGGCAGTAGGGAGAAACAGAGAGAGGGAGAATCATAATTACTTTTCATTATTAATCTCATCATCAATCAATGCTATTAAAGCTGCTCATGTAGAAAGGCAAAAGTGAAGTATACATAACATGATTAATTCCAGTAGTGTTATTATATCAGCAGGCCATCATACACAGTCATAACTTATTGACATTTATCTATATGCAAATTAATCTTGATCATTATTTGTAATGTTAAGTTTCTTTTTTGCTCTAATAACAATAGGTCTCATGTTTTCTTTCTATGTATAGGATCAAAAGATGCAGCCAATCCATCGAAAGGGCCGCTCTACTTTGAAGTTAATCTCAAGGCTCATCAACAATATAGAGTTGTAAAATTCTCAACCATCAACACTTGTGTCTTTAATTGATCTTAATGTTTGGCTTCTTTTGAAAATAATCAATTAAACAAGCGCGTGCATTTCTTGAAATACAGTGTCTTCGTAATAAGTTCGTATCTGCTGCTGGTTTTAAGGAGAAACAGGGTGTGGATGTTCAGTACTCAGGCACCCGTGATGGTCATGATAAGTTTTGGGTTGGAATAGACCATAGTCTCGGCACCAGGTTGACGACTGGGTGGTTTAAGTTTGTGAAGTCAAGCGGGTTGGCTGTGGGGAAAACGTACTCGTTCGAGTTTAAGCCAGAAGAAAATGTCATCCATGTGAAGGAGGTTAAGGTGGGTTTGTTTATATGTTAAAGAAAATGTTTATGTGCTTGATTATTACGTACTCCATTAAGCAAGTGTTTCTTATCACTAATTGCTTAATTAGAATTGAGATTTAGAACTAGTGTTTCTTACTCATGTTGCAGTGGTGTAGACCTACCTTATTACTATTATTTTCTTTTGAAGTATTATTACTCTTTTTAGTGTGAAATTATTGAATGATTTATGGATCTGAAAAGAAGCCTTTTTTTGCCTAATTAGTGATCACTTGACATTGTTCTGTTCCTTGGTGTTCATCTTTGTGGTTTTCTTGATTGGACACTCTACCATTCATTGTATTAAGCAACACATTTTTTTCTTATTAATACCTTGCTTTCATTAGAGTAGTCGGGATACTTCATCCCAAATCCGTATTTTATTTTAGTACATTGATGAAATGAACCACGAGATTATATGTGTACTTCATGAGTCAATTGAGGGCCCTGCAGTTTCTACGAATCTCACCGTTGGACCCAACAAGAGGCGTTATGTCGCCCATCCTGATCATTGCAGCAATAAAGTCTTTGTTGAAAGCTTTAGCATTTTTGCTGTAGTACTCGACTAGGGCATCCGTAGATGCCCCGTTGTACAGAACTTGATCCGAGTGCAGCAAACCCTTCTTGGCAAGGAGGTTAACATAGTAATTGTTGTCCCAGAGAGTAGGAGTTTGGAGGTCGAGTGGCGCCAAGTTGGTGTTACCTCCGGTCAAGGGACAGTTGGCTTGTCGAGTCTGGGCAAAGGACGGGTCGATGTTGGTCTCGTTGTATATCCGGCCTCTGAAGGTCACACACCTCGCTTGTCCTATGGTATGTGCACCTGCAATCGCCATTATTAATCATTAATCTAAGTGATTGAATTGCGAAGTTGACATTCTTGTATGAGATTTTGATGTATAATTAAATTTCATATTAATATTGATGAATATGGTTTACTAATTGACCTGATAAGACAACCATGTCCCTGGTGGAAAGGCCAACATCACCAAACCTTCTGATGAGGTTTGGAAGGTCTGAAGAACCCAGTGGAATTGCTGCATTTGCTATTGCAAAACTGGCTGTTCTTGAATCCCTCCTCCCAACTTTCACCTGCCAGCTGGGACCTCCAAGCTACAACAATTAACAAAAAACAATTTCAATATACATATATTTTCATTAAAATCCAGACATATTCGTAAAAAATAAGCTGGTTATCGATTTGTCTTCTGTAAGATAAGTAATTTGAAAAGATAAAAGAGCTTACAAGAGCAACGGAATCACGAGCAGCAATAGTTAAAATATCGGCACAAGAGACGACACCAGGGCAGACCGCTTCGACACTGGTCTTGATAGAATCGATAATATTAAGACCCCTAATTCCACCGTTGGGCAGCGCTGTTTGCTCACCTCTAAAAGTGGATGTATCATCCAAAAGTACAGAGGCATCGCACCCCTGTTGATAAGTATCAAGATAATCGAATAACAAGTATGTTCAGATTGTTTATACGACCATCTCATCTAAAAGTTAGAAGAATGATTAAATTTATATCTTCTACACAAGAGTATACAGTAGTGAAATACTTGAACGAAGCAGTCGTGGAAATGGAGGCGGAGGATGGAGGCTCCGATGCGTTTCTCGTTTGCAATGGCGGACTTAACACCGGAGTAGACCGTGCTAAACACTTTAGGGCACGTCTTCTTGTAATAATCTGGTTGCAGGTTTTGAGCTGAACTGCTGCCTAGTAATATTATTACTAATACTACTACACTATTAATAGTATTCATCATCATAGTTTCTCTCCCTTTAGTAACAAATAAATAATTAGTTATGCATGAAATGGAATGCATGCTCTAGGGATATATATACATGCATGTGTGAGCGTATGTTGACAACATCTAATTGATCATTGGGTTGACTAGTATACCAGTAGAATAGTCAAACTCTAGTATTTTGAGATTATTAATTAATTAATAGAAATAGCAAATAAAAATTATGAAAATATGCTTTATATATACATGAACACACTAATTTTCTATCCTAGATCGAGTTTACATACCAAATGTTTCACGCATGGCTTTATAATCTTTCTTCATCTACAATCACCTATAGAGGGCCAAAGAGGACACGTGGCCCCCTTCAACTTTTGATAAATACTATATACTCCCAACACAGTTTTCACACTTCCTTTGTAAATTACAAAAGAAGTGTGAAAGCTCTGCTGGGACAGAGGGAGTATATGGTATTCAATAAACTAAAATTGAGCGGTGAAGTGGTGGAGTCACACTTTTAAAAGAGCTCATGTAATCTAGGGTTCGATTCCTGTATATTTTATTCTCTATTATTTATTTTTTCATACTTTTAATTTGTCTTTTACAAAATTTTATTTGTTTTAAATTATATTATGAGTATTTATTTATTATTCAGTATTAAATACTTTCATTATATGATATCTTTCATAATTTTTTCATTTATTTGTCTATAAAAACTTTTACACTTTAAAAATCAAATAACATTTTTATCCAACAACTTCATAAAACTTAGTTATCAAAACATACTTTATATTTTTGTAATTTTTTTATCTAAAAATACTAAAATGTTCTAAAAAGGTCTGTAAAATTGATAAATAAATATTTTTTCTTAAACGATGTGAAAGAGTAAATGTGAACGATTTTGTGAGACAAAATGTATGGTATTGTGGCCCCCCTGGATCAAAATCCTAGGTCCGTCACTGTCTACAATTCGGATGCTTTACCTACATTTTTTTCCTTTTGGAATTGAACTTTGGTGTTCCCATTTCCCTTTTTTCTTTTGTTAGGGCATGAGAGACCGTCGTCTCATGTGAAACCGTTTTCTTGTTTTTTAAAATAGTCATAACTTTTTATTTATATTATAAATTGTTAATGAAATAATCCACATTATCACTATCACTTTTCATTAATTCGAGTACCACTTTTTATTAAAAATTTATCAATTCATATACGTCTCATACAAGTCTTTCCGTGAGATGATCCCATAAATTTTTTTTGTCTTTTTGTTAAGTTGATACCGATTCTTCAAGCAGTAAATATTACATTTTGTCATGGAAGTATAATCAAATCTGCATATTTTAAATTTTAGTAATTTTTAATTGAATTTTGATTCTTTTAGGTCGAAATTTTTGAAATCTCCTCATAATTCTCAATTTTGATTCTTTATGCCCTAATTTTTTTTGGGATTCTTCTAGAAATCTAGTGCAACAAATTTTAAGAATTGAAATATTGAGAGGAAAATTTCTCTAATATACAAATTCATATTTACTTGACGTAATATGATAATTTCTCTAATATATTTTTGTTTATGATCAAAAGGAAAATTTAGTCCTTATAATTTTATTTTATTTTCAAAATTTTATGTGGTTTTATGTGTATATCCAAGAGTCCAACTCCTTGCTAAATTATTAAGTTGAAGAATTTAATTAGAATTAGTAATTATAGGGGAAGCATTCTTAATTGAAATGAGTTTAATAATTAGCTCATTTTTATATTATTCGACTAAGTCATAATTTAAGTTGAAGAATTTAATTAGAATTAGTAATTATCGGGAAGCATTCTTAATTGAAATGAGTTTAATAATTAGCTCATTTTTATATTATTCGACTAAGTCATAATTTGCTACATTAATTAAGTCATGTCTACTTGTAGGTAGTTTGAATCATTTAAGTTTTTAACAGTCGATTTGATTATTCTCGACTTCGCCAGTCCGATGGGGATATACGATCAGTAAAGAAACAAAATATTGATAATGAGTGTTAGAATGTGTGAGGACTCTCGCAATAGACATATAAGAAATGACAAAGTCTCTCTTGTGACAAGGGTTATTTGTGAGACGGGTCGATTCATCATTAAAGTATGCTTATTAATTATATAGATAAGTATGCCGAATGGTTGTTAAAATATGTTTCTTAAAATATGTTTGATTATGCATTAAAGTATGATTTTAACATGTTATAATATGATTTATTATTAACATACTTTAACTACAAATAAGTATATTTTATTTATTTATGCAATAAGCATACTTTAGTAATGGATAGACACGTCTCATATCCGTCTTACAAATAACTAGTCTCACAAGAGAGAGTCTTATAAGAAATAATAATAATAATTAAATAAAAATTATATTTAAAATAATGAAAAATGATAGTGACGCAATCAACTTTTTTAAAAAATGAAAAATGATAATATTTTAATGAAAAACAATATTATCTTAACTATTTAAAAAAAAAAACTAAAAAACAATATCATGTGAAACAGTTTCACATTCTTATGAAAGATTTGCCCAAAATTATATCATGATAAATTTTTTGTACTCAGTGCAAGTACATTCAAACGCTATACTACATGAAATATTTATGTTCATAGTAATGAATTATTATTTTTTAAATTTAAATTATTATTCCTGTCCAAATTCTGATTCGTTGTGAAAAATTTCACAATTATATTGAGATGCGTATAATACTGTAGTTTGTTAGTTGGGAGAGCAAAAGTAAAATTTAGTATTTTGTATTTACACAAGACAAATTCTTAAATCCTAATATAGTACATAAATTATAAAAAAGTTAAATAGTAAATAAGATCACAAGAATAAAATACTATAAATTACTTATGAACTAAAATTCTTTGTACAGCTTATTGGTTATAAGTCTTTGTCAATAATAATCGAGACTATATATAATGTGTGGTTATCTAAAAGAGTTGTAAGTAATTAAATTAAGCTGCATGTTATATAATGAAGAGTTGATTGAAGTAGTTAGGATGTCCAATTCTTTTTGTTAATTGTTATGACCAATATTTACATTTTTTATTTTTTAAATTCTTGGGGATTTTCTCTCCCCGCTTAGAATAAAACTTGTGTGTCTCTAAATGCACCGTTAATTCAAATCTGATGACTCCAAAAAGTTATACTCTTTTGTATTAGATGTCAGTATAGACCCTTTAGTATAAAGTTAATAACTTAATTTTTTGAAGAATTTTTTTTTTACTTAAATATTAATATCATTTAAAAGTTTAATATAATCTTTCATTACAAAAGTAATATCTTTAAGAATTGAAGTGTATGCTGGAATAAAAAGTTGTACATTTGAAATACACGTAACCCCTCCTATTTTTGACCCTATATTACATTATTGTGAATGTATTTCTCGTTGATTAATCATCACATATGTTGTATGGAACATTTTAATTTTAGTAGTCTCAATTTTAAAAAAAAAAAACATTTTTAATTTTAGTCTCACACTTATATGAAGTTCGAAAATGCGTAGTATTTTTTAATCAAATATTAAATTAATCATCTTGAGAATCTCATTCGAATTTTTTTATTGTCATGGATGTTTCTAGATTTTTAATACTCCATTAAATTAATAAAAATATTTTTAAAATTGGGACTTTTTTATAATTTTAAAATAGTTTTTGCCATGTTTTCTTAACTTGTGAAAATATTAATTCTGAGATCGCCAGTAATGGGAAAATGCAGTTACCGTTAGATATTTTAAAAACAGATTTTGAGATGACAGTGAAAATTGGTCTTATAAGTAAACTCTATTTTTAATTTTTACTCTTTAATATATAAAAAATTATTCTTTTAGAGGCAAAAATTATTACTCTTTTAAATGAAAAATTATTCTTCAAATAATTGTAAATCATAATTTATCGATTACTCTTTAATACATGAAAAAATACTCTTTAAATAGATAAGCTATTACTCTTCTTACTTTTCAAAAAAATAAAAATTTTAATACATACTAAAGAGTAATTTTGCAAAAGTAGAGTTCACATGTGAACCCGATTCACACCATACTCACTCTTTTGAGATTAATAAAATTGTTAAATTAATATGATTTATAGTTAAAGTTTGGCAAATTATTATGTGCACCATAATGCACCGTGCACACACTTTCAGAAATTATGCATTCACATGTGCACATAATATTAACTCTTAACGTTTTAGGAGTTTTTTCAATACTTTCAGAAATTATGCATTCACATGTGCACAGAATATTAACTCTTAACGTTTTAGGAGTTTTTTCAATATATGACCTGAAAGATAGGTAAATTATGGGTACTATAACCACGTACGTACTATAGCTCAAATAAAACTGAAATAAACCTATAAAGTACTTCATCTGTTCCAATTTAATTTCCACATTTCTTTGTAAATCATAAAAAAGGTGTAAAAAGTCTTTGGAACAATGATAAATGCCACCCACACCCACATGCCCCACTATTATCTCAATTTTCTTCAGACTCGTGAATTCTCCAAATCCAATTCAATTAATACTGGGAGAAAATGTCTCTTCCCCACAACAATTAAGCTCACTAAAAACAATATTTTTTTTAGTAAGCGAATTTACCAACGGATTGATTAATTCTAGGAGAAAATGTCTCTTCCCCACAACAATTAAGCTCACTACAAAAAATATTTTTTAGCAACCGAATTTATCAATGGAATTCAATCCGTTGGTAATTACCAATGGATTAGCAACAAAAATGACAATTTTGTTTTAGCAACGGAATGCCAATGGATTTATTCTCTATTTTAGCAACGGAATTCAATCCGTTGGTAATTACCAACGGATTATCAACAGAATCATTATATAAATTACCAACGGAGTTTTTAGCAACGGATTACCAACAAAATTATTAACAACGAAATTTATTTTTCGTTGCTAAAAATTTACAAACCACCACTTTATCAACATAATTTTACCAATGAATTTCATTGCTAATTCGTTGGTAAGCCAATTTAACAATAGAATTAATGTTTTTACCAACGTAATATTCCATCGATAAAAAATAATTTTTTAGTGGCTCCATCCCTAATTATCAGTTTAAATGATTTACAGTATTTGAGTCATATATGAAAATCATGAATTATATAAAAATCTAGATTGCTTTATTGGAGAGCCTAATCTTTTGTGGATATATATGACCTGCCGACAAATATAAATATTTAGACTTTTCTTGACGATTTGAATTATTAAAATAATGTAGTAATATACTTGGATATTAATTCATGGTTCGGATCTGCTATTATATTTTGGTATTATATCTCCTATTATAAACCGTTGGATGATTGACACGTAGGATAAACTAATATATAACATAACAATTAACCTAAAGAAAAGATTGAGATGTAACACTAAAATGCAACACACATCCAAATCATTAATTCGATCCTCAATTAATTTAGGACAGCACAATTTGCACTTTAGGGAGTGGGATCCCCTCCTTGTCTACCAAGACAGATCAATGACCCTCCCTACTCAATCGTTAATACATACTATTCCGTTACATTTATTTTTACATTATTTAAAAAGAATTATTCTATAGAGTGTATATTAGGTGTACCCTTGCACCCATATTTGTATAATTTTTTATTCTATTTTGTATACATGTTATTCTCTTTTGTATACGTGTTTTGTAATAATTGTATACTTTTTTCACACTAAGTTTTTCATTAAAAAAAAAGCATTCATATGTGTATAACTTTTTATTCAATAGTGTATACATGTATTTTAATAATTGTATATTTTTTTACACTCAATTTTTTATTAAAAAAATTAACAATTAAATTGTGTACATTTTTACTCATAATTGTATATGTTTTTGCTTATATTTGTACGTGGGTGCACATTATATTTAGTCTATTCTATAAACCAATTTTACTAATTTTTTTTGGATTTTAAATATTTTTAGATAATAATAAAAATTAAATGAAGTATGTAATGTGTTGAGTGAAATTAACATTTTTAAATGAAGGTATCTTTTAAGATTATTGAATAAATACACTTTTCTTTTAACGTGAAGAATGTTGTTTTACTTACAAACAAATAAAGAAAAAAATGATTGGTTTTATGGGAGCATTAACTGCGGTTAAATTAATAGTTTTCAATTTTAATATTTGTCGTAAGTATATATGCAGCAATACATAGTTTTGTGAGCAGTCGATATTGAAAAATAATGATGTATTATTGAAAATGGAAGGAGATTAAATGTTGAGACTAGAAACAGTGCAATCAGTGAAGATAATGTAGGAAACTGATTTAGACGACCCACCAAATCAAACAAATGGCTAATCCAATATGAAATTATAGAACACGTGTTTTCATCCTAGACCTTTAGTCTTAACGCCCAAACAAGTCGGTCCGTTCTTTTATTATATTTTGGTGTTACATCTCTTATTGTGTATCGTTGGATGATTGACATGTATAATATAATAAACATATACTTTAAAAGTAAAGCTTAAACCTTAAGGGCTTTGGTTTTGTTCTCCGTACACGTATCACTCATCTAACGCGTGTGACAGGAGATGTAATACCAAATGTAACAGAACATCCAACATTCAAAATAATATTCTAAGGTTTCGAGGGGAGGGGAGAGGGGGTTATTTAATTTGGATTTAGTTAGAATTAATATTTAAGACTGAGTCGTGAGTAATTTAATGATCAACAAGTGAAATTGGTAAGTGACTGTGTCGTGAGTTTAATGATCAACCAGTCAAATTGGTAAGTTGGGTATCTAGTGGCCTGAAAATTCTGCAGAATAGTGCTTCGTATTTCACAGTTAATACTAGTGAGTCAAAAAAAATAGTAGTGAGTCAAAAGAATAGAAAATTAAACCCTTTTTAAACAATATTTGAGGATAATTGTTAAATAGCTATATATTTTAGGCAAGTCTTGTTTGATCTCGCTTTCGTAAAAAAAAAAAAATTATTATTTTTGTTATAAAATATTATTATTTTTTATTTATGTTATAAATTGTTCATAAAATAATATTATTACTATTCATTCATTAATCGAGTATCAGATGCAAGCCTTTATATAAGACGATCACGCATAAATATTTATCTTTACTTTATCACGTTCGACAATTCAAATATTAGGAATAGGTTGAGTTTAGCCCGATTCACACATTTACTATACTTTTGTAATTATCTTTTTGTATGTAAAATATTAATTTAATATGAAGTATTACTTTTATTAAATGAAAAATATTATTCATTTTAATAAAGATATAAAAAATAATAACATATCAAAATTTAAAGAGTAATATTTTTCATTTAAAAAAGTAAATTTACCTTTCTAAACAGTATTTTTCTATGTACAAGAGAATAATCGAAGAGTTAGAGTGCAAGAATTTGAGTAGTGATATATATATATATATATATATATATATATAAAAGCCCTTACGTGAAACAGATAAAAAGTGGTAACTTCTATAATGAAAAGTGATATTTAAATTATTGAAAAATAATAATACTATTTTATAAACAATTTATTGTATGAATAAAAAGTTGTAACATTTTATAGAGAAAGTTATGACATTTTATAGCCTAAATGATAACTATTTTAAAAAGCGCAAAATGGTCTCACGTGAGACGGTCTCACGCAAAACCAATCCTATAATATTTAATCTTTATTGTGTGTATTATTTCAAATTTAGATTAAAAAAATCTTCTCTTCATACATCAATCTCTAATATATATATATAGTCTCATCTCAATTAATATTTTTTTCAATCTATAAATAAAAAGAAATTTACCATACACTCGGAATAAAAAGAAAAGGGAAACTCTCTTGTAAGAAGGATATATGGGAGACAAATTGTGAGATGTATTAACCCATTATTAAGTATGTTGTAAAATATACTCTTTATAAGTAGTTAAAGTATGTTGGTAGGGAATTACTCCCTCCCCGTAAATAGGTATCCATTTACTTTTTATATTTTCAATAGTATCATTATATAAATTGCCAACGAAAATATTTATTAATAAAATTAGATTTTTGCTGGTAAAATGTAACAACCATCACTTTACCAAAAAAAATTACAAACGGATTTTGTTATTAATTCGTTGTTAAATAAATTTAACAATAAAATTAATTTATTTTAACAAAATATTCCATTTATAAAAAGTAGTTTTTTAAGTGTCTTAATGATTTATGATTTACTATTATATATACATAGAATTTAATGTTTATTTTTAAAGTTTAAAATATTTTAAGGCAATCACTTATGTAAAGCGGATTTATAATGTAAACTGTGTGGTCATACCTTCCAATCCTATTTTATCCTATATGTTGTTAGGGCTTAAATTAAAAGAAGAATATAAGATTTTTACACCATAAACTCCACCTCACAAAATACTAACTCATCTTTAAAAATGTAATTACCTTAAAACAAGAATGATGATCAACTTGAAATAAGATTCATGGAATACTCTCTTGATTAATATTTTAGATGAGTGGAAGTAGATAGAAATGAAAATTCTAAACCGTTTTCTCAAAGATTTATACATTAATTAATTTAAAATAAATTCATTTTCTCTCTCGTATTTACCCAAAGTAAAATATATTTTTTACTTAAGAATATTTGTATACTTTCTATTTTGATTCATCTCATGAATATTTGTGCACTTTAAAAATGAAATAACACATAATATCAATAATTATATAATACTATAATATTATAAAAATTTTAACGTCTAATTATTATAATAAAAAAGTACATTTCTTTAATTTCGTAATACCAAATATGTATGTATTCCTGGAATGGAGTAATTATAATGTTCTGTTAACCCAAAATTCAACGCCTAATCTCGTTAGTAATCGACATCAATAGAGTCACGTGACTACGTCTTATCTTGTCGTAACGCATGCAGTCCTTCTCTTTATGACTAGGTTACGTATTCAATTTCAAATTCTCAAGATTTAAAATTCTTTGGTCGTGAATTTCTTATAAAAATATTAGTACTTCTTAAAAAAATAGAACTTCCCTCTGCTACAATTTATTCTTTTCACTTTTTTGACGTATTTTGATATTATCTTTAATTAATAATATAAAAATGTAAACTAATGTTACGTATTTTAGATGAAAGTGAGGCAATAACAATTTTTTATAATTTTCAAGGCGAAATACCAATTTTGCAAATGACATCTTCTATTCTATTTATAATTCTCTCATATTCCCTCGGTCTGTCACAAAATGTCTCATTTTTCTATTTTAGGCCTCGGTCCCTAAAGGTTTTATTTATCTTTTTACACATATGGATCCACACACTCTCTCTAATACAATTAAAAGTTAGAGCACATATACTCACTAATACAACTATCCATTACACATTAAATAATAATACTCCTTAATCCACGCCTAAAAAACAAATGGATCTCTTTGGACCGGACGTAGGGAGTAATATCTTTTAGATAGTCTTTTTTGAGATTGTAAATACGTGAGACGGGTTGTAAGATGGATCGATCCGTTATTAAAGATGCTTGCTATATAGGTAAAATATGTTAATTTGTAGTTAAAATATAATTTTTTAAAGTATGTTGAATAATGAATTAAAGTTTATTTTTAAAGTATTATAGAATGATTTACTACAAACATACTTTAACTACTAATAAGTATATTTTACCTATATAACAACTATACTTTAATAACGGGTCAACCTGTCTCACTATCCGTCTTCCTTAAAAAAACATTTATTAAATAATTTTAAATTAAAATTTTTTTTAACAGTATAAAGATTTTTATTAAAATTTTAAAATAAGTATAAGAAATACCCGTGATATTAAACTTTGAATCCCTTAACACATTTTACATAAATTTTTAAGACAAATCACATCCAACATTAATGAAGAAATGTGACTAAAAACTTTTGCATGTTAATATTTACTACGGCCATAAGAAGTAGTACTCCATAGATGTTATTTTCGTCAATATTGTTAATAAATTAAGAATGACTTTAAATACACCCATAAGCTTCAAATAGAGTGCAGTGAATAATAATATTTTAAAATATTAATTATTTTATTTTATTTAATAATAGAAGTTAAATTAAAATTTGATTCTAAAATTTAATAATTAACGTGGAATTTTAAATTTATCATTAATACTCTGTTGAGTAAAGTAAAATAACGCTGCAGTGAATTGGACTAAAATTGATGGGGCTTGGCATCTCGATCGAATAATCCAATTCATGCAATAAAGACATTATCCAATAAGTAGTACTCCTATATTATTTTGTAATTTTCGTCCGTGTCAACGATGTATGTATCATGATCACATATCACACTAATACACCTACTACTCGGACACATTTTATATTAATAAAACTACTCATAATATATTAAAATATTATTTTTCACTCCTCATCTACACATTAAATATTAATATATCCTTTAATTTACATGCAAAAAAATTCCTCATCTACATATTAAATATTACTCCCTCCGTCCCAAATACAAGTTCTCGATTACTGTATATACGGAGTTTAAGAAAAAGTTACTTTTTTGTTTACTTTTAGGGATAATTTTGTATTTTTAAGTAATAAATAAATTATAAAGTCAAGTATGTGAGTTGTAAAGAGGTCACAATTTTTTGAAATTAAAGTGTGTTGTGGGGTTATTGATTTGTGTGCATTTCCTTATTTGGGGGGTGTGAACTTGTTTATGAGACGGACAAAAATAGAAAGTGTGAATTTCTTTATGGGACGGAGGGAGTATATCATTTAATTTACATGGAAAAAAGAAACACTACCCTTATCGTGGGATGGATGTAGTATAATTTTAAGTTGAATGTGTATTTAAAAATGATATTCATGTACATATTTTCATATTAATTATTAAATTTTGGAGTTCAACTAGAGTGTACCTAATGCACTGGTACACATGAACAATCTTAATCGTTAGATTAATTTGTAATTTAATCTTCACCATAAAATAAAATAAAATAATTAATTTTTTTTTAAAAAAATACCAACCACCCATTTTAACCTATAAACTTGGGACGCAGCATCGGTGCACACTATAATCACCCTAAAATTTAAGGTAATTTTAGGGTGCACATAGGGTTGTTATGTTTAAAATAAGATGTGGTGGGTAGTTGTCTTTTTAAAATGTTAAAATTATTTAATGATGAAAATTAAAATAAAATTTAATGGAACATTTAAGATTATCCAAGTGCACCGTTATACATAGTTGAACTCAATTGAATTAAAAAAATGAAATAAGTAATAATAATAATAATAATAATAAAATCTATTTTCTAGTCCAATCCACAATTTGACACCTTTATTCAGCCTTAATATGAGCCTCAAAATCCATCCAAAAGTTATCAATTGAATTAAAAAAAAATGAAATAAGTAATAATAATAATAATAATAATAATAATAATAATAATAATAATAATAATAAAATCTGTTTTGCTAATCCAAATCCACAATTTGACACCTTTATTCAGCCTTAATATGAGCCTCAAAATCCATAGGATTGAAATACCACCCAAGATGCATTATTGGGAGTTTTAATCTTGTCGGTTATACTTTGTTTTCATATATCACACCCCAAAATTGCCAATCAAGAAGAGAAATGTGTGTTTCAAATTTAATGGACTACTCATTGCATTTTACATAAAAAAAAACTCCTAATAATAAGGCAAATACTTGTATGAGAGCGTTTCACGTAAGGGCTTACGTGAGACGACTAGAAAGTGATAACTTCTATAGAGGAAAGTGATAAGAAATTAATGAAAAGTGATAATGCTCTTTCATAAACAATTTATAGTGTAAATAAAAAGTGATAACATTTTATAGCGAAAGTGATAACGATTTTTAGCGAAAGTGATAACTATTTTAAAAAGTGAAAAATGATCTCACATGAGACGATCTCACGCAAGACCTATCCTAATAATAATTATTATTATAAAAAAATATTAATTAAATAATTTTAACACAATTAAACTGTTTTTGTAAATTTTCAAACTAAATGCATATGCAGGTGCATTATTGCTTAAGATGTTCATGTAAATTGCACTTTGCCCCTCCTTTTATGAATTTATTTGGTTGGAACCCCTTATATACATTGGGTAGAACTTAGATGGACTACGGTTCGAACCGCCCGGTCGACTATAACCCCGATAAACCGATTCCTTAGGGCTTCGGCCTAGGGCTCAAATTTTCAATTCCACGAACAATCGCAGTTCTTCGCCCCAATTTGGACTCTTCAATTTTCATTTTTGCCGGAGTAGATGATTATTGCGCAGACTAGGCATTCGAAGTGGTCGGAGTAGAGTTCCAATTCTTGAAAAAGGTTGAATAATCTCGCTTTTTCACCCCATTTTCTGATACCCTGCAACGTATGATTTGTGCTGTATATGAAACTTCGTGAATGGAGCGATCGCATCATGTGGAGGTGGGTAGTCTTGAAGCTTCGCTGCTTCAGATGATCAATGATCACAATCATGCTTCTATTTTATTGCGGGAACATACTGGTATGTTGTACTTACCGGATTTAAACTTAATTTGATGATGTAATTTGCATTGGAATCATGTAGAAATTTCGAGTACTACGAATATTTTCATCCGCGTCTCTCTGTTTTCTTTCGTATGGGAATCATGATGAATTTTTATTTGCCTTCTCGTCTTTAATTTTTTTTTTTTTTGAATAATCAGAGAAAGCGAAGAAGGATGCTATACTTGCTGCTACCCATGTTTCCGAGTTGTTAGTGAATGCAGTCAATGGCGGTGTCCAGCAAATCTTCCTAAACGAGAAGCGAATTGAAAATGAAATTCGAGCATTGACGGCGACTATTATGCGATTCTCGAAGCAGACCGATCAGTGGCTTGCAGCTACTCATGCTATCAATAATGCTGTCAAGGTTAGCAACTACAGTCCTCTTTTGTTGGTTTGCTGTTTCTTGTATTGTACTGCTAGAAGTTATATAAGCGCAGCGATTTACCAAAATTTATCCTCATTTGAACCTTGCAACTGTGAAGATTGATCTCTGAATATCGTCTTTGTACTAACTACCAACCTCGAAACTGAAATTGCTATATAGCTGCATAGATCTACATGTGTATGAACTGTTTTTTTAAATCTTGGGAGTAGTTTCAAATTAACTGTGGAGTTCAGAAATATACTTGCATGTATTTTCATTGATATATTTTTTACGTTGTATTGAACTCAAAACATTCTTTCTATTACCTAGTTAATAAACTAAAATGTGTTTTCAAAGATTCAGAAGAGACCATTTTCATTTTTTCTTGAATAGTTAGATATTTTGGCACATGACATGTGTAAATTTTAATTGTAATGTGTGATATTTTGCCTGCCTCTGTCCAAGTTTGGCTTGATACTTGTCAGGCTCAAGATACGTGAGCTTAAATAGCAACCCTAAATTTACTGAAATTGTGATTTCAAGGATAATCTATCTGGATTATTCACTAATTTGCAACATTGGTCATATGACCACTGGTTTACTTTGGAAAACCATTCTAGTTGTAATCTGAGCATATCACTACTTTCTTAGAAGGTAAGACGCTCAGAACATGTGCCAGCACAGATGATATGTTGAAGTTTGCGAATTTTTTTTGAGCGTTTTGTTGTTGAACAGAAAACTGCTAAATTATTTTTCTGAGAATCTTTGATTTGTATCTGCTACAGGAAATTGGAGATTTTGAGAACTGGATGAAGACAATGGAGCTTGATTGTAAAAGTATTAGTGCTGCAATCTGCAACATCCACCATGACCTAATAAGGCAAGATCTGAATTTGACCTAATAAGGCAAGATCTGAATTTCTTAATGTTCATATTCTACTCATACTATGCGTGCATATGTTTATTTATAGGAAAAGATTTTGAGCAATTCTATAATTTCAGTGAATCTCTTTCAATGAACTTCACAATGTTCAAACCGTTAGATGTTTCTGGAACTAAAGTACTATTAAAACAGGAACTTTGTAAAATTCTAGGTGATAAATAGAATTACTAAGAGGGTAAGTAAGTGAAAGTTCACCTGCGTGACTCATTGAGCAGAGAAGAAGCAATTTCAATTGGCCGATAGCAATTGTCTAACCCTGAGGCGTTGAAGAATGCGTTATTGTCATTGGGAGAGATCTACAACTACAATTTTCCTTTTTTACTTTGCTAGTGATTTTAAAGACTAATCAATAAGTTTTGCCTAGTCCTTCATGGATGATGTTATTAACAGTCTTCTGAATCGATTGATATGTTTGTTTCTCAGGTAACGACTTGAACGCTTTGGCTAGCATCGGTGCTCGTTGCATTTAGTGTACAAAAAATTATCTTGGATTTGAATATTTAGAAGTCTACATCTCTTTTATTCACACACAGATAGAGATGGTTGTAACTATCACTGAAACTCTTATCAGAATGATACTAGCTTCAGAAAAAACCACTTGTTCATATTCTGGCATCATCAAGACTCTCTTTCTGATATTCAGTTTGATTATTTACGAAATTATGGTTATATACAAGTGTGTAGCTAAAGATACACTAAAAATACTTTAATATCTCATTTTTAATAGAATTTATACTTAAAAAATAAAATAAAAAAAGACCCTGAATTATTCAATAAGCAGTGTGTTAAGTGTGCGTAAGCCGTGGTCACCAATAATCACCACAGGAGCAAATATTGTTTGCAAATCGATGAAACCGATTGTTGTCTCTTACTATGATTTCACGTTGAACAATCCCTGATATGAACTTTATGGCACTATGACAATCTACACAGATTCTAAGGTTCTTCGTTATTCGTATAGGCACTCCTGGAGGGAGAGCGACGAGGCCGAAGGCGACCGCAATCTTCTCACTATGGCACCAAACCTCCGATTCCTTCTCCTCTTCCTCTAAATCATACAGAGCCAATCTGGTATCAGCTACATATCCACCTCTCACCATCTCTTTCTTCAACCTACTTAGCATTGCCTGAATCTCACCATTTCTACTGTGTGTAGTGTCCTTCGCTTGAAAGACGTGGACCTTGTTTTTAATCGAAATCCAACTGTACCCTGCCCCTTTCTTGATCCCCACGTCCTTCATCTCCCTCCTCACTAGATTCGCCTCGTCCCATCTCCCCTCTGCAGCAAACATGTTCGAAAGAAGAACATGATTACCTGAGTCTTGTGGATCAAGCTCGAATAGATTCTCTGCTGCTATCTTTCCCAGCTCTGGTTTACCATGCATTTTACAAGCGTTTAGTAAAGCTCCCCAGATTGAAATTGTAGGGCGAACCTTCATTCGCTGTATGATATCATAAGCGCGCTCTACCTGCCCTGCTCGTCCCAACATGTCCACAACACACGCGTAATGTTCCGGCCCTGGATTGATCCCATATCTGGACCTCATCAGCTCAAATATATCCATCCCCACCTTCACCATGCCACCCCTGCTACAAGCTGTTAACACACAAACAAAAGTTACATAGTTAGGGGCCAATCCTAGACTATCCCTGCATTTAGTCATCTCTTCGAATAAATCCAGTGCCATCTTAGCATGTCCTTGATGAGCATATCCACCAATCAATGCATTCCAACATATCAAGTTTCTCCTAGGCATTGCGAAGAAAACTCTCTCGCAAGCCTCGATGCTCCCACATTTTCCATACATGTCGACGAGTGCACTCCCTACGAATATGTTCTCCTCCACACAGGCCTTCACGGCTAGACCATGAATCACTCTCCCTGATTCAAGTGCAGCTAATCCTGCACACGCGCTCAGCACACTCGAAACCATGAAATCTGTTGGCTCCACTCCAGCCCTTCGTATGTCTGTGAACAAGTTGCAGGCCATCTCTCCCATATCATTCTGCTCATAAGCTGCCAACATTGAACACCATGAAACAGTATTACGCTCAACCATCTTCTCAAAGACTTGCTCTGATAAGCGAATTTGGTGACACTTTCCATAGAAATCGATCAAACCGTTTGAGACGGAGATGTCAGCATCATGCCCTTCTTTAATCAAATATCCATGTAACTGCTGCCCTTGGCTGAAAAACTTGCCATCAGAACATGCATTCAGGAAAGCACAGAAGGAAATCGAATTTGGAGCTGGATCGCCATCACCTAAAAGCTGAACAAACTTAGAAATTGCATCGCGGGGGTTTCCATTAAGGACAGCATTGGAAATGCACGCATTCCATGTAGCTACATTTCTGTGAGACATTTTATCAAACAGTTGGTTGGCATCGTTCAAAAGCCCATTTTTGGAGTACATGTCAAACGCGCTGCAGGCCACAAATACGTCGTCGATCAACATGAGTTTAACCGAGAGCCCATGGAATTGTTTTCCGAGAATCGGAGAGTGAAGCGCTGACGCAGCTTTAAATAGACAAGGGAATGTGAAATCATTCGGCTGAATGCACTCTCTGTGCATGTTGGAGAAACAGGAGACTGCGGAAGTGAAATGACCGTTCTGGACGTTGCCGGCGATCAAGGAAGTCCATGTGACAACGGAGCGGAAATGGGGCGGGGTGAGTGAAAGGATCAGTCGGGCCGAGTCGGGCCGGTCGAGCTTGGAGTACATGTTGATGAGATGGTTCGAGAGGAAAGCCTCGAGGGCCAGACCCAGAGTCTTGACGATCCGGGCATGGGCTGCCCGGCCTTGAAGTGGGGAACGGGCCGATACAGCGGATTCCACCAGCGACGCCAGCGATTTCGGGGTGAGGAAAGACATGTTCATGTAAAGTTAGTACAGCGTTGCACAATTAATCCTCAAGTTTAATAATTGGTTAAGATGTGTTGGGAGGGTGGATTCATATAGCAAGACGAAATTCACGCCTAATGGTAATAGGTTAGTGATATTCATGGGAGTAGCCGCCATGGAAATGCAACTCAATGTAGCTCCGAATGATGAAAAGGGTGAGAAAGGTGAGCTTTTTAATTCATTGGTCTTAAATAGATAAATGGACCGAGGCCCAATTTACGGCCCACCAAATGTAGCCCAAGCTACAAAACGAGAGAGCGGTAATTCAGAAAGTCTCCTAGAATGGATTTGGAAGCGGAGTTTGAGTAGCCATGGCGGTTTCCTTTCTGCGAGCACCGGTTTCCCCATGGCGGGATACTCCATTAATAACATTAACAGCGAGCCGCAGGTTAAAGAACCCATACAATTTCAAGCTTTTGAATTTTATTATTAACCGATTCTCCACTTCATCTTGCTCCGCCGCTGCCGCTGCCGCTGCCGCTGCCACCATCACCGAGGCTGGCTCTGCAGAGACAGAGCTCAAGTGGGAACCCTTACGCAAGAAGAAAGTCGTAATGCGTGTCGGTTACATTGGTTCCGATTACAGAGGTCTTCTTTTTTTGGTTTCATTTTGTTGTTTTTAGTACTCGGTTTCTGCTGCATTTTGTGTTGAATTCATGGATTGATGCGATTTGTTTTGATGTTTTCAGGTTTGCAAATTCAGAGAGATCAACCTGAACTGTCCAGTGAGATTTCTTCTTGCATTTTTTGCTTTTCTGCTGGTTTCCTTATCAGTTTAGAAGTGATTAATTTCCGAAATAATTTTACTTTTGTTGCAGCTAATTATTCATTTAAGAAAAGGAGAGCTTAGAATGGAAAGATTATTGATATTTTTTTACTTGAAATAAAGATCAAGTAAGGAATATAGGAAATCATTTTCTCTATGGATTCGTAGCTTCATTTAACTATTTCTCCATCTTAAATCCTGCTCCCATTACTTTTTTTTTTTTTTTTGCTTCTTGTTATGTTGGATTGTTTTCTAGAGGTGTTCTTTAGATACTACTTAATTCCGCTTTTTAGTCATTGTTTGTTCAGGACACATTTGGGGTTGAGTTCTTTCATGGCTTGATTGAAATTTGGTTCAAAAAGTAGCATTGAATTTGATTTTAATCTGTTGGCATGCAGACATGCTCGTAATTATATTAATTTTCAGCCTCTATGCCAAGAAACTATTAATTTGAGTTTTACATGATTGAGGTGGCATTCAATAAAGGTTCCATTAAAGCACTACAATCTTTTTCTGTAGCCATTGAAGGTGAATTAGAAAAGGCTATTTTTAAAGCTGGTGGAATAAGAGATAGCAATTTCGGGGATTTAAACAAAATTGGTTGGGCAAGAAGTAGCCGGACTGATAAAGGGGTAAAGCTACCTAGTCAGTATTGCAGTTTATTCTTCTAAACTTTCTTTGTACCAGTCTACAGCATCTTTCTCTGTGTAACTTTGTTTGGCGAATTCAGGTTCATTCACTTGCAACTATGATATCATTGAAAATGGAGATCCCAGAGTTTGCTTGGAACAATGATCCGAAAGGCTTTGCTCTTGCTAGTTATATTAATTCTTATCTTCCTGATAACATAAGAATTTTCAGCATCTTACCTTCACAAAGGTATGGAGTTCTCTGCAAGTAGTGTATGTGTGTGTCTCTCTCTCACACTCACACTTTGATGTTAAATTCTCTCTATTATGGAGCACAATTCACATGTTGGTTTTAAACTTCTAGTTACTTTTCAGTATGTTATTTTCTGAAATTTTGAACATACAATCATATTAGCCAATCACTTAAAAATGATGATGAATATTTTAGTTTTTTCAAATTTTGTTGCAAGAGAAGCTAGAAGAAACCTATCATGAAACTTGCATTAGTACATTTTTTGGCAGCCCACTGTCAAACATTGCATGAGATATTGAGATACCAATCCAGTCTGTGCTTCCACATCCTCTTGTATGTGAATGTGATACTCATAATACTGCTAGTGCATCTCTTCCTGCATCAATTTGGATATATTCATACTTTTTTTTTCTGCATTCTGTTTTTCTCATTATCATTATTTTCTTTCCTTAGTAAAAGGCGAAAGAATAGTTCGCTATGTGCTCATTGCGCAGCTGCGTTATTATTTTCTTTCCTTTATTTCAGGAGTTTTGATGTGCGAAGGGAATGCAACATCCGCAAGTATTCTTACCTTCTTCCTGCGGGTGTTATTGGAATTAAAGATAATTTTACAGCTGTTGAAGCTGATCAGCATTTATCAGATTTTAATGATATTTTGAACACTTTTGAGGTATTATAATGCACAAAAAACACTTTTCAATCTGTAAGTGTTTGATTTCTGCTCAGAGTGTTGTTTACTTATTTCTTAGAAAAAAATAAAAAAAAGAAATAAAAAAAAAGGTTATGAGTTTGGAACTTATATAGCAATCATCCATGAAAGTTGAATTACTTTTTAAATGCATATTCTCTAAAGAGGGAAATGAATGTGTGCACCACTGGCTGGTGTTTCAGGGAGAACATCCATTTCACAATTACACAATTCGGGCGAAATACAGAAAGAATTTTCCTCAGAAAAGCACATCTGTAGGAAAGGGTCTGGTATCAAAATGGGTGAAGTCATCATCATACGTGCAAAGTGGCTCTGAATCGGAGGGAAGTGACAACGAAGATATTCCTGAAGCTAATGAATATCTTGCTAAAGATTTAGAGGAAAGGATACATAGTGATGAAGCTCAAAATTATGTAAAGGAACAAAAGAAACCCGATTTACCTAAACTAGCTCGTTGGCTAGATGAACCTGATGAGAATGACAGACTCAACGCTTCACATTTCAGAAAGATTTTTCAGTGTTGTTGTGGAAAATTGGAGCGCTTGTCAGGTGTTAATTTCATAGAGATATCCATTTGTGGAGAGTCTTTTATGTTGCATCAGGTATGAATTTTGTGTTTTCTTGTAAGGATCCTCTGTTATACAACTGCTTGACTTGTTTTATGATATAACAATACCATCAGATACGCAAAATGATTGGAACTGCTATTGCCATAAAACGCAACCTACTTCCGAGAGACATTTTGGAGCTGTCTCTGTCCAAGTTCTCCCGGATCGTCTTACCTCTCGCGCCATCTGAAGTTCTGATTCTGAGGGGCAACAATTTTGTCATCAGAAAACGACCTGGCAACATTACGAGGCCAGAAATGGTGACGTTGGTTGAATCAGAAGATATACTAAAGTTGGTTGATTGTTTTTATTGTTCAGTGATGTTGCCTCAGTTATCTAAGTTTCTAGACCCTTCAAACTCCCCCTGGAAAGAATGGCTACCTTTGCTAGATGCAAACACGAGAATCCCCGAATCTGAACTAGAGGAAGTACGAATTGCTTGGAAACCATGGAAACAGGCATACGAGAGACGAAACAAGATTGCAGCATAACGACCAATGGTACGTCCGTTTGTCATTCGAATATCTGTTTTTTGCATGGCTGAGAAGCTCTTCATGGAACAATAATTACATTTATTTGAAAGATATACTATTATATATAAGGTTAGTTCCTATTTAGAATTGTGTTGTGTGTACATGTTCCTGGTTCTTACACGTAGTAGCAATGCCAGCAAAGTTGCAAAAACACAGAAAGAAGCCCAAATCAAGAAAGTAGTTTGATAGCATCTCTGTCCCATGCAATTGTGTGCCCCATATTGTCTCTCTTGATTGTAGAGAGATGCTGCTAAAGCCCCAAAGAAGAAGGAGCCAATTGGTATATTTGAAATGAGAATATTGTGATTCATCCCAAAGTTGGTGGTGCCAAACAGATCTCTAGTTGTGGATACTGATATTGAAGAAATGGCGCCAGTGCAAATGCCTATAATCGCTGTGCTGGCGTGCAATGCAATGTCGTGTTTGCTGAGTGCGAGTATAAAAAACGCTAAGCACATTGGGCTCGTCATCACTCCCATCGCTGTTGCCCTTGAAACTACGTATTGCCTCCTTATCAGAAGAGAATTATTAATAAAATATTTTTTTTCTCTAAATTATAAGTATAAATGTGTAATTGCAACTTTGCAAATATTTAAATGTTGTGACGGATGACACAATGACTACCCCAATATTATACTACAGCTCTTTTGTCTTATGTTGTCTGACGAAGTTTCCTATGTATTTTGGCTCTATAATTCGACATAATTATCATCAAATTCTTTATTTTATTTCGCACTTCATGATACGTGTATTGATTGTCAAGTAGTATATTATAAAATACTATAATTATCTTTTAATTCATTATTCACCATAATTTTAAAAAAATTATCATTCATTATAATTTTAACCATCATGTTTACCTAAATAATAATAATCATAATAGACCAATAAATCTCACAATAGAGTATCCTTTAATTAATTTGTTCTAGGCGAAGTATAATTTTTGTTATTTTTTTATAGACACACACTTAGATTTAAAAAGTTAATATTGACATTTTATAGCGAAAGTAATAACATTTTAAAAAATAAAAAATGGTCTCACGCAAGATTTACCCATAAAATTAATACTCCCCATCCGGAAATAGTTAGCAATTAGTAATAAAATAAGCACTACACTGTACCCCTTGCATTTTTTACTTTAACGTTTATCTATTTACATAGCATAGTGTACATAAACTATGTTGTTAGGAAAAAAATTCACAAATTAAATTAAGGACGTTAGGTAAAAATTTCAGAATTAACCAACCCATGGCAAGTTAGCTTCCAAAGTATGAAGTAACTAGTTTGAGCATGCAAGAGAGTTACCTTGAGAAGACGTAATCAAGGAGAGATGGGAAGAGACTTTTAAAGAAAGCAAATCCAGAAGCCAATGAAACCAACCAATAAATCTTGAAAAACCCTCTTGATTCCGCTATCTGTCCTAGATTATTCAAGTACACCATCCCAACTGTTGCACCAAATAAATAAACCAAAACTCCACTTTTCTCAACATTTCCTTTGGCCCCATTTCGATCTCCTCTCTCTCTTCACCATCTTTCCCCATCGATCCACCCTCTTCATTTCCCACAATCCAACACTTCTGCTCCAAATTCTCTGCAACTCATTCCACCAACGGAATCATCAACGGCAGCAGCAGCAATACTACGGTCCCGACAAGAACAACCAATGGCAACGCCTTCGGAATTGAGCTTGTGATAACTGCGAATAAGCCCGTGATTATGGTGATGGCGAAGAGCGTGGTGAACAGTGAGCTTCTTCGATTTTCCGACGTCTACTTCTCTGGCAAACGGCGCGACGAAACGAGTAGTGGTAATAAAGCATTGAGTAGAAGAAAGTTTGTGGTCTTTTTAGCAGGTGACATAACAACCACTATGGCTGTAAAAATCTTTGCAGTCAAACCAGAGTAACTGGTGGATATTCCGACAGCCGTCTGTCGGTCATAAGGGAAGTTTCGAATGGCGATTATGTGAGAAACTGTGTTGATCCAGAAAATGCTGTTTCCTGCTAAAACTGTGAGGAAAAAAACGTGCCAATACGACAGGGAAACGGTCTGGTTGGTGACGAAGAGGTATTGGACGCCATAGCCGAAAACTCCGAGGAAAGAGCCGATGAGGAGGACTAACTAGAGGGGGAGGTGGGCGGCGGCGAGGCCGGAAATCCAGCCGAGAAGTTTTCCGGCGTCGGATGCGAAAGCTAGATTGTTGAGCTCTAACTGTGTGATATTGAGAGGATTTTCTTGAGTTGAGATGAGTAGGCTGGGAAATTGGAGTTAGTTCCGTTGATGGATTGAAGCCAAATGATTGCTACAAGGCTCAGCCATTGGAAAGACATTGATGAACGCATGCAGAAATTTGCAAGAAATGTTTATAGAGATCAAGGTTTCATTTGATATGGATATTATTGATGAATGAGTTAATTTGGAGAATTTTCCTTTTTTGTTTTTGTTTTCATCTTTTATTTTATGGAGGAGCTGGCCGGGATGTTATAAACTTATATAGTGTGAATATTCAGTGGCATATATATTTCTTGTTCTCGAAAAAAATTATTTTTTTAAACGTGTTAGTAAGATTTCCTATTTCTATTAATTAATTTAATAATATTAATGGACAAGATAGAATTTATTGATTTTCTTTTTAAATAAATGTTTTATTACTTAATAACAGGGATCAATGAATCTGAGTTTCTAGGGTACAACGTAAACTTTTTATACACTTGTTAAACGCATACAAAAATAACAATTTAATAAAATGTTATTTGAATTCATGAAAACTTGAAGTAAGTAACAAAGAATGAGAATTACTCCCTCCTCCTCCGTGCCATAATATTTTTTTCACTTTCCTCATTTGTTTGTCCCACAAAACTTTTCACACCCCAAAAAAAGGAAACATCATTTTATCCAACAACCTCAAAAATTACTTTAATTTCAAATTTGTCACTTCTTTTTCACACACACATCATTACTTTATATTTTTTTATTACTTAAAAATACTACAATACCCTCCAAAGTCAATAAAGTTGGTCAAAAAGTATAATTTTTTTAAACAACGTGGAATAGTAAACGTGAAAAGTTTTTTTGGAACGGAGGGAGTATTTCATAGGATAAATAAATAATAATAATATACTTATAAGAAGGTAATACTCTTATTTTTACTAAAAAGTGACTTATATTAAAAAATAAAAAACAATCTTATTTCCTTTTTATACTATATTAAGGACTATCAATTCAGTTATGTATGACGACTGGCTAGCAATTCTTAACTTAAAATTAAATTATATTGAAACATGATTTCATTAAATAGAAATTATAAAAATTGCAAAGCATGCAAATTGGAATTACAAATGTTATACCATACTGTGCCATTTTCATATGAGTGTATATTGGGTGCACCTATATGTGTATGTCTTTTGATTCTATTTTGTATACATATTATTCTATTTTGTATACGTATTTTGTAATAATTGTATATTTTTTTCATATTAAGTTTTCATTAAAAAACTAACATTCATATGTGTATAACTTTTTATTGAATATTTTATACAAAATTTTAATTAAAAAAATTAACAATTAAATTGTATACATTTTTACTCTTAATTGTATATATTTTTGTTTATAATCGTATATGGGTGCACCATATCTTTAGTTGCACCGGGTGCACACTATAAATTGCCTTTTCATATATTTAAATGTACTTAAATAATTTAAACTGTTATGTTAAATTATTATAACACTTATCACTAAACTAAAATAAATAATTAAAAAAATTACTGACTACATGCTCTACACTTTATAATTAATCTCTAAATTCTTCTTTAGTCAGTTGCGCAAAACTAATAAGTTGTTTTATACTATATACTAGTACAATGCTCGCTGTACTAGGCGGGTTATCCTATTTATTTATTTATTATTTTTAAATTTAAAATAATCATATCTATTTAGGATAATTAAAAGAATAACTTATTATTTGACAAAAAAAATATTTAAGATATGTAAATTTAATCAAAGTGAAAAACACGCGTTCTCTATTTATTTCACATAAATAGAAAATATTGCTATCACTGAAATTGAAATGATTCTTCTCAGTATCATCAGATAATATCAAAATCAGTGGCGGACCGAGTATGGATTCATGGGGTACAAATGTACCCCCAAATTGAAAATATACCACTATATATACCCTCATTAAATTTGTTTTATTAATAGGTACATTAACTTTATTGATTTTATGCTCTACCGTTTATTCTATTAATTTTATTTTAATTTTTATTTAATAATTATTGTGGACCTCCTTTAAGTAATTTTTGAATAATTAATAAATAATAACTAATATTGCAATTATAAAAATGATTGGTTAATAGTTGAGTTATTTTCTTACATGGCTTTATATGATTTTTTAGTAGATAATTATTTCTCCTATTAATTTAATGTAGAATATATTCCCTTCTTCTCATTCTAATGGTTACGTATTTTTAATTTAGGAGTCACATTCTAATGGTTACATTTCCTTTTTTGATATATGGGGGCGCCCACCTACAACACTAATACAACTACCCAGTACTATATATTAAAATATTATTTATTTCACCTCATTACACATTAAAATATCATGTTCTTTAATCCCCGTGCAAAAAATAAACGTAACAATTAGGACGGGACAGAGGAATATATGTTATCAGAATGCTGAACTTCGAATGTGAGTATCTTGTATATGTTATCCACACACATTACTAATATAATTAAAATATGAGACCTATACATGACACTAATATAACTATTCACTACAAATTAAATAATAATACTTTCTAATTCATGTTTAAAAAGTAAATGACAACCTTGCGAAAAACGGAGGGAACACATTGCATGTGATTTTAACAATTTCGCACCCCCAAATCTAAAATCCTAGGTCCGCCACTGATCAAAATAGGTATACTGATTGATGTGTCAAATACCTTGGAGATCATATACGAATATTTGGCGGAATTCATACCTGAAACTTTAAAAACCATTTAATCTCGTTGAAACTTTTTAAGCTCTTCAACTATGTACTTTCATCCTCTAGTAAAACCCGTAATAAGTGCAGTATAAGTGAAAGAACATTCATATTTAATCAATTTTAACTAACTGTGACGAATAGTTTTCAAATAAATAAATGTATTCCTTAATTTTATAAAACATAATAAAATATGTAAAAGACAGTTACATTGTACATATATTTTAAGGATATCATATCTTATTTAAATTATGATATCAAAACGAAAACTTAGTGCATAGAATACACTATACAATTGATCTAACTGATTGTTATCATCATCAATAATTAAAGTAAACTCGTCCTTACAGCAACCATGATATAACCTAAAATTCAAAATAAAATAAACACACTTTCAAAATTATTGTGTAGCTATAATTTTTAGTAACAATATTTATAGTTTACATTAGTCATTTAAAAATAGTACAAATACTATTATTTACCTATATTTACACCATCAACTTTTAAACTTTTAATTAAGTGATCTAATGTATTAAAAATAAATAAGAGGAATAATGAGTCAAGCAAATTATTTAGATCCATGTACAAATATCTCACATTTTTTGCAAATCTAAATTGAGAAACTTATTTCGTTTTAATATATAAGAATATAATTAATAAAAAAATAAATCAAAATTGTATATAAGAAATTTTACATATGTATATATTTAATATTTTAAATGATATTATAAATATAAAATTCGTTTTGTGTAAATAAATAATAAAAATTATACAACATTCTTATAATTAATGATTTTTTATTATCATACGAAGCATGTATTTTATGAAACATTTCATAGCTTATTCCTTAAAAAAAATGTTTTAATATAAATAAAATTAAATAAATTAAAATTTATTTAAAATAAAAAAATCTAATAATACATTGTTTTATTATAGTTATGAATCTCAAATTTGATATTACTTAATTTATTAATTTTTAATAGTATAAAAAATAGGTAAATAATCATAAATATCAAATACACTTTGACACCTCACATATTTTAATTTTATTTCAAAAAAAAAATATTTTACTTATTAAAAATAATAAAAAAATGAATTACAAAACAATAAATTTCATAAACAAATAATAATAAACCATCTCACAATTTTTAAAATGTAATTAATATTCAATTAACCTATATTTTTCACCTCACATTTTATAATTATAATAAATATTTGATGAACATATGTCTACCATCTCACATTTTGTAAATTTAAGTTTAGAAACTTATTTTGTTTTAATATATAAGAAGATTACAATTAGTGTATATATGGTTAACAATAATAATGTTTGTGTGGCGTGCAAAATTACCAAGACAAATATTATTTATTTATTTAATTAATTATTATTTTTATTTAATTACATCACAAACATTATTGTTATATAGTCGTAAGCATTTATAATACCACTTTTGGATTAGTGACATTTATTGTCGACCTTGTGACACCCATTCATTAATTAATACGTAAACGCAACAATTTTCTACTAAAAATCCACGTTTCTATAAATAAATTCTTTTATTTTTACATTAGTTTTAAATAAATATTTATATGTAATCTAAAAAAAAAATTCTCCTTCATTGATAGAGAACTGATATGAGGTAGGATACAATACTCAGTATTCCCTATTTTATTTTTTTTAATAACATAATAAATAAAATAAAATAAAATAATTTATTTTATAAATAAAAGTATAAAAGATTCGAACGGCCTATAAATGTCGAGGGAGATGTAGAGAGGTTGTGCCGTGAAAGAGAGAATAATTTTGTGCCGGCTTAATTTTATGTCGAGGGAGGGAATATTATTATTCTTATTATGGTGTCTTTTTTATTATACATTTTGGGAATTATACTTAATTATTGGTCTTAGTTTAAACATTTGCTTAGAGATATTTTTTATTATAAGATTAAGTTTAATATTATTATATTTTACTATTTTGGTATTGAAAAGATGCTTATTAATATATTGGTTCACATGTTAATTAATAAAAGCTTATACATATAATTAACAAGATATGCACATGAAAACTTCCTCAAAATTTTATTAGTTTCATGAAAATCTCCCTTAGATTGGATTTAATTCATTGAACCCTTGCTTCATATTAATGAATTTAAATGATAATTAAGTTTAATTAAATTAACGTAAAAATTCCTTTATTTATAGTAATTTTAAAAACATCTTAAATAATATTAACTCAATATAAATCAAACACTCCAACTTAATTCTTTTAAATAAATGAATTGTGACAATATATATATATATATATATATATATATATATATATATATATATATATATATATATATATATATATATATATATATATATATATCATTTTTCTTCGCAAAAATTAACATTTTATTGAATTCCTTTGTTTATTTATTTTTAATTTAAAATTAATTAGTTAAATTAATAGCATTTTATATTTTGAAAAAAAAATTAATTAAAAAAATACCACCAATATTTTTATTATTCATTTCTTAAACATGCTGAAATATCAGTACATAAAATATCATTCAAATAAATAAATAAATCAAAAGGGAGCCCTGCTGTTAAAAAAAAAAAAATTAAAATCAAAATCTTTTTTTAATAAAAATAAGTTTTTGTGGTCTGCTTGGCATTATTATACCGTAAGCAAAAGTGGAGGCCCAATAAATATTTAGGAGCCCATTGGTCAACCGTCTTTATAGTTTCATCAGAGCCCATTTATGAAAGGCCCACCTAATTATTCTCACCGCCAAAATCTTTTAACTATCTTTACTTTCCTCTCCTTTTATCAGTCGGAGTCACTCGCTAAATAACAAACGCAGCGGCGGCGAGGGTAACGGCGGCTGCTTACGGCGGAGAAGATACCAATGGCTGATAGGCTAGAGAATATTAACGAAAAATCAAGAAATAAGGTTCCCACTTATTCTTTCCGCAAAATTTAGGGTTTCTTCTTATTATTTAATTTTGGAAATCTCTTTGTTTAATTACGTGGGAAACAATTTACAGCCTTCAAAATCTCTTTGTGTATGATTTGCTAACCGTACATAACGTATAATTGATCTTTATGATTATTGTATTTTAGTTTACTCAGTGTCCCTGTGCCTGATTAGAGTGAAGCTGTTTGCAAAATTTTTGAATTTATGTTGGAATGCCATTCTTTCTAGACACTCAAGCTAAATACAAGGAACTGATCACATGCAACTAGAAACACAAAAACTACAAAATTTTTTATAACTCTGCTGTTTGCAAATTTTTTGAATTTTTGTTGGAATACCTTTCTAGTGGTTATCAACATCCAACCCAATCATATCTCTGGAAAGTAAATTAAGGCTTGGCTTGTAATTTTTATACAGTAAAAAATAACCTTTAATGTCGGTTATTGTATGTGGCAATGCGCAGCTCCTTGGACACATGCAACTTTACTTGAGTTGGATATTTATGAAATTTTAAATTTTTGGTATGAATTCTTTCAACTGATGACATATAATTGCAGAGTTAAAGCATTTACCCCATAATCTATGAGTCAACCATTAATGATGGAGAGTTCCTCTATTCCGGACAATTCCGACAAGCCAGTTATTGTTAGGGTTAAGAGGAAAGTTTTTCAGTGTGCTGTCGATGCTTTCTGTAAGTGTTCTTGCTGTAATTACTTTGTACTCTTTCTTAAAATTGATTTTAAGATTTTGAGCATCATTGTTATCTCTCTTATCTTTGGACCCCCTTTCTCCGTATGGTTAGGGCTTGAAATCCATGAGAGGCCGTTAAAGCGGCAGTTGCTTGATTTTGAAAAGCTATCACTGTCTGATGCTTCTTCGAGTATAGGTATGTTGACTCTTTGGGATTTTCCATCGGCTAAGCAATGTAGTTTATGCTTGACTGTTTCTTTTTATCTTTTCTTACGAAGGGCATGACAAAAATCTTACACATACGCGTATATATCTTATATTTTAATGTCATTGGAGACTTCGTTCGTGTTGCTTTGTGAATGTCTTTTCGGAATTGATATCCCAGATTCCCATCTATACTAGAAACAAGCTTGATGGTTTCCATGATCTTTTACTTTTAAAGACTTTCCATCCTTGAAATAGTTTGTCCCGTTGTTTTGTTGAGTTAAAGTACATTCCTTTAAGCCTAATTCTAGACTGTCATGCCATTTTTATAAATGATAATAATTGCTAATGGTGCCTATGTTTGACATCTTATAGTCGATGAATTGAAGACTAAGAAGGTTTTGGTGCAACATGTGGAGACAATTACTAGCTCTAAGGACACAGTTAATGTGCTGCGATCATTTGTGGTTAGTTGATCTGTGTCATTGAGTGGGTGTTTTATCTCATAGGCAGTTTCTTTCCTTGTAACTGTCCATTTGCTCAATCCAGCTGCTATCATACTGTTTTATAATATAATAATCTTTCTTAACTTGTTGTGCCTTATAGTGGTCTGATAGTGTGATATATTTTCAGCAGCTTAATTCATCTGGTGAGTTGAACTCGGAAGAGAAAAATGAAGAAAGAAGACAAAGTTTGAAGACTGTAAATGCAAGTTCTCTTACCAGTCTATCTCCTTCTCTATTGCATGCTCTCCAGCTTTCTTGGTTGTGTCCCCCCATGCAGTCACGGCAGCTGCTTTTTGTTGCAAGAATTTGGCCTTCTCATAGTTCAAGTTGCTTTAGTAGTTCCATACTTAATACATTGTTTTGGTAATGTTGTTTCCAGTAAAGTAATGAGTTACTTAAATGTCATGACTCAGAGATTTCACTAAACTAAGCTGTTTTGTTTATGTTAAGGATGCTTAAGCCTTAAAAGTGTAACTTGCTTTTCAATATCTATATGTGTGTGGCATGAAGACTTACTAACCTTCAGTTTCCATGTAATTCTGCAGACGCATGATAAGTCACTGGTCAAAGCAAAACAGAGGCAAGAGGTACAGTGCATTTAGGTTTGCAAGGCTTATGTTAGTGAGTAGGCATCTTGATATTTACATTTAGAACTGGGTAGTCGGTATTTCTTGATTCTGCCTTCAGGGCATGAAATTTATTTATTTTGCTGACTGCCCGGCTCTTACCCTTTTACCTTCTAATTATATAACATGGAGATAAATTATACTTTTTGCATACTCCACTATATTCATAATTACTTATTTAGGGGTATTTATTAATATCAAACTTGTTCATGGTTATGGTTTAATTCTTCTTTGTGGATTTTACTCTTGCAATAAATTTTACACTTATCATCTAGTCGCACTATGATCATGACCTAAATGATCGTTTTCCCATCTTGTTATACAATTATCCGGAGTCTTGAATTGGTAACTCGTACTAATGCTGGAGGTTACATAACAAAAAATTTGTTCCAATTTTCTTTTATGTTTAAGGTTTTATCTAGACATGCTCGTTTTGCGCAAATATGGAGAAGCAGAAAGGGGATAAGAGAAGCTCCAGAGGATGAAACTATACATGATATGTGCAAACTGTATGATATCGTTAGGGTTGATGACGAGGAGCACACCGTTGATATGCAAAATGATAAGTAATAATCGTTCATAAGTCATGGATCTACATCATTTCTTAATTTATGAAAAATTCCCACCCTAATAACTATTTCCAAACAGGGACAAAGAATTGGATGATTTTAAGGCAATGGCTGAATACTTGCCTCTCTTAAGAGAAGTTCTGCCTACTGCTGCTGAGGAGATTGAATCTGATTTTCAAAATGTCTATTCCAAGCGAGGTTTGGAATCTTCTGTTCTTTTTTCCAGTACATGAAGTGTTCCACGTCAATGTTACTTTTGTTTTACTTAGAATTAAGCAGTGCATATCTTTCTTATGAGGTTTTCGACTGTCAGCTATCTGTTATTGTTATGTCTCACATGCAGATGGTTATGTGTATGATTTCTATGCCATCAAGGAGGATGTCCATGAAATGGAGTCTGATTTAACAAGCCTATATCCTCTGTAAGCTCTCTCATCCATTCATGTTCTTGATCACAGAATAAGTATAGATATTGCTTTATTTAACTAAAGACTATATTATGGATCAGAGTGCAAGTTGATGACGACGACAGTTTCTATGATGGTCCAGATGATGATGACTATCAAACTGATGATTCCAATGGTATTCTTCTTGCTCTCCCCCTCCCCCTCTCAATTCTACATGACAATAAAAACTTAACTTAATGAATGTTGTAACTTTGAATATCAGCTGAGGACAATCCCCTGAATGATTATCCAGACGAAGAGTTGACCGAGGATGAGGATGAAGACGAAGATGAAGTCACAAGTCAATCATCTGACGATGAATCAGATGACGAGAGTAGGATGTCTGAAAGCCATTCTGAAGAGCTTGAAATTGGTAGCATAGCATCTTATGATTATGAGGGCTTAGAGTCAGATGACTGGTCAGATAATCCATAGTGTTATGAGAGAGACAACTGTCCCTTTTGGAGTGGAAGAACAGAGGTGACTTGATCTAGATTATATGAGTGCTCTGTCTATTTAAATGCGAGTATTAGAGTACCTTATATTTTAATTTTAATGCATGTTTATGCTGCTTTCAGTTTATGATGGTTACTATTTTGCAGCCAAACTGCGTTAGTATAGTTGTTTAGTGGGCGGTTAATTTTGGTGAGCAATGGTCGTTTTAAACGACTTTGTCAATTTTTATGTTTATATATCTATTTGCGAAATGTGATATAAATTAAAATTAATTTTATTTATGATTTTCTTACTTTAGGAGATTCACTTCTAAATGGCTGAATATTTTCTAGTGTAATGGAACTTCAATGCCCTAGTTTATCTAGTGTGTTAATCTCAGTTATTCTTTTTTATTGTTATGATATCTCAATTAGATGCATTTTAATAGAGTGATGACAAGTATTTTTTTGGTTATGAAAAGTGATACTGCTCAATTGAATTGTGAATAAGAAGCGTAAAATATATGAGTACTAACTTTTTTTAAAAAAATTGAAATGTGGATAACAGTAATTCTAATTTTTTTTTTATAGAAATGACATTTAATTATAAAGAAGCGACACTCATCACGATTCGCATAATGAGTTAGATAAAAACTGATAATATTTACTTTATCAATAATAAAAGTTTTACACTAGAAAGTCGCACACTAAGTTTTGTAGAAAACTAATAATTGCCTTTTTTTCCCCCTCAAAAAATTAATAATGGTAGTTGATAAACACCACAAAACCATCTCACTACTTCAGGTCGAGTGCTGTCATTTTCGTTCACCTACTACCTGCTCGAATTCTCTGTACCATTTTGATATATCATCTCCTGTGTCAAACCGTTGGATGGACGACACGTAGAAGAGAGGAAACTATACCCTAAACCTTAAATCCTAGGGGCAATGGTTGGATTTATTTCCCCTCTTACGTGTCAATCACTTAATCGTGGCACAGGAGATGATACACGAAAATGGCGTAGAAGATCCGGTGTGACCTACCATCTTATAACTTTGGTGTTTTTATTCAATTTCATTAAAGAATTTATGATTGAATACATCTTTAATTATCATGACATTTCTTTAAATAATGGGGTGATCCACTTCACCTATGTTCATCAATCTTGATGGCTTCTAGTGGCAAGACAACACCACTATTCTCTACCACCACAACAAAGAATGTGGAGCTTGTGAAACCCTCTCATCCCACACCATCCCATTTTCTTTCTTTCTCCACCATCGACAACGATCCCTATGTCGAAACCATCTGTCGAACGCTTCATGTTTATCGATCAAAAGTTGAATCTTCTTCTTCAGACCCTGCTGCAATACTCAAAGAGCGCCTTTCCAGGGCCCTTGTTTACTACTAACCCTTAGCCGGGAAACTCAAGAGATGAGCAGACGGAACGCTTCAAATAACTTGCAATGCAGACGGAGTCCCTTTCGCCGATGCAACCATGGATTGCACCCTGGATTCTCTCAATTTTCTTGATGGCATCTACTCTCAAACTGCTCAGCTGTTCTTACTCGATTCTTCGAGCGATGGTGAGCTTGGCTATCACCCACTTGCTCTCCAAGTTACAAAGTTTTCTTGTGGTGGCTTCGTTCTTGGCATGGAGTTGTCTCACTCGGTGTGCGATGGATTCGGTGCAGCTCAGTTCTTTCGAGCCATGGTCGAGCTGTCGAGTGGCCAAATCGAACCTAGTGTGAAACCTGTCTGGGAAAGGGAAAGATTAGTAGGCTCTCCTAATAATCAAGAACATAAATTCCAGCTTCTTGATGGTATGTTCTCTAGCTTAGCTAAATCTCCCTTTGTTCATGCTGCCATGGAACTTTACCACGAATGCTTCGACATCGATTCAGACAGCATAAATCAGCTCAAATCATGCCACGACGAGCCTTTCACCACAATCGAAATCCTTTGCGCCTACGTGTGGAGATCAAGATTCAGGGCTCTGAAACAGAGCCCTGACGGGATGACAACCCTCCACGTAGCGTTGGGGATTCGAAACCTGTGGAATCCGCCATTGCCTGGCGGATTCTACGGAAATGCTTTCGTACCCGCCCGTGTTGTAATAACCGGGCTGGACCCGGACAACGAGCCCTTGTCCAAAGTTGCTAAGCTGATCAAGGAAAGCAAGAAAACAGGGAGATTACATCAAAGAATGTCTGGAATTTTCGGAAACTTTTAGTGGAAAAAAGATGAAGATCGATGAGAGTGGAGCATCGCTGATGTTGACAGATTGGAGGCAGCTGAAGATGATGGAAGAAGTGGATTTCGGGTCAGTGAATATGGTCCCGGTTGTTTGGGACATGACCGGGTTCATGAATTTGTGCTTTTTCTTGCCTCCAAACAGGTTGAATCCATCCATGGAAGGTGGTGTTAGGGTTCTTGTTTCTCTCCCTAAGGATGCCATGCCTGCATTTAAGCAACAAATGGATGCTCTCAAGATTAGATAGAGCATTTGTCCTATTCCTCAATTTAATATTTCATCGCATGTTCAACGGGTGATGTGGCACCCGTTGGAAACTTGGAATAGTGGAAGGAACACTGGGGAAGAGGGGATCCCAAATGTTAAGATTAAAGCAGAAAACAAAAGTAGATCTCTTTTATGAAGTAAAACTACATCCTATATATTCGAATACAACATACTTTTTTTAAGTGAAGAGTGAAGAGATTAGTGTGAGGAGGGAGTATTGTTTAAAGTCTAATATAACAAGAAAATAAAAGTGAGATTGTAGAGAAACGTGTAATTCACCATCTAATTGATTTTCCAATTTAAACCAAAGCCTTCCAAATGTGGTTTTCATATTTTCCTACTTCATAACTAGTTTTACACTTTGATACTAAAATATGAGGTTGTATTAGTGGTCCATATACATATAATAATTATTTTGTTTGATTCTCATTTATCAAAAAGGAAAAATATATTTTGTTTTGAAACGGATCAAAATAAAAAAAGTGTTATTATCTTATTATTTAATTGATTGATATTCAAATTTGATCTGATCCCAACTTGGGACGGACAAATTATTAGTTTTATGGAGGTTATTAATTTATAGATGTTCTACTTTAACATGAAAACTAGAGTCAACTAATATAGCAAAATTAGAAAAACGAGTCAATAAATATTGTGATATAGAAAGCGGACGGAGAAGCAACTAGTTAGGGTGATGATGAGGAGGGGTTGAAGGAGTCTTGCCATGGCTTGGTAGGCAGGCTGACATGGTCCTGCGTTGATAGTCGAACACGCGTGGGCGCCGTATTCAAGGTGTTCAACTGCAATGGAGTGGTTGTTTCAGACGAACATGTAACTCGCCCTTCCCCTCTCCCAATCTACCCTGTCAACATCGAAAAAACTCTATATATAAACCCTCCGGATCATTTCCATCCATCACATACCGTGACACAATATACAGTTGATTTCACTGCTCTGCGTACACCAGGTGTTTAAGGACCCCTGCTCCACCTCCTCCTCCTCCATATCCTCCACATTAGCCCTCCAAACGACACTATGTCCTCATATTGGATTCTCCCCAAGCTTCATATTGCCGATCCGAGTGCCGGCAGAAAGCCAAATAGTCACCATTACTCTTCTTCGTCGAGGATTAATTTAGTCAAAGACGGACTCTCATGGTGGACTCTAGCTCCGGTCAAAGAGTCGATCCGAGGTAGCTTTATGCGTCGCCTTTCTTATTGAAATAAGCTAGCCACCACCAGATACTGCCGCCGTTAATGCTAATTACTTTTCCCTCTGCAACGCTGTAGAAGTTGTAAGCACCACCGGCGGATGGCGGTAGCATCAACCACGGCAACGCTCTGATCTGAGGAGCACTTTGAGTACTGCACCACCGTGAATAAGTTGTACATCTGGCGGAAAGCCACCGCAGAGATCCTGCGAATTAAGTTAGAGGATTTCATTGAATGACAATTACAATAGAGTGATATGTATATATATACAATTAAATATCCTCAATTTAATTATCATCATTGTCGATTATTTCAATTAAAATTTAGTTTTTAATATGAAAAATAAATTATAAAAGGGTGAGTATTACACACTTCAACATAAATATCACAAATATTGAAATTAACTTAGATATTGAAATAATAAAAATACAAACAATACACTCCAATAACTAGTTGGCATAAAATATAATGATATTCATAAGTTCCATGACAACATGCGTACTAATTAATATGGAGGAAAATGGGGATCAAAGGGAGAAGTCCCATCGAAGAAATGGCCAAACGAACATGTGCTCCTGTCAGGTCTACCTCTATTTCCCGCTCGTTTATGAAGAATCTTACGTTGCTCCTCAATCAAGTATGGACGGAGTGATTCATCTAGTGACATAGGTTTAGTTGTAGAATTTTATTTTCTTCCTTCATAGCCAACATTGCATTTCTTTCTTTCTCAATTGCAATGATCTCTCGTCGCATCATAGCCATCATTTCCTCACTGCAATTTGTCATAGTGGAAAGAGCTTTAGAACTTTCTTCGCCGGCTTTTCTTTTGCCTTTTGCCTTCCTAGTGCCTATTGGTCTTTGAGAACTTCCCGGCAATGGGCTATCTTCATCTAGATTGAAGAAAAATCCACACAAATGAGGAGAATCTGACATATTTGGTTGTTGCGTGGGTGAATAGTCAGATTGCGACGAGTCATTATTTCCACCGTCTGGATTAAAAGCAGGTAAGCTGACATCGGTTGGCTTATACTTGTCCATTTCTTTTAAAATTGGCCATACATGATCCCATTTCCATGCTTGCCCTACAGATTCTTTGAATAATACTTTTGCTTGATCCAACTACAAACATTGTCATTACAAGTTAAAAAATAAAAATATGAATTAATATGGAGTTCATGAAATAACTCACAATGTCCTTTTCAGAAGCACCACTCGGGCGCCTATGTTCCACCTGACAAATGCATCCACTAATTTTTTGAGTAAATCTTGTCAAGAGACCCCATCGGCATTGTAGAACCTTTGTGGTACGATGCTCTGATGATAGAGTGGGTAGCTATTTATTGTAACTAGATGTAATTCGTGCCCACATAGAGTCGAGAGATTGGTTTACACCAATTATAGGGTTTTGAGTTTTCTGGATATAGCAATCCACTAAGACAAGATCCTCCTCAGGTATAAAAGCAGGACCACGTCCAGAGGAATTCATCTTCAGAATCAAAGAGTTATAGTTGATAGTGAATTAATATATTTGGACACAAGTATATGAAGTAAATGTTGCACATTATATAGACAATACATGTAATGTGAATATTATTGTGATGTTCATAATTAATCATATGTAATTACTAATGAATATTATTATGATGTTGACAAGTCACACATGCTTTCTTGGTGGTATTTTTTACCTTTTCTTCTTGGAGTGTGTGATGCATGCACTTACTTGAAATCACATGCAAAGACTTTAATTGTGATTGTGACAATACATTCTTACTTGTCACTACAAAACAAAACATGAGCTAATATGTTTTTGAGCAGACATTATTGTACCACATCCATTATTTTCTTGAATTGTGTGAGTATTGACAATACATGCATGCTTGCAAACAACTTGCCATACTTTTCTTGAATAGTGTGATATATCATCTGCTTAAAGAGGTTGCTACATGTAATATTCATCACATTATCCATCTAATAAAAAATGAGTTATAATGAGGGAGGTCCTTCAAATTATTTTCATGCATCCTCATCATCAACTGATGAGGAAGAGTCACTTTCTAGTCTAAGAAATGAACTAGAAAGCATTGATCAACACCAACAAATGTTTATTTGCCAACTCAATGTCAATGCCACTGCAGTCTTCAATTATTGTCAACAATTCGAGAATACCAGACGTGGAGGCTCAGTTCCTGGTCATGTAGTACTTAATCGTGATCGAAAGAGTGCAGATCAACGCTTATACAATGACTACTTTTCAAACTCTCCACTATTCAATGAGAGCATGTTCAAACGACGCTTTCGGATGTCTCGTCGTTTATTCTCTCGATTACTAGAGGCTGTTCAAGCACAGGACAATTATTTCAGGCAAAAGCGTGATGCGTGCGGGCAACTTGGGTTATCTCCATACCAGAAGATAACAGCTGCAGTGCGAATTCTTGCATATGGTGTGCCAGCTGACGCAACTGACGAGTACATTAAAATTGGAGAGTCCACATCAATTGAATGTGTTAAGAGGTTTTGTCGAGCTGTGGTAGAAGTCTTTGTGATTGGTATCTTCGATCTCTGAATGCAGAGGACATTGCAAGGCTTCTTAATATTGGAGAAAAATGTGGCTTTCCAGGGATGCTTGGAAGTCTTGATTGTATGCATTGGAGGTGGAAAAATTGTCCAACAGCTTGGGCAGGACAATATGCCGGTCGTAGTGAAAGTCTAAAATTATCCTAGAAGCAGTGGCTGACTACGACTTATGGATATGGCATGCATATTTTGGTTTGCCAGGTTCAAATAATGATATTAACGTATTGGATAAATCTCATCTCTTTTCTAACTTAGCCAATGGAGTGACTCCTTTAGCTAATTATGTCATACAAGGAAAATAGTATAATATGGGTTACTATCTAGCTGATGGCATATATCCAAAATGGGCAACACTAGTGCAAACAATACATAATCCTAGAAGTCCAAAGCAACAATTCTTTGCAACACGTCAAGAAAGTTTTAGAAAAGATGTCGAGCGAGCTTTTGCTGTATTACAATCAAAGTGGGCCATAATCAAAGGTCCAGCAAGAGTTTGGAGCAAACATGTTATGCATGACATCATGACGGCGTACATTATAATGCACAATATGATTATTGAAGATGAGCGAGATAGGGATGCACCTATTACAAATGATCGCGAGGCACCTGCTCCTACAGTTGAAATTGCATATGATGAACGAGTTCTATTTCAACAATTTCTTGTACGACATCGCCAAATTAAAGATAAGACAACTCACTATGCACTTCGAGATGCACTTGTTGACCATTTGTGGGAAGAATACTCCAACTCCGAGTATTAGATTGCTTAATCATTTTATTATTGTAATATTCTATATTTCTCTAACATGTATTGTCTAATATTTTATGTTACTTTTTTAAATATATCAATTATCTCTAAATAAATTTTTATTCCTTCAATTGAATTTCATACTCTAAATTTTATAATTTATAATGTATTAAAAATCTTTCATCTTTAATAAAATTTATTTCTTTATTTAAAAATTAAAATAAAAGTAAAAATATAGAGAATTTTTTAAATGGAGTACTCTATACTCTATTTTAGAGTATAGAGTATTCTAAAATGAAGTATGTGGTTGGAGATGCCCTAATGTGTAATAAAGAGAAATAATATTTTAATGTATGGTGAGTAGTTATATTAGTGCAAATGTGTAATGAATTGAGAAAAATAATATTTTAATGTATAGTGAGTAATTTTATTAGTATTGGTCCTCTATATTATTTTAATAAATTGAAGTTATTTTGATGATTATTTAATTAATTTTGGTCCATTTTTGGATATATACTGAATTAAAGTAATTTTGACGGTCATTTAATCAGTATTGGTCCTCTATTTTATTTTCATGTGTATGAGTGTATCTATCTAATAATATGAGAATGAAAATTCAATCATTACTCATTTAGTATATAGTATAATATACCATGTTATATCAAAATTGCGGACCCTATCTATAAACAAGGGGGAAAATTTCATTGTTAGTTCCAAAAGAATGGTTGATTTACAAAAACAGTCCCATATTTATTGACTGATCCTAAAATTTTCACTTTTGGTCTCATCCATTAATTTTGGACGGAAATGTTTGTTTAAAAAAAAAACAAAAATAATCCAAATATATTAAAGAACAACAACAACCTTAATCATTTTTTAAACATAATTTCACAAGTAATTAAGATAAAAGATGCCACGACTTTCAACCCATTCTTTTATGAGATCTTGCTCAGCCATTATGGTAGCAAATAAGAATAATAATCAATGATTAATTATTTTTAAATTTCTAGATTCGCCAATAACCCCAAATCAAACTAACCCAAAACAAAAAATTATCCACTATGTACACGTTGTCGCCAGACATAGTGAATAATTATGGACTAAATGTATGGATAATAGGTGATTTTTATATTTTAATTTTTAATTATTTAAATTAATTAATGATAAGGATTAAATTAAAGTTTAATTTAACAACTAAAATCATTCAACTGCACCGGTACCACAGTTGCAACACAATCTAACTCTAAATTTTCATCAGAAAAGAAAATTTTAAAAAAAGTGAATGTCCACTTTAATGAATTCCTTCCTATTAAAATTGCATGGTTAGTTAGGTTGAGTCCCTGACATTCAGTTGCATGTAATAGTCAAACACATCAGGCACGCATGTTGAAATTGTCAAACAAAGGCTGAATGCATTAGAACTAGTAGCTTACTTATAACTTAATTCTTCGCATTTATATTTGCAACGGGACCACGGGTGAAATACTTTGTTAATAAATACTCCCTCCGTCCCAAATTCAAGTTCACATTTACTGTAAATACGGAGTTTAAGAAAAGTCACTTTTTGATTTACTTTTGAGGGTAGTATGATATTTTTGGGTAATAAATAAATGATAAAGTATGTTATGTGTGTTAAAAAGGTGATGACAAATTTGAAATTAAAGTATGTTAGAGGGATATTAGTTTGTTTTTTTTTTTCCTTTTATGGAAGTGTGGAGTTGAATTTGGAACCGACCAAAACGGAAAGTATGAAGATGAAGTTGGGACGGAGGGAGTAAATAATAAAGTATATTAAATATATTAAGTAGGAGTAGTTTTTTATAAATAAAATATAGGTTATTATTATTTTTTTTAAAGAAAAATATGCAACTTTTGTGGGATAATCCAAAATGAAAAATGTGTTATCTGATTGGCAGAGTAAATACAAAACTAAAAGAAAAAATTACTCCATAATTAAATTATTTTTAATAGTGTTTATTTAATTAAAATTAATAGAATTAAGTACATTTTAAAATTTAAAGTGATACACGGGAGTTCATAAATTCATAAGCAACAATCCAAATATTAGGAATTAATAAATTCATTAGCTAATTCAAATCTGAACACTCTATATAAATATATGCATATATATCAAGAGTATCGATAAATTAGTAAATACATTCATACAATAAAAAAGAAATCTATCATTGAATATAAGTATTTATTAAGAAGGTATTTTTTTTAACATGTCCATCCCACGTTTACTAGTTATACATAATTTTAGACTTTTAGTAATAACTTCTTGGCAAGAATATGAACAAAACTATGATCTTATCCTTCCGCCTGGACGAATCTTTTAATCTGTCTTCAGTCTTCAGTTTTCTATTAACGAGATGAACTGAATAAAAAATACACTTAAGATGAAAATGATAATTAAAATGAAAATGATAATCATGCTGTTTGTAAATAACTCTTATTATAAATCAAAGTAGGGTTAATTGCGTAAAAAACCACGAACTTTCAACGAATTGCAAATTAATCCTGACTTTTATAAAATTGCAAAAAAAACCACGACCTTTCATATTTGTGCAATTCGCACCCATCGGGCAGCTGAAGCTGCCCGACTGCTGACGTGGCGTTGACCTTGCCACGTCAGCTTTTAGTTGATTGCAAAAAAAAAAACCCAACATTTACTTAAATTGCAATTTAATCACAACCTTTGAAATTTTGGCAAAAAAGACCATAAATTTTTTATTTTATTTTTAAATTGCATCTTCTAATAAAAAATTATACATTATTTTATTTTTAAATTTAAACTCTAAAATATTATTAAATAAAATAACAAAATTATTATATGAATAAATATTTATTACTTAAATTATGTGAATAAAATTAATTATATCTATTAAGTAGTAAAAAAATTATACAATCTCTAAATATTTAAATTCTTTTAATTTTTAAAATATTTTTATACATTATAAAATTATTATAATTTATAAAATCAAAGTATTCGCCATGTCTCAATATCTTTTCGTAATTTCACATTATATATAAAAGAATGACAAATATACCTATGAAATGTTTAAGGAATTTTATAATTTATTAAAAGAAATGATTTAAAATTAATTTATAAACTCAAATTTTATAGTGAGAAAAATATTCGTTAAGATTTAATTTATACAAACCAATCTCATACTTAAATAATAAAAATACTTTGTATTAAATAAAAGACTTATACATTTGAAATTTATGGAGTAGTAAAAAATTAATAAATAAAAATTTTAAAAGTTTTTGTAAAAAAATAAATATTTAATATAACATTTAATATGAAAATACAAAATAAAAACAATATTTAATACAACATTTAATATGAAAATACAAAATAAAAATAATATTTAATACATAATCTTTAGTTATGAATTTAAATTTTAAAATAAAATAATGTATAATTTTTTATTAGAAGATGCAATTTAAAAATAAAATAAAAAATTTATGGTCTTTTTTGCCAAAATTTCAAAAGTTGGGATTAAATTGCAATTTAAGTAAATGTTGGGGTTTTTTTTGCAATCAACTAAAAGCTGACGTGGCAAGGTCAACGCCACGTCAGCAGTCGGGCAGCTTCAGCTGCCCGATGGGTGCGAATTGCACAAATATGAAAGGTCGTGGTTTTTTTTGCAATTTTATAAAGTCAGGATTAATTTACAATTCGTTGAAAGTTCGTGATTTTTTACGCAATTAACCCATCAAAGTAATATATATTAATACCAAATGAAGTACTATTCCTATTATAGTTGCTAAAAGAAAATAATTAATTAGAGCTCTTATAAAAGTGAGGAAAGAAAGAGAAATAACCCTTTAATCAAAATTTCTCGCGTAATTTTCGACGTACATAATTAATGGAGGAAAATCCCGCAATTCTATTTGAAGAATTCGGATACCCGGCCAATTCCCAAATACCAGTTGATCTTTTCGTATCCAAACAACGTAAGGAGCTTGGGATCCGTGGAGGAATTCTCAGATTCACCGATTCAACCCGTAATTTGGTGTACATACTGCAGAAATCTTTGACCAAATCAGCTGCTCGTGATTCCCACTGCGTGAAGCTGTTATTGGATTCATCTGGCAATACCCTCTTCTCGATTAGTCGACTTAGCGTGAGTACTCTACTGATTTGTCAAATTGTGTAGATGCTTTTGAGTTTCTGATGTTTTGATGGATATTGGATTCTGTAGTGGAATTGAGGATTAGGGGGGTGGAGGGTGGGATTTGGGGGGTTATTCATAGTTGATACTGTGAGCTATACGTTAAGTGGCATTGCCCTGAATTATGTGCAGCTTCAGCCTTGTGATTGAATTAATATCTGGCTTCTTTGTTATAGTATTTCAGTTGTTTTTCTAATTAAACTTTACATTTTCAAAGCATTCTGTGCTGGAAAGATTTTGGCATCTAAATGTCTGGTGGATTTTCTTTTCCCTCTGAATGATGCTTAGCTTAAGTTTCACTTCACATATGCTAGCAAATAGTATTCATCATTGTTTTTGTAAATTGAAGATGCATCAAAAAGGTCCATAAAAGGATTAAAGTACCTAAAGGTTGTGAAATTTACGAAAGGATTCTACATCATCCAAAAAGAATTTGCGAGTGTTTAACACCAGTGCATAGGCTAGCCGAGGATTTCCCACTCAAGCTCTTCGGCCATCAAGTTGACTTTAAGAACTAACGAAGAATGGAAAAATTATTACACACTTGAAACTAAGTAGGATTTTTCTACAATGTTCATGTGTAATGAGGATAACAATAGTTCAATGTTGAATTTTAGCTTTCTGTAGGTGAATAAGAATTACCTTATTGCATTGCATTACTATTGTTGGATAGAAACATATTTTCATTCCTGAATTCATGTTTATTTGAGGAATTATAATTATTTCAACTCTCTCCTTGAGGTTTTTATTTTAGGCAGCTGACCAAAATTTATGGATTTGAAAGTTGTAAAGAAAATTCTTGGTTTAAATACAATCTCGTGGTTAATAGATGTCCTCTTATTAGGATGTGTTTTTTTAATATATAAAGCAGTCTGTGCCAATACATAAATTTCCTGCTGAGTTATGGATCAGGATTTTGATGGGTATAATTGAAGAGAACTGATATATACATCCCGGAGATCAGATATGTGGATTATTGAAAATTTTGCAGTTGTTGACATTCTGTTAATTCAATTTTTTCTATATGACTGCATGCATTCATCAATTTCCAATTTGTCACTAGTTTGATAATGCAATTCGGACACTGCAATTGTATACAATAACAACAAAGTAAGTCAGTATCCCACCATGTGTGGTTGCTTATGGAGATCATATAGTGTGATTGTTATTAGTCTAGACACTTATGTCCGAATATAACATTTAACTTTTACTAGTTTGTTCATATTTCATTTTAGGTCCTCCCCTTCCTCTTGTAATTTGAGTTAATGATTGTCTACTTTATATATCTGTTTAGGACATCTAAATATCTCATGTCCACATGTTCAACCCATGTTAAGCTCATATCTCTAATTTTCTCATCACGCTGCCCCCCTTTTCGTCTAAATGCACTCATTGCCTCCTTTATCCACATGTCCACATATCTGCACACTGTTTAATTAATGTGACAATGAATAAAGGAATTCCTTTTATTTATAGTACCTTTTGCCAGTATTTTAGCTTCGGTGGTGCTTATTATGGAATATATAATATAGAAGTGAATTTTAGTACAAAATATTTGTAAAATTTGATAGTTTTGTTCTTTTTTGTACCTCAGTTTTTTTTTTAATATATTGTATCTTCCTGCAGAAAAGATCATGGCAGGGTTTTAGAGTAAGTGATGATAAGGACGTGAGTCATAAGGACTTGGTATTCACGGTAGACAAGACAGTAGATGAGTTCTCTAGAACTGAGTTCAAAATATTACTTGTTGGTGAGAATAATGAAGACTCCAAGACCGAGTTACTGATGAAAGGCAGCCCTTTCAAGAGAGCCTGCACCATCTATAAGGGTGACTCAATTGTTGCACAGGTATTCTATAGTTGCATAATGATCTCAATTTAGTTTGCAATTAATTTTCTAGTGAATATATGCATATATAATGTATTGTTTGAATTTTGTTTGAATTTCATAATATCCACGACAGTTGAAAGTTGAAACACCCCTTTTCAGTGGAAGTTCAAGTCAGATTTCCATTGAATGGACCACTGTTCTAGAATAATATCCACGATAATTTTATGTTTCTCAGTTCTATCATTTAGCATGTGGAAAGTTTGATTTGGTCTTTTATAAAATAAACATGAATATGCATTGTATACAGTCTAGAGCCCTGTAGATATGTGAGTAGGCGAACTATTGTCTTAAGATGTACATTACATACTCCCTATATAGTTTCTTCTTTTTTATTTATTCGCTCGTTATCATCTAGCAACTTAGATGGAAACAAGCTATCAGCAAAATGTAGAAATGTGATGGCATAATATACCAGTTCCCTTCCTCCTACTTTTATGTTTAGCCTAGGTTAAACTGTTGTTGACAAAGATTACTTCCCTCATTTGGGTGCAGAGTAGTCTCATGTACAAACTTGGAATCGGGAAAGTTTTCGTTCCTAGGAACCGTTTCCGAGTAACGATTTTTCCTGGATTTGCCGATCGCAGTTTAGTTGCTTCTCTCATTGCTGTATATTTTGATGGAAGAAAGCTTTGGATGTGAGTTTAGTATTTGTAAATCACTTTCCTGGATCAACCTCTGATTTTTACAAAATGGGGCGCAACTTTGATGATGCTTGATTGCTTGTCTTTATGATTGGTGATTCATCACCTATTTTAAGTTTCTAACATGTAACACTATCACTGATAATGTTATTGTATGAACACTTTGCAATTTAGTGACTCCTGTCACAGAATAAATAACCAGCTCCATACACTATATATTTTTAAATTTGAAATGTCATTAATTTGATTTTTTATTAATAGTGCTACACCAATGTGTTTATACTATTAGGCTTCGAGGTAATGTGTTAATGAGCAAGGTTGGAGTTGATTGTAGTTTGTATGGATATTATGTCCTTATAATTGGGTACACACTGATGCAAATCTTTTTAAGTACTCCCATGTGCCCAATAATCGTTCACCTTTTATTATAAGGAAATGAAATCGGTGATTTAATTTTTAGAAATAATTGTAACTTGATCTCTAAGATTCATTATATTTGTTTTTGTTGTGGGATAAGAAATAGAAAATCTAGCAAATCATATAATCGATCACGTTGAAATTCTATTAATAGTTGACTAAAAATCAAGTGACGATAGGTTTGTGATTTGTCACAATTGATGCATGGTTTCCTCTAGTGGCATAATCCGCTGGATCTCCGCCAATGCCTTCACGCTTATTCACGGTGGTTCACTACTCAAACTGCCTCTCGGACGCCGTGGTTGATGCTATCTCCGTCGGCCAGCGGTGCTTACAACTTCTACGATGTTGCAGAGGACAAAGTAATTAGCATTGACAAGAGAGGAGGCTATTCATCGCGACCAAATTACTGTCAGTACATTTTCCTTTAAAGGTTTCTGCGACGCCGAGCATGTCATGTAACTTCTTTTTATCTTTATTAATTTTAAATTCACTTTAATCTTGATATGTATCTATATGGAGATGGAGATGGAGATGGAGAATTGCATTTTTGTACAAGTTTGAATTTCACGAGAATTTTAAAAATATGCAAACTTTATTAATATTTCTTATTTTACCCAATTACTCTATCTTTTGCACAAAGTCAATTAATACAATTTCACATGTTACGAATAATTCATTTTAAGGTTTTTTTTTAGTAGGTCTTAATTTTATTTGATAACACTCTTAATTACAATACATGAACTTAAATCATTTACAGGAAAGAGTCAGAGGATGAAAATTTGCATGATGTTTTAAGGGAGTATCTTGCAGCAAGAGGTAATTACCAAAGATTATTACCCATTCTTGAAGAACCACATGATCCACAGTTTCAGAAAACAACGACTCCAATCTCTACTGGAGGTAAGGAAATTTGTTATAGATCATAATTAGTCTATGTAATAGTTTCTTCTTCTTCTTTTTTTTTTTTTACTGCACGAAATTTAATACTTTACCTTATTTTAGATTTATAAAATAAATTAGTTCAACAATATTTTATGTATTGTTATGATCAACACAACATTTTTATTAATTAAATATTTTGTTCGGTTAAAATTTTATTTTATTTTATATAATTTTATTTTTCGTTTGCTATACGAGCCACATTTTATCCGTGGATGAGAAGGGGGGTTTTCTCTCAATTTTCTATTTACAAATAAGAGACAATAGCTACAGCATTTATTACTGTGGAAGTAATTATAATCTCATGCGGTAAATGAGGATCAATTCAGAATGTGGATGAGTATACTGTCCCCACCGATCGATATGTGGAGTGTTGATCAATTGTTTATCTTATTGCTAATTAAACAACACACTCTCATTAATATAAGGAAAAATATCAAAATTGTACATTGTGTCGGGTGACTGGTGTAATCCAAATTCAATTTTTAAGTTTGTTAAATTCGTAATTTTAATTTTCTAGTGTTCAATTTTAAACTTTTTTGTCCAAACTTTTTTTTATCTATTTATATCAAAATTTGTACCATTTTAGTCCAAAATTATAGGATTGAATTTGATAAAATGACTAAATTTGGATTTTTAAAAAAAGTCAAAATTGGACACTAATCCAAAATTATAAGACTAAATTTGATAAAAATGACTAAATTTAGATTAAAAAAATCAAAATCGGACATTAGAGGATCAAAATTGCAAATTTAACAAAATTTGAATTAAATTTAAATTATGCAAAACATACCGAACCAATTTTTTTTATCTCTCATTGCTTTGGATATGAGTTTAGTATTTTCCTTAATCAATCTCATATTTAAAAAATGAGACAACTTTGACTATGATTGTCGTTAATGATTGGTCACCTATTGCAAGTACTATCTAACACGTAATTGCCTAACGTTTAAATATATTTATTAATTTTAATTAATTTCTTAGTTACCATACTGGTTTAGATTTCGCGTAAAACATTTGATTAGAGATATATTTATAATCGAACATAATAAAATAGCATTTGAGATGACCAAATTATGAATCACTAAAGATTTTGTGAAATATATTCCCTCGTACAATTTAAATGTATCCATTTTATTTTGAGTGACTATTTAAAGCTATTTGTTTTTTTTTTAAAATGAACCTACACATGACCACCTCATCTTTCTAATAAAATTACTAACTACCTATAAATAATAATACTTCTTATTAATCGTGTCATTAATTCACTAAAAAAAATATAAAAAAAAAACAAATAAATAAAAGAAAAAAAAGAGTGAGATTCTTGTACTCCGAGGATATCGAGCTCCCTTTGCAATTTTCATGCTCTTTTACAATTTAAACCCCTAATAATACGATATGTCTCCCGGTGCATATGAGAGCTTTTGCAAAAAAAAAAAAAAAAAACTCCTATAATAATATAGTAATTCAAAGTATATTAATACTAATAATTTAGGAGGGAAAAAAAAACCGGCGGATAATAAGTTGACACGATAAAGTCCAGATGCAATGTACCTTTTACCAAACAGCTAAAAATGGAAAATCATACTTCCCTCTGTTCATCAACGGTAACTGCGTTTGTATCGCGTCTCTTCCTGATCAGCCATGGTGGAACTGGATCCTTCTTTTATTCAGGACATCGAGCACAGGGGCAAACTTTATTCCGTTGAAGCCGAAAACATACCGCTGATCGACCTCTCTCCGCTGCATCTCCCTCCACACTCCGCCGCCCTGTCTGATTTAGTGGCGGAGATCGGCAACGCTTGCCGAAATTGGGGATTTTTCCAGGTGGTCAATCATGGAGTGCCTTCAACTACCCGCGAGAAGATCGAATCCGCGGCGAGAAAATTCTTTAGGCTGCCGAAGGAGGAGAAGGGCAAAGTGAGCAGGGATGAGGGGAATCCGTTTGGGTATTATGATAGTGAGCATACTAAGAATGTTAGGGATTGGAAGGAAGTTTTCGACTTCGCTGTTCGGAATCCGATTGTTTTTCCGGCTTCACATGAACCGGATGATACGGAGCTGAAAGAATTGTTCAACAAGTGGCCTGAGAATTTCCCTGATTTCAGGTTAGTCATCTGTTATTCGTCATTCTAGATTACATGATTCAAATTACATTCACAGATTCAAGCTCATTTTGATAATAGAGAAGGTCGATAATTCTCCATGCTTGATTTAGTAATGATAAATTTGTTGTGATTCAAACTACAGAAAAAAAAAATAATAATAAAAAAATCGCATGAATATTGATGAACTTGAAGAAACAGAACACATGATTTAAGGTGGTTAATTTGATCGAATATTCTGCATCCTCTAAATGATTCTGAGAAATTTTGATTGGTTGTGGAGTGAATACAATTGTTTGAACAAGATTTGATCACAAGAAGAGTGTGTTTTCACCTGATCTGAATACTGTAGTTAAACATAAGATAAATTACATGTGTCAGGGAGGCTTGTGAAGAGCACGTTGCGGAGATGGAGAAGCTGGTATTCAAGCTACTCGAACTCATAGCATTGAGCTTGGGGTTACCAAAAGATCGGTTCAACACCTTCTTCAAAGACCAAACGAGTCGAGTTAGGCTCAATCACTATCCGCCCTGCCCTGCTTCACATCTAGCTCTCGGCCTCGGCAGACACAAAGATACAGGAGTCCTAACCATCCTCGCTCAAGACCATGTTGCTGGTCTCGAGGTGAGGAGGAAGACGGACGGAGAATGGCTCCTCGTCAAACCCCTTCCCGATTCTTATACCATCAACGTTGGTGACATACTCCAGGTGCAGCTCAATAATAACACATCAGTATCAACTCTGATCTTTCGATCTTGAGTGTTAATTTTACGAATTGTTTTGTAGGTTTGGAGCAATGACTTGTATGAGAGCGTGGAACATAGAGTGGTGGTGAATGGTGAGAGAGAAAGGATGTCCATTCCTTATTTCTTGTATCCTGCACATTATGCATGGATTCAGCCATTGGAAGAGCTGATCGATCGTGGCAACCCTGCCAAGTTCAAGGGATATAATTGGGGGAAATTTCGTGCTACAAGAAATTACGGTAATCTCAGGAAGCTTGATGTTGAAAACATTCAAATTTCACATTTCCGGATATGATCTATAAATTTCTAAAATGCAGTTTGAAATGTAATCAGTTTGATTTGAAAAAAAAATGTAAATAAAAAATAAATCTGAATATTATATCACAAGAAATCATCTTATTTTCTATCTCACAATTAACGTCCTAATTAATGTTATATGCTAGCTCATAATCATAACAACCCACAAATTTGAGTATTATTTTTTTTCCACAAAAAAATTTACTTCTGACCATCATCTCTCGTACACCTTGTTTACAAAAGTAAAAAATCACTCGAATCTAATATACGTAACATAATGTATTTTATCCTTTATTTATTTAAAAAAAATATCATAATACCAAAAAAAAAGAAGTAAAAGGTGAAAATATCATTTGCTTTGTTTATGAGTTAGTTAGTTTTTGTAAATTGAGTTTACGGTATAAATTATGTTTTTCCCCTTAATTTAAACCCTTAGCAATTTATTCATAGAATATATAATAGAATTGGAAGGGGAAGAATTAAGGTGAGAAAAAGTCAGGGTTCGAATAATGTAAATCGGGTTTATAATAGTATTTGTGTTTATTTATTTCAACAAAAAATAAAATACCATAATAACCCCTAAAAATTAATCTTTTCTTAATCTCTTTATGCCGTCAAAGGTGAAAATAAATAAAATACAAATAGAGTATTTCATTTGTAATATGATTAAATTAACCTTAATAATTGGTTTTTTTTTAAATTATCTCATCTTTCACAAACTCTAAGTAGGCTTGAAGAGAGAAATTTACCAACATTGAATTGGGAATGACTTATGAATCAAGTGAATGAAATCAATTTATAAGGTGATCGAAATTTGAAAGAAAAAAAAATAATAAAGTCAATGATTTAAAATTTCAATCAAATTGACAAGTGTCAATGAACCAAAGATTTTTTTTGAAAAAAATGAGATTAAGAAAAAAAAACACTAAAAAATATACTCTCTCCTCTAAACTAAGGATTACATTTTGTCGAATGTCCCAAAATAAAATTCACATTACTCTTTTTGTTGTCAGGTGAAATTCATATCCCACACTTATCTTCACATCTGTCTCACACTTATCTTCACCACTCAAAAAAATAAACTTCACATTAACCAACAATTTCAAAAGTTATCATAATTTCAAGAATACCACACCCACCTAACACACATAATATATTTTATAATTTATTTATTACCTAAAAATACCACAATACCCCTAAAAAGTCAATAAAATTAGTCAAAAAATAAATTTTCTTAAACATTACCATTGCATATAAGTATTAGACTGAGGGGTATATATTTATATAAATATGAGGCAAAAACAGGGCTTCTCTAGGAATATGTATGAGCCCATTAGAGTCCATGTATTATTTACCCATTTATAAAGCCCACAAAGAGGTTAAGGGGCTTCTCTAGGAATATGTATGAGCCCATTAGAGTCCACGTATTCTTTACCCATTTATAAAGCCAATCATTTCGGCCCACCTAACAGACTCATTCGCACCGCCAAAATTTCTTTCAAGTGTATATTGATAAGTTGTAGGTCACTCGCAGCGTAGCACACACAGCGCGGTGGTGACGTAAATCGGCGGCGGCTTACGGCGGTAAAGATGCTTACGGCTGATATACCTCCTAACCAGACGATATACATCAAGAATATCAACGAGAAAATCAAGAAAGAAGGTCTCTTTTCCTTTTTTCCTCTTTCTGATAAATTTAGGGTTTCTGCTCATTTTTTATTTAATTTTTTATTTTTCAAATCTCGTCGTTACGAGAAAGATTTACATCTGTTTTTAGTTGTATGTTATGGATTATATTTATTCTTATAGCTGTAAGAGTATTCTAGTGTGCATTGTTTGCCTTTATGCGAAGGATACAGAACTAATTCTTGCAACTGTACGAGTATTGTGTGTTATAGTTTGCCTAGTGGCTTTGTAGAACGAACCATGGATATGATTTGAGTGAAACGTTCACAACTTCTGGAAATATTGTGGATTCTTTTTTGTCTTGGTTAAATTTAAATTTCTAGTGAAATGAGTTGAGCTGGGTTAGTCGATCCACACCTAATGATGCTAGTTCAAGTTCGAATTGATCATTCATGAGTCTATACCCGGATTTCTCAGTTTTTGAGTTTATCAGCAGGTGAGTTTTGATAAAGAATATGGTTTGGTTGCTAAATTGATCATGTAAATTGATGATAATTGATATTTCTAACAGACAGACTTCATTGTCTTCATTTTTTTATTTTTATTATTACTACGTTTCTTTCCCCTCCTTTCTTTTTGAGGGACTTGATACTTTTTAGGTGATTATTTCAGTCTAGGTTTCTTATCTATGCAAGTTTGAGCAAATGTATGTTCCTTTTGGTATCTTTTTTGATAAAATCCTACATATTCATCTTTTTTATTGCACAGATGATACTACAATTGAGTCATTTAAGTTTGTACATAGCATTTCTCTTGTATGTGTTTTATCCTATAAATCCCCTCGTCAATGGAAATCCTATCATACCTCTTCTTTCCCCATGGGCTTAAAGTTTTCATTTAAATCTGGGAAAAGTGATCGAATCCCTAACTGTTATGATTTTTGTTTTGCATTGTTCTTTTGGAATAGAGCTTATGTCTTTAATTTTACTGGTTCAGTATGGGGTTATTAATGAGTGACTAAGATTTCCAAGGTTTATGAATTTTGTTGCCGATATTGATGACTTTCTATGTCTTTAATACTCTGGACAGAGTTGAAGAGATCTCTTTATACCTTGTTCTCGCAGTATGGGAGAATTGTGGATATTGTTGCATTAAAAACTGCCAAGCTACGTGGGCAGGCATGGATTGTGTTCAGTGAAGTGACAGCTGCAAGCAATGCAGTGCGGCAGATGCAAAACTTCCCCTTTTATGACAAACCTCTGGTGAGTCAGAGTACACATGAATATGTCTTCATAATGTCTTTAGGTGAAACAGATTATTTAGTCTTATTTAACTTCCTACAAAAAGTACATCAATCTGAACTTTCGGTTTAGCCATCTCATCTTTGAAATTTTAAATTCTGTTTTAATATCTGTATTTTGTTTCTATGGAGGTGTTGCCACCTCTTGGATTCAATTTTATGTTATAGAAAGGCGAATTATATTGATCATAAATTTAGTTGTAGTCTTTGCCACTATGGAGGTATTGCTACCATCTCTCAGCTGATTGAATTTTATGTTATTTTGGAAGTGCGACTCTAAGCTTCTAAAGTTTTGTCATTCTTTTCTTTTGTTGTCTTACTTTGCACCTCATTGTGATGAATAATGTTAATAACATTGACTTGATATTTCTAAGTAAGAAATTTTTATCATTAGATTTTCTTACTTTATGCTATGCAGAGGATACAATATGCCAAAACAAAATCAGATTGTGTTGCTAAAGCAGAGGGCACTTATGACAAGAAAAAGAAACTAGAGGAAAAAGGTGATTCCCTCAAGCTTAGTTAATCATATTCCATTTCTACAATCTCTTTGTGCCATTCAATTGATCTAATCTCGAGGTGTTTATAGAATGTTCCTAGTCTAAATTGTTAAATGTGATAGTGGGAGGGGGGATGTATGGGTGATTTATTTCGCAGAAAAATCACACTAATAATCATCTTGTGAGTTGAAAGATGAATTTACTTATGGTTGAGAAGTTAGATTACTGGTTCTAAAATTATGCTCTTTTCTCCAAAATTATGCACTACGATTTATTGAAGTTATTCTTAAAGCCTTTCAGTGCACTATTACCTGAAGTTATTTGCTCATTTCTGCATAATATGTTCTTGCAACATTTTTTTTTTGTTTCCAGCTGAGAGAAAGAGACGTGTTGAAGAAGGTCATCAAACTGCTGCTACTAATGGTCCAAGGGCTGATAATAATGGAGGCCCAGCTGTAAGTGTATTTCACATGAATGAATACTTTTTACCTGCAAAAATATTTATATATACATTGTTATACAAGCCAATAACTTGTTCATGAAAGTTTTCATGTATGGCTTCTTGGGAAATAAGTGATCAACTTCTGTATAACGTGTCTTGATTCCATTCAGACGACCCGGCGTTTGAGTTTATTCTGTTCTTTCCTTGTGGCGTCTAAAACTTTTTATGTAAACAAAATAAGTATGATTTGTTACATTGCAGGCTCCTTCTCGGCAAGTAAAGCCTGGCACACGAGAAACAGCAGCTGAGCCCAACAATATACTCTTCATAGAAAATCTGCCTTATGAATCTAACAGCAGAATGCTGGAACTTCTTTTCAAACAATACCCTGGCTTTAGAGAAGTTCGAATGGTAGACGCAAAGCCAGGTATTGCATTTGTGGAATTTGAAGACGATTCGCAGTCATCAGTTGCCATGCAGGCGCTTCAAGGCTTCAAAATCACTCCTCAGAATCCGATGGCCATCTCTTACGCCAAAAAATAAGAAATCTGCATGTTTCTGGCCGCGTTTCGTCTTTCAATTATGCTTATTGTGTCGAGTCACTCTTATAGTTGTAGAATTCAATTGTTGTTTTGACTGAGGAGAGAAGTATGGAGATAGAGGAAGAGAAGATTTGGCTGTATGGTTAAATCTTGTATGGTGTTGACACTCTTATGTTGTACAAACTTCTTCTGCTACCAATTATCCATTTATCTTGCATTTTGAAGAGCGCAAGTGGCTGTTACATTCCCTCTTTTTTCATATTTCTTCTTCTTCATTTTTGGCACATTATTATTATTATTATTATTATTATTATTATTATTCAATTTGGTTGCCTGTATGCATTTTTAGCTGTCATGGATTTAAATTAAAACGATACACCTAAATCAAGAAATTAAGGTCTTTAAAAATTTAAGATTCAGATGAGACTAGATTCACCTTGGAATGTAACTTTAATTTATTTAATAGGATCTTATAATTTAAGCATTATAGTTCTCCCATTTTTTTTATTTTTTGATTGACCAGGAGGAGGAAAAAGTACACTTAGTAAACTCTAATACTACAAAATTCATAGCGATGTCTACCAAAATAAAATTCATAGTGATGTCTAGCAATCAAACATGTCAAATTATGAATATTATATTTATACTCTAACAAGTTTTTCACTCTTTTCACGTTTACCATACATTTTTCATTATCTAAAATAAAAATTTTAAAAATAAATAACCTCTTAACATCTCATATATTATTAAGAATGACTCTCTCATTTATTTACATATAACTTATTTTATCATTTATTTATTAAAAAAAAATATATTACTCTTGAAGTTGGTTTAGTTTATTTTATTTTATTTTTTAAACTCCGTATCTCTTTTGTATGATGATGATGGTATTATTAATTATTAATTATTTTAGTTTTTGCATATAACTAATAAACCGACCATAGCCATATTAGGTTCTCTCCAATTCCCGCAATTTCTACCTCTCTCTCTCTCTCTCTCTCTCCCTCTCAATCAACCAAATGATCCCTGCTGTTTTCTCTTTCTCTCTCTCACAGATCCAAGCGAAAATCAATAGCATTTCCTGTGATCATGAATCGATAATATTTCGTACCAAATATTGTTGACAATTTTTTGCTTGGAATTTTGAGGGCCATGAACGACACTAATTATGGGGATTCCGATCCCTCGCGCGTTTGCTACCAGTTTAATCAAATTAACTCTCGAGGTTTACCCTTCGGAGAAAATCCTCTGGGCTATTCAGTCCCTTCTTTTCTGCTCCAATTTTCCCTTATTTCTTTGTTAACTCGTTTAGTTCACTTCCTTCTCAAGCCCATTGGACAGCCCTTGATTGTGGCTCAGATTCTTGTAAGAACCCTAAATTTCGTTATTTCATTCTATCTATTAGCTGTATCATGATTAAGTTTTGCTTTGGTTAAACCGTTGTTTGATTGCTAGGCATTGCTGCTGCTCTGTTCTAAAATTTCTTAAACATGTTGAACTCGTTAAAAATTTGATCTGTATTCCTCATGAAATATTGGTGGGGGCTGTTTATGTGTTGCTGTAGTAAATGTTGTTAAAACTGCATTTGTTGACTAGTTAATACCATTTCTTCAGTCTATATTTTCAGTAAGAAAAATTAGTATGTTGGATTTAATGATTTTAGATCATTTGCATTGATCAGGCTGGTGTATTATTAGGTCCATCGGCGTTTGGCAAAAATATGTCGTTCTTGACCAGTGTATTTCCCAGAAAAACTAGATTAGTGCTGGATACAGTGTCCGTTTTCGGTTTCATGCTCTTTGTTTTCCTGATTGGAGTGAAAATGGACCTATCAATGGTTGTGAAATCTGGTAAAAAAGCTATGGCTGTGGGCATCTTATCCTTTCTTGTACCGCTTGGACTTACTGGTTTAGCTGCTTTTCTCCTAGACAATTTTCTGACTTTGGACGATGATGTTGCAAGAGCGATTCCTTATGTGGTATTTATGCTATCAATGACAGCTTTTCCTGTTGTTGCTGCCTTCCTTGATGAGCTCAAGATCCTTAATTCGGAGATTGGACGTTTAGCCTCTTCTTCCTCGATTATCTGTGATGTCTGCTTCTTGTCTTTCACATGTGTAAATGTTGCTGCAAAATTAGCTAGGACTAAACCACTCATTGTAATCATAGGGTCTTCTTTATCAGTTGGTTTATTTGTGGTTGTTGTTTTATTGGTGGTCCGCCCTGCTGCTTTGTGGGTAATCCAACATACCCCTGAAACGAGACCTGTGAAGGAGAGATATATTGTTCTGGCTCTTGTCGTATTGTTAGTTGGTGGGTTTGCTGGGGAGATTATAGGCATTCAAGCAATTACAGCATCATTAATTCTGGGCTTGATTATACCTGATGGACCACCTCTTGGAGCAGCATTGGTGGATTCACTTGATTGCTTCGTCTCATTGTTGTTGTTGCCCCTCTTTTTTGCTGTAGCTGGACTGAAAGTGGATGTCTTTTGCATCCGAAGCTTGAAAAATTTTGTAGTTCTACAATTGGTTGTTTTGGCTGCATTTATAGGAAAGACTATGGGATCGATGGTGCCTCTTATATTATGTAGAATGCCATTTCGTGATGCTCTTTCTTTTGGTCTGATCATGAATACAAAGGGTGTCGTTGAACTCGCCTTCTTGAATGATATCAAGAATGCTGAGGTAAGTCTCACTTCTGTTTTTGTGCTTAAAAATCATCTTACAATCATGGATGTCATCAGTGTAATATCTCAACCTCCACTGGTTCTTTCTTCTTCTCTATTTACTTGCAGGGCTTCACAGAAGAAATCTATACGATTATGATAATTTCATTGGTTACCTTAACAGGAGTGATCTCACCGATAGTACGTATCCTCTATGATCCTTCGAAAAGGTTTATCGCTTACAGGAGGAGGACTATTCTTCATTGCAGAGGGGATGATGAACTTGGTATACTTGCATGCATCCATCAGCAGGAAAATGTTCACTCTATTATCAGCCTTCTTCAAGTATCCAATGCTGCTAAGAACTCACCTATTAACTTGGCAGTTCTCCACTTTGTCGAGCTCATGGGGCGTTCCTCTTCTCTCCTCGTTTCTCATAGAAACTGGGACAAAGCTCGTTGTATTTCTAATAAATCAGACAGGATTTTCAATGCCTTCAAAAAGTTTGAAGAGCAAAACCCCGGATGTTTCTCCGTGCATTGCTACAAGGGCATTGCCCCTTACAGGACAATGCAGCACGACGTATGCTCCCTAGCTTTAGAAAACAGAACCATTCTCATTATCCTTCCGTTTCAGGACCAGGGAGCGTTTGGGGAGACGATGGGATCATCCCATGCATTCAGGCATCTCACCAAGTGTGTTTTTGATAAGGCCCCTTGTTCCGTTGGAATTCTCATTGATCATCCAAGTCTCAGATCTGCTCACATCATAACAGAACACCTATTCACAGTTGTGGTCCTCTTCTTTGGAGGGGCAGACGATCGTGAAGCTTTAGCATATGCACTAAGAATGTCCGAGCATCCCAGCATTCATCTGACTGTAATACGGTTTGTAAGATCAGGTCCTAGTCAAATTGTTGCAGGAACAGAAAGGAGCAAAACGCTGGATGCTGAGATACTGAGTAACTTGAATCACAGAAAGCAACACAAAGAGGAAGTAGCCTACATAGAGGAGATGGTGAGTGATGGAATGGATGTAATTAGAGTGGCTAGATCAGTAGTGAATGCATATAATCTTGTTTTGGTTGGTAGAAGACATGGCGATTCAGCAATCATACATGAGGTCGAAAAGTGGAACAAACGAGCCGAGTTGGGAGCAATCGGAGAAATATTTGCAGCGTCGGAACCGAAAGGCGAGGCTTCGGTTTTGGTGATGCAACAGCAGACTAGATTATGGGGTCTCAGAGATCCTGAGGAATCCACACATTTAAGAAAAATCAAACTGTAAGTTTGTAGTAATACATGACTTGATCATCTCACATAACACTTCACATTCAACAATCCAACGTTGTACATCATCCAACTGATAATATTAGTGGCCAGTTCATTTTCATTATTCTTGAAATGATTATCTTGTTCATATAAGCTACTCCCTCCGTCCCATAGAAGTTGACACACTTTCCTTTTTAGTTTGTCCTACTAAAGTTGACACATTTCCTTTTTAATACATGGGACCCACACAAAAACAATTAATATATTCTCATGGACCCCACATATCACCTCTAATACAACTATCCACTACACATTAAATATTATTTCTCTCACTTCACTTTACTTCACTTTATATTAAATTATTATACTCCTTAATCTCCGTGCCCAAAAAAAATTATACCGATTTCTATGGGATGGAGGGAGTATAACACAGGTTTCTTTAACTGAATATTGCAGTATCTTTGGTATTTTCTTTTAATGTGGGAATGTTTATGACAATTTCTCTTTTTTTAACAAAAAAAATTCAAGAAGGAAAAGAAAAAAAAGTTAGACTTCATGTAAAGTTATGAGAAAAAACTGACATTCATCCATTGTACACGTGGCATCTACGTGGATATTGTTGGCCACGTCATCGACCATGTAGGTTCAATTCGCAGAAAAATTAATTTGGAGATCATTGACAAAATTCGTTACTCTAACTCTTTGTACTAAATTGAAAAAATTAACTTTCTTGTTACTAAAATTTGATTCGGTAAGAATTATGTTGCCAAATAATGTTTTAATTCCCAGTTATATACTATACTAATTTTTTTGGATCAAATGAGGAAAACAACACATCTATATACTGCACTGCACATATGGGTGGAATACAGTTGATTAAGTTTATTCAACAGGGAGGGATATAATGTTATTCAACAGGGAGGATATAATGTTAGCCGACTTATTTAACAAAAGAAGCAAGGTATGGCCTTTTACAAAGCCAATAGTATAGGAGTTATATTTATTTAGATGCATATATATCTAGTAATAATACATAATTTTGTAACTAAATGATTAAATTGAATAATCGAGCAATCTATCTATCTAATCTATACACACATATATAAAACCAAACTTAAATTTCTATTTTAATCTTCAATTTTTTTAATCTTTTAATTTTACTAAATTTAATAACCATTCAATTTTAATCTTGACCTTTCATTTAATAATTTTGATCTCAACCTTTCATACTATTATGCTAATAATAAATTTTTTAATTTTTTAATTTACAATATAAATTTAATTAATATGAAAAATATTTGGCATATTCAATTAATTGGGAATCAATATACTATTTTTAAATCAATATATCCATTAATATATTTTAATTTAATCTATATCTATGTATGTAAATATAATATCAAATCTTTCAACACTATTTTTGGTAATTATTCCACTTTTTTTTCAACATAGTTGATTGCTTTCAATCACGGTCGTTCATTCATTCAAATCATTCTATATAAATCTTTTCATTAACGAATCAAATTCTTAAATTTTGTATCATTCTTCTTTTTATTTTTTGTTATCTTTTTTTTTTCTGTTCGATTTTTGTATTTTTTTTTATAATTTTATAAACCTTATTTTTTTCTTAATTTTATCTTCTATATTTTTATTTGATTTTATTTTTCAATTAAATCATTCTCATATTTAATCTTATGGACATATTTAATCATTCTTATTTGAATTACTCCATCATTCTTTTTTCTTTTTTTGGTTATATTATTTTTTTCTCAAAAGCATTAATAATTGGTATGTTTTGGTGAGGAGTGCTGCTACCCTGGCTTGCTTGCTGTGTCAAAGGTTTAAACTGTATGATAATGGCCAACCGACTGAGAAAGGTTGATTCTTTCATACTTGTTGCTCTATGTTTCAACCTTGTATCTGATTAAGGTTTTTATCTTTAACGCCTGATATATTTATTGGCTATTGTTTTTAAATTGGTTGAATGGATAGAGGTTCGAAGAAAAAAAAAATTTTAAGTATTGAAACCTCTTGTTACTCTGTTAACATTGTATATTGGCATATTGTTAGTGTTTATATTGTCTCTTCTACCCGCCTAGTTTCTCACCGATGGAGATACTTATGGACCTTCTCAACTAGGCTGCATTTTGACGACTTCAACTCATTACATATATCACGTGATTGGGGATTGACCCTCCATGTGGGAAGGTCAAACTATATTACATGGGTTGATAAAACCATCGCATTGTGTAAGACTTCCAGGTGCACTTCAATTTGGACACAAGTAGTGAAAAATATATTGATACATGCTCTGGCAAGGAAGGTTAAGAGGCTTGAGTTGGAGTTGTCCAATGATGAATGCTACACTTTCCCATATAGATGCCTGTTTAAGGGCAAGGAATATTTCAAATACAATTAAGAATGAAGCATGTGAATTGGAGTTTTTCGTACGCAACTGTCCTCTTCTCCAACACTCCTCCTTTGAGATTCGTGATCTCTTGTGTACCGCAAGCATAACTCTCAACTCAAGGAGGAGTATACGCAGAGAAAGGAAAAGTATCTTGCACCTAAATTACCACACTCCTCACTTTGTCATATCTACAATGATGATTGCATCAGCATTTGATTAAACTTAACCATAACTTGTGGTTGTGCTAAGTATTATGTCTTAGCTAAGGTATATTTGCATTTTCATGCAAGTTATTGTTCGATTGATATAGTGTCGTGAGCGTAATAAAAATTAAATTATCCAACTGGATCAAGCAAACTAAGATAATAAATTGTCTTATAGAAGGTTTGAACCCTAAACCTTTGTTAATCATGGGCTCTGATACCATGTTAAACGATCACCCAATCTAAAAGCTTAAACTTATAGAGAATTGAATCGTTTAATACTTAATCAGGTTACAATCTAACAACATGTTTCTTTAACTGAACATTGGGGTGTCTTTGGTATTTTTTTATTTTTTATTTTTTGATGTGGGAATGTTTATGAAAATTCCTCAATTTTTTACAAAAAAATGAAGAAAGCAAGAAAAAACGTTAGGCTTCATAAAGTTAGGAGAGAAAACTGACCTTCATTGCATACGTGGCATTCACGTGGACATCGTTGGACACATCATCAACCACGTAGGATCAATTACTGGAAAATTTCAATTTGGGAGAATATTGACACAATAAAGAACTTAACCTTTTGGGACCAAAATTGAATTAGAGCTATGGGACTACTTAATCCCCATTTATAAATTAATTATAATTATTTTTTGGATCAAATGATGGGAAAACACATTTATAGACTGCACGTATGGCTCGAAGCCTCGAATATAGTTAATTATAAGTTTCTCGACAGGGATCGAGAGGTAATATTAGTCGACTAATTTAACAAAAGAATCATAAAAATAAGAGTTATATACTTTGCCTAAAACTGTATAACTTTTTCACATTACAACTTTTTATTTAAAAAGTTAACGGAAAATTCAATAACAAAGTGCATGTGTACATTCGAGTGCACCGGATAATTTGCCTAAAATTATATGATTATTACCTTTTATTAATTAGAATATTAATTTTTATTAATATATATATATATATATTTATTTATTTATTTTATTTTTCTCTCACAGTTACTCATTGTATTTTGTATACTAAATGAGATGGTTTTACCAATTTTTCGCTTAAATAATACCACTCACAAATATTATTGGGGAAGCTTTTAAACTCAATTGTTTACAGCTAATAAGCCATGGAAATTATAATAAAAATTGCAATTTAATACTTGTCTTTGGATACTTTCAGAGTGTAATCATTTTATAATTAAAAGAAAATGTTGTATATATGACAATAGACAGCTATTAATAGAAGTACAGTGATGTACTATAATACATACGTGTTTATACACACACGTACAAAAATGAAAGGAAATAAGATTAAGAAAGCGTATGATCAATTAATTCCATTAATTTGTAATATGTGTGTAGAGGCATCGTTTCATCCATGTGACTAAATAATTAGGATGGTACTCTATCGATATTTTTATATATGGATTATGAAAAAAATACCTTTTTAGGTTTAATATAAGATGAAAATAGTGATATACTCCCTTCGTCCCATAATACTTTTCACGTTGTTTAAGAAAAGTTGCATTTTTTGATCAAATTTATTGACTTTTGAGGACTTATTTTTCCGAATTTATTGATTTATCGGAAGATTTTTCATTTTCTGATAGTAACCTTTTAATTATAATTTAAAATCCTCTTTAATTGGTTTTAATATATATCATGTTAAATGATTTCTTTGTTCAAAAGTTTAATTGGTTTGATATGATGTTAAATGACATCTTGGTTTAAAAGTTTAAGCATGTAGAAATAAGCGTCATTTAATAAAATTATTACTCTTGACACATATATTTTAATCAAAATATTCAGTTGAATTAATCATACATGATGACAATAGATGCATGCATGAAAGGGTTCGGCTTGGACAGATAGGTTCGACATGCATAAAGAGGTCGAACCATTTCTAAAACCCACCGGTGTGGAATAGAAGGGGAATGGGTTCGATCACAACACAAATGGTTCGACCTGTTTAGAAGGTCGAACCATGGTCGAACCAGTTCATTAGAAGGGGGTTCGACCACGACATTGATGGTTCGACCAGTTTAGAAGGTCGAACCATGGTCGAACTAATACGCCAGGAGATGGGTTCGACCACGACACTAGTTGTTCGACATGATCAAACTGATCGAACCAAGGTCGAACCAATGCTGATAATATTCAAATAGAGTGTTTAGTTTTGTCTATAACTTGGATGAGCTGATATACACGTGGATAGTGTTCATTAGAGACTTAAGGATGGTCACAACGTGTTGCATGGCAGCTGGAAGCTTGAAGGAATGTTTGAAACTAACTCAACAACATAACTGCCATAACTGTCAGTTTAGGTAGTTATGATCAGCTGATAGGTGAGGCGGTTTTAAGAGCAGTTATCAAGCTACATGAAACCGGCTAGGTGGCTGCATCTCATTTACTAAGTGAGGGCTATCAAGTGGAGGTTTAACCGGATCAAAAGGTTGAAGGAGTAGCATGATATAAGGGCTCAAAGTCACCTTGTTGAGAGAGAGTTCAACACTTAGAAAATTTCACAGTTTCACAGCAAGTTCATTCTCTTGCTTATTCTTTTCGATTCAATCAGTTCTTGGGTATATTGAATTATCAATAATAAAGTTTCTTCTCCCCAAAGTGGATGTAGGTTATTCATAACCGAACCACTATACATCTTTGTGCAAATTTTACATTCCTTTTATTTTCATATCAAAGAGTGTGTGTGTATTTCTTGAGAGATTGTGAGGTATTGTGTGATCGAATCACGTCAATTGGCGCCGTCTGTGGGAAACAAACACACAGGAAGCATTCAAGATGAACACCATAAGATTTGATGTTGAAAAGCTCACAGAGAAATCAGATTTCAATCTATGAAAAATCAAGATGAAGGCAGTTCTTATGCAGCAAGGTCTGATGGATGCACTGAAGCCTCATCCACCAGTGAAGACTGAAATCATCAAGGATCCCCAGGCTGCAGCAGGTCCTGTAAGAGCTCCAGTGGATGATCAGGTACTTCAAAAGGCCTATTCTACAATAATTATGTGTCTTAGTGATAAGATACTTAGAGAAGTATCAAAGGAGACAACAGCTATTGGAGTATGGAATAGATTGGAGGCTTTGTTCATGGTAAGAACATCTGCCAATAAGATACATCTCAGGCAAAGACTTCATGCTTTCAAGATGACTGATGAAAGATCTCTGATGGATCAAGCTGATGAATTCTGCAAGATCACAGATGATCTGAAAAGTGTGAATTTCAAGCTATCCAGTGAAGACAAGGCCATCATGTTGCTGTCAGCATTGCCAAGATCACAAAGGCACTTCAAGGATGTTGTTCTTTATGGAAGTAAGGATGTTGTGCTACTTGAAGATGTGCTGAGGGCACTTAGATCAAAAGATCTGGAAGAAGGAACTGAAAGAAGAGAAAAATCAGGGGCAGAAGGACTCTTTGCCAAGAAAGGGAATCAGAACAAGAAGTGGAACAAAGGTGGAAACACTGATCAAAAGAAAGGTGCATCAGGACAGTCTAATGGCAAGAGGTGTTACTTTTGTCATGAACATGGGCACTTCAAGAAACAGTGTGCAAAGTGGAAGGCTAGCAAGTCCAAGAAAACTGAAACACCTGCTGGAAATCAAAAGAACCAAGTCAGTCAGGTTGGTGAAGTACAAAACAATGCTGGTATGGAAGGTATTGAAGCTCTGTCCATCACTACCTCAGATGTATCTGTTGAGTGAGTACTGGATTCAGGGTGTACATTCCATATGACACCTATGAAGTATTGGTTTGAGGAATTCAAGCATCAGGAAGGAGGATCAGTACTTTTAGGTGATGATCACTCTTGTGAGATTAAGGGAGTAGGATCCATCAGATTGCTTATGTTTGATGGAGTTCAGAGGCTTCTTAGGAATGTAAGGTATGTTCCTGGATTAAGAAGGAATCTCATCTCCTTTGGGATGCTTGATACTCAAGGTTGTGATTCAAACCTGAGAAAGAGAATTCTCACAGTGACTAAGGATGATAAGATTGTCATGAGAGGGACCAGGAGATCAGATTTATATTTTTTGGATGGGAGTGTTGTTGTAGGACAAATACATAACACTGGTCAGCAGGATCATGCCAAGCTTTGACATGGCAGGTTGGGACATGTTAGTGAAAGGGGAATGCAAGAATTGGCAAAACAACAGCTGATCAAGTTCAGTGAAGGTGATAAGATCAGACAGTTTGAGCATTGCATTCTTGGTAAGTCCAAGAGACTTAAGTTTGATAATTCAGAACATACAACCAAAGCTAGAATGGATTATATTCATTCAGATCTCTGGGGACCATCAAAAACTGTAACCAAAGGTGGAGGGAGATACATCATGACCATTATTGATGATTACTCAAGGAAGTTATGGGTATATGTTCTGAAATCAAAGGATGAAGCATTCACAACCTTCAAAGGCTGGTTGACAGAGACTGAGAACATCACAGGGAGTAGTTTGAAGCATTTAAGGACAGACAATGGATTGGAATTTGTATCTGAAGAGTTCAATTCATATTGCAAGGAAAAAGGGATTAAGAGACACAAAACTGTCCCTGGTACTCCTCAACAAAATGGCATTGCAGAGAGGATGAATTAGACACTTTTGCAAAGGGTCAGATGTATGCTGAGCAGTACAGGATTGAGCAAGGTGTTTTGGGGGGAGTTAGCTGCAACTGCAGCTTATCTAATCAACTTGTGTCCTTCAACAGCTCTAAACTTCAAAACTCCAGAGGAAGTGTGGTCTGGTAAGGTCCCTAATTACTCATACCTTAGAGTTATAGGTTGCCAAGCTTATGCACATGTTAAACAAGATAAGTTGGAATCTAGAGCACTTAAATGTGTTATGATAGGTTATCCTAAGGGAGTAAAGGGTTACAAACTGTGGTGTTATGATGAGAACAGGCTCATGGTCAGTAGAAATGTCATCTTTGTTGAAGATAAGATGCCATTGATCAAGAATGATCAAAGAAGAGAGTCTGAGCTTGAGGTGGAGTCTCAAGTTATGGACAGATCAAGAGAAAGTGAAGAGAGCTCCACTGACAGAGGTACAGATGAAGTATCAAGGGTTAAAGAACAACCTAATACCTATCAACTTGCAAGAGATAGACAGAAGAAGACTATAGTACCACCTGCAAGGTATGTACAGGCTGATATAGTGTCTTTTGCTCTATATACAGCTGTTGATGTTGAAGCTTATGAACCAAGAAACTATACTGAGGCATTGGCTAGTCAAGACAGTAATAAGTGGCTTATAGCCATGGAAGAAGAATTATTGTCTCTAAACAAAAATAGGACATGGAGAATTGTTGACAAGCCAAAATCTCAGAAGCTAGTTGGATGTAAGTGGATTTTTAAGAGAAAACCAGCACTTGCAGCTGAAGGTGGAGTTAGATACAAGGCTAGACTAGTTGCTAGGGGTTTTTCACATAAAGAAGGAGTAGATTACAATGAGATCTTCTCACCTGTGGTTAAACATTGTTCAATTAGAATACTTCTAGCACTGGTGACTCAGTATGATCTTGAGCTTCATCAGATAGATGTAACTACTGCATTTCTACATGGAAAGTTAGAAGAGTGCATCTATATGAAGATACCAGAAGGTGTTACAGTTGAGAGAGCTGATTCAAAGGCTTGTTTGTTACTCAAGTCTCTGTATGGACTTAAACAAAGTCCAAGGCAGTGGTACTTGAGATTTGATTAGTACATTGTTGCCAGTGGTTTTCAGAGAAGCCATTATGACAGCTATGTATACATCAAGGAAGAAAACAGCTGTTACACTTACCTACTTCTCTATGTGGATGATATTTTGATAGCTTGTAAGAGCATTCAAGGGATTGATACAGTAAAGGACGTTCTTAAGTCTGAATTTGAGATGAAGGACCTTGGTGAAGCTAAGATGATCTTAGGGATGGAAATAAGCAGAGACAGATCAGCTGGAACACTTGTATTGAAACAGCAGTCCTATCTTGTTAAAGTACTCAAAAGGTACAATATGGATCAGTGCAAGTCTGTTACAACACCTGTCAAGCAAGGATTGAGTCTGTCACTGCTTAATGGAGCAAAATCAGACATTGAGATAGCTGAAATGAGCAGGATTCCATATGCAAGTTCAGTCGGCAGTCTTATGTATGCTATGGTGTGTAGTAGACTTGATCTTGCTTATGTGATGAGCTTGATTAGTAGGTTCTTAAGTTGTCCAGGGAAGCAGCATTGGGAAGCAGTCAAATGGGCATTGAGGTATGTAAAGAGGACTGAACCTGTTGGTTTGAAATTTCAGAGAAGGGAAGCAAAGTCAGAAGTTGTCACTGGTTTTGTTGATGCTGATTTTGCAGCAAATCTGGATTCTAGAAAGTCTCTTACAGGATATGTGTTCAATATGTTTGGTACTTCAGTAAGTTGGAAAGCAAGCCATCAGTCTGTAGTAGCTCTATCAACTACAGAAGTTGAATTCATTGCATTAACAGAAGCAATCAAGGAAGGAGTATGGCTTGTTGGTTTACTGAAAGAATTGGGAGAATATCAAGATACTGTGGTGGTGTATTGTGATAATCAAAGTGCAATACACTTAGCTAAGCATCAGGGATATCATGAGAGGACCAAACACATTGATGTAAAGCTATACTTTGTCAGAGACATGGTGGACAGTGGATTTGTGGAAGTGAGGAAGATTGACACAGCTGTGAATCCAGCTGATTCACTTACTAAAGCATTGCCAGCAGCAAAGTTTGAGCTGTGCAAGACTTTGGTTGGAATGTGTGGAGACAAAGAGGTTGCTGCTCCTTAAAAGCAGCAAAGGTGGGGAGAAGAGATGAAGTTGTTCATGCATACATCTAAGGTGGAGATTGATGACAATAGATGCATGCATGAAAGGGTTCGACTTGGACAGATAGGTTCGACATGCATAAAGAGGTCGAACCATTTCTAAAACCCACCGGTGTGGAATAGAAGGGGAATGGGTTCGATCACAACACAAATGGTTCGACCTGTTTAGAAGGTCGTACCATGGTCGAACCAGTTCATTAGAAGGGGGTTCGACCACGACATTGATAGTTCGACCAGTTTAGAAGGTCGAACTATGGTCGAACCAATACGCCAGGAGATGGGTTCGACCACGACACTAGTTGTTCGATATGATCAAACTGATCGAACCAAGGTCGAACCAATGCTGATAATATTCAAATAGAGTGTTTAGCTTTGTCTATCACTTGGATGAGCTGATATACACGTGGATAGTGTTCATTGGAGACTTAAGGATGGTCACAATGTGTTGCATGGCAGCTGGAAGCTTGAAGGAATGTTTGAAACTAACTCAACAACATAACTGCCATAACTGTCAGTTTAGACAGTTATGATCAGCTGATAGGTGAGGCGGTTTTAAGAGCAGTTATCAAGCTACATGAAACCGGCTAGGTGGCTGCATCTCATTTACTAAGTGAGGGCTATCAAGTGGAGGTTTAACCGGATCAAAAGATTGAAGGAGTAGCATGATATAAGGGCTCAAAGTCACCTTGTTGAGAGAGAGTTCAACACTTAGAAAATTTCACAGTTTCACAGCAAGTTCATTCTCTTGCTTATTCTTTTCGATTCAATCAGTTCTTGGGTGTATTGAATTATCAATAATAAAGTTTCTTCTCCCCAAAGTGAATGTAGGTTATTCATAACCGAACCACTATACATCTTTGTGCAAAATTTACATTCCTTTTTTTTTCATATCAAAGAGTGTGTGTGTATTTCTTGAGAGATTGTGAGGTATTGTGTGATCGAATCACGTCAATACAAATGAATCATTAATATAGAAATAATTTAAGCAATTAAAGTGTGATCAGTTAGTGAAATTCAAGAAAATCACGTATGCCGATCCTCCATTGATGTCCAAGCTAGCATTATACTAGTATACTACTACTACGTTAATTCATTTCATGTGGGGTGTTAATTATTTATTATCTAAATATAAATATATATTTTGCATTATTGTCAATATTATAATATTTAATGTTTACCAGATCAAAAATTCAGAATTTTTTAATAAGAAAAATCTGAAATCGGGTAAGTTGATTAGTAATTTTATTTCAGTTTCCAAATTGGAGTTGGATACGGCAATGCATGAAGCCAGCTAAACCCTTATCTGTCTACTGCAGAATAAAGAGAAATTATACTAGTGTATTTTCTTTAGGTGAACCCAAAGATATTATTAATTTAATTTGATTAAAAGTTTAAATAAAATGTAAAATTTTATTTTATATCATGGCAAATTATTCGGGTATCAGTGCACCGTGCATCTATATTAAAAAATTTATACATTAATAAATAATAAAAACATAGTATACATTAATGAATAAAAATTTATGTTCATTGTTAGCGAAATTTCTATTAATTTTTCTAATAAAAAATTGAAAGTGAAAAAGTTATATAATTATTAAGAAATAGTACATATATATTATAAAATCAAGAGTTATTAGGCTAAAATAAAATGTGTTGATTAAATGGAGTCTGTCTTCATTAGTACTGGTATTTTGTGATTTGAAATCTCCAATAACTTTTGTCTTTTTATTACTACTTAATAATATTTATTTCCTTTAAAAAAAATTATGTATTCTTTGTTAATGATTTATTTTAGTGTTATATTTAGAGTATCACATTAGTTATTACGCTAAAATGATCTTTTCATTCAATATTAAATATTGGTCCATTAATATACATATATATATATATATATATATATATATATATATATATATATATATATATATATATATATATATATGTGAAACCATCTGAACTGGGTCTGGATGCAGTAGCTACGCTAATAAGATAATTTAGATGAGATTGAAATAAATTTATTAACTTACAATACGTAAATCGATTGGATAGCATTTAACAAAGTTACAAAAATAATCTTTCATAAAAAATAAAAAATCTTCACTTGCAATTATAAACTTGCATGTGAGAACGCCTATAAAATCTAAGAATCAACTATTCACAAATTTAAATAAAAGAAATTAAAAATAAAAATAAAAAATCACCCCATTCAAAAAATAGGGAAGCACCGTTGGCTTGAAGTTTGAACTTCAAGCGATAGAAAATATATATAGATATAGATATATGTATGTATATATATACTCTATATGGAAAGAGGCTCATAATTCCTCATGAATACTGTCAAGGTGCGGCCGCCACTCTCCGGCCGCCACTCTCCGGCGGCGCGACGGCGACGAACGTTTCTCCTTGGTCGCCGTCTGCTTTGCCGACGTGTACTTCTTCATCGGCTTCTTAGTACTTTTCTCATTACCCGAAGCGGGTACCAAGAAGTAAATGGAGCCCCGTTTGAGATCCGATTCGGGCGAGAGAATCAGGATCCGCCGGGTCACGCCTTGCGAGCAGGGTTCCGTGAGGACGTGATTCGGGTAGTTCCTGAGAAACTCGCCAGCTGTTACCCGACCCGTTAACTCGTCGACGTACCCGTTTAAATGTACTATTCGGATCAAATCTAGAGCTCCACATGGAAGAACGCATGCCAAACAACACCTTAAGCTGTTTCCCATGGATGGAAATGGATCAATTGCTCTTGTAATTAGGGTTTGATTAATTATTGTATGTATCTAAGAGTTTTTAGTACGTGTAGATAAATGGGGTTTATATATATATAGAAATGAGAAACCGTACAAAACATTAATAATTTCCGAAAGTATTTAAATAATTGATTGTGTATTACATGATGATTCGTTGTTCAATCATTAATATATTATTATGAGTAAATTTAATTAATTAACCGACTCGATATACTTTAATTCGACAATGTATATGCTTCCAAAATTTCATACATCATACACGCTTCCACTGATTTCAAATGGATACTCACTCAATTAATATTTCAAATAACTTGTTTTTATATATTATATTAGGTCTTCATCGTGCTTAATTATAAGTACGTAGTTGATATCATGAATATTAAAATACTGATATCGTTTCACAATTTTTTATTTATTAAAATTGTTATTTCAATAATTCCTGATGGTCTGATCAGATAAGTTTTTGGCTAATTATTTACGTAAATAAGAGTATGTATTGCGTGCAATTATATCTTATAAATATTGTACGTTTATTATTCGTTGAGGATAAACCTAATTATATAAATAAATATAACGTAATGATGAAATTAAAATACTTAAAAATAAGTCAATTCGACTTAATTTACCCATGCATAACATGATATAAGAACTCTTAAAATTTTAGGTAGAATATATACATCCATGGAGTTTAAGACCAGAATTTAATTGGATTCTGAAATTTTTTTAATAAAAATATATACTAGTCCATAATACTTCCAAATTAGCCAGCTGTGTTTGATCTCAATATCTTAAAATTCTTGTTCTCGTCTACCAATAAACTCAAACCCCTCTCTTGTTGAAGGTTGAGTTGATTAAAAATATAATAAAAGTAATTGTTTTTTACATCTGGAATCGTACAGAATCTTACAGATTGTAGCTTCATTATTATTATTTTCATTTTTAATCCAATTAAATCTTGTGAACCGCGGATCTGATTCGGATTAATCAACACTAAATTATTTAATTTGTCGTCTTATTTTATATAAATTCACAGGATAATTGGATGAAAAAGTAAAAAATTATCATGTGTACCTTTTGGTACCTTTATCGAGTTTAAGAATCTCAAAGTACATGAAAATTTAAAAGAAAGGAGATGAAGCATGCATCAATCAAGATTCAAGCACCCATAAATTTAGGAACATACTATATAAATGGAGTGAGAATCTTGTGCCCGGACACCGTGCCCCTTTACAATTTAAATCTCTATAAATACATAAGTTTAAATAAAATATGGAGGGGGGATTGTGTTCCCAATGGGACACAGCGTGTTCCTAGGAGCTTTTTCCATATAAATGTGTTAGCTTGTAATTTAGTACCGATTTATTAATAATCAAGTATATTAAATCGTACTTTGATAAACTCTTTTTTTACTTTTCAAAATATTCATTTCTAAAAATAATGGCATGAAAGAATTTAAAAATATAATAAGAAATTAACGAAGTATATATACATCATTTAAATATTATTTGATTTAAATAATAAAAGGGGTATTTTTTATACTAAAATTAAAATATTATTTTTTGCGTCCATCTTTTAAATTTGAGTGTACAAAGAGATTTTGTCAAATAAAATGCACTTTTTTTAGATTGTAAAATGACATTAGTATCCCTCATTGCACCTTTTTATTTTATCCCTTTTCCATTTTATAAATCGTGTAAATAAGATTCAGTGGATATTTAATGTTATATCATGAGGAAGCTTCGTGGCGCCTGTACACCGATCGACGCGCGAGAAATAAACCATTTATAATTATTATCCTATATAGGGGGAAAAAAGTTATTACTAAATTAAATACTGTAAAATAAAAACTTACGTGTCTCACACAATTCATTCTTTGAGACAAATAAAAATATTAATAACTTTTTTATAAAAAAAATATTGAGAGATTTGAACCCTATATTTATTTATAGGTTTAAAATGAGTAGTAGGTAGTTTAATAAAAATATAAAATTTATTTTATTATTTTATTTAATTGTAGAGATTAAATTTAAAATTAATTTAACGATTAATATCGTTCAGATGCATCGATACATCAGGTACACTACAATTAGACTCCGGGAGCGGCTATTTGTACCCCCACAATTACTGAACGTACCCAAAAAATATTTAAATTGACATAATTACCCTTATAAAATTTATATATGTTCGGTTGTTGCAGCCGAACAGTCATCTAACAAACTGTTCGGTAGCAGCAACCGAACAAAATAAAAAATTATCTTATGTGTTCGGTTGCAGCAACCGAACACATAAGATAATTTTTTGTTCTGTTTGGTTGCTGTAACCGAACAGAACAAAGAATTATGTGATTTTTTTAATTCATATCTATATTACCGAACAGATAAAATAACAGATAAGTTTCATGACATCATCGATAATGAACAAAGATGGTGATTCCTCTCACAGTTAAAGTAAGCAAGTTTCTGAATCAATAAAACTTGCTTATCTGAATCAACAGAAACTTGCTTACTTTCACTGGGAGAGGAATCGCCATCTTTGTTTAAAGATCGATGATGTTATGAAACTTATATATTATCTTATCATTGGATAATATAGATATAAATTTGAAAAAATCACAAATTTTGTTCTGTTCAATTGTTGCAACGGAACAGATAAGATAAATGAATTATTTGTTCTGTTTGGTTGCTGCAACCGAACAAATAAGATATATGAACTCTTTATTCTATTCGGTTGCTGTAACCGAACAGATAAGATAGATAACTGTTCGGTTGTTGCAACCGAACCGATATAAATTTTATAAGGATAATTATGTCAATTTAAATATTTTTGGGGTGCGTTCAGTAATTTTGGGGATGCAAATAACTTGCCCCTTAGACTCCCATTACTATTTAATTAATATTTTTAATGAAATGTTATTATTGAAAAATAGCTAACAAAAAGTAAAAGTAGATAATTGTGTAAATCGTGTTCACTTGTACGTACACATTATATTTATTTTTTTTAGTATATGAAAAGTTATTTTTAGAAAGATTAACTATAACTTTTAAACAAAAAAATATTACTTTTCAAATTCTAATATATTTTTTTAAATGAATAATATTTTTTATTTAAAGTAGTAATAATTTATTTGAATAAAAAGTAATTTTCACATTTTAAAAGGTAATCCGTCTATTATTGCTCCTTGGTTAAATTATTATGACATTAATTTCTAGAGATTTGCACGGGTTATCCCCTCTCTATTCCCAAGTAAGGGGTGAGTCCCATGCTTTGTGGATCGCGGTCTCACACACTAATCCCTACAGGTGCCCGTAGTAGGCCGGCCGCCCTACCTAAACCAATCATCATATCGGTCCCTAGGCCCATTGCTGGAAAGGCTCGGCTTCAAAACCGTACGTGGAGCTTCCACCTCATACGGCTCCTCTAGGGCCAAGGGTTAGCTCAGGACCCCACTACTCGTGGTATTTGGTTTGGTATTGCTACCGCACATAACTTCGAAAGTCCTGATGATATTACTGAGGAACGTCTTTATCAGAATATTTTTGCTTCTCACTTTGGTCAATTAGCAATAATTTTTCTGTGGACTTCCGGAAATCTGTTTCATGTAGCTTGGCAAGGAAATTTTGAGCTGCTAAGCGAGGAAAGAAAGAAATTGATCTCGCATTGTTCTATAAAAATGATAATCTGCATCAATCCGGGCGCTCCTTGTCTTTCTACTGCATATTCTCCTACGGCCGGTGAATCGAGGCATGTACACCCTGTCAAGAAAGATCAATAAGGGCATCCTGTTGCATGAAGCTCATCCGAGCTGTCCCGGCACCTTCTGCAACATAATAGTTATTTTAAGAAAGATTGTCCTCATTAATCTTATTTACTTTATTATTTGTTAATTAATTATTGGGTAATTCTTAGCTGACCTGGGCTTACACATGATCCAAGTAATAGCAGGTAGCAAGTTTTATAGGGCCCACATGTACCTTCTCCTATGCACCATTTATATCTACGGTATGCACCATTCACTTCTATCCTATGCACCTTTACTTTTTAACACTGTGAAATTTTTTTTCTTTGTATACCCTAATACTTTCTCTCCACATTAATTATTATCAGTTCTTTCTATATAATAAACCTACAATGCTATTAATAAAAAATTTACTTATATCTTGAAAATTTATTAAATTTGAAAATATTTTTTTAAATGTAAAGAATAATTCTATTTATTATTAAAATTATAGTTTAAGTAAATCTTGCGAACAATTTTTACTTACATATAATAAAAAATTATTATTTATTAAATACCAATATTGAGGTATTAAAATATAAAAAAATAAATATTAAATATTTTGTTCATTCTTTAACTATCATATGAATTTTTTATAAAGATTTAAAATAATTTAACTAATAACATATGAAATTATAATAGATTGAAATTTATTGTGCTCCTAAATTCTATGTTTTTTAAAGTTACTCTTATATAATTTAGTATTAAATGTTATACCTTTTATATTTTTTTGCACCTAAGACACATGAAACCAACTCATTATAAAATTAATAAATTAAATATAAAAAGAAAAAAATATTTATTTATAATAATAAATATAACAAATTATTGAATTACTTAAAAAGTTAAAAAAAATAAAAGGAAAGTAATAATAATTGAATTATGCCTTAATTATTTGGCATTAGCATGTTAACTTATTCTAATTAAATTTTCTAAATGGATTCAGATATATCCGTTTCACTCCGTTATACAATTTTATCCAAAATTTTATCGTAATATTAGTAATCTATTAAAATAAAGTAGTGAAACAAATAATATTTAATATTTAAGGCAGTGTATTTACAAAATATATAATAAGGTATATTATTTAATTTTTACTCCAATATTATTTAAAATTACACAAACACTTATATAAATTGAGTTCACATATGTTAATATGTAAACCCCGTTACTCTTTAGTATATATATAAATTCATAATTATAAGTAATATTAATATTTATAGTAGATATTAGGTGCACCCCACGTGCATTATATATGTAAATTTTTGTTAATTATCCGGTGCACTTGGATGCATCGTGCACCTACTTTCTTAAACATGTAAACTTATGAATAAAAATATATACATTAACGAATAAAAATATATATACTTTTTTAGAGAAATTTTTGATAATATTTTTAATGAAAAAATGAATGTAAAAAATTATACAATTATTAAAAAACATCACTACTATTAAATAAAAAATTATAGGATAAACTCCCGTAACATACAAGACTTATACAGTTTAATTAATGAATAGTGTGTTAATGCTTTAATAAAATAATTTAAAATAAATATATTTTATATAAAAAATAATTATCATAGTCTTATTTACTAGGTAACATTCAAATTAATTTCAATATTTAATTTTTATTATTAAAATATTAATCAAAATGCACAATAATTGGAACACGTCACACCGTATAAGAAAGAGAATTTATAAAATTGTTGAAGAAAAATAAGTGATGAAATTGTTGAGAAAAAATAATTAAATAAAAAATGAGGGACATAAAAATAAATTCTAATAAATTATTCATATTATTCTTTTTAATGTATTAATGAAATAAATTTTTTATTTTAATTTTAAATACATTATATTATCAACATGGATATCAAATTAAAGATTTTAAAAAGATGAATAATTTAATATATTTTTTATTAATAATATATTTATAATAAAAGAATTATAAGTATTTGAATATTTTTGTTGAAAAGTACATTTAAACAAAAAAAAAAAAAAAAATAATTGATGATTGGTTGGAGAGGGAAGAGAAAGACAATATTCTCTCAAATTACAATGTAGAACCTACTAAATAGGTAGCCAAGAAATTATTTATAATTATTATGTAATCTAAGGGTTGAAATTAAAGAAATTTTGATCTAATGGTTGTGGATGATTTGGGTCACCTATGAGCCAAGGTCAAGCAAGTCCCTTAATTATTTAATGTTGTAACTTGGGAAGCCCTTTGTTCTATGCCTCGCTCCAATTAATACTCTTTGCGACCCTTTCAATATTTTTAGCTTTCAACACTAATTCATGTAACTTTTCATTATAAAAAGTGAAACATAAAAATCTAGAATAAACTTACAATAATAATAATTATATTAAATATGTGTTCTAATTTGTGAGAAATACTAAGGGAACTTATTACTCCTATTTTGTAACTAGAAAGTATCATCTCCAAAACTTGAATGTAGTTTTGAGTTATTAACAATATACTATTAGTTTCCTCGGTACTTGTGTTAACTTATGTGGAAGTAAATAATTTAATTAACGTGGGTTTAAAATTTGGAACGGTACATGAATTAGTACATAAGGAATATTATCATGTGAAAAGTATATAAATATGAATTACATTCTTGAATTTATATTACCTATTAATATGAATGCATGGTGAAATGTACGGATTAACTAAATATATGTGCAACGTAAGGCTGCGTCTCACACTTTATTGACGGTAAATGTTTGCCCAATTATTAATTCAATAACTATAGAAATTTTTTATACCTTTTGAAAATATATGTTAAGACCACCTCCATCTAAAAGTTTAAGCCAATAGAGAGTTAAATTATTTAATACTTAATCGAGTCACTCTAACATGCCTCCTCACATGTAGGCGGAGAATTTTTGCCTCAAGCCTTGCATGTGGAATTTTTTCATAAATGGGTTTGAACCCTAAACCTTTGTTAATCATGGGTTCTGATACCATGTCAAACGACCACCTTATCTAAAAGATTAAGCTAGCAGAGAGATGTGTCATTTAATACTTAATTAAGTCACTCTAACATATTATCAGAGCTCATGGTTAACAAAGGTTTAGGGTTCGAATCTCACTGCCACCCATTTATGAGAAAATTTCACATGCTAGGCTTGAGGCAAAAATTCCCCGCCTGCATGTGAGGAGGCGTGTTAGAGTATGTATTGATTAAATATTAAATGATACTCCTCTCTACAAGCTTAAGCTTTTAGATGAGGTGATCATTTAACATGGTATCAGAGCCTATGATTAATAATTGTCCAGGGTTCGAATCTCACTGCCACTCATTTATGAAAAAATTCTACATGCAAGACTTGAGATAAAATTCCCCACCTGTATGTAAGGGGGGTTTGATTATTAAACAATACTCTCTACTAGCTTTGGTTGATGAATAATCCTGATACAATTAAACTTTGGGGCCAGCTATTTGCACCCAAAAATTACCCCAAAATTACTAAACGTAAACGTACCCCATAAATATTTGCTATTTGCACCCCCAAAATTATTAAACGTAAACGTACCCCATAAATATTTAAATTGACATAATTATCCTTATAAATTTTATTATGTTCGGTTGCTGCAACCGAACGATAAGATATAAGAATTCTTTATTCTGTTCGGTTGTTGCAACCGAACAGTTATCCTTATAAAATTTATATGTATTCGGTTGCAACAACCGTTAAAGAATTCTTATATCTTATCTGTTCGGTTGCAGCAACCGAACAGAACAAAGAATTCATTCATTTTATATGTTCGGTTGCAACAACCAAACAGAATTTGTGATTTTTTTTAATTCATATATATCCGAATAGATAAGATAACAGATAAGTTTCATGACATTATGGATTGCTGCAACCGAATAGATAATAGATGAATTCTTTGTTCTGCTTGATTGTTGAAACCGAACAGTTTGTTAAAAAATCACAGAACATTTAAAAAATCACAGAACAGATAACATATAAGTTTCATAATTTAAAAAAATCACAAATCTTATTATGTGCGGTTGCTGCAACCGAACATTTAAGATGAATGAATTCTTTGTTCTGTTCAGACGCTGCAACCGAACAAATAATATATGAATTATTTGTTCTGTTCGATTGTTGCAACCGAACAGTTTGTTAGATGACTGTTCGGTTGCAACAACCGAACATATATATATTTTTTAAGAGTTATTATGTCAATTTAAATATTTTTGAAGTACGTTGTTGAGAGTGGAATTTCACGTATTTTAGGTCTCACATTACACCGTTTTTGATAGAATGTGGCCATGATTTTGTATAGAATGGCATGGTTTTCATATCTTGCATAATTAAGATGCTACTAAGGTGTTTTATTGAGTTTTGAAGGGTAAAACATGATCAAAAGTTTAAAGTTGGAATGAGGAGTGAAAGTGAGAAGGAATGCTAAAAAATACAGTCCATGTTGCACAAATTTCTATATTCTTATAGAAGTCCAAATTGATCATATGATATATGGTTGGAAAGACACAGAAGAGAGGGTCGTTTTGACATAAAGAACACCCCAATTGGATTCCAAACGAGAAAGTTATGATCAAAGTGCTAACGTCGCACATGCTGTACCGAGCAGCCACTTTGCATGACTTTTTACATATTCAAATGTTAGAGTTTCTCAGAGTCTTTATATGGATAGAAATCCAAGGAAAAGAGGAACACGTGAGCGCAAAAATCATTCAAATTGGAGTCCGTATGAAGAAGTTATGCTCAAAACGGTGAAGTCGCGCAGTGCAGTCTCCGCAGCTCGGGAGGCCGCTCGGCTCGAGCGGGACCAATATTTTGCGAATTTCCAGCCGAGTGGGGTGCCCTCAGAGCCTACACGACGTTCCCGTTACACCCATATGCTGCTCGGCAGGTTTGGGGGCCGCTCGGCCATGAGCTCGGCTCGAGCATGGTGCCGAGCGGCCCAGTTCAGGGCCCAGACGGGGCCTGTTCGATGCAGCAGTGTATATATACTCTCAAATCGCGATTCTGAAGCAGTTTCGATCGCAAAAAAGCCCTGTATCAGTCCTAGAAATAATTAGGGAGATCGAGACACAAATTGGAGAGAACCCATCCATAATCCATCATCAATTCACACCTCCAACACCTCCATATCATATTTACAACCTGATTTCATCCTCCATCCAATTCCACAAGGGTTTCAAGTGCTAATTAAGGGAAAATCAAGCAATTGAAGAGACGGAGAAGGAACGTGAGATTTCTCCTACACTAGGGTTTCACAATTCCTATCTATTCCTTTCTATTACTTTGATTATTGTTACGAATTGCTTAGCCATGAGGATTGTTTGTAATCTCATGGGCTAATTTTATATACAGTTCTAGGGTTTGATGGATTGATTTGATTGATTTGGGGATTTAGACCAAAGATTGGGATTTTATGCAGTTGAGCTTTTGATTTTACTTATTTTATTAAGACATGTTAATCTGCTTCGTAACGTCTTCATAATATATTCATGACATCCGCTATAATGCTTGGATTATTGTGTTAGCTTGTGTGCGTTCATGATTGGTATTGTCTATCTGTTAGGGATTAGAGTAGCTCCGATATAAGCACTTTAATTTCATGAACTGGTATGTCAAATGCTTGATTAGTTTAGTGGAACAATGCAATTAGACAATCAAGTAGGAAGTGAATAGAACCTTGTAGTAATTCCAGAAAATATCTTGTTAGTCGGGCTTACCATCCGGAGGTATTGTTGCTTGCTTTGATTAGTATCTAGGAATAAAGTTTGGTAATATTTGCGCACCTTAGGATTTAAATCAGAGTATACTGTTAGCTTAGAATCGAATCATATTCGGTGGGATAACAGGGATATGTGGTGTATTTTTAGTGAAACTGCATGAATGAACAATCGTAAGTTTAATAACCCAAATTAATTGGTCTCTACCTGATACCTTAGAACTGTTCGTTATCTCTTGATTAGAAACTTGCTTTTATTTTTATTGCCTTTTAATTAATTTAGTTATTTATATTTTTAGTATTTTAGTTAATTCGCAACAAAATATTGAAAATCGGTTACCTTATTCTGATTAACCTAGTATAATTAGAAAATAAATAGTTAGTTGTCCCTTGGGTTCGATAATTTAACTTGGTCACTTACCGCTACAATTGATATCCTTTATACTTGGGGATTAAATTATAGTGCGCAGAAAAAGCCTATCAAGTTTATGGCGCTGTTGCCGGGGACGGCTTAATTATTTATTTTTCTTTTATTGCTAGTTTAATTAGGACTTTTTATTGCTTTTTTTATTTTTCTTATTTGGATATATTTTGACTATAAATTATCTTTGAGGTACTGAGATGGACGAAATATTGAAAAGATATGGAAATCAGAATGTTATGGATCCTTCTCCATGCATAGACAAAATATTGAAACGCTATGAAAATCATAATGCTATGGTTCCTTCTCCATATTACATGGATGAGAGGAATTATGGTTATGATTCTTTAGTGAATCAAAGTCATTCTCAGTACTACAGTCAAGTCAGATATGAAGATGAATGGTCTTGTGCTTACAATAAAAATTTATATCAACCTTATCAAGAGAACACTTATTCTGGATCGATCGGAGTTTCCCAAGAATTACAAGACGCGTTTGATACTTCCATCAAGAAGCATGAAAAAAACATGGGAATATTGGAAGCTCTAGAAAGAAAGATGAAAGTTCAATCGCAGGAAAGGGAAGTTGCATCACAGGAGTTTCATGAAAGAACGAGAGAGATAAACAATCTTCTTACGAACATCTCTTCAAGTTTAAATACTCAACTTCAACAAGAGGAAAGAATGGATGAAGAAGAGTTTGAAGAAGATATTGTTTTTCTATTGTGCCCTGGAATGCAGTTTGAAGGTCCTATGTTGTTGTTTAAGGAAGAAGAAGTCGAAGAGGAGTCCACTCGATTAAGTCAAGCGGCTCCACTCGAATTAAGCTATCAACTGGAGACAATTTTTGAGGCAAAGGAAGTGATTGATGAAGAATTTGACGATGTTAAAAAAGAAAAGAAAGAAGAAGAGCAAAGTCATGAAGCAACCGAAGAGGACTTGAAGAATGAAATGAGCATTTCTAAACCTTTAAACTCTTTAAGTTGCATTGAATTTGATGATATTATTTCTATTGACTTTGTTTTACCTAATGATTCCTCACATATTTTTAGGGATAAAAAGGAGTTAGAAGAGAAGTTGGGAATTTTCGTCGGAAGAAGGAATAAGTGGTGGAGTAGAATGAAGAGGTTGATGAAATTTGATCTTAACATGGTTGGCAAGGTCAAGATAAATTTTAAGAATGCCAACGAGGCCATCCCTTGCCATAAGTATTGGATTGATGAAGAAGCACAGCGATTAGAATACGATGGAAAGGATGAAAGATATCCATGGCCATTCCGATGAGCTTGAGGTATTACGTCGTGACTCTCCGACGTTAAACATGAGCGCCTGTTGGGGGCTGTCCCTCCCGGTTTAATTGCTTTTCTATGTCTGTGTTGGTGTAATAATTTTATTAGGTATTGCTTGATTGCGGTATATACTTCTTTGCAAACTTAGTTTCTCACTTCGTTTAATCTAAGTTTGGGGGGGTAACGTACATACCTTGTCTTGTAGTACCGAAGTAAAATTTTTGCATTGTATTGCTGCTTGGAGGGTCGATTTTTTGCGGATTTTTAATATTTTCAATTTATTTGATGATGTTGAGGGTTCGATTTTTTTGCGATTTTCCAGGTTTCGTGTTGTTTTTGTTTGTGTTTATTTATTTTGTGTTAATCCTAGTGTTGGTATAGTTGATTTTTGGTTCTCTATGATGATTTTCTGATTTTTCTTAGCACTTGATTATATGCGTGATTGTTGAGAAGCAATTTGAGATTGTGCTTTGATATTGAGATGCTTGAAATTTGATTATGTGCAAGGAAGATTAGCTATGTAGCTTTATTAGGTTTGCTCGTTCATTCGTATAGCCATGTGAGATTTTGAGCCTTTTAAAATCATGAGAAGTTTCATGATTCAGTTTATTCTTGTGAGTGTCGTTCATACACACGTATTCTAGAACTTGGCTTTTTATCTTGCTTGAAGCTACGTGTTTGACTAGACAATAGGAGATGATCTTAGGACATCTTTGTTGTTTATTAGTCACTAGCCAAATTATTATCCTACCTATTGAAATTATCCATAGTTAACCCTTTTGAGCCTAAAAGCCTTATTTTTGTGGAAGCCTACGTGATTAGCCAATTGATCCCTTTGTTAGCCTTTAAAAATCCCTACCTAGTAAAGAGTTGAAGGAGTCAATTTGGTATCTTGAGAAGAAACATAAAAGGAGAATAAGTTGGAAGTGATGAAAATTATTGAAAAGAGTGGTTAAATTATTGCATAAAGGGGTAGTGCCCGAAACTGGTACCCCATGAAAAGGGTAGTGCCTGAAACTGGTACCCTTATTTGAAAAAAAAAATTCAAGTAAGGATGTGGTGTTCAAAAGTGAAGGAGGAATCAAATTGCAAGAAGCATTGAAGAGCGATGAAGAAGAAAGAAGAAAGTAAAGCTGTTTGTTGAAAAGCTGTAAGTCTTCTTTGATTCTCTACTAGTGATTGAGTCACCTTATCCATATACTCCCTACCTTTACCAAAGAGCCAACATTACAACCTAATGCAAGACCTTTGTGATCCTATTGTTGAAATTATCCCTTTAGTCGAGAGTTGAGATGATTGCCAAGCTTATGGTTACGCGTGTGTTTGAATTGACTTTGAGTGTAAACACCTTACCCTGAAGTTTATATCTCACACTTGAGCAATGAGCGTAAATACTACCTGTGAGAATGGTGGATGAGCATTCCGAAAAAGTGAAGTAGTTGATTTGAATTGTATGTTCTTAGATGGATGGTTATCTTAGTATTTGAAGTATGATTTTTGAATTGTTATATTTTCTTGGATGTGAAGTTGTGAAATTTCCTCTCAATTACTCTATTAGTTTTATATGTCGTTGCCTCGGGACGAGCAACAGGTAAGTTTGGGGGTTTGTTGAGAGTGGAATTTCACGTATTTTAGGTCTCACATTACACCATTTTTGATAGAATGTGGCCATGATTTTGTATAGAATGGCATGGTTTTCATATCTTGCATAATTAAGATGCTACTAAGGTGTTTTGTTGAGTTTTGAAGGGTAAAACATGATCAAAAGTTCAAAGTTGGAATGAGGAGTGAAAGTGAGAAGGAATGCTGAAAAATACAGTCCATGTTGCACAAATTTCTGTATTCTTATAGAAGTCCAAATTGATCATATGATATATGGTTGGAAAGACACAGAAGAGAGGGTCGTTTTGACATAAAGAACACCCCAATTGGATTCCAAACGAGAAAGTTATGATCAAAGTGCTAACGTCGCACATGCTGTACCGAGCAGCCACTTTGCATGACTTTTTACATATTCAAATGTTAGAGTTTCTCAGAGTTCTTTATATGGATAGAAATCCAAGGAAAAGAGAAACACGTGAGCATAAAAATCATTCAAATTGGAGTCCGTATGAAGAAGTTATGCTCAAAACGGTGAAGTCGCGCAGTGCAGTCTCCGCAGCTCGGGAGGCCGCTCGGCTCGAGCGGGACCAACATTTTGCGAATTTCCAGCCGAGTGGGGTGCCCTCAGAGCCTACACGACGTTCCCGTTTCACCCATATGCTGCTCGGCAGGTTTGGGGGCTGCTTGGCCATGAGCTCGGCTCGAGCATGGTGCCGAGCGGCCCAGTTCAGGGCCCAGACGGGGCCTGTTCGATGCAGCAGTGTATATATACCCTCAAATCGCGATTTTGAAGCAGTTTCGATCGCGAAAAAGCCCTGTATCAGTCCTAGAAACAATTAGGGAGATCGAGACACAAATTGGAGAGAACCCATCCATAATCCATCATCAATTCACACCTCCAACACCTCCATATCAGATTTACAACCTGATTTCATCCTCCATCCAATTCCACAAGGGTTTCAAGTGCTAATTAAGGGAAAATCAAGCAATTGAAGAGACGGAGAAGGAACGTGAGATTGCTCCTACACTAGGGTTTCACAATTCCTATCTATTCCTTTCTATTACTTTGATTATTGTTACGAATTGCTTAGCCATGAGGATTGTTTGTAATCTCATGGGCTAATTTTATATACAGTTCTAGGGTTTGATGGATTGATTTGATTGATTTGGGGATTTAGACCAAAGATTGGGATTTTATGCAGTTGAGCTTTTGATTTTACTTATTTTATTAAGACATGTTAATCTGCTTCGTAACGTCTTCATAATATATTCATGACATCCGGTATAATGCTTGGATTATTGTGTTAGCTTGTGTGCGTTCATGATTGGTATTGTCTATCTGTTAGGGATTAGAGTAGCTCCGCTATAAGCACTTTAATTTCATGAACTGGTATGTCAAATGCTTGATTAGTTTAGTGGAACAATGCAATTAGACAATCAAGTAGGAAGTGAATAGAACCTTGTAGTAATTCCAGAAAATATCTTGTTAGTCGGGCTTACCATCCGGAGGTATTGTTGCTTGCTTTGATTAGTATCTAGGAATAAGGCTTGGTAATATTTGCGCACCTTAGGATTTAAACCAGAGTATACTATTAGCTTAGAATCGAATCATATTCGGTGGGATAACAGGGATATGTGGTGTATTTTTAGTGAAACTGCATGAATGAACAATCGTAAGTTTAATAATCCAAATTAACTGGTCTCTACCTGATACCTTAGAACTGTTCGTTATCTCTTGATTAGAAACTTGCTTTTATTTTTATTGCCTTTTAATTAATTTAGTTATTTATATTTTTAGTATTTTAGTTAATTCGCAACAAAATATTGAAAATCGGTTACCTTATTCTGATTAAGCTAGTATAATTAGAAAATAAATAGTTAGTTGTCCCTTGGGTTCGATAATTTAACTTGGTCACTTACCGCTACAATTGATATCCTTCATACTTGGGGATTAAATTATAGTACGCAGAAAAAGCCTATCATACGTTCAGTAATTCTGGGTGCAAATAGCCGCCCCTTAAACTTTATATAGCTGAGACGTATTTTAATTCGAGTGCAACTTATGCATTTATGTTGATCACAAACTAGTTATTTATACACGGTAATATTCAATGTTGTAGTTCCAATTACTTTTTTTTTTTTTTCATTTAGTGTTTGGAAATAATAGAAAGAAAAAATTAAAAGTGCATGTATATAGTACATTTAATACCTTTGTTATATATTTTCTTAATTCATTATGTGTAAGATTAATACTATTGTATAGTAAAAAATGGAGACGTGGGATTCACCTCGTTTGGCTCTAACTAATTAAGCATAATTTAATTCTAATTTATTGTTGACATCAATTCATAATTCTATTTCTTCTTTCTTACAAAGACGTATATTTTGTGAGAAAATCTTAATATAATTTAATCATATTAATTTTTATTGATCATATTAAGGAAATCACTTTTTTTTAAGGAAAACGTGAATGAATTAAGAGTAACAATTATGTGAGATTACTGATTTTATTTTTTCTCAATTAATTTTTTTTCTTTTTAAGATGTCATCATTTTACACTTATATTATAAATTATTCTTTAAATAATTTATTTGAACAATAACTTGTGTTCAATCATATAGTATAATTTTCTAGGATAAAACTTGCTTGCTTACCATGCGATTGGATTCGACGGTTTTATAAAGTTGTACGTTTTAGTATTAAATATCAAGACTCTTTAATATAAGAAAGCATTATTTTCCTAAAAAGATATTCCTACTTTTCTTACTCAAACATTAAGGGGTCGTTTGGTTCATGGAAAGGAATCGGAATGAGAATCATAATAATAGTGGTAGGGAATGGTAATGAGTTTGCCTTTTATTCTTACGTTGTTTAGTTGATAATAAGGAATGTGTATCATAATTATTGATATTGTTTGTTTTATTAAATTTTTTAGGAATTGATTCATATTTTTTACTATTAATTTTTATTTTAATATACATTTGTTATTAATAACGAAGAATTATAATAATAAAAAATTTTAATTTTAATAAAATTTTATTTCATTAAAAATATATTAATAACTTGGATTTGGGCTTGTATAGATAGGAATGAAACCTATACCACACAAAATATTGGGGAATGAGAGATTCCTCACTCTGGGAATGAAGGTACTGTCAAAGTATTAAACCAAACATACAACTCCATTTCAATTTCCTTTCCTTACTTCCATAACCCTCAAACAAACAGCCCCTAATATCATTCATATTTCAATCGACTCTTTCATTGAAAAAATAACACCCTTATAAATTAAATTGTATATCCTTTACAAAAGTTATACCATTTCATGTTTAGTGCATTTAAGTGCATAAGAGACTAATTCTATTTTTATTAAAATGGTATTATTATTTTTTATTTGTGATATAACTCAATCGTGTAGGAAATAAATTCATAAATCCTAATGCCTTAAACCCTATTATGATAAACAAGATCTAAATTGAATAGCGGAAGCGTACCTTGGATCCATTGAATCCTTTAGGCGGAACACGAACTCGGAGATCGGTAAGTATTATGATTATGACCTTCCTCAACTAAGCCTCATTATTCCTTATGGGGACCGTAGTAATCCCTTCCTATTGGGAGAAGAGAAGACCATGTGTAGCTTAGTGTATCAGGGACCATAACCTGTGAGCTTTTATATACAATACAACTGGGCCACCCATAATCACCTTAGTTATGTAGCATTGAGTTTGTACTCAATTGGCCCATATTATTTATTATTATAGCCCATGGACTTTTCACCTTAATTGGATTACTTAATTATGTCCATAAAATAATTAAATAACTAATATAATTGCATAATAATGTGTTGCCCACAATTAGATTATAATTGAAATTAAGAATTTCCAACAATCCCTCACTTGGGCTATATATTTCTCAAAGCAATTATATCAAGAGTCCTTAGTAGCGCAACTTTATACTATTCCTCTTCAAGCTATACTTAACAATCTGGTTCATCTCATATATTAATATGGAACACCGCGGCATTCACCACGTTACAAATCATGGTTAAACCCCGACAATCACCATATCAATATACTCAATGACATAGATCAAATATGGTGAGTAGCATGAAAATTACATGTAATGCGATCAATATCATGTCTATTTCCTACTGGTCCAACTTGAATATTTAGTGAGATCAATCCATAATGCATAATATTACAAAATGAAAAATTAACTTTAGTGAATTCACAATGAATTCAAAGCCATCAACTTTATTCTGCAGAAAACTGAATTATTCAAATCAAAGTGTCTTAAAAACTTTAAAGAGCAATAAATATAGAATCCCACTGAACCAATGTATTTTAAAATCATATAACACCCACATGAATAGCTAGCTCATAAAATTACATGACGTTGAATACATAATTGGTGGATTCGTATTTAGAGTCTATCATAATATGCTCTACTAAAATTTTATCCATACAAAACACTTTCTTTAACAACCAAGAATTCTATGTTAATATGCTTGACTTATAGTACTCTTGTCGTTAATACTTCACTGCAAAACTAACTGTTACAATAAACTTTATGTGATAAAACTTCGCAACCTTTATTTCATATTTGAATGCCCCTTAGTGTGCTACTAATTCTATTGTCATGGTTAATGAACTAAAGTGTTTGCTTAATAATTTTACTTGTATATCTCTCCAGACCAATAGAAGATATAGCTTGAAGTGGATCTTATACTGTATTAGCATTCAACAAACTCAAAATCAAACTTCTTTATGATCTCCTACAAATCTGATCTCTGATTAGTAAGCATGTTATTATTAGTTCTTTGTAAATACCTTATAAAGATCCGTACTAGAGTTACTTAAATGTCTACTTAATGCACCAACAATAGAATCCAAATTAGGTCTTGTACAGACCTCGTCATACAACTTCCAACAATCAAAACATATAGAATATTTTTATATTTCTTAAATCTTTAGATTAACTTTAGGGCACCTGATTGAGACTGCACTTGTCTCCATTAGTTTAACTTAAACATTCTCCCACTGAATCACACAATCATCTATATATTTTTCAAAACCAAATAAGACAATTACATCATGATGATAGTTGTGATTCCTATATGTGAAAGATAAACTTGAATTGATATATGGATTTCCTTTTAGTTCTTAGATCGTTGAGATCGTTTAATCAACGTTACTCTTAAGAAACATTATCTTTATATCCATTTAATGCAATTCAAGATCAAAATGTGTTATTAATGTCATGATTTAAAAGAATCTTTCTAAGTAACCGGATAGAAAGTTCTTTAAAATAATGTCTTCCTTTCCTTTTGAGTATAATCATTTACCAAGATGCGGACCTAATCATCTTGTATTGATTTAAAATCATAACTTATAGCATTAACCCGCTTTAGACTATTTGGACCTTGCATGGCTTGATGAACATTGTTTGAATGTTCTACCATTAATTTCATAGTGTCCTTATTATTTAGGAGAAAATTACATAATCATCCGAATTGTTTTTCACCCAGTTCTAGTGGTTTCCTTAATGACATTAATTTTTGAGGTTGTTGATTTTATTATACCTTAAATATTATTGACATTGTCCTATCGATATTCTAAATTTGGACATTTTTAAAAGCATAAGTAGGGGTCTAATAGACTCCTTCTCAAAGACAACGTCTCTAATATTATTCTTCCTCCCAAATCAACATTCTCACAAAATTCCGTATTACCCATCTCAAATATGATCTGATTAATTGGATCATAAACTTATTATCTTTATTCACAACCAGTAAAGTAGTTTGTATCTATTTGAGTCCAATTTTCTTTAGTAGATCCCAACGATCTAGCCTTAGTTGGACATCACCATATGTGAAACTCAAAGAGTTCCCACAACTACTTTAGTTGAAATTTTATTGAGACCGTAAGTTGCAATTTTTAGTATTTTCTCATTAGTAACCATATTTTGTGGAGTACCATTTTGTCTTTTAACTACACCATTTAGGCTGACTGATTGTATATTATAAGACAATTCCACAAGTCTTTATGAGAAAACAGAAGGTTATGTTTTAGTATTGAGTATCTACTCAATTGGATCATATTATTTATTATCATAGCACATGAACTTTTCACATTAATTGGATCACTTAATTAAGTTCATAAAATAATTAAATAGCTAATATAATTAATAATAATGAATAATAATATGTTGCCAGATTATAATGAAAATTAAAAATGATTTAATTTCCAACTAATGAATGAAATGGATTCATATAAATAAATTGTTAAGAAGTATAGCAAATTAATTGGAAGAAAAATAATTTGAAAAATAATAACTTTAAAATAAATCATGAATAAGAAGATGTGATTGATTATTCGTGATCGTGAAGATATGGTCTGTTGTGGATTAGTTTGACCACTTATTTTGTCGTTATTAGTTACAACGTGGGATCATAATTAATGAATTCATCAGCACGTAACGACAAATTTTATGATACTGCAAACTAGGCTTAATAATTATCTCACTTAATTAACCTTATACGCCTTATAGTTCCACTGATAAATTGATAATTTTGAGATTAAGTGGATATTTTTGGGTACAAATATCTCTTATTCAAATATTTAACCATTTTTTTCTATTGGATCACCTATTCCGTTTTCTCGTTTTTTCTCTTGATACATTTATTAACTTTTTATCGTATATTATAATCAACGCACAAATTATTATTATATAATATGTATTAACACACTTTAGCTTGTTTCAAAACAAACACAATTCTAGCTTAGAAAATATTTAGATAATTAATGCCTAATGTACCTCAATATATCCTCGTGCATGTGATAATAAAAAATTAAAAGAAAAAAAATTCAAACTGTTCAAAATTGATATGTGTGGGTCAGTTTGTAATATAGGGTTCTTAAAAAATCCAAATGGTAGAGTTGTTAAAAAGCCCGTAAACCGTGAGCCCGATCCGATTAACCCGTATAAAATTAGGGTTAGGGCCGATAAATTTGGGACCGTTTAACATCCGGGCTTTTTGGCCCGAACCGATTAGCCCGCGGGTTAAACGGGCTGGGCCGCGGGCTAATCGGGCTGGCCCGGCGGGCTGGTATTTTTTTCCCTATTATATGAATACTGCCCAGTGGGCCAGTGCCCAAGCCAAGCCCATTAATAATTTTAGATTAGTGATCAACCCAATATAATTAATTATTTAGTACACTTGCACCTAAATGGTTATGTAGTGTCTAGGGCGAAATTTCACAAACTGAGCGTTGCGGCGTTGCCCTCTCTCATTTCATCGGACTCCCTGCCGTCGCTGCGTAGTGCGTCTAAGCGACTGAGCGTTGCTCTCTCTCATTTCATCGGACTCCCTGTCGTCGCTGCCGTTTCATCACATCGTGACCACCGTACGTCACACCTACTGGTGGAGTCGAGAAGCCTAACTGGCCACCGTAATTGTTCAAGGTATCTTTTGTTATGGGAGCTCTTCCTTCTTTTTCTTAATCGCATAAATTGAATGAAAGCAGAAGTCATATTTCTTTAGATAATTAAAGGACTTTAGGAATATAAGCCACCATAGTGATATATGTGTTTCTTTGCGATTTATTGGCTCACATAATTGAAAGAATTGAAAGACAAAACAATAATGAAAAAGAAAATGAGGGATGAGTTAAGTTTGGAGTGTGTGAACTGTGCTGTAAGCCTGTAATGAGTGAAGTTTGTTGATTAGTGGGGTTTTGATGGAGGAATCCCTTCTGTTGTATGAGCTACCTTAATAGGACGGACATGATAGTCCTTTGGCCCGAGATTATCTATTTAAGAAACAGTTTTTTTTTTTTAACGAACTTCATCCCTGGACTAGTCCAACATATTGTTTATACACACATAAGTTGTTTTATCATATTAATTTCCTCCCATGATAAATATAAAATTTACATTTTTAGTTTTCATCTATTTCATAATAAACTTTATCATCTAAAAAGGAATATCATTTCAATCTTCAAATATTTATAATAATAGAAAATATAATACTAAAATATAAAAGAATTATAAAAATAATGTGGTGACATCCGTTGGGATGTGAATTTTCATAGAAAATGTATTATGGTTATAAACCGATGCGCACATTTCACAATTTGTTCTGTATGAGTATTTTATTTAGTAAAAAATATCCTCTCACCTGATTCTGAACTGTTCCAATGAGTTGACTTCTATTTGGTATTAAATTGTGATATTCCGTCGTCATCTGCATAACCTAACTAAATGATTAATAGGTGTCGTGACTCTCTCTTCAATGTAAGACTATGTTTAGCTATTCACTATTTTTTTTCACCAAATGATTAATAATTCCTTGCAAGTATTAGTAATTAAATATTCTGGTTGATTAGTCTCTAAGCATATTTTGAATCTAATCAAATATTTTCAAAATTTTCTCTTGCAGAATGGAATCACAAAGCCAATCAGCTTGTAATAATAAAAATGAGGAGAACTTAGAAAGTGTAGATGCTAATGAGAGTTGTAATACTAAGAAGTCTTCAAAAGAATCAAAACGGACAAGGAGTTATACCTCGGAGGTACGAAAATATTTTAACTTACCTGTTGATGGTAAGGCAATATGCAAGACTTGTGGGAAAGATTATGCTTATGTTGATGGTAGTTATGGGACTTCAACTCTTGGGCGTCATATACCGAAATGCAAGAAAATAAAATATGGTGATGTGGGTATGATGCTAGATCAAGAGGGGAAATTAAGAGCTAAAAAAATTGATCAAAAACGTGTACGTGAGTTGATGAGTATGGCAATCATTTCACATGATCTTCCACTTTCCTTTGTTGAATATAAATGGATTCGAGAACTACTTAAGTACTTGAATCCTGATATGAAAAATATTGGTAGATTAACTGCAACTACTGATATTTTGAAATTATATTCTAGTGAAAAGGAGAGATTGAAACGTATCATGATTGATTGTCTTGGGAGAATATGTTTGACCTCTGATTGTTGGACATCTTGTACCGGTGAAGGTTATATTTGTTTGACAGCACATTTTGTTGATGAGGAATGGAAGTTAAACAGTAAAATACTTTCCTTTTGTAATATGGAGCCCCCTCATACTGGGTTTGATTTGGCTAATAAGGTGGTTGAGTGCTTGAAATAATGGGGAATTGAAAGGAAAATATTTTCTCTTACTTTGGATAATGCTTCTGCTAATGATAGTATGGTAGATATCTTGAAGGGAAAATTTTCTTTACAAGATACTCTTTTATGCAAAGGTGAATTCTTTCATATACGATGTTGTGCTCATATCTTGAATCTCATAGTTCAAGAAGGTTTAAAAGTGATTGATGAAGCTACAAAAAAAATCAGGGAGGGTATCAAATATATTAAGTCTTCAGAGGCAAGATTGAAAACTTTTCATAAATGTGTGACTGAAGTTGGGGGTATTGATACTAAAGTTGGTTTGCGCATGGATGTATGTACTCGATGGAATTCTACCTTCACTATGCTTGAAAGTGCAATTAGGTACAAGCGTGCTTTTAGTTTTCTTGAATCTGTTGATAAAAGCTTTCACTTTGCTCCAACAGAAGAAGAGTGGAAAAGGGGGGAAAAATGTGTGAGTTCCTACGGCCATTTTACTTGATCACGAATTTGTTGTCTGGTTCTTCTTATCCAACTTCCAACTTGTATTTCATGCAAGTATGGAAGATTGAGTGCTTATTGAAAACAAGTGTGGAGAGTGATGATGATGTGATTAAAAAGATGGCAACGAGAATGAAAGTTAAGTTCGATAAGTATTGGAGTGATTATAGCGTTGTGCTTGCCTTTGGAGCTGTGCTTGACCCTCGGTCAAAGTTAGGAATGATAAAGTATTGTTACAACCAACTTGACCCCAAAACGGCTCAAGAGAAGGTTGATAACATAAAAGGGAGGTTGCAATCACTATTTGGTGAGTATGTAAAATGGATGTCCTCAAAAAAGCAATGTGAGAGTTCTACAAATTCATCAAATGTATCTTCTTTAGCTATCCCGGCATCTGAAGGAAAAGGAAAAGAGAAAATGGATGATTTTAGTGTGTTTGATGTAAGTATTTCATTATTTTGTATCTATTCTTTATTTTATTTTTTGAATTACATAATATGTTTGTTATTTGATTTTATTTTAGGTTATGGAAGATTGGCAGAGTCTATCAGGAGGTAATCAAATTGAAAAGTCCGCTTTGGATCAATATTTGGATGAGACACCTCTTCAATTGAAACACTTTCCACATTTGAATGTCTTGGATTATTGGAAAAATAATTACAATCGAAATCCTGTTTTATCTACTATGGCTTGCGACATTCTTAGTATTCCTATCACCACGGTAGCCTCTGAGTCTGCTTTTAGTATTGGTTCACGTGTTCTTAATAAATATAGGAATCGTCTTTTTGGTAAGCATGTGCAGGCTCTCATTTGTACTCGTAGTTGGTTACAAGGTTTTATTGCAGGTAAATTTTTTATATTATATTACAATTTAATTTCTATAGAAATATATAATTTTCTAATCATAATTTATTTTTGTTGAAATTCTTTTCAGATGAGGATGAGTTGGAGGAAGAAACTATATCGTTTTTTAACGATGAACTTGATGCTGAAGAAAAAAATGAGTGATAACTTGAGTTTTTAAGTTTTATATTTGAATGTAAGACAATGAGACATGTTATTAGAAGTAAAGAACAATGTATGATTCACCTACGAATTAATTATGTTATGAATTATTGTTTTTAATTTTAAATTTTAGTTTATAATTTTTTATTTTTTTATTGTATAACCCGCCAGCCCGGCCCGTTTAACCCGCAGCCCGATAAGGTTAGGGTTAGGTTCATATATTAGCGGCCCGTTTAAATAGACCCGATTTAGCCCGCAATCCGTTTAGCCCGTAGCCCGTTAGGGCTGGCTCTAATGGGTTAGGGCCAGCCCGTTTAACAACTCTACCAAATGGTATTGTACTATCACTACAAATTCCTATAATTACGTTAACTCCTTATTAACAATTAATATGAAAACTGGACATTATTTGATAGATTGTATTAAAATTGATATGACAAAAACTTGTGTTCGTTCGGGGAGCATGGAAACACTTTCCGTGTGCCTTTAGAATTTTGCGTTAAAATGCGTACTCCCTCCGTCCCCTTGAAACGTAGCCGTTTACTTTTTGCACGTGGATTAAGGAGTATAATAATTTAATGTATTTTAAGGTGAGAGAAATAATATTTTAGAGTGTAGTGGGTAGTTGTATTAGTGTTGAGTGTGGGGTCATGTATGGTCACATCAATCTAAAAAGGGAAATGGATACTTTGTAATGGGAATGACCAAAATGACAAAATGGACACGTATCAAGGGGACGGAGGGAGTAACTTTTAGTATAAAGATACGTACCCTTTATTTTCTGAAAAAAATAAAAAAATATTAATGAAAAGTGTGGACGCAAGGAAGCACATCCCGTGTGCCTTTAGAATTTTGTGTTAAATTGTATACTCTTTAGTATAAAGATATGTACCATTTATTTTCTGAAGAAAAATAAAGAATATTAATGAAAAGTGTATACCCTTTTAGAACAAAATGATGTACTCTTATTAATTAAAGTGTATACCCTTTAGAACAAAATAATGTACTCTTATCCATAATATTAATTTCTTTAAGGCACACTGCGTGCGCCCGGGCTCACGCAAGCCTCACTCAATTGATATAACAAAATTTTGAGATGTTTGGGAAGAGATAAAAGAATTAAAATAAATGTACAAATTACATTAATACCCTATACTTCAACCACAAATCAGACGTAAATCAAACCACCTTCTCTCTCATCTGTTCTCTCTCCCCCATCTTCTCTCTTCCCCATCTTCTTCATCTTCTATTCTCCACCACCCTCACACCGATTCACCATTTTCCTTTCCTTTCTCCCCCATCTTCTTTCTTCTCCCCATGTAAATACACCCACCCGGCACCCACTCACTCCATTCATCAATTAAACACATTAACCACACCAATCAAATTTTCTCACCCAACAGAAAAAAAAAAAACCATTTTTTCTCGCCCAACTGCAAAACAAAAAAAAATCTATGAAATGGAAATCTGAATAGTGCAACCTGATGCCGACGAAAGGATTGAAGGACGTCAAGCACTCTTTGAGACGTTTACATCGAGGTCTCCGTCGCTAGATATCTTCAATCAAAGAAAAAAACTTTCAAAGAATTCCGGTTCCAATCTCAAGTGGAAACACATGATAGAGTTCATTGTTGACGAGCCCAATTCCGTCACCGGTCCATCGACGAACTTTACAAGCCAAATTGTGCTCCCGACGCCGCTGAGAAAATGTGGAACGGGAAGGAGGGAGATGGGAGCAGATAGGGATAATTATGTAATTTTTTTCTTTATATAGTTTTACTATGCAGTGTGTAATATTAACACTACAGCTAACCTCCGACTGCTTGTGTGGAGAGAACAGTGAATTCTAACGGGCCACAGAATTAATATCGGGCCCTATATTGTCTACCAAACACCGTAAGAGGCTGTACTGCACACCTTATTAACCCCTAATATACCATACCAAACACCGTAAGAGGCTGTACTTCACACCTTATTAACCCCTAATATATCATACCAAACGAAGCCTATAATATTTCAATTTTTTTAGTGATAACGGTGAATATATAATTATAATATGCTAAAAGTTAATGTTAAATCTTAAAATAAAAAATAATTAAGGCAAATGGTTACATGAAGTGGATTCACATAAATATTTAACTCCATCCAATAATTCTCTCATATCCTTAGGAGAGTCACTATTCACACTATATAATTTGTGTTTGTTTTGAGCCAAACTAAATTGAGTTAATACCGTATATCTTAATTATACCATTCCCTCTGTCCCATCTTTTTGTCTTAGTGTTGCCTCTAAAGCTTTCTAAAGTGATGTATAATATTTTTTTTTAATATTTTTTTTGTAATTTCCTTATTTACATTCAATTGATTTCCTTATTTTATATTTTCTTTTACAAGAATGAACGGAACATTGTGATGAGTGTTAAGAATGGAACGGAAAATTGTGATGAGAGTGAAGAATGGACAAAACATTGTGATGATCTGGAATAGTTTTTTTTTTTTTTAATTCCTAAACACAGGCTTTTGATGGGCCTTCACCAATTTTACTTCTTCAGGAGTTATATTGTTTGGGCCATTGGCCATATGATCTATTAATATTTAACTGGCCCAGCAATACCATTGAAGGGCCGAGTCCAAGTGTCAACTTAGTTGAACAAGAGGGGACAATATAAAATTATTCAGAATCCTCTTCTTTTCAAGATATATTGAAATAAAAAAACATCATAGGGAAAGGAAGCATGAAAAAGTTGCTACTGAGATTACATTCTTACTACTAAACCAAGATTTTCCACACTAAAGGCAGAGTGAAAATCCAAGGAAGAAGAGTTCATAACAAACTCCAGCATTTGGGGATACATCATACATGTGGGATGTTGCATATTCAGAAAATGTTCATCAACAAATTAACAGAAGATAATGTAAGGTGTAATACACACATAAATGCTTGATTTTTGTGTAGCATATTGGAGTACTACATTTTACACCTCAACAAACCAAAGTTCTAATTCTAACATACAAGTTACAACTCACCATATTAAAGCCCACCATAGAAGCAAAAAAACATATCTTTCAAAAGTTTATTGAATCACTTTGCTTACTTGCGTTGGTGGTCTGTCTCTCACCGTCTTCCGCTGCTCGTCCCTTGAAACAGCTCCCGTATCCTACCCTCAACATCCTCGACACTATACCTGATATACCTATCCGCATTCTTCCCAACATCCGAAGCGTTCTGCAATCTTCCAATGAAACTGCGATATGCAGGGATCAGAGTCCCTGAAATCGCAGCTCTTACCTCATCTCTCAACTGATCATCAAATATAACCCAAGACGACTGTATCTTGCATATATCCTCAAAGTACGAATTGAATAACCTCAGCTTTTCTTTCATATTCCTCGGTGTTCTATTAGGAGACGTTGAAGTATTATCAACCTTCAGGACACCCAAAACCTTGCTCCAAGAACTTCTTTGATAATTCACATGATACTGCCTCACTTTTGCTGAGTGTTTCCTAATCCAATCCTCACCTAAGAGCGTCCCCAGCTCATTGTCCCTCACTTTCTGCACTATATACCTCCCATTATTCATCATAAATACAGAGCACAATGCAGGATCCTTATAAATCTTTGATTTAGCCTCCAAATTACTCTCCAACAACTCCATTATCCAGGCCATTTGGACAGCTAAAGATGATGATGAGGACAATCCCTGATCATCCCCTTTTCTGTAATCCATATTGCTACCAGATGGTCCTACACCATCTTCGAAAACCTGTTCCAAGGATTGTCTTGCCCTACACGCAGCTCGAAGATAATTCATCACATATCGAGTGATTGGATGCATTCTACCCCCTGGAACAGTTTCCTTGGCGGGATCTCTACGGATCAAATTCTCTAACTCCATAAAAATACCCCTAATTGCTTCCCCTAATCTCTTCCAAATAGTTATGGCCTCAGTTCTCAATGACACACAGTATTGATCGGAAAAGACTAATTCAAATTCAGGCATTAAGTCTCTTACCGTTTCGTAGACGTCCAACACCTTGAACAACCGCTCGGGAGCTCGGCTACCTATGGCAACAGCATCTGCAAAGTTCAAGAGCTGAATTGTTGAACCCCTGCAGACCTCCATGAATGAAAGATCAGCGGCGGAAGAGAGCCCAAGGAATACGCGATCGCATAAACGTCGTTCACTCGGGAAAAGAATTCGGAGTGCTACATTAATGGCCTTCATCCATTTCTCAATTTCGTCCTCCAGCTGTGTCCACTGCATTCTGTGTACATCATCGATACTGAGCTTCTGCAATCCCAATCTGGAAAAGCTCTCCTCCAAGAACTCCCTCCGGCACGTGCTGTACGCGTGCGAGCACTCTTTCTGATACCCTGCTGCAACCATCCGCTTCGCGATGTCGTGCAGGTCGGCGATGGTCCCCGACGGAAGAGCGTCGATTACGATGTCGTAATCCGTAATCGGATGCGCCACCGGGATGAAATTCTCGTCCTCGTCGGCGAAGTCGTTGTCGTCGTCGTCGTCGTCGTCGTCGGAGAAATCGGGATGGGGGAGGGTTGACTCGGACCGAGTCAAATCGAATGATTCGGCGCCGCGTTCGACGAGGGTTCGGAACTCGTCCTCCAATCGGAACATGGACTGCTGAAGCAAATCCTCGGCCCGGTCGAGACAAGCGGAGATTTTCTTGTCGTCGGCTAACGGCGTCCAATCACGGACAGAGGCGATTAATTGATCGACGGAATCGAGAAAGGAAGCGGAATCGGCGGTGTTGGACCAAATTGGATGGTCGGCGTTGATGAAACGGGAGATCTGACGGTCGAGAGAGTTTAGGGTTTGTTCGACGCCGTCGTCGGAGAGTTTCTCGGTGAGTTTCTCCCGTAGTCGGCCATCGAAGTTTGAAAAGATCTTGAGAATATCGTCGGTCATGGTGTCGGTGTGTCCGAGAGTCTTGGCTATGTGGCGGGCGACGGCTATGAGTTTCTCCTCGCCGTTTTCCGCCATAATTGCAGTGGATCGAGCTTCCTTTAGAGAAATTATTGAGTGCCCAAAGCCTCAATCTCAGCTGGAAAATCGAAAATGGGAAGAAATGGGCATGAAACTTATCTGGCGGAAGCGCAGAAATTGAGAGAGAGGAGAGAGAGGGGGTCACGACGGAAAGTGTCGGAGAAACGCGGTTTCCATGACTATACTGAATTCCTAGACAGAAAGGTAAATTACATTTTACCCCAGTTTTATTTATTTTGCTCATTTGTATCCTCTAAAGACTAAAGTGGATAATTATTAAAATAAACGAGCTACTCGAGGGCTCGGCTCAGTTAGTGATTATTCGAGCTCGAGTTGGAGCTCGCCTTATATTTGTTTCATTAATGAGCTGAGTCAAGCTCGTTTCGATAAGGTTCAATAATAATTAATTTTATTAAAAATATTATTATTATTAATAATAGATATTATTACATTAAATTAATTAATTAAATAAGAGTTTAAGTAGGTTTGATGGGCTCGAAAACTCAATTCATTTTGTTTAACAAACCAAGCCGAGCTTAAACAGGTTATTTTGGAGTCAAGTCAAGCTCGTTTATAGGTTCATTTCCTAATCTCGCTGAATATGTGATAATTGAACTCGCCTGACTCGTTAAACTAGCATGAACCTATGTCATATAGTAATGATATAATTTTTTTATATTTAGTTACTTTTTTTAATTTAAAGTTTATTTTATATTTTTTAACATCAGTTAATTTAAAATTAAATGATTGTATTCGAATATATATAAAAATTCAGTATTATATTTTACCCATTGTTTTATACTTTAAAATTACTTATATTTTTTTTAAAAAAAAAAGGTTATTATTGATTTATTTAAAACTAAAATAATTCAATTCAAGTGCAGATGCCATGATTTATGGACGAACGTAGTATCAAATTAATTTTATTTTGGCTAATTATAGTGTGCACACTCATATATAAATATAAATAAAAATATATACAATTATGAGAAAAAATGTATACAATTTAATTGTTAGTTTTTTAATGAAAAATTGAGTGTAAAAAATATACAATTATTAAAAAAATTGTATACACTATCGAATAAAAAGTTATACACATATGAATGTTAGTTTTTTAATAAAAAATTTAGTGTGAAAAAAGTATACAACTATTACAAAACACGTATACAAAATAGAATAAAATGTATACAAATAGAATAAAAAGTCATACACATATAGGTGCACGCAATATACCTTATTTAGATTTAATTTCTTCCCTTGCTAATAAACATTTGGTTTGATATTAAGTCTTCTTTTAAAAAAAATGATTATAATAGACCGTATTATTATAATTATTTAGACTAAATCAGAGCATTCTCATTCCAAATTAAAACATTTACAACTATCACTAATTTCAAAAGGGATGGATCAAATTGGAGCAAAAGAAGCTATATTCACATCATTTTAAACCATACAATTATTTAATTTACTTTTTTAATTAGATAATACGAATATAATTAGAGCTGAGATTGAGAATATTTTCACAGTCAAATTTTAGGACAAAAATGGTTCAGAATTTAATTTTCGAAGTGTAATGATGATTACATAAGTTTATAGGGTCTGAAATGTATTTTAACAGAAAATAAAGAGAAAAGTGAAAGTTGATGGGGAAAGTAAAAGTAGCTAAAGAAACATTGATTGAGGCAAAGCAGAAACGGTGGTAAATGGTAATGTGTGGCATTTCTTATTTCTTTGTTATTATTTTATTAATAATTATAATAATTATTATTACTCCATTTATCTAGTACTCCTATTTGCTAAGAATTACACTGATTAATAATATGAAACATGAAAATGTTCTTACATGATTTCTATAAGTTAAAAAGTAATCAAATTAAACTATAAGTAAGCGTAGAAAGATTTTACACAAAAAAATTGAGTTAAAATTATAATTACAATAACCAATTATCAGAATTCATGTTTTGTCATTATTCCTAGTCAAGTAATGCAGCTTATCTTTACACATAATACAAAAGAAAGTATATAAACATAGTCATTGCCAAAATATAAATCTTGATTCTATGAAATTCAAACTCAATACCTACCCTATTTCATCAACATGCTTTATTTCACACTTCATTATTCTTAACAAATATCAATCTTATCCAATACACATAATTTAATTCGTCGCTCTTATATTATTCAAAAGTAGTAATTTGTAATAAAACACTTGTTCTAAATACTCTTATAACAGAAGATTGTAGTATTTGGGGAGATGATGTAAAAAATTTATATAAAATATTAATTTAATTTTTAATGACAAAGTCATTACCTAGAAGTGTAGAGCTCGTGATTACGATGCCACAGGTTGCACTTTTTGTCCCCTTGTAGCAAAAAAAAAAAAAAAGGGGCATTTTGGTATGCATCACAAATGAGAAAACAGAAAAGATAAAAAAGAAAAAGAAAAGGGGTTCTCATTTAAATTAAGTTTAGATTAATTAGAGTACAAGTAAATATCAAATGTTAGAAATAAAAGTGGCCCACCAAATATATTGTAATGAATGGTTGACCCACCAAACATCAATGATCATACAATAGTTTAGGTTGTGATTAAATCAAGATCGAAACTGCTGCCTAAATGACAAGCTATGAACCCCAAAAGTCAATTGTTATCACATCATTAGAATTAACCAAATTCCTCCCCACCCCCCAACACCCAAAATGCATAAATAAGTTAGTTGAACATTCAAGCAAGAGAAATGATATGATTATTGGTTGAAATATTAAATAAGCTGTCGTCAATGGGTTATCTGGTTTAAAACTATCTCATTCACAACTCAACCCAACAATATAATATACATTTCTCTCTCATTCACATACACAACCTAAAACTCAACCCAATTTCAACTTTTTTATACTCCATCAACAACCCAACCCAACCTATCTTTTTAATAAAATATTTATTTCTCTCTTCTATATATATATAAAATTATATTTTATTATTTTGAGATTTTTAATAATAATTATATTTAAAATAAATTTAAAATAAAAATAAAATGAAAAAGAGAAGAATAAGTATATAATTTTAAGATTGAGAAAAGAAATAGATTTTTATTGTGATCCAAAATATGTCAATATTACATTCTATTTGTAGAGAAAATAAAATTATGAATTTTGATTATTTTTATTTTTAGAAAATAATAATTTAAATATCATTTATTTAAAATCTAAATTTTATATAAAATAAATTAATAATAACCAATCACAATGTGACAAATGTCATATTGTGAGGTCAAAGCATGGGTTGTAGGGGTTGAGATTTGGGTTGGTCAGCTAATTATTTTGCAACCGATTGCCTTATTTCTTTTCATTTTTTATTTTTTTTATTTAATTTTATTTTGTCGCGGACGACCCATTACTTGGTCATTGATGGGTGGTCTAAGGTGTAGATAGATTTGGTCATATTAGCTTGAACTTAATTTAAAGCAATATTTAATATCCAATAAATGAAAGAGGATTAAATTTCGTACTATATATACCTAGACATGCACCAAAAAACCGGAACCGGAGATTCGAACCGGGGAACCGCCGGTTTTAACCGGAATCGGAACCGCCGGTTCCGGAACCGTAAAAAAGAAAACCAAAACCGGTAGGAGAAGGTTCGAACCGCCGGTTTTTCAAATTTTTTATTTTATTTTTTACTTTTTACGCTTAAAACCAAAAAAAAAAAATTTAAAACTAGAACCGAAACCTTCATACCCCGGTTCGGTTCCGGTTTCAAGGTAGGGGAACCGGAACCGGCAATTCCGAACCGGGGTGCATGTCTATATATACCTACTATTTGACATCCACACAAGCTGATTAATTTAAAAAGAGATTTTTAGGATATCTTTACCAAGTTGATTTAATTCAAGCACACGATTTGCATGAAAATTTCCAAATGGATTGGATTTCCATGAAAACAATTCAAAAACATCAGAGCTATAAAGTTCAGAATGAACCTATCCAAACTTCATCCATGAATGTGAAATCCATCTCTCTAATCGATCAATCAAAAGGCAACACAATAAAATTAAAGGAAAAGACGTACGTCATTCTGTATAAAAGGAGCAAGTGGTTCCAGCATAACGATACAATCAAAGAGGCGAGGCTGTACAAACAACCGATAATAAGACCTTACTACGAGCACAAAAAAAACTCTCTCAGTGATGTTTTATTACGAACCATTACTCCTTTTGCTAGTTCAGAGTCGAAGCATGATAGAACAGAAGAAAAAGTTCAAGAATCAATAAATTTACATGTGTCCTCTATGATCTCTCTTTCGCGGATTTGTTTGTCTCCTCTGCCACTTTAGCCCATTCGTTTCCAATTTTTTCACTATATGCAACCTGTAATATCGGTGACAAAAAGAAAAGCCAATGTCCCCGTGTTGAGGGTATCATCATCAAATTTGCAGAACTTATATTATGCATAATAATTTCGTGGGTGTTTATATCACTTGAATTTTTGCAATATTACTGACTTCCAGAAAAGAAAATAAACTGCATAAACGAAATTGGTGTTGATCCCATAAATTGTTGGAATGAAGGTGAGGTAGTTATTTAGAAATCAGAAAAACCGAGCCACATTAGCATTATCATCCAAGATTTCGTAGAAGTACCTGATTAACAACAAATCCTTTCAACATCTTAACAAAGTCCTCTTTTCTTTCTTCATCCAGCCTTTGGATTTCACTCTTGTTATTTTCCTGCAATCACACCAGCAACTTTTTTTCATATAGGTAAATATCAATCAATTGAACATGAAAAGGCATCATTACTTTGCTTGCATATTGATATTCTCTAAGTAAAGTATTCTCTCAAAAAGCTGAATATTTTTTCTAGACTGGTATCATAAAGTTGGCGTCTGCATAAAAAAATAATCAAAGACAAGCAACTGCCTGGAAAAACGATATAACAAGGTTTTTTGTAGGCATATTCCAACCTTCACACTAGGTTACTGTTATGATGCACCAAAATCAGATCAATAAAGCAGGACCCTTGACCAAACAATGTAGCATAAAAAAAGATCTCTTCCGACACAAATAATCTCTATCTAACACATAATTGAGCTGTAAATATTTTCTAAACAAACTAGGCAACAGAGAAGATTTGAATTGCAACAGAGGCCATAATTGTAAACGAACAATATGTAAAATAATGTTACTGAACAGCATATACTATCTTATATCCGCTTCCCCATATTCTGTCTAATTGCTTGATGACTTATAATTCATTATAGTTTTCAATAAGAAATTAGTTATAACAAACTACTAGCACTACTGTTTTATGTATACAAAAAATATTGCATGACCATCTCACCAAACTACTTTCAATTAAAAAGTAACACTCATAGTTGTCAGAGCCAAGAGGCCCACAAAGGCGCAAGGGCCCTATCGCGGCCAAAAGCGTGCCTCTTGTACAACCTACCCTAGGTTTTTCTACAAGCAATATACACAAGTACATCCTAATACATAATTACCTAACCAAAATAAAAGTAAAAGCCACATAATATCACATAGTAACTCATAAATTACATAATAACACATTGAACATCCACACATAATCTTCAAAGTTGTGGGTGGCTGCTGTTGGTTGAAGGGTCAAGGATATGTTGTCTTTGAAACCATAGCTCAAATGTCAACTTAAACCCTAGCAAAAAGTAAACCTCTTCACCCAAGACTAATTCTTTAAAATGTTCAGAAAAAATAAAGAAATATCACAAATGTACCAGATGTGCATCTGAGGTGATGGAAGGAAGCGAACATCACCTGAAATAGGAATGAATAGGCGCTAGAGCTTGAGCCCCTCCAAAGCACACCTCTAATAACTATGCTTTAGGAGGAAATACATGATACATTTACACGATTTTGAAAAAGTATCACTTTTCTCATAAGCACACAAGTCAAATTGCACAAAGAAGTGTCAGCCCTTGCAGACTCTAAATCTTAGGAATTTGCAGACATGATAGTCTCTCATAATGTGTTTCACAATCTTAATCTCTTTATATAGCATGAAACCATAATTTGTTGCATGAGGATATATGGATTAAGAACAACATTATGTAGCATCCAATCCGGCATTTCAGGTTTCTTGAAATAGTTTAAAAGCATATTCTGCAGTAGACATGCACATTTTAACCGGAACCGGCGGTTCCGGAACCGGCCAAAACGGAACCGAAACCGGATATATTCCGGTTCGGTTCCGGTTCCTCATTTTGTGAAACCGGAACCGGCGGTTCCGGTTCCAAACCGCCGGTTTTTCCAATTTTTCCTTTTTTTTTTTACTTTTAAAGGTTAAAATAAAAAAAATAAAAAATAAAAAAAAAAAAAAAGAGAAAACCGGAACCGAAACCGGCCTACCCTCGGTTCGGTTCCGGTTCCATTTTTCCTAAAACCGGAACCGGCGGTTCCGAACTGCTGTGCATGTCTATTCTGCAGTATCAACCAAGCCAACAACAAAAGGATAGAGCTTAAAGAACTACAGGTTTCTTACTTTTATGAATAACTGAATGTCTAAATGGTCTTCAGGAGGAAATATTAATCATGAGAAGGAGATATAACATAATGTTGTGCCAAAAAAAAGTTCCACACATAGTAAAGTGACACTGACCCAATAATATTGCCCGCAAAACAATAAACGACAAAAAATGGTAAATCATGTGTTTAAATTGGAAATGCTGCTACAACCGAACACAAAGAGCCTGTTATTGAACAAATGATAATATAAATAAACAAAGCCAGGACAATTAAGTATCAAAAGCCGCACTCTCTCATCAATAGTTCCATACCAAGGATAATGACACATCAATGCATTATCGTATTTACAGGAAATCATCAGGATAACAACAAAGAGCTAACTAAAACTCAAGATTCTTAAGTCCTTGGAAAAATCAAGCAAAGCAACCAAAAAGTATTGTTGGTCAACCCAAAGTCCAAACAGAAAAATCTCATCCAAAAATATCCATATCCTTGTGAATGTTTATAGAGTAAAACTAAAAAGAATTTGGTCTGAAATTTTGTCAGGAAAAACAAGATTATACCTTAATTCTTTCATATTCTTTGATTGCACAGCTCTTAGCATCCTCTGTTACCCTAATTGCATCTTTTAGGTCCTCTAACTTGCGGAACCTTGACTTGTCACCACCAAAAATTTTAGATGAAGCAGCTTCAAGTTTATCAGCTCTTGAATGTAAGGAAGATAACTCAGAAATAAGAGTTTGCAAAGTTAATAAAGCACTAGAACGATCAGAGAATGCACTGTGTACAGCTAACATCATCCCCATATGTTCGTGCAATGAATCCTGCAATACATATTAGACCTCAGAAAATTAAACCCTAATTATTAATGGAAGGATGTAGAAAGAAAATTAAACTCTTATATTAACGATGCGAACAACTAACTACAAGGTATCACTTAATTTGATTTCGTTTCTCAGTTTGTGGAATTGAACAATGAAGAACAGAATCTCTAAATGGATAGTTGCTGTTAGGGATCGGCAGGGTAGTAATCAGCAAAATAAAGACCAAAACACCCTTAAAACATATGCGCCAGTGGAAAAAGGACAGTCTTTTCAACTAATCACCATAACAAGAATGCAACACTTACAAAATGCTTAACGGTTTGAGCATTTAATTCACGATATAATCTGCTTGCTTTGACAGCTGCAGTAGCCACGAGTTTCATGTCCGCAGACCTCACTCTTTGAGTGTTCGTTGTTGCCTGCTCATTCTCAAACTTTGTCAATTTGATAAAAGCTAAGCCTAATTCTCCCATTATCTCCCCCATATCTTGCTGTGCTTTCACCAGTGATTCTGCCTACAAGTTCAGAATACAAAAAATGAGAGAAATGATGTCAAAGTATGGCGTTCAAAGCTGAAATTGCGCATTAATAGAACTGGAAACAGGACATCGTGTGTGTTAAACCTGCTTTGATGCATTTGTAAGATGCTGCTCAAGCTCCCACAACTTCTCCTTTTTCTCCAAGAACTCCTTATCCTCCTCCTCCACAGATTGCCTCGCATTGCCCCAATCATTCACAACAGATTGCTTCAATTCCTTAAAGAACCTTAGAATATCCCTCCCACCTTTAGCTGAGTGCACCACATCCTGAGGCTCAATCACAGTACTTGACTCCCCCATAAGCTGCTTCGGAAGCCTCACAGCCCCATCAAGCATCCTAGATGCCACATCAATGCTCGTGGGCAGTGGCATTCTCCCATTCACAGTCAAAAACACCCTCAACTCGTCGCTTTTCTTGATTAAAGGATGCCTTGCTAACCTCCTCAGGTACTTCTCCAGCTCCACTCTCCTCTGCTCCACAAAATCCTGCTTCTGCATCACCTGACTCTCAACTAAACTTTTATCTGGCCGTGGTGGAATAAAAAAACCCCTGTAAGCTTCACTCAGTCGATCTGAAAGAGTGACAACATCTTTAAATCGCCTACGTACGCTAAAATCCGACCCTCCGTAGTCTGAAATGTCTGTACTCGTGTCAATCTGATAGCTGATATAAGTATTGCCTCCCGGAACAATTGAACTCGAAGACTCAACCTCCTTCTGCGGATTCAAAACGTTAATTCTTAAATACTCTGAGCTGGAAGACTGAGATCCAGGCGACGAAACCGTCACGTCATCGATGATCACTCCGTTTCCGTTATTTTCCGGTAACCTGTCGTGGAAGGGGCTGGACATGACGTCAGCATAGGAAGGCGAGTCCCGAGATGAATGGGGGAAGAGAAGGGGATCGGAGACTGTGGGTGTGGATGAGATTGACGGCGACGGAAGAAGGGGGTGCTCAGAGGAGGAGGAGGCGAGGGTTGTCATGGCGCTGCGGTAATTGGAGTAGGACTTGGAGGTAGAAACTTCACCGTTGAAGGGATTGTCGTCGAGGGTTAGGGTTTGCATTTGATCTGTACTGGAAAGGGGGTGCAAAATTTCTTCATCTTCACCATTCACTATGACTTGAAGATTGGGCTTCTCTGAATCCATCATTTTCTCTGAATTAGCAATTAGGGTTTGGATCAAAGAGAAGCAGTGCAATCGACGGAGAAGAAAGAGATATTCTGATTCACAATCACTGATGAACCTTTGTTTTGCTTCCAAGTTCCATGTTTAATTCTTGATCTAATAATTAAAATGTAGAAATAAGTAAGTACTATTTAAAAGCATATAAAAGCATGAGTGATTTTTTTTTTTAATCATGTTGATAATGAGTTTGTTTCTGTTCTAGATTTTTTTTTTAATGAAATATGAATTATATTAATATTTGAATAAAAAAATTATATTTTATTTTTAAATAAGCAGTGCTTCCTATGTCCATAAAACGCTTTCATGTTTACTCTTTCACGTTGTTTAATAAAAATTTCACTTTTTCACTATTTTTGTTAACTTTATAGGGTATTGTAGTATTTTTATGTAATAATAAAAAGTATATAAAGTAATAATATGTGTGTGAAAAAATAGTGGCAAATTTGAAATTATACTAATTTTCAGGGTTGTTAGATAAAATGATTTTTTTAGATGTGAAGGATTTTGTGGGACAAATAAATAAGAAAAGTATGAAGGGTTTCGTGTAACTTAGGATGTAATATCTATATATATATATATATATATATATATATATATATATATATATATATTTTATATAATAATAATTGGTATTACATATCAATAGAGATGATAGTAATAAAGTATGTATATATATATGTACTATTTATATATTATTATATAATTAGACACGTTTTTTTTAGTAGTACAATATTATATATATTATTCTTAGTTGCACAAATCCTAGCTGTACACGTTTTTCGGATAAGGCTTTAGTATAAATCACTGTTCAAATCTTGGCTATCAAGATTAATCTTTTATATATATATATATATACACACATGTGCTTAATAAGTTGGGGAAATTGGAGAGAAATAAAAAGGTAAGTCATCTTTCATTTACTACATGTAAATTTGCTTAGTTGGAATAGATATATGTATATACGAATATATATGATTGCTTAATGTATATTTTTTAATTTTAAATGGGATATTTTAATTTAGAGTGACCACAGATTTTGAGTATCTTGTTGTTAAGTTTAATTGGATGGATTTTTTTTCTAAACTGGAATTTTGTTATTTGTGGGTATACTTATTAGTCAAATAGCTGTGTATTCTTGTGGCTCGTAGCCATCATCTATAGTTTAAAAAAAAAAATATATATATATATATATATATATATATATATATATATTCGAAATTTAATATTGAGTTTCGAAACAAGAATTTCACGTTTGCAGATGGGTACGTGTGTATTAATCATACATATTTATTCATCTATCTATTTATCTTGTTTATTTTTTTATTTTATTTATTTAATATATATATATATATATATATGAAGGGTATGAATTGAAAATTTTGATTAATACTGATCATCTATAGCATCCAACGTAATCAATTATTTAATTTAACTTTTTATGTTATTTAGTATTTTATTTATTATTTATTAGTTAACTTATTTTATTTTATTAATATAATTCCTTTTCTATATTAATTATAATTTACCATTATTATCATTATTATTATTTTATTTACTTATTATTTGTTTTATTTCATTTCATTCTATTTTATTATTTATTTATTTAATATTTATTTATTTATTTAATTTAACCTTTTATATTAAATATTAATATAATTTTGTCACTATTATTAATTTAGATGTAGAATCTTTATTTTATATCCATTTTTTTCTATAAACATTAATGTCATTTGAATTTATATTTTTAATGTTATAACTTATTATTAAATTAGAAGACTATAATTGTTAAATTATTTTTAGAAATTAGTTTTAATAATAGGTATTATTATTAGAAGTAAAACTCAGTTTAGTATACCTTTGCAGGCATACCTGAGACTCACGAGCAAGCCTAGTCCACTTTACACGTTTTCAATAAGTTTAAGGTGGGGGTAACTTTCACTCTTTACCGAGTGCTACATTTTATGTCATGATTGCTATGTTAAGATGTGATATGTGTTACTTATATGTCATGTTATGTGTCATGTGTGCTTTTAGTTCGATGACAAATATTTTCTACTAACACTTGTACGGGGTGACGACTCGGTGCACATATACCAACTAACACAAGTTACTGACTACGTCGGTTCAGTACTAAAATATATTTCAAGTATGCTAATATTGTACTGGGGTGACGGCCTGGTGCACATATACCAACTAACACAAGTTATCGAATGACGATTCGGTCTAAAATATTTTTATTGAGTTATCGAACGTCAATGTGTAAATTATTTTATTAAATGGCATATGTTATATTTTATGGTATATTTGACATGCATATTTATTTTTAACTGTGCAATCATTTAAGTTAATCCACTGAGTGTATTTCAGACACTCACCCCTTATCGATTTTCAGAACAAGGTTTAGAAGATGGAGAGGCCCCTGCAGATGTCCCAAGCCCTTAAGAAGACTTTATATTATGACTTACATATTATTATCATGTTAGAACTTTATTTCAGATACATGATCTGAACGAACTTATTTTGGATATTTTACTCTACTCGGGTGAGTAGACATTAATATGTAATAATCTCTATACACCTTTTACTTTAATATACTATCGCTTTGGGGATTTTTTTTATTATTCCGCTGTGCATTCTCGACCCCTCTATTATTATATTGGGAAATTTATATCTAGTAGCGTCCCAATCCCATAGCGTAAACCGGGGCGTTACAGCATGGTATCAGAGCGGTCTATCTAAGACTTGCTTAAGTACCTAACTTAGAATTTTATGCCGACCCTAGGATTGACTATTTTATGACTACGCTATAATTACACTTTAGGATTTTATGTGTGATTATTTTAATTCTTAAATATTTTAAATTCTTTATTGACCTTAGAGTAAATTTAAATTGTGTTAATCAGATGGAAGCAGCTATTGCTCACATTAACGTTGTTAGAGCCCAACGAGCCGCCCTTCGTGGCAGGACTGAGATTGATGATTTAGGCACTCATTTCGTCTTAATACTCATCATTCATCATGAGAATTTTCATGGAGCTCGAAGGGTGACGGAGGTGCAGTACTGCTTCATCCTCATTCATACCTTGCCCGGCGTGTGGGCTAGATTGCTCGGCAGATTTACTTTGAGATGTTCGTGGCTCCTCCAGGGCACGAGCTGAATTATGTGGCTTTTAATGTATGTTTGTACCACACATGGGCCCTTAGAGACCAGGCACCTCTTCCCCCTATCGGATTCCTGGGTGTGCCGATGATGCATTTCCCGATGGCTGTACCAGTGGATCCTGTTGAGGTGTTTGTTGATATACCTGGTGATTTCGAGGTTGATGGGGATATTGCTGATGGAGTGGTGGAGGATTAGGACACTCTAGTGTTCAGCCTAACTCAGACTTATTAAAATTTTGCTATAGTTAGTAGCGACACGTTCCAATAGATGGAACTTTTTTTACCCATAATTGGGTGATGTATATAGGTAACCTAGATGTCGTACTAAATAGGCTTTCTTGACAGTATTCTAGGCTAAGAATAACTTTTAGATGCATATATATACTTAATTATATGTGTGTTTATATATCTTATTCATTGTATTTTAATGATATACCAGCATATAATAATGATGAGTATAAAAATTTTGAACAGCTCATGAGTTGAAGGAGACCACAAAACCTACCTATAAATGAAAATCTTGAAAACGTTTATGGCGATCCAGGAGATGATTTAGTGACAATCCTTCGGGGTTTGGCTCAACAATTTCAAGCAAACTCTGCACGACCACCACCACCAGAACCTGTTCCTAGAAATGAACCAGCCTTGGTAATTGAACAATTTCGATGTTTCAATCCACCAACATTCAATGGAACGGAGGACCCTGCGGAAGCTGAAAAATGATTGAGGTCGTTGGATAAAATTTTCACCTATATCGATTGCACTGATGCACAGAAGATTTCGTGTGCTGTTTTCCAGTTTGTGGGTGAAGCTAATTTCTGGTGGGAGGCTTACGGACGTACCAAAACGCCCGAACAGAAGGCAAGAATGACATGGGAAGACTTCAAGGATATGATCATCCAAAACTACATGCCTCAATCGTACCGAGATGAAAAAGAAAATGAATTTCTGTACTTGAAACAAGGAACAATGAGTGCTCTTGAGTATGAAAAAGAATTCAATTTACTCTCCAGATTTGCCACACATCTTGTCAATACGGAGGAGAAGAAAGCTAGACGATTTGAAAAGGGATTGCGATCTGAGATCAGTACTATCTTGGCTGGTCAAGGAACGATGATTTTTGCAGAAGCATTTTCCAGAGCTCAAGAAATTGAGTCTCGATAGAAGAACAACAGTAACCAGAACAAGAAGGCAATTGAGATACCTGCAAAGCGCAAATGGAGAGGACCGATGATTGGAAAGGGAAACCCTACAATTCAAAACAAGCAAATAAAAATCGGAGGAGGATCGGGACCAAAGCTATTCGGAACGAATTCTCCCTGCCCGAAATGTGGAAAGAATCATCTTGGAGCATGCTTGTATGGAACCGGAATATGTTATCGATGCCGCCAACCAGGACACACCATACTAGAATGCCCAAAGTCTAAAGCAGCAGGAGTACCGAGTGCTAGTCCAGCACATGCATATGCTACGACACAGCAAGAAGCTGAGGATAAACCAGAAACAATGGCAGGTATGCTATCAGTATTTGGCACTTCTGCTCTTATACTTTTTGATACGGGAGCCACTCATTCATTCATATCTGCTAAGATGTATAAGAAAGTAGAAAATAATTGTGAAGAGTTTGGCAAATCAACTCTTGAGGTTAGTATACCTTCGGGTAACTCCATTCGAACCATGAAGCTGTGCAAGAATGTGAAGATAGAGATAAATGACAGAGTCCTACTTGCAGACCTCCACGTAATTGATATGAAAGATTTTGATGTAATTTTAGGAATGGATTGGCTTAGAGCTAATCATGCAGTGATAAGATGTCGTGAAAAAGAAGTACAGTTTCAACTCCCATGAGATAAGAAGTTTACATTTCACGGGGCAAAAGCTGGAGAAGTATCGCGAGTTATATCTGCAATTAAAGCAATTAAAATGATGAAAAAAGATGGATGTCAAGCATTCTTAGTGAGTATTGTGGAAAGTGAAGGTGGAAAGATGAGCATAAATGATGTTCCTATTGTACGGGAATACGAGGATGTATTTCCAGAGGACTTACCAGGATTACCACCTGAAAGACAAGTGGAATTCACAATCGATCTAGTACCGGGAGCATCACCAGTCTCAAAAGCACCTTATCGAATGGCACCAAAGGAGTTACAAGAACTGAAGATCCAATTACAAGAACTCTTGGAATTGGGTTTCATACACCCTAGTGTTTTACCCTGGGGAGCACCTGTTCTGTTCGTAAAGAAGAAAGATGGTTCGTTTAGAATGTGTATCGATTATCGAGAACTGAATAAACTTACCATCAAGAATAAATATCCCTTGCCAAGGATTAAGGATTTATTTGATCAGCTAGGCGGTGCTAGTGTGTTTTCCAAGATAGATCTGAGATCTGGATATCATCAAGTGAGAATCAAGCAGAGTGACACTTCAAAGACTGCTTTTAGAACACGTTATGGACATTATGAGTTCGTAGTAATGCCTTTTGGTCTCAGCAATGCACCAGCAATTTTTATGGATTTAATGAATCGTGTTTTCCACTCGTACTTGGATAAATTCGTGATCGTGTTCATTGATGATATATTAGTGTATTCTAGAGATCGGGAACAACATGAAGAACATCTGAGAATCGTTCTAGAGATACTGAGAAAGGAAAAGTTGTATGCCAAATTCAAGAAATGTGAGTTTTGGTTAGATAAAGTTGTCTTTCTTGGACACATCGTGTCAGCTCGAGGAATTGAGGTGGATCCGGCCAAGGTGGAAGCAGTAGAGAAATAGAAGACACCTACAAATGTGGGAGAAGTACGAAGTTTTATTGGATTGGCTGGATATTATAGAAGATTTATTGAGGGATTTTCGAAGATTGCAGGGCCCTTGACGAAATTAACTCCCAAGGAAGTTAAGTTCTGTTGGACGGAATAATGTGAAAATAGTTTCAACCTTAAACAAAAAGTAGTCACTGCACCTGTACTGACAATTCCTGATGGGACAGAAGAATTTGTCATCTATAGTGATGCTTCAAAGCAAGGATTGGGATGTGTTCTGATGCAACGTAATAAAGTAGTTGCTTATGCGTCTAGACAACTCAAGATCCATGAACAGAACTATCTAACTCATGATTTAGAATTGACAGCTGTGGTGCATGCTTTGAAAAATTGGAGACACTATCTGTATGGAGCAAAATGTCAAATTTATACGGATCACAAGAGCTTGAAGTACTTTTTCGAACAGAAGGAATTAAACATGAGGCAAAGGAGATGGTTGGAATTAGTCAAGGATTATGATTGTACAATACTGTACCATCCAGGGAAGGCAAATGTGGTAGCAGATGCTCTAAGCAGAAAAGGAAAAGGGGGATTAACATGTTATATAACAAACCAAGAATTATTGGTGGCTGAGTTTTCTCGGATGAATTTGAAAGTCGTGAGACCTCCAAGAAGCATTGAAGCAGTATTAACTGCGTTAATGGTTAAACCTTCCTTAAGAGATTGAGTCAAGAAACTTCAAGACGAAGACAGAATTCTCAGAAAAATTAAAGAACGCGTGAAGATTGGGGAAGGAAAGGAATTTGCTCTCACAGACGATGGAACACTCGTATTTGGAAAAAGATTATGTGTTCCTAAAAATGAGGATCTTATTAGAGAAATTTTAACAGAAGCTCATGGTACTCCATACACGGTACATCCAGGAGGAACCAAGATATATCAAGACTTGAAGAATGCATTTTGGTGGAGAAATATGAAGAGGGATATAGGCCTATTTATCCAAAGGTGTATGACTTGTCATCAAGTGAAAGCAGAACATCAACGACCCTCAGGACTCTTAAAGCCATTAGAAATTCCTGAGTGGAAATGGGAGCATATCATAATGGATTTCGTTACTGGTTTACCAAGATCAGTGCAAGGAAATCAAGCTATATGGGTGATAGTGGATCGTTTGACCAAGTCTGCGCATTTTCTTCCAGTGAAAATGACTCATGGAATGGATAAGCTTGCATAAATTTATCTAGAAGAAGTTGTCAGATTGCACGGCGTACAAGTTTCTATAGTTTCTGATCGAGATCCAAGATTTACATCAAAATTTTGGCACAGTTTACAAAACGCAATGGGCACGAAGCTAAAGTTTAGCACGGCGTTTCATCCGCAAACTGATGGTCAGTCTGAAAGGACTATTCAAACATTGGAAGACATGCTGAGGGCATGCGTCCTAGATTTTGGGGAAAGTTGGGAAAGATACATACCACTGATAGAATTTGCTTACAACAACAGTTTTCAAGTCACGATAGGAATGGCCCCTTACGAGGCACTTTACGGAAGGAAGTGTAGATCTCCTCTCTACGGGATGAAGTTGGTGAGAAGAAAATTTTTAGGACCAGAGATAGTAGAAAAGACAGTGGAAGCAATTGAAAAGATCAGAAGAAGAATTTTGATAGCACAAAACCGACAGAAGTCTTATGCTGATAAGAGACGCAAAGATTTGCAGTTTCAAGAAGGAGATAAAATTTTTCTTAAGGTCTCACCAATGAAAGGAATTTCTCGCTTTGGGAAGAAAGAAAAACTCAAGCCAAGATATATTGGACCTTACGAGATTTTGGAACGAATCGGCGAGTTGGCATACAGATTAGCTTTACCACCTGAGCTAGCTGGAGTGCATGATATATTTCACGTGTCCATGCTACGGAAATATGTGTTTGATCCAAGCCATGTTGTTAACCACGAGGTTATAGTAATTGATGACAACTTAGCTTACGAGGAATATCCTATAGCCATTCTAGACAGAAAAGTTCATAAGCTAAGGAATCGTGAAGTTACTTTAGTTAAAGTTCAATGGAGCCGACACAATACAGAAGAAGCGACATGGGAACGTGAAGACGACATATGAAATAAACATCCGAATCTGTTCATACTTAGTAAGTAAATTTCGAGGACGAAATTTTATTTTAGTAGGGGTGGTTGTAATATCAATATATATATATATATATAGATATATATTTATTTTATATATAATAATAATTGGTATTACATATCAATAGAGATGATAGTAATAAAGTATGTATATATATATGTACTATTTATATATTATTATATAATTAGACACGTTTTTTTTAGTAGTACAATATTATATATATTATTCTTAGTTGCACAAATCCTAGCTGTACACGTTTTTCGGATAAGGCTTTAGTATAAATCACTGTTCAAATCTTGGCTATCAAGATTAATCTTTTATATATATATATATACACACATGTGCTTAATAAGTTGGGGAAATTGGAGAGAAATAAAAAGGTAAGTCATCTTTCATTTACTACATGTAAATTTGCTTAGTTGGAATAGATATATGTATATACGAATATATATGATTGCTTAATGTATATTTTTTAATTTTAAATGGGATATTTTAATTTAGAGTGACCACAGATTTTGAGTATCTTGTTGTTAAGTTTAATTGGATGGATTTTTTTTCTAAACTGGAATTTTGTTATTTGTGGGTATACTTATTAGTCAAATAGCTGTGTATTCTTGTGGCTCGTAGCCATCATCTATAGTTAAAAAAAAAAAAAAAAAATATATATATATATATATATATATATATATATATATATATATATATTCGAAATTTAATATTGAGTTTCGAAACAAGAATTTCACGTTTGCAGATGGGTACGTGTGTATTAATCATACATATTTATTCATCTATCTATTTATCTTGTTTATTTTTTTATTTTATTTATTTAATATATATATATATATATATATATATATATATATTTATTTATGAAGGGTATGAATTGAAAATTTTGATTAATACTGATCATCTATAGCATCCAACATAATCAATTATTTAATTTAACTTTTTATGTTATTTAGTATTTTATTTATTATTTATTAGTTAACTTATTTTATTTTATTAATATAATTCCTTTTCTATATTAATTATAATTTACCATTATTATCATTATTATTATTTTATTTACTTATTATTTGTTTTATTTCATTTCATTCTATTTTATTATTTATTTATTTAATATTTAATATTTATTTATTTATTTAATTTAACCTTTTATATTAAATATTAATATAATTTTGTCACTATTATTAATTTAGATGTAGAATCTTTATTTTATATCCATTTTTTTTCTATAAACATTAATGTCATTTGAATTTATATTTCTAATGTTATAACTTATTATTAAATTAGAAGACTATAATTGTTAAATTATTTTTAGAAATTAGTTTTAATAATAGGTATTATTATTAGAAGTAAAACTCAGTTTAGTATACCTTTGCAGGCATACCTGAGACTCACGAGCAAGCCTAGTCCACTTTACACGTTTCCAATAAGTTTAAGGTGGGGGTAACTTTCATTCTTTACCGAGTGCTACATTTTATGTCATGATTGCTATGTTAAGATGTGATATGTGTTACTTATATGTCATGTTATGTGTCATGTGTGCTTTTAGTTCGATGACAAATATTTTCTACTAACACTTGTACGGGGTGACGACTCGGTGCACATATACCAACTAACACAAGTTACTGACTACGTCGGTTCAGTACTAAAATATATTTCAAGTATGCTAATATTGTACTGGGGTGACGGCCTGGTGCACATATACCAACTAACACAAGTTATCGGATGACGATTCGGTCTAAAATATTTTTATTGAGTTATCGAACGTCAATGTGTAAATTATTTTATTAAATGGCATATGTTATATTTTATGGTATATTTGGTATGCATATTTATTTTTAACTGTGCAATCATTTAAGTTAATCCACTGAGTGTATTTCAGACACTCACCCCTTATCGATTTTCAGAACAAGGTTTAGAAGATGGAGAGGCCCCTGCAGATGTCCCAAGCCCTTAAGAAGACTTTATATTATGACTTACATATTATTATCCTGTTAGAACTTTATTTCAGATACATCATCTGAACGAACTTATTTTGGATATTTTACTCTACTCGGGTGAGTAGACATTAATATGTAATAATCTCTATGCACCTTTTACTTTACTATACTATCGCTTTGGGGATTTTTTTATTATTCCGCTGTGCATTCTCGACCCCTCTATTATTATATTGGAAAATTTATATCTAGTAGCGTCCCAACCCCATAGCGTAAACCGGGGCGTTACATAGGAAGTACAAATTTTTGCCAAATTATGCGACACTTAGGTCATCTCCATCAGTTTGCACCATTTTGCAGTACATTCAGCACAAAAATTGTGTGAAAACAGTAATTCATCTCCAACAGTTTGCAATACTTTTTTCACTAAAAAAATAAAATATTCATTTAATTTTTATTTAATTTTTCCAACATATTTAAAATTGTTATACATTTATTTTGATATATTTATTTTTAATTTAAACAAAATAAATCTATATTAAATATTAAAAGATATTCTTTAATTAATAAAACACTTGAAAATTAAATTACAATATGATCAATAGCTTAAATAACTAGTCTTCTGAGTTGGAATACTCCATCCATAGATTAGATATTTTTTAATTTAGTTTTATTTTATTATTATATAAGTTTATGTTTTTTAATTTGCTTATGTAATTAATGTAATGTGTAATGTAATTTTAATTATGTAATTTTATGTAATGTGTAATGTAATTTTAATTATGGATTGTGTGATGTAATTTTATTTTTATATTTAAATATTATATTTATTTTAATTGCTTTTTTAAATATATATTTGATATATTAATATGTAATAACAATATAACACTATTAATAATAAATATTTTAACAATAAAATATTAATTAATGCAATAAAAATATAACAGAAATGCCGAGAAAATATCAATTGGTGTGAAGTATTAAACTTTTAAAAATAAATACGGTTAAAAGTGTTAATTTTATTATTATTATTATCATTTTTAAATAAGCTCTTCATCATTTTGAAAATAAAAAATAAAAAATAAAAAATAATAAATGTGATTAAAACTCACGGCAAAGCAGCACCATTTTGGTGTGGAAATCATCCTCAACACAAAAATACCGCGAGATATGGTGCACTGCTGGAGTGGATTTTTTGCAGCAAAAAGACATTTCACACCTTGCTGGAGATGCCCTTAATAGTTAAGAATACAATTTTTAGAGGCTAATTAGAGTGTGCACACAGGTGCACTCTAAGATTGGGTGCACCCATATACAAATATAACCAAAAACATATACAATTATGAGCAATAATGTATACAATTTAATTATTAGTTTTTTTAATGAAAAATTGAATGTAAAAAATATACAATTATAAAAAAAAAATATACACTATTGAATAAAAATTTATACACATATGGATATTAGTTTTTTTAATAAAAAATTTAGTGTGAAAAAAATATACAGTTATTACAAAACACGTATACAAAATAAAATAATATAAATACAAAATAGAATAAAAAGTTGCTTGCACCTGGTACACCCAATATACACTAATTTTTAGAGGTTAGATTAAAAGGTTGCGACATTTAATACTTAAATTAGATTATCATCGGTACACTAAGTACAAGCAAGTTTTATTATGCATTAATACATCATTTAAAGTGAGTACTATAAGGAATACCCATTATTATCACACAATTTAAATGTATGCCCGAAACAAATAATTATCCAATTGTGTTCTATAATGATTAATGACATGGAATTGAAGGAAAAGTAAGTTCACTAGAAGCAAATAAACATTAGAGAAAAAAATGGTATATCATTTCCAAATTTGATTCAAGTAGAAGATATGCAACACTAATATTGAAAAATAATGCTTTGCATCGAACTAATATTAAAAGACAATGTTTTGCTTAGAACAAGTATATAGTTCTTGTAAGATTGCTCTCTCACGTAACACGCCAATCATACACCGAAACTTTAATGGAAAAAGAAGGATTCCAAATTAATTAAACTCATATTTCTCCAACATTAAAGTACATATCTTATTCTCTAGTATCAACCCTAAAACTGCTCTAGCAGCAAAAATTCCATCATTCACCGTATTTCACATCCAAATATTATTAACTCGTTGATTTAGATCATATTTACGAGATCATAAGAATGATTAATTTTTTATAGTGAGCTTTTTCTCTATGTTTATTCCCATGTCCATTTACCATCCATATCTCCAAAGCTCTATCACTTAATTTTTCTTTACAAGATTCATTCAAGTTATAAAGTCTAAGACATTTTGGGGGTTTTGAAAATTGAATGAATAGTGACATACTCCTTCCGTTTCATTTCAGATGATACACTTTCCATTTTGGGCTTGCCCACAAAAGTTTGCACATTTCCATAAAAAGCAAAAAGTAAAAAACAACTACCCTTTCCCTATACACTTTATTTACAAAAAAAATCATCTCTACCTAATATATTTTGTTATTTATTTATTAAAAAAAATACCATTATATCCCTACAAGTTATCACTTCATTAATCTTCGTGTCAGAATTGGGGGTGCAATCTTTTGTGGGACAGAGAGAGTATAGAGAAAGAATAAATATTAGATGAAGAAAGATAATATATTGTTGAAAAATATAAAATTTGTGGGTGCATTTAGGAGTGGTTCGGTGTGAATTTTGAAGTGCAAAAACCGTAAATAAAGATTTGCGTAGCAACTTCTACCACCCGTGTTTCCCTAAGGGGGTGTTTGATTGGAGGATATGGGAGTAAGGAAATTGGAATTGAATGAATAAAATTGTTTGATAATGATGAATGGGTAGTGAATTGATTCCCACATTTGTTGGAATCAATCAAAGTAGCAAAAAATGGGATGAATCGAAGTCATTCCTATCAATTATCAAAGTAATACTCATTCCCATACCCATGTCTTAACCAAACACCCCTAAGAAAAAACGCATATTAGAGGGGCCATCATTAATATTCTTCTCAAAACCTAAAAAAAAATAAAAAAAACCACCAATCTACTTACACTACAGCCTTTAACCTCTATCACCTTCATTTAATAATTATGTATATTAATATATATAATTATCATTATATAATAATATTAAATTATTATCAAGTCGAACTGAGCTCAACTTAATAACATAATAAGTATTTAGACGAATTTGAACTCAAACTCGAATAGTCACAAATCGAGTCGAGGCGAGCTCGAGCTTTATCAAGACGAGTCAAGCTATCTAGCCGCTCGTTTCTTATAAACAACCCTAATAATGAGTTGTTACATTTTACATGTACCCATCTTATAAGAGAGTGTCCGTAAATTAAATAGATAGTTTTAAAATATTAGATAAATTAAATAGATAGATATAATAGTCTAAAAATTAAATTATGGCTAATTAACGAAAAATTTCGGCAACATTTATTTATTATTATTATTATTTTATGTTAAAAATTAGATAAAAATTACTAAAATTGGAAAAAAGAAAAAAAAAAGAAAAAACCAAAATTAAAATCGAATTAAATTTAAATTATTTATTCATCTATGAATTTTAATTAGGAGTTACCGCAATTGCCCCCAAATAAAACCCCACGGCGTGTAGCCCGGGGACGCCCCACTCCGCCTACTCTAGGTTAAAGATTTCTCTCACTCTGTCTCTGTTCACCTCCCCGTTTCACTCCTTGCGCTCCGTTCAATCCACAGATAAATCTGGACTAGTAAATTTTATTGTCTGAAATAACGCTGCAATTCTTGATTCGTAGAGTGTTCCAGGAATGGCTTCTAAATTCGGGTTAGCGGGCGGCATACCGGAGCGGAGGGTCCGACCGATATGGGATGCCGTTGACTCTCGACAGTTCAAGAACGCCCTCAAGCTTTCCACCACGCTTCTGACCAAATATCCCAACTCTCCTTACGCGCTGGTGTGCCCATTGTTGTTGTTGTGTGTTTTTTTTTTCTCTCTTTCTTACACAGGTTTGGTGGATGAAGCAAAAGTTCTTGTTTCTTTCGTTTAAATTGTTTTTAAAACATGGTGTAGGCGCTGAAGGCTCTGATTTTGGAAAGGATGGGCAAAAACGAGGAAGCGCTATCTGTTTGTTTAAATGCCAAGGAGATTTTATGCAGTGATAACTCCAATGTGTTTGTGGATGATCTCACTCTAAGCACTTTGCAGATTGTTTTCCAGCGGCTAGATCACTGTTAGTGCTCATTCTTCATCTATTCCTTAGTTTATTCTGTGGGTTTTGTTCTTAGACTAATCAACGCTGTCATGTGGCAGTGGATATGGCAACAAGCTGTTATGAGCACGCTTGCACAAAATATCCCAACAATTTGGAATTAATGATGGGCCTTTTCAACTGTTATGTGAGAGAATACTCATTTGTCAAGCAGCAGCAGGTTTGATTGATGCATCTCTTAATGGCCTTTGTCTGTTTTAAAGTGTAATTAAATATCACTTAACTTTTTGTAGCATTATTGTAGATAGCTATTAAAATGTACAAGACTGCCGGTGAAGAAAGGTTCTTACTTTGGGCAGTTTGCAGCATTCAGTTGCAGGTTTGGCTTCTTGCTATGTGCCTGACATCTGTACAATTGTAAAGATTTTGTCTTTAAGTCCCTAGTGCTAGAGGAAAAGATTGTGGCAACACTTCCGAAAACTAATAATAAATGTAACCCATCGATTAGTGAGTTGCATAAGCATATTTATGTTTGTTTCCATTCAATTATTCATCTTTATATTGTTTCGGAGGGCTTCTGTTTCAAATCACAATTTTAATTTGTACTCTAGACTTCTAAAGTAGTGCCCAAAGTGACTAGATAAACTATTGAAAATTGGTCTTAACTGCAATAAGAGAAATTTACTGCATATTGCACGCTAGTGATTCACCATCTGTCTAAAAATCATTGAAGCTTCATGTGCTGTGGATTTATATTAATACTGTAGTCTGTCACGGCATGTTCTGATGTGTATTCCATTGGAATTACTGAAATAATCAAAACTGGCAAAATACCAAATAAATTCATCTTTTGAAGCATGAAGTTGATCTAAGTAGCACAAATTTCTTGTATTATTTAAATAATTTTGTTAAACCTGGAGATGTAAAAGAATGAACCATTTTATTTATTGTATTATATGGTAGCAACTTCAATTGCTTACATAATGTCTTCTAACTAGTTTACGGGTAACCAATCGTGTGAGTATCTAAGTTTGTTTAAAAACTCTAACTTGTGTTGCTTGAAGTAACAATATGGAGTAACATTTATAAAATATTTCTGGTCTCTCACTTATGATTTGCAAGTTATTTAGATATAGACTGAGTCAGAGGCTTGGTGTACCATATTTTAATCCAAGTTCTCATCATGTTTCCTTTTTGCAAACTATATAACTTTTCCATGATAGTTTCTACTGTTTGCTAATTACAATTTCTTGTTTTTTGGTGTTTGAACACTGACAAAGGTATGTTGTGGCAATGGAGGGGAAAAGCTTTACCTCTTAGCTGAAGGGTTGCTGAAGAAACATATAGCATCCCATGGTTTGCATGAGCCAGAAGGTTCTTCTTCTTTTTCTTCTGACTGTTTTCTGTAGGTATCTAAAGGAGATGGGTTTTATATATTTTAGGATAATTTAGTTACTGAAGCAACTGTTTGTTTCCCAATGCAGCTCTTAGTGTTTATGTCTCTCTGTTGGAGCAGCAATGCAAGTATGCTGATGCGTTAGAGATTCTTTCTGGAAATTTAGGATCTCTTATGATGATTGAAGTAGACAAACTTCGACTACAGGTACTTTGTAGAATATTCTCCTGCAGTAATAGTCTCAATAGCAGCATAATTTTGTTGTCAAATTTTGTGGTGGTGTTATGTAATTCAGCTTTAGGTATTTTTTGCCTGGGACAAGTAATTATATATGATTTAAAGACTAAATGGATCTTTATTAATACAAAACTGAAGTTATGGTGAACTTTGGGCCTTAAGACCAGAATTTGCTTATAAAATCACTTACAAATTTTCAGGTTTTATTTGGTTATTATTGCCAAAGTTCCTTATAACAATCTAACATTTCGAAATTTGGATATAACATCATTTGGAATCTTCTAGTGTTTGCTTATGTGGACTCTGGAATACTAACTCTGTTGTCGCCTCATCTATAGTAATGTTAATTTTTTTTTTTTTTTTTTTTGTCATTTACAATTTTATCTTTCTTACTTTTTTATGCAAGATTTCTTAACAAGTTGCACCAATCTGTTACATGCATAATGAATTGATAGTAAACATCACATTTAAAAAAAAAATTATTGATTTTCTCTGTAAAGTTGGTGAGATTGTTGTAAAATCTTCTTTGCAGCAGGATTCTGGTTGGAATCTTTTCCACGATAATTGTAAAATAGCTCCAGCAAGTTGACAAAGGGTCTGTTTAATTCACTTGGTGGATCACTGTTATTGGTTGTAGCATGCAGCATTTCTGTTTCTTAATTATTGCTCATCTGGAGTTATATCATTCATTGCACTTTCCTATTGTTTAAGCTCCATTTATGGGAGCTTAGTTGGCTCTCTCTATGGATTAATTTTCTAAATTCCTTTTTGTGGGGGCAAATTGCTCCAATGTGAGCTGATATTGTAAATGTTCTTGTTATCCAACAAATTGAATTCTTGAGTTCGCCTTCCTTGCTATTTCTCGAAAAAGTTAATTCTGTCTCTTCTATTTTTCTGTATCTGGTAGTTTCTGTTTGTCTTTATTTAAGCTTGCTCCTGTAACTTTAAGTTGACAGGGAAGGCTCCTTGCTAGGGCAGGAGACTATGCTGCCGCAGCTGATGTGTTTCAGAAAGTTTTAGAACTATGGTAAGCTTTTATTTTTAATCTAACGAACTAATTTTATTGCATGTCAGATGTTGTTTAAATGTATATAATCTATTTTCCCAGAAGAAGCTTGTTAGAAGTTATTTATGTTTGAGTCTACATTTCAGATATTACATAGTACTCCATTACTTGAAGGCAACAATACTTTACCCTTTTGTTTTTAAAGATTAATTATTAGAGTTTCTTGTTATTTCTTTCAGTAAAGTCAAGGAACGAGAGTTGAGTTCTCCGCCTTTTTGAAAAGTACATTCGGTATTATTTGCTTAGTTTTCTACTCTCCAGTTCCTCGATGATATATTAAAATACTAAGGGAATAGCGTATAATTGCAGTCTAGCAGAAGAAATCCACATGAATAGTTTCCTCGTCATCCAATGTTAGCCATATTTTTCATATAATGTTTCTCTCTTTCATTTCTTTTGGCCTATTCCCCAGTCTAGCAGAAGAAATCCACCTGATATTCAAATTGAAGATAACCAAGCTCAGAATTGATCCTAATGACCTTAATTTCTCCTGACGTGTCTTTATTGATTTTTCACATATTTGGTTTACTTTCTTTGGTTTGTAGTCCTGATGATTGGGAGTGTTTCCTGCAATTCCTTGGTTGTCTGCTGGAGGATGATGGTGTCTTGGACAAAGATACTGATCCAGTTCATGCACAAAAATCTTTTGACTGCAAGAATTTGCGTATAACCGAAGAACTTGTAAATTCTAGGAGTTCCCTCTTAAGGTATGTCATACTATGTTTCTGCAGTAAATGTGATTAATTTTTTTATTTTTCTATGCAGTTTACTTCACGTATGTCGAAAGCCGTAGGCTTTGTTCAGAAATTAATGGATGCCAATAATAATTCTGAAAGATGTCCATACCTGGCGCATCTAGAAATTGAGAGATGTAAGGTTTTGTTTGGGAAAGGTGATGCTGATAAATTGTTTGAGGATCTGATGCAATATTTTATCAGGTAAAATGTTTTCATTTTAGTCTGAAAGATGTCCATAACTGGAACTTTTAAAGCTCCATTGTGGCTTGCATATCTTAGTCTGTCTTTCCACTTTCATGCTTCACATTTTTCTTTCAGACGTTTCATCTCAAAATTGGTATGAGGTTCATGATTCATTACCAGCTGGAAATAAGAGTTTTAATATCTCAAAAGAGCCCTTCTCCGATTAAAATTATTTTATTCATGTATAATGTGGCATAAGACACTGATATGAGTTAACCTGCACGGCATTTTCTCTCCTTTTTTTCTTTTTGTTGGTGATTTGAACATCATTTTTATTGAATATCAACATTTGTAATAAAATAGGTCTTGGAAAAATTCTCACATAATATTTGTAGTTGTAATAAATATGAGTATTTATGATCGGTGTAGTATTTATAATAAATAATTTAAAAAAAAACATATAATATTTTAGTTACATGTATATTTTCCTCTAATTATTTTGTTTAAAATTTATAATGGTTCATCAAATGGAATCATGCTTGGGTTTACCAAATTGCAACACGCTAGAATGATTGGTGACCTGCATATTCAACGTTGATGTATACATAAGATGTATTGACAATTCCATCTTTTCTTTAATAATCATACCACTGACTGCATTATTCTTTATGGACAGGTTTGGTCACTTGGCCTGTTTCACTTCAGATGTTAAAATGTATCTTCAAGTTCTCGATAAAAATAAGAAGAGTGAGTTTTTGAAGAAACTATTGAAGGAATGTGATGCAAACACTAGCATGCCAACTAAAGCTCTTGGGCAGTCCATAACTGTATTTAAAGTCCAGAACTTAATTGGTGATGTATTTGCTCTACCAGTGGATGGTATGCTTATGCCATTTTATTTGATAAGTATATCTTGTCAAATGTTTATTATCTATTGAACTTGTATTTCTTTTTACCAATTTGATCATAATGTCATTGTTTTAACTAGTACGAAATGTTATATTGTGGAACTTATTTGGATGAAGCTTATTAATTTTGTAGAAGTGTCCAGAAAATGGCCTTTGTCTGGTCAAGTTTTCAGTAACTTCTCCGTATTGGTTTTGATAGTCCATACTCTATTTAGGATGCTAAATACTTGTAGTTATGTTTAGTTTGACTTTATGGTAGCAGCTAGATGTAATAACAAGTTGTTTAGCCATTTGGTGGTAATTAACTTTTTATTTTGCATTTATTTTAAAGAACTCGAGGATATAGCTGTGAGGATGACAGAAATGTTTTGTAAGAACCTTCCTCTCTCAAAAGATTTGGATGCTCAGGAAAGTATGCATGGTGAAGAGCTATTGTCAATGGCATCCAATATTTTGGTTCAGGTACTAGTTCACTAAATATATTCATTCTCTCATTTACATGCTATATTTGCAATCTGTTAGAAATTGTTATGTATGTGGCTGAGAAAACTAGCTGGAGAACTGTGTTTTCACATTCGATATAGAATGGTTGTCTGTTGAGGCGAACCATTTTTTTTTGTCTTGATTTGTTTATTTAGTGAGAACTTTTCCCTGATTGTTTATCTTGATCCCCATTATGGCTTTTTCACGTGCTTTATCTCCAAAGATATGGCACAATATCAGTGATGCTAATACTTTGATGTATTATATTCTCCTCTTGTAATGATTTGATTTCAGTTTTCCATTTTTGTAATAAAATTTATGTTGTTTCAACTGCAATGTTTTATCTTTTGTCTAAGCTTTTCTGGCGCACAAGGGATCTTGGCTATTTGGTGGAGTCAGTTATGATTCTGGAGTTTGGTTTGTCTATCCGAAGGTTAGAAAATTAATTTTGCTTATTTATGTTCTGAATACTTGCGTGACATTCCTTACTCTGTTGATGAGTATCAGAGCATGTAAGGTATTCTCGGTCTTTTTGACATTTCTTTTGGGATATATTAAGAAGCAATTGGATGATTAAATTTATGTCTCTTCTAATAATATACTCAAGTAAATTTAAATATTGTCGTGAAAAATTTTCAAAGGTTCATACAGACATTAAAAACTGTGCAAATATGCATATTATAATACACGACATTTAAAATATCGAAATACTGTGTATATTGGCAGATATGTGTCGCAGTACAAGATTTTACTGGTGCATCTTTATTCTTATTGGAGCTCCCTTCCATTAGCTTATGAATGGTATGCCAATAGTTCTGCATAATCAAATTTCCTCCCACCCTTCAGTTTTAACTCAATTCTTCTTTGTTACTGTATAATTTTGGTTGTTTCCCCGGGCCATTTGTTATTTTATTATTGAGTTATTTTTCTACAATCCTGGTTTTGAGTAACTTTCTTTTTGTGTAGTTATAAATCCTTGGATGTGAAGAATATTTTGTTGGAGACAGTATATAACCAAATCTTACCACAGATGTTAGCATCTCCCCTATGGACAGATTTAGATAGTCTCTTGAGGGAGTATTTAAAGTTCATGGATGATCATTTCCGAGAATCTGCAGATCTTACCTTCCTTGCATATCGCCATAGGAACTACTCAAAAGTAAGTTGGAAGCTCCTAAAATTATTTTATTATAATTAAACATTTTGTACTTTATCGAGTGGCTTTGTGTCTTTCTTAAGTATGATAATGCTTAAGACTGATGCAGTTGGTCTTTGAACTCATTTATTCTATGCCAAAAAAGTACAGTGACACTCTTGTATTTTCATTTTATGATCTGTCTGGAATTTACATGCCCTGCTTAAAGCAACAAATAAAGAGACTTACTAGGGTGCAATATATGTACCTGGGAGTAATATATATATATGTATGTATATTTAATTTTAAAAAAAATTAAATTTATTTATGAACTTTTATCGTTAATTTATGTATATATATATATATATATATATATATATATTTAATTTAAAAAAATTAAAACATTTTTATTTATGAAATTTTATCGTTAATTAAAAAAAAACATATATATATATATATATATGTATATTTAATTTTTAAAAAAATTAAATTTATTTATGAACTTTTATCGTTAATTTAAAAAAAATAAAAATTCTTATATAAAAATAAAAATTCATTTTTTTTAGACCACCCCCTTATAGGATGGGATGTAATCATTCTTAAAAATAAAATGACTACTTATTACCTGTAATGCAAGTTAGAATTCTGTGGGCGCACTAGTCTATCAGGTGCACCACAGAATCGCCCAAAAATTAAAGGCTCTTTGGTTATATTTGACTCTATCTCATGTTCTGTTGAGGCCAATGTTGGTATGTTCTTATGTAAGGTCTACCTCCTATAATTCTATAGAAATGTAAGGATAATTTTCTGGATTTAAAATTTTTGTATAGAAGAGCAAACAGTGACAAATAGTTGGTAAAGAAACATCTAAATACCATGAAGATCTCCATCTAAGTTACATCATCTACAGTTTGCAGATAATGACCACGTGTGATAAATGTTCAATATGCAGGAATATAACTTAGACCTAGAATAATTGAATCTAATTTAACCTATTGGCACCTTTATCACTTAAATAATGACTGTGAGGTAATTTCTTCTTAATAAATGTAATTATTGAAATAGTTCATTCTTTGACCAAAAATTTAAGCTACTGATTTGAATATGCTATGTGAAAGCTATTTGTAATAATCTTTTTTATTGTCTTAGGTAATTGAATTTGTTCAATTTAAGGAAAGATTGCAACGTTCTAGCCAATATTTAATGGCGAAGATTGAATTACCCATTCTACAGCTAAAGCAGAACTCAAATAATATTGATGAGGAGCAGGTATGTTCTGCATCTTGATTTTCCATTTCTTATTGACAACATTATTATATAAACTCATTTTTTAGAATAGATGTCCTCTAAACAAAAATTGCATTCCTCAGTCCATTTTGGAGAGTTTGAGATGTGGAACTCACTTCATTGAGCTCTCAAATGAAATCAGAAGCAAGTCATTGACCTTTAATGAAGACTTGAATTTACGACCCTGGTGGACGCCAACTACTGATAAAAATTATCTCTTGGGTTAGTGCATTCCCTTCACATTGCATCTGTGTATGTAATATGTTGCCCAAAGATCCAATCCTGCTATGGGTCTTCAACGATATATTTCTAATTCCTGTTGGTTCTTATTGAACAACCCTGACCCATCTTATTGAAAAGCTGACATGATGCTTATTCATTTTAGTAGATTTTAGTTTATAATATCATCTAATGAAAAATTTTAATGTCTCCAGGGCCCTTTGAAGGACCGTCATATTGTCCTAGTCAAAACATGGTATGAATATTCAACTGTTAACTTTTAAGCCTAGCTTGGATTTCATACATTCCTGTGGTGAGGGTTGCAAATATGTACATTTAGAATGGCTGAAGAAGAGTAAACATTAGAAGATATGTTGTATTGGTTTTTGAATTATGCGATAATCACAAAACTTGCGTTAAGGTTTTACCTATTAAAGAAAAAACTTAATACTATCTTTTACTGGTAACTTGATGATTAGCAATTGGTGAGTCCACATTCTGTAGTATGTACACTAAACCTGGCTATTCGTCAAGCATTTCTAGTGACCAATTTGGTCAAGTTGACAGGGATTCAACTATATCTGAAGTTTTTCTTAGTACAAAATTTCCTCCAGTCAGGTAAACTATGTTTTATCATGCGATATTTGGACTTTGATGTTATCCATGACCTCTAATTTTCATATATCCAATAATCCATGACCAGTGTTGAGGGCTCGTGAAGGCATATTGGATATGAATCCTTGACGTGATTTAAATATTAAACTTTGTTGTATTTTGCTCCATCTTTTCTCGAATACTATTTGAGACACTGATCTAACAAATGAAAGAGTTTTTTTTTTTTTAACTTTTCTAAACATTATATATGTAACTTGACTGAAACAATGTAAATATATGATCCTTTTAGCTGATCCCACACTATTGGATGAACTATTAGTTGTTTTCTAAGCCTAAATGTTCTATAACCAAAAATAGAAAATAATATGCTTTTCAGCTTGGTGATTGTCATTTCCGTAGCTAAATATTCTATTACCCTTAGCTTGTTTTTCTGCCTCTCTTTTTTTAATTCATTCTTCTTTTGTTGGCAAACATTTTCTCGAGTTCCTGTACTGTTTAATATTTTTCTTCTCTAGAAGATACTCTGAATTTGATCTTCCCTGGGCATGATAAAGCAATATGGTTCTGTTCCCAAAACCCATACCAGTTGACTAATACTTGTATACATTTCTTGCAGCATAATCTGATCAAGCAGTCAGAAGAAAATGTTCTGAGAACTGTAGAAAAGAGATCCCTTCTTCCACGGATGATCTATTTATCAATATATTCTGCTTCAGCATCAGTGAAGGAAAATATTGGGGTAAATGGATTGGCAGTTGATACAAAATTCTCACTAGACCTGAAAATTTTACTTGAACGGTATGCAAAGATCTGGGAGTTTCCCTTACAAGATGCTATAGAACTTGTCTTTGGGGTATCGAGTGACCAGAAGCCTTTAGAGGTATGTTATTTAACACTTTGTTTATCTTTTATATGCTTTTCATTCACAAGACTGCTTAGTCGTGCATGTTGTACTACAAGGTGCATTTTTTTCTTGTAGGAACAGTAGGTTTCATTGCATATTTCTTTTCAGCAGTAAATTTTCATTCCCCGCCCCGTCTTTCCAAATCCCATGTTAAGCAGGAAATGTTAGTACTAGTGAATATGAGAAAACAAGGGAGAAGAGTTGAGTTTAAAAAAAATAGTTGCAGTATTTTCTGCATTGCACTAGTTGAATACAACTCAATATCTGTGCTGAATGCATTTTAGCATAATTCTCTGGGTTTGTCCTGGATCCTTCACATAACGATGATTTATCTGTCTGGACTTAATATTCCATTATTTAGATGTGTAATTTTTATTGAAGACATGGTTTCCCCTAATGACTGTACAACCTCGTGCAGGCTCCAAGTTTGGATTTCATTGATTGGATGAATTTTGCTGTGTTCTTAAATGCTTGGAATCTAAGTTCTCATGAGATTGGGTTTGCCAACGGAAGCGATTCTGGTCGCAGTACTTGGAACCTCGTAAACACTTTGCTGAGGAAATATGTCCTGGAGACTATTAAATCTGCCGGGCCCATCATATCCTCTCCAGGAAATAATATTCTTTTACTGGTACAGCTGGTAACGGAACCCTTAGCTTGGCACTGCCTGATTATCCAATCTTGCATTCGGTCGTTGTTCCCTTCTGGAAAGAAGAAGAAGAAAGGTGGATCTGTGGAACAATCAAACTCTCAACTATCTCATGAGATTCAAAATTCAATCCAGTCTCTCTGTGACACAATAGAGATCGTCACCAAATGGCTGAAAGAACAACTTCAGAAACCCAATGATGAAAAATTTGAAGCCGCTTATTCCTCGGTTCAGAGAAACAACACTCAAAATGGACCTGGAAAAGTTTTCAAAGTACTCGAGTCCTCCATTGCAGAAATGAAGGATGCTGATGTTGGTGATCGGATTCTTGAGGCATTACAGTCCTGGAGTCCTGCTGATGTTGTGAGGAAGATTGTTTCAGGGCAAGATGGATTACTATCGGAGTTTGTTAAGATCTGCGAGTCGAAACTCAAATTGCTGCAGGGGCTTAAACTTCAGTTGTAGCTCTAAACTTCACATAATTGTCAAGCTGGTTGAAGCATCACTTTGAGGTGAGGACTTCTTATGTTCCATTTACTGATTTTTTTTATTTTTATTTTTGTGGATTTGGCAACAGCTATTTTCATATTGTGTTGCAATTTTTGTAGTTTGCTATTTTATTTTAGGGTAATTTACAAAAGAATACTTCTAGATTGTTTTGTAACACTGAATTTTCAGTGTAATTCAGATTTTCTGTGTTGTAAAAGTTAGAATAAAATATTGTTCTGAAATTGGTGAAGAGTATAGTAATTATTCATAATTGTTGATCCTAAATTGGCAGCCATACTATCTTTGGGAAGATTTGTTCTCTTATATTTTATTTCATCAACATACGCAATGTATATAAATGATATTTGGAATAAATTATCAATTTTGGATTAGAAAATAGCCACAATTTTTTTATTTTTTGTAAAATGTACTATTTTAGTTTAGCTGGTTGCCCAACTTATTGAACCAAAAAAGATTTAGTACATTTATGAAGCTTTAGTTAGCAGCAGGTTGTTGATAAAGAGCAGTTGAAAGCAAATTAATCAAAACTTTCTCATTTCTAATTTTTATGTTCTTCCTCTTGCAAATTAGTGCCATGATTGAAGAAGATCAACAAAATCAAACTGCTCTCAGCTTGAGTTGACATAATTAATAATAACAATAATTTATTTAAAATTTCAAGATTATAAAGAAAATGAAATTTGAATTCATAATTACAAATGTAGTGGTGGTAGTTCAGAACTTCAGACAATTATTTTGAATTATTTGGTTATATTAGATGCTCCCTCTAATTTGATGAATTCAAAACACTATTAGTGAAAACACAATACTAGTTAACAATAAAGCTTGAAACTGGAATAATTGAACAATTCCTTCATTCATACAATAAAAGTCAAAGTTAAAAGGTTTAAAAGTAGAAGTTAGTCCAATGTTTTACTTTTGGAAAATATAAACAATCTGATAATATATATTAATAAATGTTTGGAGTAAGAGTTGCTATCTTTAGATTGGCTTATATTTTTAATCTACTTGAATTGTTTCAATGTTTGGTTAACTAACTCATGTTTACGATACTTGGACTACTTATATGTTTTAATATTAAGTGAAAAAGAAGTGACCTAATACACGTTTTCATGTGGGATGTAAGGAATCAAGATTCTACTATGTTTCTCTCAAAATATTCATATAAGATAGAGATCCATGTTGTCCCATGGGCAACTCAACTAATCAAAAGGATAACAACTTGTCAAAAACTAAGGATTGAATTTTATTTATGCACTGTGTAAGTAATCTCTTAAAATGTCAATTTTTGTTTAGATTTTTAATGGACATGATTTTGCCGCGTTTTGAAATAATTCATCTGTTTCTGAAAATTATTCATTTTTATTGTTTCACATTGTTTAAAAAAAATTATTTCACTTTTTAACTAATTTTATTGACTTTTGAGAGTAATTAAGTATTCTCCCTTCATCCCGAACGAAGGTCCACATTTCTTTTTTGTGCTTAAATTAAGGAGTATTATTATTTTATGTGTAGTGGGTAGTTATATTAGTAGTGAATGGTGGGACATACGTGGAATTCTTTTACTAAAAGGAAAAAATGAGGACCTTTAAGTAGTACACTCAATATAGTAAAATGAAAACTTTCGATGGAACGGAGGAGTATTAGATAATAAATAAAGTACTATATGATATTATTACGATGTGAGGCTTGTCCCATATCGTGTTCCTCATATGGGTGGAGAGCTGTATTTAAGTTGGAGGTCAATCCTCCCTTCTTGACCATGGTTTTGAGAAGGAGTTAGGGCTTTTGACTTGAATGCGTAACAGACGTGTGTAAAAAGTGGATAACATTTTTTTAAAAAAATTAAAATATACTTTTTGAGGTGTTAAAATAAAAAATATTTCCTTTTTAGAAGTGGAAAATCAAATGAAAAAAGAGCTAACGATATTAGTGGATGGAGGGAGTATAATGTTATGCTATCATATTACGACCATAGTAAAAAGAGTAGAAAAATGGCACAACTATGTACTTTCTTGCCCCTAAAATCATACAAGTATTTACCCAAAAATATGTAGCATCAACAAAAATATCACTTTTAAATTAAGTGTCCAATAATATAGTGATTTCATAAAAGAATACCCATCTCAAGATTAACTCCCCTGTTCGTCCTAAAAAGAATCAAACCTAGGTCACTCACCTTAGTGATAACCCAGCGATCAAGGTGAGCTAGCTCACCTGATTATTACCAACCTTTTCTTTGTACATTACTTACCATCTCAAGTTGAAGTTGGCAGTGTAAACTAAATACAAAATACATCAATTTAAGTTGGCAGTGTAAAAAAAAAAATAAAAAGAAAAATAATTTTGATAGATTGGAGGGTATCTTGTATCAACTTTTTGGGAAGGTGATATAATCAATTTTGATAGTTTGAAGGGTATCAACTTTTTGGAAGGTGATATTGTCACCAAATTTATGATGCCATTTTTGTGATGGCTAAATATAGTGGGCACCCGGGTGCACACGAAGCTTCGTGTGCACCCACGTACAAATATAAGCAAAAATATATATAATTATGAGTAAAAATGTATACAATTTAATTGTTAATTTTTTTAATAAAAAATTGAATGTAAAAAATGTACAATTATTAAAATACATGTATACACTATTGAATAAAAAGTTATGCACATATGAATGCTTGTTTTTTTAATGAAAAACTTAGTGTGAAAAAAATATACAAATATTACAAAGCACGTATACAAAAGAGAATAACATGTATACAAAATAGAATAAAAAATTATACAAATATGGGTGCAAGGGGACACCCGGGTGCACCTAATATACACTCTTTTGTGATAGCACCCCAATCCTAACACACAAAAAGGACTTTCTATGAAAATAAAAGAAAACAAGTGGATGCACCAAATCCTATTATAGTTGGAATATGTCAATATTGTGTTAACACTGTAGCCTTTGCCTACTTACTTACTACTTCCTTTTGCATCAACTTCAGATGGATCAAATCTTCTAATGAAAATGTGTGACAGTATACTTGGGAATGGAAAGTATTTTATTTTTTCCAATAAAAAGTAGAAATATTTTTCTAACCACTTTTTAGTAATACATTCCTAAAATATTTTTATTTGTTTTTGTGTTCCAAATATTTTTGTCCATTTGGAATTCATATTTCGTATTGGAAGGGACATGGATCCAAAGTCATAGGATGTATGTTAGGTTAGAGTAATAATTTTGAAATTAATGTAATTTTTTAGGTTTTTAAATAAAAGTATTGTGAAATGTTTTATAACAAATGAATAAAAGTGTATAGCTATTTATGAGTAAGGAGTAATTTTTATCAAAGAGAAGTTATTATATGGAATCCGTTATAATCCGATTTTAAAGTATTACTTCTAAATATTGCAAGGTTACTTTTATAAATGATAAATAAATATATTCTTTTGAAAATTAACTCAATTTTTTCTTTCAAGAATAATAGTCTAGTGAGTATTATATAGAGTATTATATTAAAGATTAAAAGATAGAGTAAAAAAATAAGGAGATGCAACTTCACAAAAACTATTTATATAAAGTCGAAATCTTCTAATAAAGTTATCAAACATTCAAACTCACTCATGAATAGTTGGATGAGTAAGTAGGAGAGAAGAGGAAAATTATACACAAGGGTGATATTTGTTTTTAAATTTTGTGGAGTTTGAAAATCATGAAATATTGAGATTGTATGTTTGTTTTGAATTTAAGATTTTAATTTTATGTCAAATCAATGTATAAAAATATATTAATTTATGTAAAAAATAGATTTTGAAAACCAAAACTTATGTTTTAAAACCCGGGATGAATATCACCAAATTTGCATAAATTATAGAAATAAGGGATTGAATTTTTCCATCCCGTCACGTGTCATTTTATAAGAATATATTACGGGAGAGATGTGCTATCAAAGTGTTATGGATATCCCATGCGCCTAGTCATCCAGTAATTAAATTCAACTTATACTTAAATTTTCTTTTAATTAATTAATTAATGAATTTTGACGTCTTACTCGTGACAAACAATGTCTTTCTTTAAAAGTTAAATTAATAAAAAACCCCTTCTCATTTCATGTATAAATAGATACCATATACAGCTTAAATTCAACCAATTCCACTACTAACTTCAAAATTTCCCCTCCAAAAACCCAAAGCAAAATGGAAGTTAAATTTTGCAGCATGATGCCAATAATCATGCTTCTTTTAAGCTTACTATCTGCTGTGGCATCTTCCCAAGAAACTCACTACCATGACTTTGTAGTATGCATTCATATTTACGCACTTTTTTTCCCTAATTAAATTAAAATTATATGTATTTTTTATTTCAATTTTTACTCAACATGAGGAACAACCACAGGTTCAACAAAGTCCGGTGAACAGGCTATGCAAAAGTCGGGCCATAATCACCGTAAACGGGCAGTTTCCGGGCCCGACTATCACTGCAAGAAACGGTGACTCGCTCATCATCCGGGTCACCAACAGAGCCCGTTACAACATCACACTCCACTGGTAACCTTAAAAGAATGCATGCATGCCTACATTCTTTAATTTAGAATGCCATGGTTGTGATGATCAATCATATGTTGGATTAGGCATGGAATTCGACAGATGAGGACGCCATGGGCCGATGGACCCGAATACGTGACACAATGCCCCATTAGGCCAGGTGGAACCTACACGTATCGTTACAAGATTGAAAATCAAGAGGGTACTTTATGGTGGCATGCTCATAGCCGGTGGCTCAGAGCCACCGTCTATGGAGCACTCATCATTTTACCCAAATTGGGTGCCTCGTTCCCCTTCCAATCTCCAAAGATAGACGTCCCTATCATTCTCGGTTAACTTCACTAGCTAGATCATACTTAATTTGCTACCTATTCGTCTTATGTATGTATGTTGATGATCTCATATTATACTCGTTTTTTAGGGGAATGGTGGGATAGGAACATCATTGATGTTATGAGCCAGGCTGCCTTCTCCGGAGGCGCTCCGAACATTTCGGATGCCTACACGATCAATGGCCAACCCGGTGATCTCTACAAATGCTCTAGCCAAGGTGAACTGGCTAGAACGATAACAAATTAATCAATCATATCAAACCCGGGAAAATCAAATTCAAATTGACTATATATCAAACCTAGATTGTTAACGGGAAGGTACAACATGGTAATGCATGCAGGTACAACCAAAATATCAGTGAACTCAGGAGACAAAGTGCTTCTCAGAGTCATCAACGCTGCACTCAATCAACAGCTCTTCTTCTCAGTCGCCAACCACCAGCTGACGGTGGTCGGAGCCGACGCCGCCTACAACAAGCCATTCTCCACGCGGGTCATCATGGTCGGGCCGGGCCAGACCACAAACGTCCTTATCACGGCTGACCAGCGCCCGGCCCGTTACTACATGACTGCACGGGCCTACGCCTCCCCAAGAAACGCCCCCTTCGACAACACCACCACCACCGCCATCCTCGAGTACAAAACGGCGTCGTCATCGCCGCCGCTCCTGCCTCAACTGCCGGCGTTCAACGACACTGCCACTGTCACCGCCTTCACCACCCAGCTCAGGGGAATACCTTCCATAGCCAAGGTTTCGACCAAGGTCGACGAGAGCCTGTTTTTCACCGTCGGATTGGGCCTGGTGAACTGCACTCCCGGGCCTCGCTGCCAGGGCCCGAACAACACGCGCTTCGCTGCGAGTATGAACAATGTGTCTTTAGTCCTCCCCAGAACGACGTCGTTGCTGCAGGCTTACTACAACAACATACCCGGAATCTTCACCACCGATTTCCCCCCTTCGCCGCCGGTGAAATTCGACTACACCGGCAACGTCAGCAGGGGGCTATGGCAGCCCAGCTTCGGAACCAAACTGTACAAGCTCAAGTACGGGTCGAATGTCCAGATAGTGCTGCAGGATACAGCCATATTCACCACGGAGGATCACCCGATCCATCTCCATGGATACCATTTCTTCGTCGTGGGCCAGGGGTTCGGGAACTTCAACCCTAGATCCGACCCGGCGACGTTCAATCTGGTCGATCCGCCGGTGAGAAACACGATCGACGTGCCCGTCGGAGGGTGGGCGGTGATTCGATTCGTCGCCGATAACCCAGGTAAATTAAATCTTACCAGGTATTCAGAATTCTTCGATTCTCGAATCTTGAATCGTGATCTTATAATTGTTGATTGCAGGGGTTTGGCTGTTTCATTGTCACATAGATTCGCATTTATCGTGGGGATTAGGAATGTCGTTCTTGGTTGAAAACGGAAAAGGGAAATCGCAATCCGTTGAACCACCTCCGGCGGATCTGCCACAGTGCTGATCAATAAATACTAGTTATTCGATTGTATTTGAAGTTTGATTTAATTTCTTGAGGTTCTTCCTCTGTTTAAGGTCTTGTTTGGCAGTGTTGATTCTGTTTTCCTATCTTTCCTGAGGATGCAAATCTCTATGTTTTCTTTTTTTATTTGTAATTTTGGGGAGAAAAATATAAATAATAAGTATATTTTGATTATGTTTATGACCAGGGCGGAGATGTTGTAGTAGATTGGATATGCCCGCAAATTGTAATTGGAGCCACCTTGATCCATCATAATACTTACAATATGTGATGTAAATCTTATGCAAGACCTAAGATAGCATTGATTAAGGTCTGTTGATTGTCTTAGAATTGTTATATACTAATCCCTGCTCAATTTACATTCTGCAAACACACAACATTCATCAGTTTATGCTATCTTTTTTCATATTGTTTGATCTTGATTCCAATTTATTTCATTTTTGAGCAAAATCTTGAAACACTTATAAAGTAGGTTTCATCTTTGTCACAATAATTATTTTATATAAATAAGTATAATACATACTATTCTTTCGAAAATAATAAATAACATTTTGTAAGTGACCGTTCCACATAAGTGAGAAAGATAATAAGTTATTACTAATATTTTTAATAATAAGTGGAATTTAATAGATAAAAATTAATAAATTTTAATTAAATTATAAAATGAATAATTTATATAATAAGTAAAAAGTGATAAACAACATTATTACGTGAGACCACTTAGAATTTGGATTTTAACCCAAACAAATTGAGTCATTGACACAAACAATATGAAATGGATGGAAGAGCGTGTTTATGCTAAAGGAGAAATTTCACTTGCTGCATTTTGTCTCCATGTTTCATAGTATATGGAAAAAAAATCATTTTTATTTTTAAATTTGATTTGAAAATTTTATTTATTCATATGCTGATAATTGGACATGTTTTGACCCATAAATTTATCTTAAGCATTGTACATGAAATGTAATATTTAATATTTAATCTATTCACTTTAATATGCTCTTCACATTCAAGCATTGCACAAATGAATCAATTTACATTTAATCAATTTACTCTTGATACGCATCACTTGCAGTCCACTTACCTCAAGTGTTGCGTTCAAGCCTTGCACAGACTGATCAATTTGCATTTAACCAGTTCATTCTAATATACCCTCTTATATAAAGACAGTCAATTTGTTTCAAGTATTGTGAATGGAATTTTTTTTTGGGTGGCGTCTAATATACTCCCTCCGTCCCAACCAAAGTGTAGTTTTTTTTTAACGTGGATGAAGGAGTATTATTATTTAATGTGTAGTGGATAGTTTTATTAGTAGGCGTATGAATCTCATATTTTAATTGTATTAGTGGGTGTGTATGGATCTCATGTGTATAAAAAATAAAAAAAGACTCTTTGGATGGAACGCTCAAAATAGAAAAAATAAACTCTTTGGATGGGATAGAGGGAATACTCATTTTAAATTTTAAGTAGTATCACTTAGGATAAATCCATTCACCTTACCGTAACACCTCCCTAAAGAAATTTCAGTACTATTAAATAGGCAATTATATTAAACGAATAAAAAAAATTCTACATATATGTACACACACGAAAATAGAAAACATATTTAATCAATTTTGGAGCCTCTCATCGGGTGTCTACCTTTTTAAATGTAAATATCCAACAAATCAAATAAATTATCAATGATCAAATGACATGCCCAATGAAACACATTAATAACTGTTGGTAAATAAAACTAAGTAATTGCATAAGTATCTTTCAAAGTTTTTGGTACTAATTAAATTAATTTTAATTTGGTTTGGTATTATATGGGCTATTGAACTGCCCCAGCATGGATCCCCCAACCTTAGAGCACAAATTCCATAGGCCACGATACAACCAATTTGCACCTATTTTTAGTAATTAATTACTAACATGCAACTGCTTGCAATAATTAATTTCCCCCTTTTGTACTTGATTTAGGGTTTTTAATTCATTAGTTGGAAGAACAGTGTAGTGGTTTGGGGGGGATGAACACCCTTTTGCCAAATCCAAGTTTGGGTGATTCTTAATCCAATCATATAAACTATAGTAATTAATTTGATGACCAAATTAAAATTAAATGATTCCGAAAAATATCCTAGAGAAAAAATGTAATGAAAGGCAAAAACTTGTTCTAATTGGACCAAGTGATGCTTGATCTTGATCACTAATTAAAAAAGTGAAATAGCCAGTGACGAGATTTGATGAAATATTAAAATTAAATTGAAAAAGTGTTATATTTGGAATGATAGAATTTGGGAGATGAATTCAAACATAAAATCAAATCATCCCAATTTTAAGGGGTTATAATGAAAAAAGAAAAATTAAATAAAACAGAGAAACAAAGGACAGGGGAGGTAATCAGACTTTGAATACTTAAGGTGAAAATCAGTTAAATCTGCCAACCATATATTATTACCAGAATTAGTCGTTGCACCCAAACCATACTATGGTTGGACTGGTTTGGATTCCATTTTTGACCCCACCCCACCCCAGGGTCTTGTCACAATATAAAAGGGAAGCCTCAGTCAATCTACATTCATCCAACAAATCAAAGCAAACATAAGCACAAATGTCTAGCTTCAATCTCTTTGCCACCATGCAGCCATGCAGAATTGCCATTTTTCTTGCAATAATGATCTCTTCCACATTAGCAAATCCACAAACTCATTACCATCAGTTCATTGTAAATCTCCAAAATTCTTACTTCATTAAATCAATGCTTTTGGATTGACAACTCAACTAATCATCATTGTGTTTGTGTTCCTCAGGTTCAGCAAACACCAGTGAATAGGCTGTGCAGAACTCACAACATCATCACTGTGAATGGGCAGTTCCCAGGGCCAACTCTGGCCGTCCGGGATGGCGACACCCTCATCATCAACGTCGTTAACAGCGCCCGCTACAACGTCACTCTCCACTGGTGGCTCAACATTCTCTATTACTACTGCATCTGTTTTTTTTTTTTTTACCATCATTGGTTAAACTGTTGGCCTTTGTGGCTCTCCCAGGCACGGCATTCGTCAGATGGGAACACCGTGGGCTGACGGGCCTGAGTACGTGACTCAGTGCCCCATCCAGCCCGGGGCGAGCTACACGTACCGATTCACCATCCAGAATCAGGAGGGAACCCTGTGGTGGCATGCTCATAGCAGATGGCTTAGAGCTACTGTCTATGGAGCACTTATTATCTATCCCAAGAATCCTGCTCTTCCATACCCCTTTCCAAAGCCCAACAGGGAGATCCCTATACTTCTTGGTAAGAAAACTGACACACATTCAACTCATTATTTACACTTGCCTCTTATTAAAACTTCTCAACAGGAGAATGGTGGGATAGAGACATCATTAGTGTCATGCGACAGGCCAGGTTTACGGGTGCTGCTCCCAATGTTTCCGACGCTTACACCATCAATGGCCAGCCAGGAGATCTCTACAGATGCTCAAGAAAAGGTTGCCTACTGTCTCTCTGTGCATTCTTGCATTGTTCATTAAGGCAGATAGAATGATGATCAACTAACTATCTATCTGCCTGCCTTTTGTTGATTTAGGAACAACAAAGTTCAAAGTGAAATCTGGGGAAACTGTACTGCTGAGGATCATCAATGCTGCACTCAATCAAGAACTGTTTTTCATGGTTGCTAATCACATGTTAACAGTAGTTGGAAACGACGCCGCTTACAACAAGCCCTTTAACACCAGAGTCGTCATGCTTGGTCCCGGACAAACAACCAACGTTCTCCTCACAGCCAATCAACCCGCTGGCCGTTATTACATGGCCACACGTGCATATGCCACTGCACAAAACGCACCATTCGACAACACAACCGGTACTGCAATCTTGGAGTATGGTTCTGCCTTTACCTCCAGAAATGGACAACCTTCTAGACCATTGATGCCTGCACTCCCTAGATTCAACGACACAAACACTGTAACGGCATACACAAGCCAGTTGAGAAACCTACCTTCGAACAACGCAAGAGTTCCAACTAACATTGATGAGAATTTATTCTTCACCATTGGATTAGGCCTTGTGAATTGCACTCCAGGGCCTAGATGCCAGGGACCCAACAACACGCGCTTCGCGGCCAGCATGAACAATGTATCATTCGTTTTCCCAAGAAGAACCTCCTTATTACAAGCCTACTACCAAAACATACCTGGTGTGTACACTACAGACTTCCCACCTGTACCTCCAGTTGTTTTTAACTACACAGGCAATGTGAACCGTGGGCTGTGGCAGCCTCGTTTTGGAACTAAGTTGTACCCATTGAAGTTCGGTTCGAATGTACAAATTGTGTTGCAAGATACTGCAATAGTCTCAACTGAGGATCACCCTATTCATCTTCATGGATACCATTTCTATGTTGTGGGGCAAGGTTTTGGTAACTTTAACCCAAGAACTGATCCAGCAAGATTCAACCTTGTTGATCCTCCACTGAGGAACACCATCAACGTGCCGGTGGGAGGTTGGGCAGTCATTCGGTTCGTTGCAGATAATCCAGGTACATACAGAAACATAAATGCATCTAACACCTACATACTTGCTCATGTTACCACCTCGATTTTTCGTTGATGACATTTACTGGTCTATTGCAGGAGTTTGGCTGATGCACTGCCACATAGACTCCCATTTGAGTTGGGGCTTGGCCATGAACTTCTTGGTTGAAAACGGACCGGGACCGTTGCAGTCTGTACCGGCTCCTCCACCTGATCTACCCCGGTGTTAAGGATTAGGATCAGAGTGAAAAACAAAATCCTGTTGTATCTTGCATTTATTGTCATTGTTTGTCGTCCTCTATTCTTGCTGTCTAGATTTGTTTCACTGACAGAAACAAGTGAAAACATTTGTTGAGGTGTATAGTCTGTGAACGCAACGTAATGATATGCATGATTTCATTGTTTCATTCCTCAAGCTTGTTCAGATGGAGTTGATTTGAACCATCTGAATGACAGGACAGAACAAAGTTGGCAAATAATCTTCATCAGAGAATCACAAAATCTATTAAATATACATAGGGTGAAAATCAAACCAAAGTACTTGGTACTCGACTCGAGATCGTTCAATAAAAGCTCGTTTGAGCTCGATTTGATAAAGATATCAAATAAACTTGAACAGACTTCTATGTTCGATTAAATTAAAAGCTCGGCTCGATAACTGAAAATAGGTAAAGTAGGTGTAAAATTATCAAACTACTCAAGCTTGGCTCGATAAAAGCTCATTCGGGCTTGGCTAGATTGTTTATCAAACAAGTTCAAACATATATATCTTGAAGCTCGATGATATTTTGAACAAGCTTTAACAGCTCTTCTTTCGGCTCGACTCGACTCATTTACACCCCTAACTATACACTCATAAGATAAAGATCATGAGATAGCGTCTAAACTGTCAGAATAAATAAACTGTACTGTAATAGCACTCAAAGTAGCAGAAACAACATAAATTATACGGAATGAGTAAATTGGAAAGGTGTTGTAAAAACGTGGAGAAATGCAAAAATGTTCTGAATTAAATTTGTTGGAAAACATCCATTCCTAATTATACATTTTATTACAAAAGGCTAGAATCGAGGTAACAAGACTCAGTAGAGGATATACACAGGAGATTCTAAGGAGATCAATAGTTTCTCTGAGCAGATTTTTCACATTGCTATAAATGGTGCCAACTGGTGTAATTTTCCTATCTCTACAATTTAATATTATACATGCATAAGATTCTAAGACTTTCTATGAACAAAAATCATCCCAACTACACTGACTATTACCTTCTTTGGCCTCTTAATACTTGCTGTTGAACAACTAGAACAGAACCCCTGCTGCTAAAATCATCAGAGGCGATATACTCTCCTATAACTCCGAGCTCGGTGTTTTCGCTCCAATTTGTTAGTCCTTGTAGGAGAACATGATTCACTGATTGGTTTCTTCCCACAATCCATAGATCATAGCAATCTTTATTGAGTGACTGAATAATAGCAATAGTTTCTTCCCCATTCTTCACCACTGCCTCTCGATAAACAACTCGTTCATTGCCTTCGTTTTTCACCCAAAACCATGTCACCACCTGATCATCAAGCTTCTTCTCTAATAGGATATCTCCCTCATTTCCACAGGAAAGGAATCTAATTACGGTGAGTGATATATCTGGACTTCCAGCCGCACGATCAGCATAAGAGAGAGCCTCCCGTGAATCAGGTCCACCCAAGAAAAGTACGACAAAGTGATGCATTGAAGTTCTCAAAACACCAGTAACAAGGCTTTGGTATGGACTCTTGTCCACTAAAATTCCTACTGAGCAAGGCGCGTGTGCTAACACATTAGAACTTATGGATTGAGGACCTTGCTTGGTGTCTTTCACCGAGTTGAGGCTTTCACATACTCTTTTGTGAAGTGGTAAAATGATCAGACAAGCTTGTTTAGAAAGAGCTAGCTCACAAATGTCCTGGTACATGCTTCTCTTATGCGCAATAGCAGTATAGGAATGCAACTTTATGTACTCACCTCTGGACTCCTGGAAAATCCTCAAAGCAGTATGAACCGAACTGAATTTGTACTGTTTGGCTCCTTCTTCTTCGTTTTCATGGTCGATGAATTCCGGTTTAGCACATCCTTCAAGCTCAATGAGACACAAAGCGTGGACAGAGAAAGGACTGTCAACAGTTGGATTGGAGAGTTCGAGTAATTTCATTAGTCCATATAGATTTTCTTCATCATCAATACAAGCTACAATATGGAGCTCTATGTTGCCAGGGGCATGCTGAATATTTCGTCGCTTGTTCACCATATAAGGCCTTGTAGGATCATGAAGTATGCTGATTATTGGTGTAGCGATAGCAGTTGTAACTGTCGATGATATCACCAGAATACCGAGTTGCGATTGGCCTATCATCTGCAGAGGTCACAAGAGGAGTTATATGGAAAAAAAGAAAACAAACTGCACCAAAAGGTAGATAACACCAGATGAAAATCAAGAAGGTACCCCGAATTCCATCCAGTGCATACCCAGCAGAAATTCCACTTCTCCTCTTAAACACATTATTAGTCCTAGGGTGAAGCTATCTCTAGTTGTCAAGTCTACGAAACGAGCAGCAGCAACTGAGGACACCAGTTTCATCGTATATCCAACTAATATCATTAAAAAAAACGGTTGCACTTGAGACCACTGGCTGCTCATTAAGGATATATCAGTGACCATGCCCATGTACATGAATGCACACGGCAAGAAAAGCTCTGACAAAATAGTCTCACATTTCTCCACAAGAATGGATCCTAATGGAGGACCCTCTGGTACAGCCAAACCAAACCATAATGCCCCGTTGGCAATGGCTAAGCCAAACATATCAGCAATAAATCCCATGACCATGACTCCCAACAGTATGCCAATGACATATATTTGATCCACCGGCTTTCCTACAGGGGTAGTTCGAACAATCCACATCATGAATAGTCTCAGACCAACAAAGATCAATATGAGAACGACATTCAATGAAATTATATAATATAAAGCAGCCATAGGCCTATGTTCCCCTTGTTTTGCAGCCTCAAATACAATTATACCATTAATTCCTAACATATCACCAACTAATGCAGTAGGCAAGGCTATCTTTCCTAATTCAGAACTGAGTAGGTTGAGTTCATTCATAATCGGATACAAAACAGGAAATCCTGTGATAGACAAAGAAGAAGTTACTCCCCAAATCGAAGAAATTGTCATGAGTTCCTTATTCAACGACTTCCTCAGCATAAATGCCACGGCTATACTACAAAACAGAGGTACAATGATGCCAATCACAGCAACATACCAACACTTTCTATCTGCTTTTCTAAATGCCAAAAAGTTCACCTTCACTCCATTTACAAACAGGAAATACATGAATCCCAATACTGCCACATTTTGCATCGCATATGTTGAAGTCTCAGGGAACATATAAGCCTTAAACTCCTTACTATGGCTTAATCCAGTTGGGCCAATAATAATTCCACTCTACAATTCATTCAAAAAAAAAAAATCATTAGCTCATTTGAACAATTCAACAAACACATAATGAACACAAAAAAAAATGCCCTAGATTGTCATATCAATACGATGAAACACAATACAAAAAAATGCCCTAGATTGTCATATCAATACGATGAAACACAATACATTCTGTTCTTGACTTCTTTCCCAGATATCTAAAATCGCTCAATGAATAATTCAGAATCCAATACAGAACCAACAATCAATGATATATATAAAAACTCACGATGATCTGCGAGACGACTTTAGGCTGTCGTAGGGGCTCGAGGAGATACCGAATTAGGCGATAAAGGATGACGAAAAATGCTAACTCCAACATGAAAATGGGAAAAGAGAAACTAAACGGGTTTTCTCCATAAAAGATGCCATAGGAGTGATCATTTTTTAAACCTCTACATATGTAAATATTTTTTCCAACCACCATTGCTGGTAAAAGTGAAAGTTTGTTGATTCAAAATAGTTGAAATTCTCTCTGCTTCAAAGATGGAAGCCATGAAAGGATATTGCAGAAAACTAATTACAGTGAGGCATGAAAGGATTGGACTAGCGATCGTATAGATGACCGTTGTGTGTGTTTTTACCATTTTACCCCATAGAAGAGCAACTTTATTCATCCTTTCCTTCCTCCCCTCCAAATTTCGAAAATTTGGGAATTATAAAGGCACCATATCAATATTCGATTTAAGTATTATTTATTAAAAAAGTTATTACATTATGTTTACAATATATTTGGAAACATAGTCTCTTGTACAAAGGATAATTATGCGAGGCGGCATGTGTTTAAGACATGTTAAAATATAATAAAATATGTTTATTGTTAGTTAAAATATGATTAATGATGCATTAAGTATGATTTTAAAATATGATAATATGATTCAATACAAATATATTATAACTATCGATAATCATACTTTAATAATGAATTCACTCACTTTTCAACCTGTCTTATATATATTTATTTCACAGTAGAGTGTCTTATATTTTATCATATTTGGAATGGCGAATGGAATATTATTAAAATAATTTTTTGTGTGAAACTATTTGACAGAATTTATTTTATGAAACAAGTAAAAAGTGATAACATATACCGTAGTACATCGGGGTACACCGATACACTCAGGATTAATAGGGTATTTTTTAGGATATAATTATTTTTATTTTTTAAAATTTTTATTATTTTGTTTTATCTAAAGGTAGTTATCGAATAATTTTTTGATCTAATGATTAATATTAACTAGGTGCACCGATACTCAGGTACACTCTAATTTGACTTCATATTTTAATAAAAAATTATAATGGAAGTGATGACCTTCTAAATGGCGTAATATAAATAAAAATGATAATATTATTATTAATAAGTGATAAGATCTCTATTAAAAATTGATAATAATTTAAAGAAAAGTAAAATGATTTATCTTGAGATAGTTTCATATATAAATATTATTCATTGTTAAATTATTTTATTGCTTTACTGCAAAAAAAAAAAAACATCGCAGCTGCACTGACATAATTATAAATTCATAATACTTCTTCTATTATTATTTTTATATATTTTATTTTCGTTCGTTTAATAAAAGTTTTTATATTCTTAAAATGATTAAAAATAACAATTATAAAGTTATTGGGTTCGTTGTTTTTTCCTTTAAAAATATGAGGATGAATGGGAGATGAATGAAAAATAAAAGGTGTGAAAGATAAGTTGTTAATGGATGAAGTATTACTTAAAAAAAATAAGAATATAAATTTTTATACTTATATTCAATATTCAATATACAAAATTATTAATTTGGGACGGGTCAGACCTGAACGGCTGGACGCACATATTTAGATCCGTGTTGCGCACCAAGTATACTTTTTACCTATTATTAAGAAGGACGCACCATATAATCTGATTCACATGAGATTAGCTTTAAAATAAGAAAAATACTAAAATATTAAAAAAAAATGATAACAATTTTATGTATTTCACAAGAATTCGCACTATATATTATAATTAAATTTCAAATCACTATTTTCATGGTGTACTGTGTACCCCACCATTAGGGGCCCCCACCGCCCCTGCCTGGAGATTGGTGGAGGAGGTAAATTGCAGGATATGCATCGAGTGGAGATTGGTGGAGGAGGTAAATTGCAGGATATGCATTGTGTGGCTTATAAAGATGACTCACTATTTATCTTGTGCTTGCAAGGGGCCAAATTCATGCCAAAGGTAGGATTCGAACCCCCACCCTACAACAACCAAGCTCAGTTGAAAGACATTTTCATCTTTCCCTCTACCATTTGAACTATCCCCTTGGCCAAATCACTACTTTTATATATATATATATATATAGAGTGGGTGTCTCTGTAGAAGCACATTGTACGCCCAAAAGATGAGATCACATAATCCCATTTTTATTAACCCAAAAAATTGTAACAATTTATATATATATATATATATATATATATATATATATATATATATATATATATATATATATATATATATATATAGTGGGTGTCTGTGTAGAAGCACAATGTACGCCCAAAAGATGAGATCACAGAATCCCATTTTATTAACACAAAAAATTGTAACAGTTTACATTTGTTTCTTTGTTCCCAAACACTTTACTATATACTATTGTGTCCTAAAGTCACACTACCTTTCTATAACAACCACGCTCCCCACTAATCACATCATTACACGTGGCATTGTGTCTAATTCCCCCTCCCCATAATGAACAATTGCTTGCATTTTTTTTAATAATTATTAATTTGTTCAGAATTTTCAAAAAGGGTCAGGGCCCTCGTCCACCTTACAACTCACACAAACACACCCAAATTAAATTATACTACATAACTAGAAAATGAAGAAACCTAGCTACATGCATAAGAATAGAGTTAATTACTCTATTTACCATTGGTAAATCTCCCTCTAACAAAATTTTGCATCGTGCTCCCCAAATGAAATACATGTATCCATAGAGTGCCAACGCTCGTCGAGTCTTCTCATGAACATGGATCCTACGGTCCTTGTAAATCCATTTTATCCCCGCTAACATCGACGATACCATTCTATTTCAGTCAATCTCCTGTTGGATTGTATACTAAAAGTCTAGCTTTTTGTATGAACAATGTTATAACAATTAATTTGAAATGAGAATCATATGATCAAATGATTGCATCTTATAATTTATTTATATGTTCGATGCAATAGTCCACTTACTTTATACTGTAGATAATATGTTGTGCGACAACACGCAGAAGATCATATTATCGGTTTCCTTATAAAGTATAAACAGATGCTCACAACCGAGATAGACGGGGACTCTCTATCGGGATGATTGTAGTGTGGTTTGGTATTAGCTTGTCTTGGCTATAGAATCACATTAGTGCACTTGTGTGTGTATTGAGCAGGACCGCTTGAGATCGTTCGACTTATACTGACTTATAGGAGAACTTGATCTCAGTTATTATGGAAGTTCGTGCTCTTAATCCCTATACAATAACCTCGACACGTGGGGCAGTATGTATTTCTTTGATTCATCAATGGGTGAGATTTACATGTTATTAAATCAACAAACTCGATGAGTTGGGAAGTAGTGCTGTCTCTATGGTGTGCTGTTGATTGTAGAAGGAATCCGTGTCCGTCATAGGTTGATGATGTCCCCTTGAGGAGCTCATAAGGATTATCATGTAAACCCTGCAGGTGGAATTTATTCCGGCATGATAATGAGGTTGAGTTGTACTACTCTTGGATGAGATATTAATTAATTGAGTTGTCAGTAACTTAAATTAATTAATGGACATTGTATATCTTAAACATGGGGAGACTAACGAACTCATAATAAGAAGGAGCCCAAAACGTAATTTTGGGATTGGTACGGTAGTGCAATAATAATATTTTAGTAGAATATATTATTATTATTGGACTTAAGTATAAGCTTTGGGCTAAGCTTGGATACTTAAGCCCAATGGAGGCCCAACCCAATTTTTCCTCCTGGTCCCTGCTGTAGCCCATGTATATAAGTCACCTCAACTTATCTGGAACCCTAATCTAATTGATTATTCACGTGTGATGAGGGTTAAGAGCAGATTGAGGAGGTCTCGTAGATCGTCGCCCACACGACGTCGAGATCGGACTTGGGACATATAGCAGAAGATCAGAAGGTAGTTTGCTGCTGCTGTCCGCGACCTTGCGAAATTTGTATAAATTCGTACAGTACTCAGAATTTGATGATCAATATACTGACGGAAAGCCGTCGAAGAGAGGATCGTCTGAACACAAAGATCACTCAATTCCGATATCATACGAGGAAGTTATGGCCATTCTCGTGGGACTGCACAGGCTGCCTGCGAGAATTCAACCTCTACATCAACCCTTGGTGAAAGGTAATGCGTTTCATGTTTACTTGCTTCCGCTGCTTGTTAGAAATACATGAAACCCTAACGGGTCACGTTAACCAAACGATCGAGTGCCAACAATTGGTATCAGAGCTTCGGTTTCGTGGTGAAGCGTGACACGTTAGGCTAGGGTTTATGTGATTAATTTTTCGGAATTAGGATCACATGTTTAGGGTTTTGGTTTTATTGCGCAAACCATGAATATCCCTATGTGAAATATACCCTATATCATATCTGTTCGTTGATGGTTGTGTGTGAGAGGATTCGACGAAAACTGTTCGTCAATTTCACATGGAAGGAAGAAATTGAGAGAAAATCCAGCGCAGTGATATTGCAGAGGCAATAACCAGAGTTTCAACCGTCAGATCAGACTGAATTTTGGTCAGTACGTTCGGATTTTGTGGATGTACATTCTGAACGGTGGAGATCGAATTTGGAGCTTGTTCTTGCTGGGATTACGCTGAAAACAGAAGCAGATCTTTGGGCGATTCTGTTTTGCGCAGTCGAGGGAAAAGAGCCGTTTCTCACAAAATAACCGTTGGATCGACCTGTAATTTGGACAGCATGTTCAGGACTTACAGTAATAGATTCTGGACGGTGGAGATTGGATTCTGAGAGTTTTGCAGTTTCGAACTACGAACGACAGTTGGTGTAGTTTGGTGTTGCGCGTTGGGCTGAACTTGGTTTCATGCAAGTAGGCCCTTAGACGAGCGACAGTCCGGGCGAGGGACGCTCGTCAAGGCACTTGGGGCGCTCCCTGACATGATTGGCGGTGGGATATGACGATGGATGTCTTGGGGCACAAGCAATCCTGCTTGTTGCGTAAGGCATCGATTCCACAGTAGGAGTGTCGGACAAGACATTAAAATTTAGAGGCATTTTTATTCCTAATATATATAACTGTCATAATTGATTTAATTGTCTATTATTGTTATATATATATATGGATGCCTGATCTCTATGATTTATTGTCTTATATAGAAGCATGCTAGATTGCGTATTATATTTGGTATATTATATGCATGTATTGCTAGAGTGTTGGATAAGACATCCAATTTTAGGAAAACTAATTCCTAATATATAACTGCCATAATAGATTGTATATTATTGTTATATATGGATGTCGAATTAATTCCTAATATATGACTGCTATAATTGATTTAATAATCTATTATTGTCATATATGGATGTCGAATTAATTCCTAATATATAACTGCTATAATTGATTGTCTATTATTGTTATATATGGATGATTCCTAATATATAACTGACATAATTGATTTAATTATCTATTATTGTTATATATGGTTGCTCGTCGATATCGATGATTTTGATAATCTAGACGATATGACGATCGATATCGATAGTTTTGGAATGTTGATAATCTTGATGTTTTTTGAATATTTGATAATCTAGTCGATATCGATGATTTTGATAATCTGGACGATATCGACGGTCGATATCGATGGTTTCGAAAATTGGACAATCTGGAAATTTCAAAAATTTGATAGTCTGGAAGTCTTTGCTGATATTCGTGCCTGGTGGCGAACAATCGAATTCGCTGATATATAACTGTTAATGATTGATTTAATTATTGATTATTGTTATATATGTATGCATGACTCTCTGTGATTTACTGCCTTATGTGCCGTAATAGAAGCATGCTAGCGTTGCGTATTTTATTCTGAATATCATATGCATGTAAAAACCCTCGGTGTTAAATTACTAAGTGGGAGAGGGGATTGGTAAAAATTCCCGCGGCCTCCATTATTGGTTTGTTAGCAATGTGAATAAACTTGCGCGTCGGCATTAGAGCCTTCCTCCCCATCGGATGAGTTTATTCATGGATTGCTGGGACAGACTTCTTTAAATAATTATGTTTGTAATGTGATGCATATGAACTTGCGCGTTGGCATAGACCTTCCTCCCTATCGGATGAGTTCATGTGCGGATCACTGTACAGACTTATAATTGATGACTGTAGGAAGTTATCCGAGCGCGTGTGTACTTCTCCATCTGTAAGGCACATAAGCTTGGGCCGCGGACTTGGGGTCAAATAATGGTGTACACTTAGATGTGAATAATAAGTATCCTCCCCATCGGAGTCACTGCTTTTATTTGCATGGCTAAAGAGGAACCGACTATTAATTATTTTGTCATGAGGTTAGGTTGACAAATGAAATTAATGGGTAAAACCTTCTCTTGTAAATGTTCGGGTTTGTAAACGTCCACACTATCGTGGCTTGCAGACTCACGGTGCTTGAGATGTCGGTGAATTTTATTTTTATATTGTTTTGAGGGAATCAATATAAAAGGATAAAATTCGAAGATTTGATCGATGTATTTATTTATGATTCTCTGTAATTTCAAATAGTTTTATTTCACTTATGGTTGACTAAAAGAAATTATATTTACTGGTCCAAAATTAGATGATTAGAAAAGAATCTTGGATTTGAATTTTACTGCTTAAGAAAATATATGTGTTCTCACTAAAGGATGTTCTCATGATGCCTATTAAAGTCTCTAGTGAAGAGATGAGAAGTTTATAGAAATATGATGGTCTCATGTAACTCTTCGGATATTTGACTAAGTTAAAAGGCGGTACATCATGATTGAATTTGATGAATGAATTGGAAAGCTTGGAGTAGAAATTGAAGGGAAACCTAGATCAATTTAATTCTCCGTAGATTGCCTAGATGTTTTGAGTAAGTTCCACCTGAATTACAAGAGCATGTATATGGTGGGAAACTTCTAACAAAACATGTGGGAAATGAAAGCCATTTTCATCATAATATGAACAAGTTTTATATCTTATTCACTAGCTGTTTAAACATGATTATTGATGGCATCTACTGACACGAAGTGTGTAGATACTGGAATCACTAAATGTTTATTACTAAGTGAGGATAAGATTGTTATGACATGGGTGAAACTACAAGAGTAGTCGCTATTGCAGTGGGAGTTGTTTATTTATCTTACGATATGAATAAACGTTTGATTTTATGAGATTGTCTTTACGTACGTTTTCATAGAAAGAATTTGATTCAGTTTCTATGCATTTACGGATGGATACTCCATTTCATTTAAATGACATGGTCATAATAATGAAGGATGGAGCTGTAATCTGTTGAGGTATATTAGTGACAATTTGTAAACTCTTAAATCATGTTTATCCCCTGGATGCGACAAATAGTAATTAATAATGAGTCTTCTAATCTAGTAAGAGAAAGGTGCCTTCGGAAATGAATTTCCCACCTTAATGGTGTGACGAATAGAAGGAATAACACTCTTATGGTAGTGATTAGATAGATGATGAATTATTTGAAATTACTAAATTCATTTTATGGACATGCCCTAGAAACTGTAATTCGTATGAATGTTTGTCTGTTTGTGGGATATCCTAGAAAAATGAAGGATGATTTATTTAGTCCACAAGATCGAAGAGTGATTGTTAACATAAACACTAGATTTTTGGAAAAGGACTATGTAATAAATCAAATACCCATGTATAAGTTGTTCTAAAGGAAGTGAGAGGAAAACACGAAGTATTAGTACCAAGTGTACAAGAGGATATACCACAAGGTAAACTGCGACGCGTGTCACATCTGATATACAATTGCGTGTAGTGTCTTCTCGTAGTGGGAAGGTTGTTCTAACACCTGATAGATATATGTTTTGGGAGAGTCGTGAGGCTTGGTCCCTAGTAAACATGGAGTTAACCCACAGATACGACGAAGCACTACAAGTTAGAAATGCCTAAATCTTAACAAATTGCAATAAATGTTGAAATAGAATCAATAGATTCTAAATAAGATCTGGATGATTGTAGAACCACGGATGGTGTGAAAACTATTGGAAGTGGTCATACAGAATAAAAGAGGATCATAGAATAAGGTGAAAACCTTGGAAGCAAGCTTATTGCGAAAAGGTATACTCAGAAAGAAAGGGTTCGATTATGAGAAAACCTGTTCGCCGGTAGCTATGCTTAAGTTGATCCGGACTCTTTTATTTGTTGCTACTCATATGAAATATGAGGGATAACAAATAGATGTCGAGACAGCTTTCCTGATTGGAAGTCTTAAGGGAAACATCTATGTGAAGCAACCAGAGTGATTCATTGCAAAGAGCTAAGAGCATTGTGATAGTGAGCTTAAAAGTGTCCATTAATGGACTAAAACAAGCTTCAAGATCATGAAACATCCGTTTTGATGAGGTAATCCAGTGACATGGATCTAATCAATGATCGGATGGGTCTTGTGTATTGAAAAGAGTGATGGAAATGTGGTGGTATTTCTTGTACTATACGTAGATAGTATCTTGCTCATTGGAGACAATGAAAGAGTATTGTCGGGCGTATGGGTATGGTTGATAAAGCGGTATGAGATGAAGGACTTAAGAAGAGCAAAAATATCCTTTTGATCACGGTAATACGGATCACAAGAAAGGATGTTATGCTTATCTCAAGTTTCATATAATGATACGATCCTTACTCGTTTAGCATGTGAATTTATCTAAGTGAATGTGTCTTGTGACACAAAAGTAGATAAAGAAGATGAAAGCAGTTCCTTATGCTTCGGCAAATGAGGAAGCTTAATATAAGGAATGCTATGCACGAGATTGGATATCTGTTTTGCCGATGGCATGAACAGTGGGTATCAACGTAACCCGGAACAAGAATGATGAACTGTGGTAAGACATATACTTATATACCTGAAAAGGACTAGAAACTATATGTGGGCTTACCGAACAGATTCACTGATTCTTATGGGTTACATAGACTCAGATTTTTCAAATCAGATAGGGACGGCAGTAAATCCACCTCAAAGGTTATGCGTTTAATTTTAGGAAGTTGAGTCATAATGTGGAGGAGTGTTATATAGAAATATATTTCAGACTTCGGACTCCATCATGGAAAGATGATAAATTGGAGCCTATGAGGCAACCAATGTATCTGTATGACTCTAGAAACTTCATGATGGACTTTGATGTGATTCTAAGTTTGCCCAAGGTTATCACAATTTATATTGATGATATTGGTGCAGTTGCAAACTTGAAGGAATCACAAGTCCATAAGGCAATTAAACACATGGAGCGCAAGTACCACCTGTTACGAGAAATCGTATGATGAGGGGAAGGTTGTTGTCACCTAGATTGCATCGGATGATAACCTAGTAAATCCATTAACAAGGACCTTAAGGCGAGAGCTTTTGATGGTCGTGTAGTGGGAGTGGGAATCAGATGTATGGCGGAAGACATAACATCATAGTCTTTTAGTATAAGTGGGAGATTGTTGGATTGTATACTAAAAGTCTAGCTTTTTGTATGAACAATGTTATAACAATTAATTTGAAATGAGAATCATATGATCAAATGATTGCATCTTATAATTTATTTATATGTTCGATGCAATAGTCCACTTACTTTATACTGTAGATAATATGTTGTGCGACAACACGCAGAAGATCATATTATCGGTTTACTTATAAAGTATAAACAGATGCTCAAAACCAAGATAGACGGGGACTCTCTATCGGGATGATTGTAGTGTGGTTTGGTATTAGCTTGTCTTGGCTATAGAATCACATTAGTGCACTTGTGTGTGTATTGAGCAGGACCGCTTGAGATCGTTCGACTTATACTGACTTATAGGAGAACTTGATCTCAGTTATTATGGAAGTTCGTGCTCTTAATCCCTATACAATAACCTCGACACGTGGGGCAGTATGTATTTCTTTGATTCATCAATGGGTGAGATTTACATGTTATTAAATCAACAAACTCGATGAGTTGGGAAGTAGTGCTGTCTCTATGGTGTGCTGTTGATTGTAGAAGGAATCCGTGTCCGTCATAGGTTGATGATGTCCCCTTGAGGAGCTCATAAGGATTATCATGTAAACCCTGCAGGTGGAATTTATTCCGGCATGATAATGAGGTTGAGTGGTACTACTCTTGGATGAGATATTAATTAATTGAGTTGTCAGTAACTTAAATTAATTAATGGACATTGTATATCTTAAACATGGGGAGACTAACGAGCTCATAATAAGAAGGAGCCCAAAACGTAATTTTGGGATTGGTACGGTAGTGCAATAATAATATTTTAGTGGAATATATTATTATTATTGGACTTAAGTATAAGCTTTGGGCTAAGCTTGGATACTTAAGCCCAATGGAGGCCCAACCCAATTTTTCCTCCTAGTCCCTGCTGTAGCCCATGTATATAAGTCACCTCAACTTATCTGGAACCCTAATCTAATTGATTATTCACGTGTGATGAGGGTTGAGAGCAGATTGAGGAGGTCTCGTAGATCGTCGCCCACACGACGTCGAGATCGGACTTGGGACATACAGCAGAAGATCAGAAGGTAGTTTGCTGCTGCTGTCCGCGACCTTGCGAAATTTGTATAAATTCGTACAGTGCTCAGAATTTGATGATCAATATACTGACGGAAAGCCGTCGAAGAGAGGATCGTTTGAACACAAAGATCACTCAATTCCGATATCATACGAGGAAGTTATGGCCATTCTCGTGGGACTGCGCATGCTGCCTGCGAGAATTCAACCTCTACATCAACCCTTGGTGAAAGGTAATGCGTTTCATGTTTACTTGCTTCCGCTGCTTGTTAGAAATACATGAAACCCTAACGGGTCACGTTAACCAAACGATCGAGTGACAACATCTCCATCCTCACACGATTCCATACTACCTTAGACAATTGCTTGCTTCATGAGACTGATGAAAGGATAAGGCCAATGCCACATTTTCCTTTTAACACTACTTCTCCTCCCTTTTTATTATTTCACGTTTGAATTTAATAAAATTTTCTTAAATACACCCATCAATCTTATTAATCCTTAGGTAACTTATTTAATTTACATTTCCTTTTTCTATCATTTTTTTAATCTTTATCCATATCAATTAATACACTTTTATATTCACTTAAAAAAGTTTAAATTTATTTCGATTAAGGATTGTTAAAACCTCTGTTCTTATAATTATGCCCCTTTATAATATTAAATCACAGTGTACATGAATTTACAATTTCGTCCCCTTAAACTTAATTTAGATCGTTAGAAGCAGCTGTATATATTGATGGTGAAAAGTAAGAAGTGAAAAAATTGAAAAAGAGTTGGAAAAGGAGTCAACATCCACAGCTATAGATGTTATTTTGGAGGGTACAAAAATTGAATTAAATTATTAAATTAAAGAAAAAAAAATGTCTATATGTATATCTGATATAAAAACCCTAGCCCCATAACTCTTTATAGTGTGGTCTGTATAGAAAGTGACTCAGCATTAATAAGCTCTCTCCCCACACACATCAATTCCCTCACCTGCTTACTAATTTTTCTCCATCACTATATTCCTCTGATCTTTTATTTATTAAACCACCCCACCACCCACCAACACCCACTGTTGGTGCATGAATGTGGAATCCTTCATCCAGGGACCCATTCCGATTCTCGACCGAGTGGTAGAGGGATAATTTATGATGATTCAATTAATCAATTGAGATTAGATCACTAATTATGCATATAAGAGCTCCTCATTTTGAGAGAAATGAAATTTTTAATATTTGATCATTAATGTAAGATATGTCACCACTATGGCCAATTGAACTGTCCATGTGGACATTAGCCCCTGTTTTTATACATACTCCATCCAATTTACTATAATTTTCACTTATGTCTTTCCACATAAATTTAAAAAAATAATAATTTTTAAGAATATTATGATTTTATTTTTTATAAATAAATAAATAATGAAATATATTAGGTTTGTAAGGTAAGATAATTTTTTTTCAAAATAAAATATGTGAAGGATAGTTTTGACTTTTTGCCTTTGTAAGAGGGTGAATTCAATGTGATGTTTGTTTTGGGATTTTGTGGGGTTTGAAAATCATAAATATTGATTATATGTTTGTTTTGAGTTTTAGATAAGATAGATTTTAACTTTATGTCAATTTAATGTATAATCTATTCTATAAAAGCATCTAAAGTCAACTTCTTTTTTTCCACTCAAAATTTGGGTCAAAATCTCCAATTGGGATCACCTGTTACACAATGGTATTTCATCTCATGTTATATTAATTAAAATTCAATACATGCCTTCAAGGGTTTAATGGTCATTTGTAGGGTATAATTTTTTTATACAAGGAAACACCAATTAAACATGAAATACGTAACAGAGAATTCAACTTGCAAAATCTCTTCAATTTCTCACTTCTTCTCAATTTCTCTTCAATTTCTCACCACTCATTTTATTCTTATTTCCTTAAATAAATATATTTAGGTGCTTTTCTATCATATTTTTTAACCCTAATATTTTTATGTCCAACAAAATAATTAAATTAAAGACATTATTTTTATATGCATATTTTTTTTATCAATTAACATGTTGAAATTTATTTCAATTTGAGTTAATTATTGAAAAAATTTGGGTTGTATTTGAAAATAAGGTTAAGTAATTAAGACATTATTTGAAATTGTTTATAACATATAATTACATAATGAAATATAAATATTAATAAAAATTTTAAAATTGTTAATTTTTTATAATTACATTAATTTATTATACATGAAAAACGAATAAGGGTCGTATAACGTCGATTCAACTAAGAATTATTTAATTCATTACACATAAAGAACTAAACTAAATATTTAAATATACATATCATCACAATATAAAACCTCATACATATGCATTCCCTTCGTCCCATTCTAATAGTAATATTTGCTTTTTGCACGGGTTGCTTTTTGTACGGAGATTAAAAATTTAGTATTTTAATGTGTATTGAGGTGAGACTGTTAGAATAAAACACTCAATTTAAAAATATGTAATTATTAGGATCATGAGACGAAGGGAATGCATAATTATATGGGTTTATGTGTCCACGATATATATATAGATACACTATTACAAAAAATCTATATTTATATAATTTTATTTTTTAAAATCTATTCCCGTACAGCGCACTGGTTAAAATGCTTGTAATGTATTAATTGAGGAGAAATAATGTATATAGGTATATACAAGAGTGATAAAACTTGGAGGTGGATTTTGAAAACTTAAACTTGAGTTTGAAGCGTGAAAACGAAAATCACCGAATACTAATCAAAATGAAAAAAAGTAAAAATTAAAAAATTCGTATTACATGAGAAAAATGATTAAATATTTAATGTAATATATGGGAATTAATATCTAAATTCATTTCTTAGTTTAGTATTAATTCATCATTACAAGAAAATACATTTTATTTTACTTCTTGAAAAAGGTATTCATTTAAAAAATAAGTTTAAATTGGGTCTACTCAAGGTTACATTTTCTTTTAATATAAGTATCTTTTGAAACGGTCATTATATGTATTTTACTTATTATATTTAATAATAAATCAATTCATCTCATAAATTTTCTTTCGTATGTCCGTTTTATAAGAGGGTGTTATTATTTTTTTTCTTCACCCGCTGAATTTTTTAACGAAAAAAATTTGCATTTTGTACCATACTATGGTTTCAACAAAGAATGAAACTTTATTGACCAATTTCAAATCACGAGACATTTTATTATGACTAACTTCTTCATACGTGCGAAAAACATATCGAATTTTCTACGTAATTTTTGCGTAAAAAACTTGTGTGCCAATTTCGTTTCATTATCAACATGTAAGAGAGAAAGAAATTTAACCATTAATCACCCTTAATGTTAGTTTATAATTTTCCATTATCCCCTACATGTCATCTGATCTAATTGTAAGTCATAAAAAAACTTTTGAGCCATTATTTATTTTATTATCCACATGTAAGAGGGAAGGCAATTTAACTATTAATTACCCTAATGAGATTACCTGTTAGATTATAATTTTCCATTCTCTCCTAGATGTGATCTATCTAATTGTATGTTACAAGAATCGTTGCACCAAAATAGATAAGGAATCCTAAAAGTAGGAAATTAGAAGTGCAAATCTTCCAACATATCTGATCTATATGTGGATTACATATATAGCACATGGGTCTTATACAATTATCCAACCACCCATATATGACCCCCACATGAGAGAGAATGGAGGAGAGAGAATACAAGAACATCATGAGGTCAAGAAAGACACCAACAAATGTATTGGCAGAAGAGAGGAAACAATTCATCAGTATACGTAAACCATTATCTAATCTTTCAATGCATATGTATATAGTACTATGTACTTATATTTCATTCATTAAAAATCTAAACTTATAAGTAAATTAAATAAAATAATTAATGAAAAAAAACACTATCGTTACTGTTAAAAGCTAAAAAGAGTGCAGAAAACGTGCAAATGCCCTGATTTTGTCCGGACTGAAGCTCCCAATATATAATGATCAAAACAATATTGCCACAAAATTAAATTAAATCAAATTATTAATAATAATAATAACATGAAATTAAAGAAGTGAAAATAAACTAAAAGGAAATAAGATCATAGATTGAGATAAAGGCTGAAAACCTTGCAAAAGAAAATCCTTTGATGAACTTCAAAGCATTGCATTGAGGAGCAAGAAGGAGCCATGAAACTCAGGATGGATAGCGCCGTCACCACTACACTCAATTTTAAAAAGATAGTCGTTTTGGTTCGATGCTATCCCTCCTGAGCTTTACAGATCCTCCTCTCTACTATAAAATGGGAAAATATTTTAGTGTGAAATATTTGGAGTATCCATGAGGGAAATGAAAAGATATGGAGTGTATTTATAGGATGAAAAATGGAGACATATGGACCAAGTTAAGACATAGGAGTATATCTGTTGGAAGAAGCTATTTATGTTGTTACTTTTCTCAAATATAAGTTGGACATTAATTAATTAATGTATATATCTTCATGATTCATTTGCCATTTGTATTGACTAGTTTTAATTTGAAGAAATAAAATAAAGTAAAAGGTTTAAAGTAATTTGCCCTTACTGTATGGCTGCCGACTTGCACTGCCTAATTTCTTGATTAACACTCATTAAATTCTAGAATCATCTTATGCTGAGGCAGTAACCTTTGTAAACTATTCTCTCCTCCCACATTTAACTTCATACTTTCTATTTTTCTCAATTCTATATTTATTTCCACCAAAAAAAAAAACATCATACTAAATAGTAACCTATATTGTTTTAAGGATTAATCTCTATTGTACTAAAAATAACTCCAGTTCCACGTTGAAATCGATTCCACATTTATTGTTGCGTTTGTTTTATTATAGCGAATATTACCCCGATTAAAATTTGAGAATTTAATTTTATTTACCAAAATATGAAGAATGGGAATTAATTAATTTCATTCTTATTGGCCTACCAGGCTACCTCAGTACTTCTAATTACCAAGCACATCTTAAAATATTCAAAAACAAAGAATTTTGCATGAATATTAATTTCATTACTATAAGAAGTTTCAAAAATTAACTTCATTCTTCACTACAAAAAAGTATTTTTTAGCAACTGAATTTACCAATGGAATTCAATCCGTTGATAATTACCAACATAATCATTATATAAATTACCAACGGAATTATTAGCAACAAATTATCAACGGAATTGATTTTTCGTCGCTAAAAATTTACCAACCACCACAGTACTAACAGAATTTTTACCAACAGATTCCGTTGGTAAGCCAATTTAACAATGGAATTAAGACTTTTACCAACGGAATATTCCGTTAGTAAAAAATAATTTTTTTAGTGCTTATTGCATGCATAAATTCGTCTTTTGTCTTTATCGCAATTCATTTCTATTTTCCGGACAATATATATATATATATATATATATATATATATATATATAATTTATGTATAATTTTTTCAACAAATTCCAAACGTACAACAGAATGTTACAAGAAAGATAATCTCAAAGAATAAATCTTCCAAAAAAAAGTATCATCAAATTACAACATAAAAAATAAATAAAATTAATAAAATGATAAGAAGCTAGATCTTCATGAATTTCAATCCATTAATTTGTCCATATAATAATTATAATTTCATGATGATGGTAAAGCATTCCTTTTGGTAATGCCAATTGGAAGTTGGAATAGCTTCTTGATCAAGTCCCATCTATCATGTAACATGTTTGCTCAATTCATTATCATTGTGTTGTCTTGTCTTTGAATTACATGTTTATTATTATGATAATTTATATATACTTCATATTACTCTTTAATTTAATCTTGACCAAGAGTGGTTGTAAGAAACTAATATAGTATATATAAAGAGTTGGTAATGATCATGACAAATGGATGTAAGTTTTTACCATATAAAGAGAAAGTAACAAAAAGGATACTAATTAAAAAGTCAAAAATAATGGATAGGTTAATTGTTTATCATTAATTTTGTCTCCATTTGCATAACCAGGGTCATATAATTAGATTAAATATTAGGAGCAATTTTAATCATTTAATTTATTGGGGTAAAAATTTGTATGTGACAATCTAATTAACTACATAACGGCATAATGGTTAACTTAGATGAGTATCACTTTTTTTTTTAATTAATTTTTTTATTATTAAAAATACTATCATATTCTAATTATTCATAAAATAGTTTAATTAAATACAATATATATCATTTTCTCTTAATACATAGAGTATCACTTTTTATTTGTGACACGAATTTAATCCCACGACATGTATATAATACTATGTGTATACTTATTTTAATTTTTTAATTTTTAATTATATTTTACTTGATGGGCATCACCCTCTAGAAATGACATCACGACAAATTCGTTTTAGTTTTTACTTGTGAAAAATTTGACAAAACAAACTAGCTAGATTAATTAACATTAATATATTATTGCATTACTCTTATTCTCTTTAGAATATTTAGATTAGATTCTAAAGAAACTTCAAATTATTCCTCTTTCTTACTATCACTTAGCAAATATTTGTGCGACATCATCTCACGGAATAATATTCGTGAGATAGATAAAAAGTGATATTTAATAGATAAAAAGTGGTAATAATTCAAATTAGTTATTTCATGAACAATTTGTAGAGTATAAATGAGACTCTTGTAAGACAAATAAAAGTGATACTAATATATTTTTTAAAAATGTATTAAATTTTTTTAATAAAAAGTATAACTAAATTAAAAAAGTTAGTAAATAATCTTAGACTTGAGACGATGGAATACGAGTATGACCCTTGTACAGGGTATGTCACTTTTATAGGGATCATGTAGGAATATGGATAATATGCAGAAAAGTCAAAATAGTTGTTATAAAATTAAGAGTTAATATTACGTGTATTTGGGTCAAGTTTATTTTTATTTAATAGTATAATATATATATATATATTTTAATAAATGTATATAATATATTATATTCAATTTTTTATTAAAAATTAAAATAAAATTTGCTAATAAAATTTATAAATTCTTGTTAATTAGTATATTACTACAAGTTATGAATATGAATTTGCATTAAATGAATTAAGTAATAAAAAAGGAGACCTATAAGTAATTAATTAATACTCCATATAATTAAATGAGGGATTAAATAATGGCTACATGGAATGTCCTTCACCATCCCAACATCTCTTTACTTTTAGAACTCCATTACTATTGCTCAAAAGTAATCATAGTAACCTTATTGCTACAATTGGCACACCCCTATCATATGGTTTCTTCCCTTTCATATATTTTTATATAAACTAAAATATATCTTTTTAATATAATAATTTTTTTCAATTTAAAAAGGAATCAAAATATTACTGACTTTTTATTCAAAATGTTAGTATATTATTTAATTTAATCTATAAAAAGGAGTGTCCAAAGCAAAAGTTGTGCATATGAGAATAGGTTAATTAGGTGTCAACATCATTATGTTATAGTTTAATTAATTTGCATATATGTAATAATGTAAATGTATCATATATGAGTATTATATAAGAGCTGTAAAATGTGATGATTTGAAGTGGATAATTGTTTAAAGATATTGTTATCATGGCTTCACCATGAATCGGTTCAATCCCATCATTTTTTTTGCACCATTACTTCCATCCATCAACATTAATTTATATATATATATATATATATATATATATATATATATATATATATATATATATATATATATATATATATATTATCCCCTACATTTTAATATCCCACTCAAAATTTTAAGATTAATTAATTCACTAATTAAATATCGAAATTTTGTAATTTATATAAGAGCACCCTCAATAAATTATTTTGAAAGAGTATTTTCATAAGAAAGTAATAATAATTTAAAATTATATTTTTAAGGATTAACTACACAAAAATTGTGGCTCTTAATAAATTTACTTTGTTATACTCCCTCCGTCCCAAAATTGATTGCACACTTTCCACATTTATCCGTCCCAAAATAGATTGCACCTTTCCAAAAAAGGAAATATCACATCAATCCCCACCCCTAAAGATCATCTTAATTACAATTTTACCACACTCATCTAACACACATAACATACTTTATAATTTATTTATTACCTAAAAATACCACAATACCCCTAAAAAGTCAATATTTCTTAAACTTCGTATCTACAGTAAAGGTGCAATCGATTTTGGGACGGAGGGAGTAGGCTTTTACAGGTAATATGCTAAAAAATAATACACCTACGGAATGATTTTACTTAATAAATTACTATTAGGTAATAGTTTCTTGTGGGCTGAGTTTGGGCCTTGGAGTAGTGTGCCTCTGCTACTGCTAACTGCTGAGCAATAATATCCTACAATACTACAATTGCCTTTTCAAAATATTGAGTATTTTATGCTCCATATTTGAATTGCAAATATTTAATTTAATATTGGTGATTAAAATAATCCTAGGAGCTTTAATACTTGTAATATGTTTAAGATATTTAAATAAATTTTTAAAAATATTTATAATTTAAGTTAATATAGCATTCCATAAGAACCTATGACTACACCTTATAAGTAGACAAAAGCTCCTCGGGACACACTGTGCCCATGGAAATACAACTCTTCTCTTCCATATTCTATTTAAACTTATATATTGCTAGGAGTTTAAATTGTAAAGGGACAAAATATCCCCGTGAACACAAGAGCCTCACTCTTATAAGTATATTTGTTTAATTGCGTTTATTAAGTAAAATGAATATCAAAGAATAATTCTTTTTAGCTGATTTTATATAAGTTTAACAATAATTCATTTGTTAACAATGAACATGTTACAACTACTATTTATTATCCTTTAAAATAAATTAATAAATCATTACTCCTATTTAATACCGAAGATTTTTGAGTAAATAAATTCAGACAACCAAACACGCCCTTAAAAATTAAAGGGTGAAAAAGTAGTTTCAAACGATCAAACGGAAACGCCCACATTAGATTGCGGGGGGAGGATATCCGTTGGACCTCGGCCTAACACTGCCCGACGATACTTCTAAAGCCAATTTCTTCGAACCCTCCGCCAAACGCTCCTTTATTTGATGCATGCATTTCTTCACCACCACAACTATCTACTCTCTCTCAATCTTATTCGGATCAATCCTTCATCCAGATTCTCATCAATGTCTTCCTCAATCGTGCTTCCTTCCATTTCTCCCTCCAAATCCGCCTTCGCCGCTTCCGAATCCTTCAGAACCTCCAGCTGTTTGGGTTTCAGAAACGAGATTCGAAGACTTTCCGGATGGCATTTGCAGAAATCTAGGGTTTCAATGAGCGTAGCAGTCGGATCGGAGGCGGTTGTCGGCGACGATTCCTTTTTCAAGGACTACAAGCCTTCTACTGCTTTCCTCTTTCCTGGTCAGGTTAGATGTTCATTACGATTTTGCTTGATTAGTGTTGAATTATGTGTTGATGCAGCTGAATCGGTTGCGTTTAATGTTTTTATAGCTCCGTTCTACTGATTGAATCGCGAATTATTGCTTCATTTTGTCACAGCTGCTGTTTATTACGCGTTGTACAGCTCAACATTGTGCAGTGAACTGCAGTAGAGTGTAATATGGCTCTATTTATGTTTACATTTGCTGTAGATAATGGCCTAGTCTTGATGATCGAATTGCCCCTTTTTAGAGGAAAAACAATTTTTACGACAGGTTAATTTCATAGAATTGGTAGTTGAAGTCTCACTTAATGTTCTACTGCAGTGTCTTGAAATATGTGACTATTTGGTTTGTTGAAGGTACAAATGCATCTGATAATGTATTCTGTAATTTGACTATCTCAAGTCTATAAACTTTTAAAGTTGCTCTATTGTTGTGATCATATGTGATGAAGTTGTCTTAGGTGGTTACAAGAATGAAATTACACATATTATCTTCGTTTGACTTTGAGATGCTCCCAAAATTAAGATCAAGTTAACTTGATGAGTTCAGTTGGGATAGGGTTAGGATATTTGTTGTTTTGCTATCCCTTCATGGTAATAGCTAGCAAGCTATAGTAAATAATATTAGTGCCATAGTCGTTTTCTTCTTCACATTGTTTATTGTTTTTGTCATTCTCTTTGAAGGGTGCGCAAACTGTTGGAATGGGCGCGGAGGCTCAAAAAGTGCCTGCTGCAATTGAACTGTACAAGAGAGCTAATGATATTCTGGGGTAGATATACATCATGCTATACCTGAACCCTTTATCCTGAATTGGCTATAAGATTCTGATCTGTAATATCTTATTTTGCAATACAATCAAAATACATGGAACTTGGGTCATCTTTTCATTGAACATCATATAGTTTACTAATTCATGATTTAACTTTAAAGGGTGTTCATGAAGAAAATGCATAACCTTTGCTAGCCTAAATGTCCTCAAGGGTCAGTTGACACGCCTACGTAGTTTTATTTAGTTTTTTGTGTAATCAATACATCATCTTATCTTGCACCTCTTCATGCCAATATTGGAATACATCAGATGTAGGTGAATGGTATTTAGTTTATGCGTCCTAAATGTATATGTTGAATGCTACTTATAGTAGGTCATCAGAACATGCAAAGGTCACTTAGGATTGTTCTGTTTACAACTGGACACGTCCAATGCCAGATCAAATTGTGCTTTTAGTTCTCCATAAAGTTTCCCATTTGAATTTTGTATTGTATGAATTTGGTTGTAGTTTACTTCTTACCATTAGATGTCCTGCATCTAAATTAACTTTTTATGACATCAAGGTATGACATCCTGGATATTTGCCTTTTTGGGCCAAAAGAGAAGCTTGATTCCACTGTCTTAAGCCAGGTACCCAGCCATAATGAGTTTGCATTATATTTCTGACTACATTATGTTGGAATCATATTACGCCACAAACAAGAAGCGTACTTATCTCTTTAATGTCATCCGTGAGAGTAAGAGACTATCAAGACAATTTCAAAATATAATTTTGATACTATTCAGTGCATTTCTGAAATGAAATTTTCAATTAATTCAGATTCAAGCTTATGTTAATTATCGAAGTAAAAATGGATGTCTTACATGCATAATTATTTGTTTGTTGAAGAGTTTAATAGTAAAGGCGTTTCAGGAAATTACCTCTCCATCTATATAGGTCCACATGTGTGCATCCATAGGTTATCACTAATATTCACGTTTATTCAGTTAGAAAAGGGTAGAAAGAACTCATACAACGTTATTTGAATCCTTATTACCAGCCAGCTATCTATGTCACAAGTTTAGCTGCAGTAGAGGTGCTCCGAGCTCTTGATGGTGGTCAGCAAATTATTGATTATGTGGATGTAACCTGTGGTCTAAGTTTAGGAGAATACACTGCTCTTGCATTTGCTGAAGCTTTCAGGTAAACTGCCAACTGAGACAAGTTTCGATGCAAATTGTTTTTACTGAGTACAGTAGGTTGACACAGGGTAATAATATAATCATTGCTGAAATACGTGTGCTAAATATTGGGTCAAGATATTCTCTCTTATGGTCTTTTTTCACCATGCAGCTTTGAAGATGGGCTTAAGCTAGTGAAGTTAAGGGGTGAAGCTATGCAGGTAGCATCCACAATTTGCTACATTGTAGTGGTCGTTGCATGAATTATAAGCATATTACTTCTTGATATAATGCTTCGAAATTGCTATCAACAGGCTGCTGCTGATGCTGCTAAAAGTGCCATGGTTAGTATCATTGGTCTGGACTCCTCTAAGGTGCAAGAGCTTTGTGATGCTGCCAATCAAGAAGTAGATGAAGCAAATAAAGTTCAAATTGCAAATTTCTTGTGCCCGGTGAGTTTATCTTATTTGGATCCAAACACAGAAATTATTTAGTTTTCATAACTTGTCACGGTGCTTATTTAATTCGGCCAAACCAACTGCATTATCTACCGGCAGGGAAACTATGCTGTGTCTGGAGGCCTTAAAGGAATTGAAGCGGTTGAAGCAAAAGCAAAGTCATTCAAGGCTCGTATGACGGTAATATTTAATTTCTTTTAGCATATTTGCTCTTCTTCATATTTTGCTTCTTTGGACGTTAAACCTCTCAAGTCATAATGTCTTCAGGTTCGGTTAGCTGTCGCAGGTGGCTTCCACACAGGTTTTATGAATCCAGCTGTGCCAAGACTAGAAGCGGCTTTGGCATCAACAGTAATCAAAACCCCAAGAATACCTGTTATATCCAACGTTGATGCAGAACCACATGCAGATCCTGCCACAATAAAGAAAATTCTAGCTCGCCAGGTAAACACGAATATAGTTGCAAATGAATCAAGCCAAGTTTGGACAACTAGATGGATCAATTTTAGATTTACTTGTGAACCCAAATTAGTTTAATGAATCCAAAAGAACTTGATAAAATTATATTAAAACCCAAAATGAGTAAAATTTTATATACAAACTATGAATCAAGTAAACAAGTGCGAGTGTGATTTGGTCTCCTTGTGTAAGTTTAAAAATAATACACCCTCCGTCTCATCCGAAGTTTACCCTTGTTTTTTGCACAGAAAATTAAGGAATATTAATGTGTAGTGGGTTGAATTTAATGGTACTTTTATCTTTTCGCCTTTAACTTTAATTTGAATTTATTGAAAATTGTGTAATATTGCAAACTTTTCGGGATATTAATGTTTAGATTTAGGATCCATACTAAAAAACCTTTTAGTGAGAAGTCCAAACTAGAAATATGTAGTAACCTTATGGTGGTGGGACTGAGAGAGTAATTTGTGAACTTTATATGAAAGTTGATCCACAAGTTAGCTCTCATTAGCTTAACGAGCAAGTTGAGTTTACCAAGTTCAGCATCAGCTCAGTTGGTGAGCTAAAATTCTGGCAGTTCACAAGCCAGCTCAACTTACTCGTCACCCCGGACAAGAACTTTATTTTCCATCTAAAATAAGCTGGATTTATCTTTCAGGTGACATCTCCAGTACAGTGGGAGACAACAGTGAAGACTCTGTTAGACAGAGGATTGAAAAAGAGCTATGAATTAGGACCTGGAAAGGTAAGAGTTCAATGCTCCATTTGATTTCTTGACGCACTTTATTGCCTCGACGCTTAAGCCAATATTGTTCGACATTTTAGGTCATCGCTGGCATCGTCAAAAGGATGGACAAAAGTGCAGACATTGAGAACATTGGAGCCTAAGCATTTCCCAAGTTGCTTTGCTAAATTCATTTTTTCAATAGTGGCATCAGCTATAGAGTTTCTTCACCATTCTAGGATAAAAGGCTATGTTGTAGTTTCATTAACTCGAGGGAGATTATTAGCAAGGCCAAACTATATGTATGACTTGGTTGTTATTTCACTTTCCATTCTTAACCTATTATAAACAATCAAATGTATTATGAATTTGGAAAACATGAAATTGTGTTAGCAAGAAACATTAAACCAGCTAGTTACATTATTGATGAATTGATCATAAAAATAAAAACAAAAACAAAAGAGAGAATTATTGGCGAAAACAGATATAGCATCTCAAAAATCAGCAACAAAGAAAAGCACTCAATTATTAATTGCAGAAGAATCTGCAGTTGCAGCGGGTGAAGGCCTTCCCAATCTCCGGAGGCGGTCGATCCACTGGTCCTCGGGTACCCGACCCGCCCAATCAGGAGTGGCGCCGCCGAATGAGATCAGGTGCATGGCCTCCATCACCCTGACGGCATTATCCGGCGGTAAGGGGGCGTTGCGCCGCCTCTCGTCCTCTCTAAATGCTCTCTCGATCGCAAGCTCCGATTCTGTCGCCTTCTGCTCTTCGTTTTCCTCCTCCTCGATGTCGCCGTCGCTTAAATCGAGCGATGATACTCCGTTCTCCATCCACCCGTTCGCTAGGGTATGGACATTTGGATTTGAATCTTGATCGGAGAGATTTCCTCCTCCGTCTTCTTCGCCGCCATCGACGGCGGAGATTGGCTGGTAGTAGTCGAGAGATTCGTCGGAATTCGAATCGGAATCGCTGCCACAGACGCCGTTTCCGTTCGTAGAAGTAGCTAATGCATTCATCGCTCCAGCTTTGCTGCTTCAGTCCCAAACTCGATTCACCGTATATTATAAGTGGAAATGGTAAAAAGTGGCCACTTTTGGATAACTGTAATTTTAAGTGGTCACATTTGTTATAGATAATTTTTTCTAGCCACCTTGAAATGAATTGGCCAAAATGCCCTTGTGGGGGACCCACTTTTCAGGTGGTTGCAGATGAGATTCCACACTTTTTTGACCCAAAGTACAGTAAAGGAATCGGATTCTTCTTTATTTCTGAATAAAGTGTGGAAGTACAATATCTAATACCCAGTACTACTATGTAGGCATGTGCTCCCGCAGCTCCCCCATATCCATACAAAATAATGATGATAATATATAGTGGAAATTGGAAAATGGGGGTGGTCGTCCAACACTTATTAAAATTTTTTGTACTAGAGGTTGAGCATTTGTGAGCAAATTTCCATTAATTTTGGAGAGAATTAAGATATTTGGGTAGCAGGTGTACAAGGTATGTTAAAACAAGTTTTATAGTTGTGATGCCCTAATTTTATAATTGTTGACATGACTCATGAGTGTATTCTAATTATTCAACGTTTTTATAATAGAATAGAAAAAATTGTATGACTTGTAGAATAATTTTGTAACATTCAAAAGTTTTTCTCTCTTAAATCTTCACCACTCATGTTACATCTTGGTTTTTTTAATTAATCTTTTCAAATTTGTTAAACAATGATGAGTAGGCCGAATAGATTCAGTTGCTGGGCCGAGTAGAACAACTTTGTGGGCCGAATAGGACACCCGTTGGCCGAAATGCCCAAAAAATGATCTTTTATTTTCTGAAACTTAGTAGGCCGAATAGAAGAAGTTAGTGGGCCGAATAGAATAGCTTGGTGGGCCGAATAGAGAAACCGTTGGGCGAATAGCCCAAAAAAAATCTTTAAATTTCAGAAAGTTAGTAGGCCGAATAGAACAATGTTGGTAGGCCGAATAGAACAACTTTGTGGGCCGAATAAAACACCCGTTGGTCGAAATGCCCAAAAAATGATCTTTTATTTTCTGAAACTTAGTAGGCCGAATAGAAGAAGTTAGTGGGGCGAATAGAATAGCTTGGTGGGCCGAATAGAGAAACCGTTGGCCGAATAGAGAAACCGTTGGTAGGCCGAATAGAAACTCAATGTTGGCCGAATAGAGCAAGTTACTAGGCCGAATAGGAGACACTTTTGGGCCGAATAGAGGAATAATTGGCCGAATAGAAGAAAAAAATACTGACACATTTTAAGGTGTGTCAAGGGTTTAGGGTTTTGTTGAAACAGTGTAGGTTTGCATACATTAATTTGTTGACTGGAAAGAATACAAATTTAGTACAAATTTTCTAATGATTTAATGATGCAACTAATTATCTAATCTTTTAATGTTGATGTCATTAAAGTTGTTTTTGAAAAAATGTGCAGATGAGTTATAGAAAAGCTGGGATATGTTGGGGTGGAGCATGGGAAGGATTGCAATATATAGGTAGAGTGGTGAACTGGTTGTTCTTGCCAGAGGCCAGTTTGTGTTATAGTAGTTTGCTAAAAGAAATTCATGACATAGTGCAAGCTGATTTGGGGCATTGGGGTTATGTAGTTCATTCTCTAGTTGATTACAATGGCCGTTTGTTCAAATATAAGATAAAGAATGATGCACGTGTGGCAGAAGTGTTCAACTGTGTTGATGATGTCGGAATGATGTACGTCACACTCCTTCCTATCACGGGTGCAGGGAGTAGTATGGTTTTAGGGATGGGTTATGATGACGGAGGTGCTGGTACGAGCAATGACCCATGTACGAGGGCAAATTCTTCTGGGAGGCATGATTTTGATTTGAATGTGGAGTGTTGTCCGGCCTCAGAGATGCAGTGTGCTGATTTTAGAGAATCTGTAGATGCAGAATCTGGTGATGTCTCTGGTGAGGGTGCGGAGGACGTAGACAGTTGTAATGATGATGATGATGACCCCGGGAATAGAACGGTGGAAGAAGGGGATCGCATACAGCAGGATACTAATCAGTCTTCTAGCGAAAGCGATGATGGTGCTGAGGAGAGAAGACACCAATTGTATGAAGAAATATGTGATTACATACGTAAGAGAGGAGGGCCTAGCTTTCTTGAACCGATTAATCGTGAGTTGCGCCGTCCTGAAATGCAGTCAGAAGAGTTGCGTAGTGCACGGCCCAACACCCGTCCTTGGTTGATTCCAGGTATGGAAACTATGTTTAGTTATAATAGAAATAGAACTAAAGTATATTTGTAGATGAAACTAATGCACCTGCCACGTTCATAGGCATGCCGATTGAAGCAGAGAGAGTAGATCAGCTGACTGGCCTTGAGATTGATGCGTCTGGTGTTATTGAAAAGAACAGTGTATTTGAGACAAAAGAGAAGATCCAGACAGCAGTAGACATGTATAACTTGCGGCACAGAGTGGAGACCTATGTTGAAAGATCTAGCACGACAAGGTACAACGTTGTATGTCACATGAAGGGTCAAGCAGGCTGTCCATTTAAGTTGCACGCAAGAATGAGCTCTGGGTTGTGGAGAGTGGTTAAATTCGTTGAACATCTTGGTTGTTTAAATGATCCAGACAGATCTGCTCCTACACAGGTGTCGTCCAAAGTAATCGGTCAATATTTTGTTGTTAGGCAGTTTGATAAGGTTCATGGCCTCCGACCCAGTGCGATGAGAGATGAGATCAGAACTGATTTTGGATTCAACATTAGCTACAATATAGCGTTAAAGGCGAAACACTACGCTGTTGGACACACATACGGGGATCACGATAGCTCATACGAATTGCTCCCTGCTTACATGTATCAGTTGGAATCCACAAATCCCGGTACGTACACCCGAATATCTGTCGATGAAGATGACCGTTTAAAGTTTACATTTTATGCACTTGGAGCATCGAGGCGGGGGTTTTTAGAGTCTGGTCGTCCGGTCATTGTCATTGACGGCACTCATACGAAGGGTAGTCACAGAGGAACCATGTTTGTCGCAGTCACGCATGATCCAAACCATCAGATATTTCCACTCGCCTTAGGCACTGGCGATGTTGAGAGCAACATGTCGTGGACGTGGTTTCTAGAAAGGTTACGCGAGGCCTACGGATGTCCATGAGACCTGTTGATAGTTTCTGACGGTCATGCCAGTATTGCACACGCTATTTCTACTGTGTATCCTGATGCCCATCACGGTCTATGTGGCTACCATTTAAAGCGCAGATTGGCTGGCTTTGGAAAGAACATTTTATATACATTCCATCGTGCGATGGATGTATAACTACCGAGAGATTTTGATAAGTGAGTCAACCAATATATTACACTTTTGTAATTTTTTATACAAGAACGAGTTGGTACAATGTCTTCTTTAACCTAATTTTACCACTCCTACATTGTTATTTGCAGGATGATGGACTTACTGAGATGTGGGACACGATCGCAGGAGTTAATGGAGTTGATTGGGTCGTGGGGATATGAGAGATGGTCAAGGGTGCATTGTCCTGTCAATAGATACGAGTTTATGACCTCAAATGCAGCTGAGTCGTACAACAATGCCATCCTTTGGGCGCGGAAGCTACCTATCTGCACAATGCTAGAGGTTTGTCGGACTACCACTGAGAGGTGGTTTTACGAACGTCGAACAGCAGCTGAACAGCAGCTGAACACGTCTGTATGGTAGAGTCTCCAATATCCGGCGCTCCTTCATGTCGGGCTCCTCATCCCATCTATGGCGAAACGAGTCAAAACAAATGAATTTCATTTGCTTTGTAAGGACCGCACATGGGTAGTAGTGCCCTGAGGTGTGGACAATGAATAATAACTGCCAAAGAAAGTTAAAAGGAATGCATACATTAGATGTAAAAACACTAGAGTCATTCTAGGGGATATTATCATGTAAGTGAACCAATGGTTAGGATATAATACCATATCACAATCAATTCAGGATCTCGACTCCCTCCACACTGGCAATAAACCTCGGGCGTACTGACGGAGATCTGTCAACAATTCATCAGTTATGTTGGCATATGTTGATCTATCATCCCTATACTGACCCGTGTGCACATTCCATACTGCTTGTACTCGGACCTTACACGAGAATCATTTCATAATATTAGTCTCAAAAAATTTAATACCAAAATTGCCACAGTCAATTGTAATGAATTAATTTACTTACAGAGAACTCCATGTCCATAATGCAGTAGGGGCCCATCTCCGGATGCACGTGTACACCTATGTCAGAGGGTCGCTCCGATAATAAGCGGAGGTATGCATCCAGGTGCTGAAAATCCATCGAATAAAATTAATAATTGATGACATAATGAAAATATTTACAACAATTTATATAAACACGAACTAAATATTTCTTACCTCACTTCCAAACCAAACACTGGGGTTCTCCATCTCAGTGAAAAAGGAAGCCCCTACTCTAAAACTAAGACCAACGTCGATCCTACATTCAATAATTCATTAAAATCAATGCACATTGTTTAAAGTAATATATGATAACGTCTACACTACTGGCGTAGTACTTACTGTTCTCTGCTTGAAATAAATCTGCGGTACAGTTCCCATCGGCGCTCTCGGTCTGTCGTGGTAAATGGAGACTGTAACGCTGCAGATGGATTTCGTTGCCTCTTAGATCGCATGATACCCTCTTCATCACCCCTGGGTGTGGGGGCCATCGGGCTGAGCGCATCCACCGATCTAGTAGGGGAATGTCTAACCCCTGACCTCGAGCTGGTTGGCCCAGCTTCAGACATCCTGGTCTGCGCAAGTTCTGATCGAAGGCGCCTAATCTCAGCCGTAAGTGCCTGTCGAAAATAATGAGCTGTTTGATGCTCAGACACAACCTGACAAGCAAGGTTGTGTAAAAACTCATCCTGTTGATCCAGCCTACAAAAGACCCTTTCTTGGAAGTCCTGATCATATCCCTGGTGTTGCTGATCACCTCGGTATGCGTCCCTAAACCCACTCCCATGAAAACCTGGGGAATCATTCATCCTATCGTCAAGAGACTGCTGCGTGTCTGTGTCGTAACGATGTTGTTCGTCATGCTCTTTCATAAATCGAGCATGCCAACCAGCACTCGGATCATAGGAACCGGGCTCAACATACGTCCTCTCCCCTGAAGCATATCCGCTGTGGTCAGGACTGGGAGTACAGTGAGGTTGGTAGGAATGGGGATCCCGATTTGTCATCCAAGCCGCAGCATCATCCGCCCGCTGGCCCCTCCACGCATCATCAACAACCACACCCGTATAGTACCGCTGATCCCATGGATTACTGGTAGGATCGTATGCCCGGACAACCTTTGTGCTGGTTTTAGAGAATGACTTGGTGTACATCCCCATGATCAACCCCTCCAAAGGCTCATCCTCTATGCCAATCCAATACCCTTGTCTAAGCTCATCAGGAAGGATCATCGAAAAATCAACCACATCAAGAGCCTGATTCAAAATAAACAATTACATAAGAAACAATATAAAACATATATGTCTTCACTAAATGGATTAATAAGTCATACCTGATCAAACAGAGTCCTATCAACCCTCTTCCATTTGCGAAAAATCCATCGCAAGCAGAGTGGCCTTAAATTCAACCTACCGTGGGGGACATGGCCATACGGTGCAGCAACGGCAGGTAGACGCTCGTACGCCCAAACCTGTCACACGTAAATCACATATGTCAGATAATTAATACAACTAAAATTGAAAATACACTATAACTTTAATATATCTACTAAAACACATACCAGTAATGCGAATGTGCACCCGTAAAAGTGGTATCTGTACCGATCGGGATTTGCTTTAGCTGGGACTTTGGTCACAATGTGGTCCATAAAGTGCAAAAGCGTCATATAGCTGAGCTGTCCCCAAGGGAATAAATCCCATCTCTGTTCGTCCTCCACTAGGCACCAGACCCAGTTGTCTACTCCCACCTTGGTGACATCCGACCCAAGGAGAAAGTAGTACAACAACAGAACTTTGGCAACCTTAACTGCGTCCTCAGGGCTAACACCTATAAATCTTCGTCCTTCAAAGTCACTAGCAATCTGACTTACTAAAGGTCTCTCACCCTGACCATAAAACCTATCATATAACCCACCAGGTGGGATACCATACGTCTCGTTCGGATCAAAGCCGAGTCTATCCCGAAAACAGAGTCCCATAATCCTCATGAACTCTACCCGGCTAAATCTAAGGCACACGTCTCCAACCTGAAAATACCTAGCCGTTAAATCGTCTCCCCTATGTACGATCTCACAGGTCATGAGACTGTGCAGATGAGCATTCGCGTTCCACTCATCGCTGAGATTCCAGTAATGACCAAAACATGATCTCTTAAATATCTCATCCGCATTACCCCCAACCCTAGTTAACTGCCTACGAATGATATCCATAACGACCCCAGGTTTGCAGTAATTATGTATACTGCATTGTTGACCCTGCATGGAAGGACGCTTCCATTCACCCTGCACATATATATTTTTTTTTTCTAAATAAGACATAAATTCATAATTATGGGCAAAATAACAATAAGTTCATGAAAACCCTAAAACGAAATATTTGAACACAAACATTTACTCTATTCGCCCACAGTTCCTTCTATTCGGCCTACCAATTCCTCTATTCGGCCTACAGAGTTGTTCTATTCGGCCATCTCTAAATCTCTATTCGGCCAACAAAAAATTCATTAAAGTTAAAAATACAAGTCTTCCAGTTTGCTCTATTCGGCCAACACTTGTTCTATTCGGCCTAAAGATTTGTTCTATTCGGCCTAAAGAAAACCTCTATTCGGCCTACCAAAATTAAAAAAGTCATTACTACACTTTGCTCTATTCGGCCTACACACTTGTTCTATTCGGCCTGAAGTATTGTTCTATTCGGCCTACTGAAAACCTCTACTCGGCCAACCAAAATTGTCATTGCTCATATATTTTGCTCTATTCGGCCTACACTTGTTCTATTCGGCCTGAAGTATTGTTCTATTCGACCTGAAGTATTGTTCTATTCGGCCTACACTTGTTCTATTCGGCCTGAAGTATTGTTCTATTCGGCCTACACTTGTTCTATTCGGCCTGAAGTTTTGTTCTATTCGGCCTGAAGTATTGTTCTATTCGGCCTGAAGTATTGTTCTATTCGGCCTACACTTGTTCTATTCGGCCTGAAGTTTTGTTCTATTCGGCCTGAAGAATTGTTCTATTCGGCCTACTGAAAACATCTACTCAGCCAAGACAATATTTAAAAAAAACCAAAAATAAATGAACACCACTGCATTCCTACTACAGTAAAGGCCAATTCAACACCTTACATAACATTAGACACAGTACATTATACGTATTTAAACATGCCAATAACAATGCTTATATACATACCTGAAAATTTGTCATTTCAAGTTGATGCACTCTGGAGACCGCAAATGGAGAATTCTGGAGACCGCAAATGGAGAATTCTCCACCAAGAAATGCACTGTTCTTCACTGGGACGAATGGAGAGAAGAAGAGAGAGGGTGTTGGACGAATGGAGAGAAGAAGAGAGAGGGTGTTGGACGAAATATGAGAGAGAAAGAAAGAAAGAAACAAAGAATGAAGGGAGAGAAAAAGGTGAAAGTTATGATATTGATGTACCCCACCAACCCACATCCAAAATCTTAAATTCAAAATTTAAAACTTTAAAAAATGTGGTCCACCCACCCCGCATTTATTGCAGTCAAAACTGACATGATGATGACTCAATTATTTTCGTCCTTTGGGTAACAGTTATGGGGGTAATTTGGGGAATCCACTTGAAAGTGGCTAGTAAAAATTGGTTTTAAGAGATGTGGCTATTTTAAATTGTACTTTATCAAAAGTGGCCATTAAAAAATCGGACCCATATTATAAATACTTAAATGGTAAATTAACAAGTAGGAATTTAGCAAAATAAATAAAATTAATTATTAAAAAAAAAAAACAAACATAGTATTTTATTTAGCAAAAATGGAATTGAATTATATTAAAAAATGCACCAGCCGGGAATCGAACCCGGGTCCGTACCGTGGCAGGGTACTATTCTACCACTAGACCACTGGTGCTAGATATTAAAATTTGGAAACTAATAAATAATATTCGATTTATATCATAAATTTGTACTGATGTAATCATAATAATAATGGTTTAGTAGATCACCCATTAAATTATAAACATTGCTTGTAAATTGCTGTTTTGCCTCAACTTGTGGCAAGCAAAAAGACCTTACACTACATATCTACTTGGACGATCCAAGGTGTGAAATATAAAATTTGTTTGTAAGAACATAAGTAGTACTTAACTAATCAACAGACATTGAATGCATCTGTTGAAATAATCTCTAGATAAATCTCACAAATATATTCAAATTCCTAAAATAATTAATTAAATAGCTAACTCGTTATACGAATTAAAATTCAACATGTAGACTACAACATCCAACATACATGGAAAACAGTTCATAACTACTTATCAATTGATCAAGAAACAATATCATCAATGAAAGCTAGGAGATCCATATGAGATGATCCCCCAATTGAATTTGATTTCTTGATGATTTCTTGAATTTCCTTAGCCCTTCTTCTCATCTCCCTCCCCTCTTCATTCTTCAAATCCATAAACCTCAGCACAAGCTTAGCAATCTCATCCTCTCCCACCAAACCTTCAACTTCATCCTTCTTTACCTTCCATCCCATCTTCCAATCTTCCACAATCATTTTTACTGTTTGTGGTTTGATCCCAAAATATGTGGAAAGTAAGCATGGGAAGGCCTGCGAACGCTCCTTCTTTACTCGAGTTACATCCACAATGCGACCAGAACCCACCGATGGAAGGGTGATTAAACACCTTCAGCTGATCACACCATGGCACCACTAGTCCTTTCCCCCCACATTTCTGTCGAACGCCTTCTGCATCCCCCCGTGCTACCCACAAGAAACGAACGCCACTTGCGCGAACCCCTGCTGTGATCTGGTCTAGCTGAGCAGTCGAAACGGAGAGAAAACTGCCCTGAGAGATGTACAGGACGGATTGAGGGGGCTGAGCATCCAGCCATTGGAGATAGTGATGATTGTGATGTTGATTGAGGTTTAAATGATCATGTGGTATGATAAGGCCTAAAGAGTAGATTCTAATAGGGTGTAGGGTTTGTTTTAGAGCATGAAGAACAGGGGATTCCAGCTCGTAAACAGATGTGAAGAGAAGATATTGTGCTTTTGCGGATGCATTAATGGCGGCTAGGGCTTGAGGGAGAACTTCCTGACCTGAACTGTGTAATGGAGTAGGTAGATCCCTCTTTCTCAATGGCGGAACTCCATGGATGTTGCCAATTGCTTCCTCTACAAATTATCGGATCTAATTGTTCATATTTTGAAAAATTAGATATTAAATTGAGATATTACTGAAAGAGAATTACCAGCGGAATTGGGGGAAAATTCCGGAGTGATAGAAAATGGAGAAGACTGTGGCGGACATAGTGTAAAACGAAGCTACCGGAATATTCCTCCGGTTACCAACAGCCACCACCCAGCACAAGTAGGTGTCGTGGATGATGACGGTCGGCGGCGGCTGAAGCCGATCTAGAAGCGGTCTACCGGAGCTTCCATTCTGGTCTGCGTGGCTGCGAAGAAGGTGGCGAAGTCCTTGCCGTGGCCGATTTCGGAGGGTAGGACGTTGGGAATGGTGGTGAATGTGAGGTTAGGCGGCGGTGAGGCAGCGAGGAGAGTGAGCTACTCCTCTGTGACGACGAAGGAGACGATGATTTCTGGTCGAGAGTGGAGGATGCGACGGCAGAGGTTGAGCATGGGGTTAACGTGACCTCTTCCGGGGTACGGCACCGCCACCACGTGTCAGTCGGAAGTTACTCCGGCCATTTTTAAGAGGAAGCGATTGCCGCCGGAAAGAATAACGAATAATCGGAATAGCGCGTAATTTAAACAGAAATACAGCTCTCTGGAGTATTAATTAATTTTTAAAAATTCAATCTAAACTATTGACTAAGGAGAAAAAAATTCTAGTATGGAGTATAAGTTTAGGCAGATTTTGAAATTTAATTTTTAAAAATAAATAAAAATTTTAAAAAACTACACAGTGTATATGAAATAATGAACAAAAGATCAAACAAATATAAGAACAATTTTTTTAAAGTGAAAATTCAATTATCAAAAAGAAAATCTGAAAAAAAAAAAAAAAAGCTTCCATCTTTCTGCAAAATCAATGTACATTAATGCCATGACAAATGACAACCATGTGAAGGTAACGTGATATAAATATACAATAACCAAATATCATGAAGTTTCAATTAACTTTAATTCTATATGAATCAAGTTTTCTGTATATATGAATCAATTTAGAAAAAAATGACAACATTTTACGAGTAAAATATTAACTTTGCTCTTTAAAATTCAATTATATGTGCAATCTAAATTTAATATTGCAATTAATTATTTAAAATTATTATCAACTATACAGATCAAACTCCATAGAGATAGAAATTAATTAATGATTTTAAATTAGCATTATAATTTATGTAGAACATTAATCACTATCAAATTGAAAAATAAATATATTACCTATTTATCTAATGATTATATTAATTAGAAAAAAATAGGTAATGATATATTACCTATTAAAATAATAATATAAAATTTATTAAGAGAGTAATATAGTATTTTTAGTTAATAAATAAATAACGAGTATAAAATATAATTAAGAGAGTAATGTGTGTTATATAGATTATAATGTAGTACTAGTACTCTCCCAGTTAAAGGGTCTTTCTTTTTTTTTCATATAGATTAAAAAGTATAATTATTTAATAAATATGTAATTGATAGTTGTATAGTCGGTGTGTATTAGTATGTTCAATATTTTAATTGTATTAGTGGAGTGTGTGTGAAAAAAAAAAAGAACTCTTTGATGTGGACGTACAATATTGAAAAAATAGATTTTTTAAAGAGGACGGATTATGTTAGATAAACGAAATAAAAAGTGTGATTTAATATGGTATGATTTTGTTAAATTTATTATGGTAAGGTTGGAGTATAAAAAAATTGAATAGCTAATTATCAATTGATCTCCTACAACATAAATTAACATAGCAACAACTAATTTTTTCCTTTTTTTTTAATTTAAGAACCATAAATAATGTGAATAATTGATAATCCGAAATTCTTAGCATTTCCTGTCGGATATTTAATAAATGGGCTAACAAAGTTCCATTATATACTAGCCCCACAGTTTATTGAGAATGAAATTATGATTGGGCTTATTGGATAAATTTTTAGGCCCAATTATTAATATAAATCAATTTTCCAAATAGATGGCCCATGAAATTAAGAAATCGATATAAAACCATGATTTACAAGTTATAATTAACAGAAAACAAGATTATTAATTAAACAATGCACGCTTAAAAAATAAATTATATGTATTAAATATTAAATATTTGATGTATTTTTTAAAATGTTGTCAATATATATATTATTATTACATGAAAAAAACACTTCAAACATTAAGAAAGGCAAGAACGCCGACTACAATGTCAATAGTAAATAGAAATCTTGCCTTAAAAAAAAAAAGGAAAGAAAAGAAAGAAAGAAAGAAAGAAAGAAAGAAAGAAAGAAATCTCATGTGCTTTAATACAAGAAAGTCTGATTTTGTTGATTTTAACACAAGTAAAGTAATTAATTATTATTATTATACTTTAACATACTTTCTAATATTTTCTTACACATGCTCTCGTGAATACATTTCATGTGATGGTCAAATACAGACGTCAATTAATAGTTACTCATAATCATGCAAGTAAATTATAATAGTATTAGTTATTAAAGTAGTTATAATTTATTCCTGTTTGAGCAATTTTGTTTGTGTGAGACGTTGCGAGATATGATTCAATTTTTTCTACTTATTACTTTTTTTATTAATTAAATATAATTTTATTTCTTTTATCACTTTTTATTCATTTTACCAAAATCATTAAAACGAACTTAAACAAGTTTTTGTTATTAATGTAGAGGGAGTAAACCAGTTACAATGGGAAACCTTTATGGTCTTCACCCTCTCTTTTTAGAATGAACATAACGCATAATTTTGATTATCTTTTTAGAATTTTTTTCATGAGAAGTAGAGCTCGTCTTGCTAAAAATGAAAAGAATATACTTTATAATGTAACGAATTAAAATGAGAAATGAATTAAAAAGAATACTAAGTAATCCCTCCATCCCGGTAGTAGTATTTTTTGAAAACAAATTGTATGTTTCAAGAATACATTGTATCATATTTAAGTAATTCATTCTTACTTATTTTCCTCCATTTATTTATTCTCACATCTAAACTTTTTTGTATAATATGTCCCCAAAACATGAAAAATAAAATTTACCTCTTTAACCCTTTTTTTTTTTTTTGGGGGGGGTGGGGGGGGTGGGGGGTTAAGTAACATTTTGTTTTTCCAAGCTACACACATGAACCAGACAAAGAGAATATACACCACATAAGAAAAAGGGAGAAAGTCAACAGAAGCAGTTGAGAGAAACCAGGAAACTTTGATTATAATTAAACTAGCTAGCTACTTAATTAGATTAATTAATTATCAAAATTAACAGAAGCTGCAAGATCCCTCTATTCCTTGTCCAATCCCAATCTCCTGTTACATCTCATCACTTGATGAAATGAAACACGAGATTGAGATGGGGCCGACTAGCGTCGGCTGGAATCTCAAGTCCAAAGGGACTCTCTCTTGAGAGGATCTTGCATTACATTTACATTATTGGTGGAAGAATTAGAAGCTGCAAAGGTGAGATAGTGTTGAAGGTTATTGAAGTTGTTAGTAGTGGGCAAGAGAAGTGCTTTGTCATCCTCATGGGTGATGGGAGGGGTACAACTCTGCTGCATCTGTATGCACAGTATCTCTGCTTGAGCCACTGCCAGCTGCATCTGCAGCTGAGACACCTGATTCTGCAAGTACGATATCGCCCCCACGCAACCATACACCGGATCCCTCATCCTCGCGTTCGCCTCGTATACTAAGCTCCCCACCGCGTCCCCTCGTTGCTGCACCGGAAGCTCCTAGTACCACATCATAAACACATCAACATCAATTCATTTATATATATATATATATATATACACATGTATTCATGTAAACGGGTATTAGGGTTTTTAAACCTAACCCTAACGTCTGGTTTATTAGTAGTATTAATATCATGTATAGTACCTGAAGCATCTTGCTGACATTGCTAGCGCCGAAGACCTTGTGGACGATGGCGAATTTATGAGGGTCGTCGGGAGGGAAATACGGGGCGAAGATGCAGTCCTTTGCGCAGCGGCGTCTGAGGAGCTTGCAGGAAGCGCAGGGTGAACTTCCTCCTCCCATTTTAGGTATATAAGAAAGTGAGATACAGATGTTGTTGTGGTTATGTTTGATTTGTATAGAAAGACAGAGAAAGAGGAATATGAAAGATTGTAAGATGAGGAAAGGTATTTATAAATGGTGGACGAGTTTTCTAGTCCACCTTAACACATGTGTTCCTACTTTATAATATACTTAAGGAGGGGGTACCCTAGCCTCACCACCCCACCAACAAAAGTCTTGATCACATTTAGTCATTATATTATATATATGGTTATATTTTGATTAATTATAATGATTAATCATTTTAATTCAAGAATGATTAATTACCACTTCAACTAATTGAGTTTAATTTCCAATTCGACCCCTTGATTGAGAGTCCAATGCCATAATTAGAAAAAAAAAAAAACTGAATATATATATATATATATATATATATATATATATATATATATATATATATATATATATATATATATATATATATATATATATATAGTGCAGCCGCGTTAAGGAAAAAATATATATATATATAATCATAATTTGTGGAGTATACATACAAGATTTTTGTTTTATTTTGTGGAGTATATATATACTCCCTCTATCCCGTCAAAAGAGGGGTTTTTGCTTTTTTACACATAAATTAAGGAGTATTATTATTTAATGTGTAATGGATAGTTGTATTTGTGAGAGGGTGACCCCATATTTTAATTGTATTAGAGGGGATGTATGTGTTATTTAATGTGTAGTGGATAGTTGTATTAGTGAGAGGGTGAGCCCCATATTTTAATTGTATTAGAGGGGATGTATAGATTCCATGTGTATATAAAAGTAAATGGGACCCTTTGAGTGGGATGACCAAAATGGAAAAAAATATCCTTCTTAAATTGGACAAAGAGAGTAATATTTTTTTTTCTACGATTTAGCATAATTCTTTCTCTTGGAGAACAGCCATCGAACTAGATTTGTCATACTTGATTGCCTTTTTCGTAAAAAGGTTCCGCTCTTCCTCTAAAAATGAAGAGAGACATGTGTATTCTACTAAACTCATAAACTCAACACTGAATATTGATAAACTGAATGACAGAGAAAACTAGACCTTACATGTCTTACGTGTCATCTTTTAATTCCTTACGTATCACTCATCCAATAACATTTCATTTTGATAACTAAATGACACGGAAACCAAACCACCAATATCCCTAAAACAAATGCAAAATATCACATAGCTAGATTGCCACTTCACAATAATTTCCAGCAATATCGATCATTAATATATAGTAGAACAAGAATATATATACCGTTAATTTAACCATTACATGCATATAGATCGACATTAGTTAAACTTTAGTTTTAAATGGTTTACAATGTTGAAATTTTAATTTAATACATACATAGATAAAAAGGGGGGAAATTTAATTGTGCAATTTAATTATATTTAATGGTGTTATAATAATTTAAGTATAAAAAGTTTTATTTATTGGTGGTGAGAGAACGTTGACCACCGCCACGACGAGAGGAACCTTTCCCATCCATGCATTACTACTTTTTTCTACATTGTAACATTACCCTAATTTGACTTTCTTTCTTTTTTTTTTCTTCTTTATATTTATGAAATGAAAATTGTCAATAATTTGATTATTATATAAAAAATTTACCATTATGGGAAAGTTGTCAATAGCTTGAGGAAGAGAGGAAAGAAAAAGAAAATGAATAGTGAGTGAAAATAATAATAATAATAATAATAATAATAGTTTAATTAAAGATAGAGGAGAGAGAAAATCAATAAATTGGTGGGAAGAAGTAGGGTTAGGGTTAGTGAATTGTGTAGCATGAAACGATGTGTAGAGGAGACAGAGGGCTTCAACGTGAATGTTTGTTGGAAGGGACATTCACATGGAAATTTATATCTAAAATTATTTGGCTTTTTCTTCCAATATCAAGTTAATTACTTTTTTTAGGTTATAATAATCTGTTAAGTGCAACACAGTGTAGTCCAGAAAAATTCAATTCACCAACAAAAAATTGTCAATTCAAATTGGTAAAAACTAATAGTGTCAACAAAAATTAATTTTTTTTTTATAATGGAATTTCAACGAATTTATTATATTTTTATTAATGAAATAGTTATTTACCAACAGAATTATTAACAATGGATTATCAATGGAATTGAATTTCGTTGCTAAAAGTTTACCAATTGACAATAGATTTCGTTGTTAATCTATTAATAAACTAATTTAATAATAAAATTAAGATTTTTACCAACGAAATATTCCGTTTGGTTAAAAATAATTTCAGTGTACTAACTTAATTATAAAAAAAATGAAGAAGAAGGTGTTATAATAGTACAAACTTCAAAAGGTTATGCACGATTGATCATACTTATCAATCAAAGAATATATAGAGTTAATTAAGATCCGACATGAACTGAAATGGAAGAGAAATAGTACAAACTTCAAAAGATCAAAATAAATGCAGTCTAATATACAAATCAAAGATCACATGCATCAACCTATATTAACTAAGCAATAATAATATCCATCATTAATATCATCGTTGTTAGTATTGTTTCGAATTTAGCTATTGTTAATTAATGACCTTTTAAGTACAATTCATAAAATTCATCGATTAATTTTTATAAAAAAATGGAGTGCTTTTTCTTTTCTTTTTGTAAATCAAGTAAAAGAATTTTTATAAATGAGAAAATTAGTAAACAGTGTTACCGTAATAACAATATTACATACAATTGTGATATAGGTTTTTTTTTAAAGTGTATTCTATAATAATAATTGAAAAAATATATTAAGTGAAATAGAGGGTAAAATTAATTTAAAGACTATTTGGTCAGATTCTCAAAGTCAACAATTACTCTTTTTTTCTTTTCTCTTTTCAATTATATATGAAACTAAATCCCTACTAAATCCAAAACCTAAACCTTTAAATCATAACCCAAATTCAAAATATGCAATTAGAATTAGTATAATAAAGCATTAATTAATAAGAAAGAAACATCCATTATAACATTCGATAAATTCTAATCGAGTAGAATCTGGTCACCACCCGTTTTCACCCTTCAATTAATTATACCCGTTTTAAAAAGAAAATTCATTTATGAAAACAAAGTATGCATAACATTCTATTTTTTTGTGTTCTCTAAACCAATTTTGAATTTAAAGAATTAGTACCTAGCTTGTTCTAGCATTATTATATATACACCGTTAAAGATTAAATTATTTTTTATCTTGTTATATGACCTTTTTAGGTTTACTCTTTTAAATAACAAATTATTATACTTCAAAAGTTGATGATAAAACAGAAAATTAACTCAGTAATAGTATATCATATTAAAAGATAACAGCTAGGTGGCATTTTCTGGTCCGATTCTACAAAAACCTAATCGTGGAATTCGCCAACTAAAAAATAGTATATATATATATATATATATATATATATATATATATATATATATATATATATATATATATATAGTATTTTACATGTTGCCTAGGTAAGAGATTGGCAGGAAAAAAATAGTGAAAGATGCATACTCATGTATTAGACAAATGAAATTATAATAAATAATTATCATTATCATTAATTGAAATTGTCATCATCTTGTGGTGGTGTATGATCACGAGGGGTTTCTGAAAACTCTACTTCTAAATTACAAAACTTAAGATGGATTCCCTCAACCTCGCATTTAATGCTCCTCACATGATTCCAACCTTCTAATCTGCTATTCCCAGATAAACATCTCTACTTCCCCACCACTCTACTCTTACCATTTTACACACATCCATATTCTCTTTACTTCTTCAATATTCAGCCTATTTTCTCTTTCCTACTCCACTTTTCCATTAAAGAAATTAAGTGTAAAATAAACACAATAAAATTATAAATATAGGAGTAGAATTTATTTGGTCTAAATGAGGGATGAAGAGGATGATCTTAGACATTCTGTTACATTTTGATATTATATCTCCTATTCAATGTTAGATGAGCGACACATATGTGGATATAAATTTTGTATATTCCTACACGTTTATTATTCAACGGTTTGCAATAGAAGATATAATTAAAAAACTGCCCCCAGGGCATAGCTCAAGTGGTAGAGGGGAGGGTGAAAATGTCTTCCAGCTGAGCTTGGTTGCTGCAGGGTGGGGGTCCGAATCCTACCTTTGGCATGGATTTGGCCCCTTGAAAGCACAAGTTTAACAGTGAGCTCTCCCTATAAGCCACTTGAGGCACATCCTGCGATTTACCTCCTTCACCAATCTCAGGGCGGTGGGGGCCCCTAATGATGGGTACACCATTTGTAATTAAAAAACTGAATTAGGGATGAAGATATAGTAAGAGGGAGTGGGACCCAATTGTTGAATTATTAGGAGGTAGTATTACCTCATGGAACGCGGTTTTTCAGTGTCTAAAATTTCCTCAAGTTTGAAGCACCAATCCACCCACCCACCCTAGGTGGTGGGAGTGGGGGTGGGGGTGGGGGTTAAGACAGGATGAGAAGCTTGTAAATGTAGTTTAATGCGTGTGTGGGGGGGGGGGGGGGGGGAGTGGGAAGTGTGTTTTCTTGTTTGGTTTTGATTAAGTTAATGAATAAAGTATGGGGAAAAACAGACATCTTCCACCGTCTTAGAGAAATTAAAAACGTGCGACCTTCGATGCGTTTCATTAAATGCGCTTTGTGATATGGAAGATTCCATTTTTGGGATGCGGATGTTTTTCAAACACCCTTTTATTGTTTTTCGAATTTATCACTGCCAAATATCAACTTTCTGCCATACGATCTACTTCGCATCTAACGGCTCGCAATGTATATGCATCACTCAATCTTCATCTTACAAACTTACCTACATACTTTAGGATTTAGAATAAGTCTTCCATAACACAATTTTACACATTTTAAATTAATTTTTATTTTGCTATAAAATGTTATTACTTTTTATTTATATAATATATGTAAATAGTTCATGAAATACTATTATCAAATGAAATTATCACTTTTCATTTTTATCCGTCTCATACTCCCTCCGTCTCACAAAAGACTGTACCTCCAATTCCAACACGAAGATTAAGAAAGTGATAACTTTTAGGGATATAATGATATTTTTATGTAATAAAGGAGTAAATGATAAAGTATGTTAGGTAAATATTGTTATTCTTTTGTAAATAAAGTGTATGGAGAATGATGGTTATTTTTTACTTTTTGCTTTTTTTTGAAATGTACAAACTTTTGTGGAACAGCTCAAAATAAAAAGTGTCTCATCTGAAAGGAGACGGAGGGAGTAAACCCTTGTGAAACAATCTCACACAAATCTTTGCCTATATTTTATTATTCTCATTGTCGTCACCTATTTTAAGGGAATTACTCTTTTCTTACCAAATTTTTACTATTTTTCCCCATTCGAAACCCCAAATTAAATTCCTTGTTACATATTTCATGTTTCATTGATGTTTCTTTATATAAAAAAACTATACCCTACAAATGACTATTAAAGTCTTGGGACAAGTATTGATTTTGACCTTCGATTATGACACGTGACAAGTATTTAATTTATGTAATAGGAGATGAAACACCATTGTGTAACAGGTGATCTCATCTGGCGAAACCCTTGGTACTAATTGAATTATTTATTACCTCTGCACCACAGATAATCGGTCTATTTTGGTGTATTCCAAATTATATTATAATTTTAACCACATTGATCAAACGTACTTTCTTGATCAGTTTGAAGTAATTTACAAATTTACTCTACTTTAATAGAATGGAAAGAGTAGATCATTCTACATTTTACTGTTGGGACACACAAGTAAACAAACCAAAATGCAAACACGTGCCAGCCAAGAGATTGCCTATATAAACAAAGATGGTCACTACTCTTAAAAATATTATCACTTTTCATTTATCTTATGAATTATTCATGAAATAATACAGGTTATCACTTTTCGTCGATCAAATATTACTATTTTTTTGTATCAAAGATATTATCATTTCTTATCCATCTCACGAAACTCATCGATATAGATGTGTTAAAAAGAATCCAACATCTAATAATCTCTGGACTTTGATTTTGTTATAAACCTGATTAACCAAATATAGACTATATACACATGAATATGGAGTAAAATTTTGAGTTGAATCTGCAAGAATTTGCAGTGAGGTTGAGTTATAACATACATTATGCAATTGTAGTCCTGCTGTCCTGGAGCTCTGATAGTGTGCCTAATGGGTTCTTTATTAAAATTTCCTCAGCTTTAGTAAATCATTCATGATTCCATGCTACCAAATGCTACATTAGATGAATACCTAAAATCTCAAGTTGGAGGAAGACATACAGCATACGCACGTGACTGAGTGGACTTGATCACAAGCCAGTAACTAGCTACCTGCATTGCTGAAAATATTACAAAATTTAATTTAATTGCAGATTCCCTGTGACACACACACATATACACACAATGGTTGGTGTTTATTGGTCTTCTAGGTTAACCAAGTGAGATATTATATACAGTATGTATCTATGCCTGCTTATTCTGCAAAGTGAGTGGGCTTCATTAAAATGAAAGAGAATTGCAACCCCAACTCACCACAGTGTGAGGACTGAGGCATATTGAATTGGTTAGATATATTCAAAGCAATCTTTTTTTTTTTTTTGAAAAGATATTTTCAAAGCAATCTTATTGAGCTGAAATAACTTTAGGGAAGAATTTTTTTTTATATATATAATTATTATAGGAAGAAATTTTGGTTTATGGATGGAATGAATGTGCAGCATAAACACATGCCAATGTATTCAGTCATGGGGGAAAATCAATATTTTTAGCAGAGTTCAAAGTCCACATTAATGAGGTCAAACTTAAATGATAATTGATTGATATTTATTGTATATAATACAAAAATATATATAGTATATTAAATTCGGATTCAGTATTCTAACTTTAAATTGATAAAAGATGCATATTCCTAAAAAAAAAAAAAGATCCAACTTTAGAAGATATTTGATGTTAAATTAGCTTGAATTAAGAGACTTAGAGCATCGGCTAAAAGTTTTCCTCTTAATCTGTGTTGAGTACTAACTAAGTTAGTCATTAACTTTCTGGCAGAGTAGATGAGGGGATATAACTATCCTCTTTTGATTAACTGACTTGTGTCAGCTTAAACTGAGAACCACTGGCTGTGGATTAGAGCTATATATAGATCAATGGCATCACAAATGTTATCCTGCTCCCCTATTAAAAAATTAACCGGTGGTTATTTACTTCATTTCTTACACGTAAATGACTAAATATTACGAAAGGGAGTACGCGAGGTGGAGCAACTTATCTGAAAAAAAGCTAGCTCATACTTCAGTTTTAGATGGAGGATTTTTCATGTTAGTTAAAACAGGCAACCTGAAAAGGCATTGGTGGCACATAGTTGGTCTAACTGCTATCACAGTATCTGAATTGCGTTGTAAACTGATAAGCAGATGACTAAAAAAGGGACATTTCCTATTTAATTGATTAAAAATTTTCTTAGATGCATATCCATAATCAAAAGAAAATTCTAATACAGCATATTCCAAACCACGCAAAGAATTGAAGAAATAGATGCTATAAAAGGAAAAGATTTTAGTGACCTCAATCAAATCTTGCCTTCATCAGGGTAGCCTTGAGAGACTTTGATGCTCATGCAGTTTCCGTAAATTATTCGTTTTGATGCCTCTAGTAAAGCGAGCACTTCCTTTTTGTGCTTCAAAAGAGGTGACTAGAATTCCTGTGTTCTGCTCAACTTTTTTTCTCTTCAGGTGTGATTCAGCAAGCGCCTGGACTACTCATTACATATCAACAAGCAGAGATTTTGAAATACAAGTCAGACAAGTTTCCAGCCAAATATCAAATCATAGTGTATTTCTAGAAAGAAGGAAAAAATAAATAATTCAGTGAAATGATAAGTAATAGTAACATATATCACATCAACTTGGAGGAATATAGAGATTTGGAAAAATAAATGAACAACGAAATATTGTCGCTCTTGTAACTAATGCCCAAACTGTCACACAATTCATATGCATTCTGATCCAGTTGCATAATCCAAAGTGAAACTTTAGTTTTCTATAAAAATCAAAATTTAAGAAGGACAAGGTTTAGGGCTTCTTGGTTGGATTGTTATCGGTGAATGTAAAGAAGTGTTAGCCATAGGGATTTATAAGGTTATTTGATTCCATAATGTTGTGGATCAAGTAAACTCCTCAACAGTGTGGGTCATTGCATATTAATTCTCCACTACTTTCATAACCTTCTTCTAGAATTAACTTTGATGCTCTTATTCTAATTGATAAGTCTGCAGCAATTTAGTTTAATATCTTCCAACTCAAGAAGCTCCATTGAATATACACGTGATGACATGATCATCATCTTCTTCTTTCTACATTAGTAAATATACTTTCTAGAACAGGGCAAAGTTCTCATGCTAACATATGAAATTGCCATATCTAATGGCTCTATAGTTTATAAGTAATTATGACTTATTTGAAAACCAAGGTCATATCTTATAATTGAACTGCATTAGTGGTCAACGAAACATATGCCATTTTTCCAGAGCTGCAAATTACCAGCTAATAAACCGTAAAGAAACTAAGTAATGGGATAGTACTTCATAGGTAGATACCAGAGTGTGAAGAAATCTTGAGCAAAGCAGTATCCTTCAATCTCTTAATTTTCTTGAGAGCTTGGACATCATGGAAGATGCCATCCTTCTCAGAGTGAGCAACATGATTCTCACTAAAGCTCATAAGTGCCTTTTCACATGCCTTCAGTAAAAAGGGAAATGGCAAAACATACAATCAATTAATAACTACCTTTCAAAGCCATATCAAAATCTAGCGAAACAATCAATGTTGCAATATGGAAAATTATGTATGATCACTGAAGACATAACTGTAAAAATTATTTTCAGTCAGGAAACATAAGCAGTGTGCAGCGTTCTTAAACTGAAATTTCAAATTTCAATATGTATGTGAAGATCATGGATAGAAGACTGTTAGAATTTTCAACTTTATAGTTTATCCCATAAAGATATCCATAAATATAAATTCTTGGAAAATAATAAGAAACTTAAATTGATGTCAACTTAAAAACTTGGCTCAAAGAGAGCAAATTAGAACTAAAACATAATCATCATTCTAGATTACAGGTAATAATTTTTCTAACAGTAGCTAGGTTGTCTAAGCATCGTCTACTCAGAAGAACATGATGATCTAACAGAAAATTCCAACTAATAAGATGACAGTTATTGCTATCCAACTTTTATTTAATTGAATTCTCATAACTGAGTTTCTTGTCTCAGACTGATTTTGTTATAAGATGCAATTATCAATATATTTCAGAACAGAAGTGCAACTTAAAAGTTTATTTATCTATTAATTGGCATTAAAGCTAGCCTTGGACACATTTTTTTTATTTTTAAGGATGACAAGATTTTGTCACCAGGTATCAGCATGGCAACCAAGGTTTCTAATGCCAACATTATATATTCAAATCAATCAACACGTGCAGTTCACAACGTACCTGATTTGCAATGGAATCGTATCCATTTTCAAGTGAATGTTCAACGAAGGTGAGCCATTCTTTACTACTAACTTGGAGCCAAGGGTGAGCCCTAGACCTTTCTTCTCTCAAACTCAGTGCTTCATATCTCAAGGCCAAGCAACTCTGTCAAAAATCAAATACTGAATTCCTAGTGAAATAGTTCAGAAACTGATCCAAATTAATTTCCAGACATAGAAAGAGTTTCATCCGAGGAATTACTACGTAATGAATCTTGTGAAGCAAGACGATTTTTAAATGAAAATTAAAAAACCACAATAAAGTCAGAACATAACGCAGCTGAGAACTTCTATCATAAAATTATTCAATCAATGGAAACAGTAACACGGTAGTACCTCGACATCACCAATTGTGGCAAATACACGAATCAGAAGTTCCGTAAATTGAAGCTTGGTCTCCACAGAGTCTTCAGCAATTTCACAAAATATAGTGGGAGATTCATCTCTCATAAACTGTATGAGAACCGATCTGACGCCAATTAACGAGTGCACGTCTTTGGAAACCAAAATCGAATCGAGAACTCGAAAAGTTGCATCATCAAACCTGAGAAATGACAGATTTCAGCGCGTTTTCAAGAGTTAAAAGATAATAATGTAGAAACTTCACCCGGTAAAAGGAAAATTCCATAAGATTCTGACCATCTGTTTAGAATTCGGGAGCGGAAGAGTGAAATTTCCTGATCGACTGCAGCTGGGTAGGGCATTTTCGACGTTTTTTTTTTTTTTTTGGCGGTTTAAGATTTGAATCGTGTTGGCCGTTTACATGTGGGGGTATCCACCCGGGATTTTATAGGCCCGGTGCTAATTAAATCCTACGTGGCAAGGGTTAAGTGAACCGCCCAAATCGGGCGGATAATTCTCTGCAGGAAGGTTAAAAGACGAAAACTACCTTTTAATCCTTATTTGTACAAATGAAAAACATCTGGGATATAATGAGAAGACGAACTGATGATGTTATTGGGAGTTTTTGTAAGATAATTATGGCTTAGTGCCATTAATAATAAATATATATAAGATATTTATTATGATCAAATATCTTAAATAATAATATGGTTTAAATAAATAATATATATGAGATAAATAAGATCATATATATTTATGGATAACAATCACATGGATAGAATGTGATTTGATAAAGATTTAATATCCCGATCTGGTCCTCTCTCCACCTATTAAAGAAACACAGTTTTATTAATTCTCTATCACATTAAGTCTTACGTACTGTGCAATAAAGAAAGGGGTGAGGAGAGAGAAACTAGTTCCCGGCGTAATTGACAGGAACGTATCGTTGGAGGACCGCCATTAGTGGTGTCTCAAGGTAAGTCTTCTAATCGTGTTTATGTGGTGTGAAAATCATGAAGATCTAAGATCCATGTCAATTAATAAATTAATTGTTTATGAAATTATGCTTACATGTGGTATCAGAGCATGGTTTTGGATCTCATGATTTTTCATCGAATAATTAACATTAAATTTGGATGTAGTAAATTCACGTATTACGTTCTTGATTGGATGTGAGATGTATTCTATAACCAAATTATCTCAATTTTAATTTACACTTTATTATCAATATATTATGATGTGTGAATATTATGTTTTATGTATCATGTATTAAAGTGATGTGAAAAAGTAATTATAATGAGTTGATTCACATTAAAAATTTACATGATTATTAAATTGATATATTGAAATCTTATGACTCATGCGAAAATTATAGTGATATGATTTCCATATTAAGAAAATGTCAACTGCCCTATTTAGTTTTTGGGACTGAACAATTAAAGATTGATTATGGAAGTTAATTATGTCAGCATAAGATATGAAAGTTAATTATGTCATGAGATTTTAATATAAAATTACATGACTCCCTTTAATTTTGGGGAGTATAATGACTGATTAAGAATAATGACAACTAATTACAGTCAATAAATCAACATGCCTTATTCATAAAATGACTTGAATATCACACTTTAATGTCAGTTATTAACATAATTATAATAATAAAGTGACTCATGTATTCCTCAAACTTTCCAATTAAAGTGATTTAATAATGTTAATGAAATCGATCCATCACTAACGTTTATGACTTATATTATTATTGATAATAATTAAAGATTATGTTATTATTGATACTAATTTATTGGAATTAAAATATCTCACTTATGTTATGTATGTTTGACTGCTCATGGCATTTATAATGTTAAGATGCCAAATTTATTATAATATGAATATAAATTATACATGATATCTTTATTAATGTGATATATATGGATATATTATGTGTATATATGATGACAGTCTTAAGATTTTAATTAATGATATTGACTGTGAGTTATGAATATTTATGAAATAATGATTTGATTATTACTCACTTTCCTATTGAGTATAATCTAAGAGTCTTTGATAAGATTAATAATGATTTGATTATTACTCACTTTCCTATTGAGTATAATCTATTATGATAATCTTTGATAAGACTATAATGAATAATTTTATGATTTAAATTTATTTAACGTTGGTCTGTTAATCACCAAAGTGGTCTGATCTGAAAGAATAATAAAATTAAATCGTATAGTTAAATTTTAATTTCCCATATTTAAGTGATGCTTGAATAAAGAGAATTATTATATGGGTTATTAAAATTTCACAATTATAAGACTTTAAATTCACCCAAAGGTGATTGATAGTCTTTATAATTCATGAATATGAAGATAAATTGATAATTAATATATTATGACAAACTGTTTTGTATGTCCAAAGATGACAAAATAGTTTTAATGAAAATATTTAATTATCAAATTATGTTATATTTGAAAGCATCATTATGATTATGATTGTATATTGTTGTATCACCCAAAGGAGAACTTCAATATACATTTATTGCTTTCGATCCTGAATCTATTATTAAATTACTCAAAGTATTTATAGGAATAAATTATTTTATTCTTATTCTTAAAATTACTTATATTATTTAGTCTCTATTCGCATGATGCATTTGTTCCATTACAAAATGGATTAAAGTAATTTAAATAGTGTGGATAAATCTAATTTCACCAAAGTGTTTTGGATTTTATTTATCACTTCAAGATAAATTGCTCATTTGCTTTGTAATAGCAATAAAGCTAAGTAATCTGACTATAATGCTCGGGTTAGATCAAACAGACTGGGCATAATGTTTATGCGAATGAATGAGACTAATAAATTAAGTCTAACATACCTAAATTACTAATAAATCTCTTGATGAGATGCTAATGACTACTTTAACTACCATAAAGTTTGATGGTTCTCATGGCACACATGAACTCATCATTAAAGATAATAAATATTGCAACAAGATTAAAGCCTTCCATAATGAACGTAGTTTACAAATTCATTACCTTCTAAGTATGACATATTCCTAATAAACTATAACACCATGAAAGACAAATGGAATGTGAATTAAATTCACGTAATTTAATGATGGTTCAAAAGGAAAGAAGGTTTAAGAAATAATTTAAAATTTAAACATTATGTTCGTTTAAAAGTAATGAAGTTTGAACTAAACGTGGCTTTAATGTTTGGGGAAACTTTCCAAAAGAATTATTCCAAAAAGATTAATTAAGAATAAAGTCTTTCATGAGATAGACTTTTACTGATCTTGATATTTGTGTAAATTGCATTAAATAAAAGCAAACCAAAAACACACAAATAATAGTCGTGATAATTGCACAACTTCTTATAATAGTTTACACCGCTAATTGTAAGTCTTACGATAATACCCTTCTTAAAGGAATAATAATATTTCATCCTTTTTAATTTTAAATTTAAATTTTCACATTATGGTTATATTTATCTTAGCAAGAAAATTCTCACTCCACAAATGCTTGATAAACATTTATTAATGATGTTGAGAAAATTAGATAGAAAAGTGAAAATTATAAAGATTGGAAGAAGTGATGAATTTTATGGAAAATGTGATTAATTATCATGTTCAATCACTTAATTACAGGAAAAACTGACATTTATACTAAATGTTGCACACCATAATAAATTGGTGTAGCAGAATGACATAATCGTACTTTATTGAATATGGTTATAAACATGTTAAATGATTAATTTATACCCATATTTTGTGGATTTATACATTTAAAGCTGCCTCTTACGTGATGGTCGAGTTTTTAGTAAAACAGTTTTCAAAACACCTTATGAACTTATAGAAAAACTCGATCTTAGGCAGTTGAATGTTTTAAATTGCCCGGCAGGGATTATGATTTACATCCATATGAAAAGAAATTGGATATAAGAAAATTAAGTTATTTCCTTATAAATTATCCTTAAAGTCTAAAAGGTATGAATTTTATGGTCTTAACTATAGTACAAGAATTTTAAAACTAGAATATCAAATTCACTAAGAATTGTAAAATCAGTGGGAGTATGAAACCATGAAATGTGGTTATTGAAGAAGTTGGGTAGAGAATTTGAAAATACATTCATCTAAACTTCTTCTAAAGTTGTTATATAGTTGTTAAATAGTCAAACAACTTTCAAGTACAACATTAAGTTATTCTACTCTCTTAAAGGATCCGATTTTACTAAATCAATTATCAATGAGCTTTCATTTGATATATCACATCAAATAGCATTAAGAATGTCTGAAGGATAATATATCCGCTATTTCTAACGATTGCATATGTGGTATAATAAAATGAGCTAAATTTAACATTATAATAAAAGCTAAAATTTCAGTTTTGGAATAAGTCATGGAAGTACTAATTCTATTAAATGAGTAAATTCAATGAAAGGCGAGTTGAAATCAATGGCTCATAATGAAATTTAATATCTTGTTAGAATTGCCAAAGAGTTATAAAAGAATTTGAAACGGATGTATCTTTATGATGGCGATTTCCAAAGATATAAAATTAGAGTTGTTGCTAAAGATTTTACTCAAAAAGATGACATAATTATAAGGAGATATAACAAATTATTTCTTTACAAGACTCTATTAGAATTATCATGGCTTTGGTAACTCATTATGACTTAGAGTTGCACCAAATAAATGATATGCCTGCTTTTCTTAAAGGTGATTTGGTGGAAGATCAAGTTAAATAGATCAACTCAAGTTTTTTTTTTCCATTAAAGAAAAATATCACATGGCGTGTAAACTTAAAGAATTAACATACAAACTTAAGCATGCTTTCCTATAAAGATATCTTTTGGATTTAAGAAAAACATCATAAACGGTGTACATATATATCTGAAAGTTAGTGGGAGCACATTAATTCTATACTTGATGATAAACTTGCTTGCAACTGATGATCTTGGTTTATTATGTGAAACCAATAAATTTCTCTCAAAGAACTTTAGAATAAAACATATGATGAGACAATTAAAGATGTCTCTGTAAGTATATGTTAATAAAGTTCAATAGAGGTTATGGATGGAAAAGTGTTGGTAAAGAACGTTCCAATCCGGAAGGGAGATAAGTTTAACCTTATGTAATTTCCAATAATGAATTGGAACGTACTACAATATTCCTTATATGTATATTATTGGTAGCTTAAGATATACAAGATTGTATAAATACCAAATATCAGTCTTACTGTTAGAATGCTTGGTCATTATTGAAGTGATTCATAAATGAATGACCAGAATGTTGCATAAGGAAATATTATAAGGTATTCTAATGAACTAAAGCACTCGTGCTTACTTATCAAAAATTTAATTACTTAGATGTAATTAAATATAGATTCAGATTTAGATGATTATATGATGCAAAAAGGTTCACTTTGACTTTTACGTTTCTTAGTCGGGGATATTGTGTCATGCAATATTGTGAAGAAGTTTCTAAAAACTACATTCACTATTAAAGTTAACTTGTGGCATGATTTGAAGCTACAATTTAAGGACATTAAATGTGGAGTTTAATTTCAGGACTTGAAATAAGTTGACAATAATGTCAAGTCGCTGAAAACTTATTATGATTATTCCGCTGCATTGTTCTTCTTTAAAACGATGGATATTCCAAAGTTGCTAAAACATATGGAATGAAAGTATTTATCGTTAAGAAGAACTTTAGAAACAAATATGTCAATTGAACATAATGGAATCAATCTTATGATTTCGGATCCATTACACAACTGATCTTCTCTAAAACATTCATTGAACGTTACATGAATATGAGATCATTGAAAGGCTCAACAAGCTTATGATGAACAATTGACATTAAGAGCTCATTATGTTTTGTTTCTAATTGATATATCTTGTTTTGTCATTTTAGTATACATGAATGTTGACATTAATAAAACAAGATTTTATCTCAAATTTGAGATACTTATGTGGACCATTATTGATCCTTACGAGTTATGTTGAGTAGAAAGCTAATATCATAGTACATGGAAGGAACTATGTCGAGTAAATGATATAGAACCGCTATGACTTGTGTTAGTCTATACTCAATATTGACTTTATGAGTTGACCAGTTAATTTATCTTATGTCGCACATATTATGTAAATTATTTAAACCTTTACGTTTAAAGTTTAATTCTGTCACTCGGCCAAGTAGGAGAATGTAAGATAATTATGGCCTAGTGGCATTAATAATAAATATATATAAGATATTTATTATGATCAAATATCTTAAATAATGATATGGTTTAAATAAATAATATATATGAGATAAATAAGGTCATATATATTTATGGATAACAATCACATTGATAGAATGTGATTTGATAAAGATTTAATATCCCGATCTGGTCCTCTCTCCACCTATTAAAGAGACACAGTTTTATTAATTCTCTATCACATTAAGTCTTACGTACTGTGCAATAAAGAAAGGGGTGAGGAGAGAGAAACTAGTTCCCGGCGTAATTGACAGGAACGTATCGTTGGAGGACCGCCATTAGTGGCGTCTCAAGGTAAGTATTCTAATCGTGTTTATGTGGTGTGAAAATCATGAAGATCTAAGATCCATGTCAATTAATAAATTAATTGTTTATGAAATTATGCTTACAGTTTTCTCCAGAATTAATCAACATTGAAAATAAAAGAAACATAAAAGAGATTCAGAAGTTAGAAGCAATCCTAATAACGAATTGATAATTCTTCACAGCCTAGAAAAACCAACCTACCGCTGCCCTTTCGGATGGCTTTGCGCCGACGAAGCTCCACCACCGATGGAACCCAAGCTCAAACTAATCACGCGAATTTTGCGCAGACGAAGCTCCGCCACTGGTGGAACCCAAGCTCAAACCAAATTTTCCAAACGATGGCGCCCCGACAAGAAACTTAAAAACCTCCCCAATCTTCCTCAACTCTCCAGCGGCTCTGACACGTACCGCCCATCAATTCAAGCCGGATCCAGAAGCTTGTGACAATTCCATGGGCTTTGGCCTCAATCTCCGCCAACCGTCTGCGCATGAAAGCACGATGTTCCAATTCTCAGTTTCGGTGTTGTGTGTGAGAGAGAATTTGAAATACAAGGGTAATTTAGGAAATATACACTCCATCCAAATGTACTCCCTCCGTTCCCGGTAAGTGTAAGAGGATCATTTGTTTTTTGCATGTAGATTAAAGAATATTACTCTCTTCGTCCCAAGAATACATTCGCCCTTTCCATTTTGGTCCGTACCAAGAATACATTCGTCCCCTAAAAATGAAAACAATACATAATATAAATAATCTTACAATACTACAATATTACAAAAATATCACCTTCTTTTTACACACAATTTAGTCAAAGTCAACTATATCATACACTTTATTCTACTTAATTACCCAAAATACCCCTTATCTTTTTTACATCACACTACAAAAAATTTGATTTTCTTAAACTCCGTGCCCAAGAATACGCGAATGTATTATTGGGATGAAGTAAGTATTATTTAATATGTAGTTGATAGTTGTATTAATAGGAGTGTAAATTTTATATTTTAATTGTATTAGAAAGAGGTGTGAGTCCCATATATATAAAAAAAAAAGTGAATTTTTGAGTGAAATAATCAAAATGGAAGAATGATTCCCTTTAGAAGGAGTAGTAAATAAAGCGGCTAAAAATGATATGTTAGGTTTACCCTCTTTTACCCTCAAAGTAAACAAAGCGGCTTAAAATGGTATCCCTGCCCATCCATGTAAACGGCCTAGGGCCTACAAACCGGGTAATTTGAATATGGCCAGGGGGTTATGATCTGGATGCAAATCTTCTTTTCACAAAATATGGGAAATACGTACTCCCTTGCTCCCAATTTAAACCACACCATTACTGCACACATAATTTAAGAAAAAAATAATTTTTTATTTACAGGAAAATATAGTATTTTATCTTTAAATAATAAATAAATTATAAAATATATTATGTATAATTGAAAAAGTGATATATTTTTAATTAAGGCATATATTTATAGAGGCAAGGATTAGTGTGGTTTTTTTTTATAATGAAATTTAATGTGGAATTAATAAAAATGAAAAGTGTAAAATTTAATTTAGAATGTTAGAGTTTTTTTTTTCTATTTTCTAACATTTTTTCTCTATATATCTAAGAGGTAAAATTGGTTTTTTTTTTTCATTTTGTATATTATCGTATTGGGATCTCAAGTGTAACTCTTTTCAGGTAGGGCAAATGTAATCAATTTCTCTTTTTTAGTAAAAGGGTTCATGCATGATATATCACATTTTTCTAATACAACTATCCACTATATATAAAATAATAATATTCTTTAGTTATGTGCAAAAAGTAAATAATTACCTTTGCACTAGTGGTGGAAATATATATTTTTTTATCTTGGATTTAAAAAAATTAAAGATTCTCACTATATATTTTAGAGTTTTTTTCAATGTAGGAACGGAAAGATAGGTAAACTATCAGAGGGACTCGAAAGATTTTTTTTATTAATTCAATACCTGAAAGATGTAATACTATCAATTCAAGACTTGTAATCATAAAAAAATAAAAATCTTATAACATAATAATTATATAAATTTATCATTAATTAGTATATTATTTTAATGATAATAAATTACAAAATATTACTCCTTTCGTCCGCCACAAACATATATATTTATTTTTTGCACGTGGATTAAGGAGTTTATTATTTAATGTGTAGTAGATAGTTGTATTAGTAGAGTATATGAGTCCCATATATCAAATGTATTAGTGATGTGTGTGGGTCTCATGTGTTTAAAAATGGAAATGTATACCTTTGGTGCGGACACCCAAAATAGCAAAATGTATACCTTTCCGGCGGACGGATGGAGTATGTTAAAAGACAATTTTTTAATATATGAAGGTTTAACGTAGTTTTTATTATTTTATTTTAATTAATTTTATGATTTTATGTATATTGATAGTTTTATATCATTTAGGTCTTGAATTGATAGAAAAAAAATTTCAAATCACTAATTGATAATTTACCTAACTTTCGGGTCCTATATTAAAAATCCCTATATTTTATAATTCTGTCCCACAAAACATTTAACTTTTTTTTTCATTAGTCTCAAAAGTATTTACATATTTTTCATAAGTGGTTAAAAATATTTTAAATACTCACTTTTTACGTATTATTTTTTATGTCAATTCTAACAACTTTATACTACAACTATTTAATTAAAAATATTCTTCTTTATTCTAACTTTACACATTAAAAAAAAATCTCTTAAAAATCTCACACAAAATACTTCGTAAATGGGAGTACAAATTTCAAGTAAGGTGAGAATGAAGAGCCCACTTTTGGTTTTGGCCGATGGACTTGGCGGAAGAAAAACGCCACCTGGTGGTCGAAGACTTTTTGAAACTACTACATCTAATACTCGTGTTTACGTTTTTTTATTTAAAGCATTACATTATAAAGTTTGGAGTCCAATGCACCAGACGATTTCAACCGTTAGATTCATTCTAAATCTAATATCAATCATGAATTAAATTAATATAATTAAATTTATTTTTAAAATAACCACCCACTACCCTTATTTTACCCTATTAATATGGAAGTGCACCGGTGCACCCCAAAATAACCCTAAAGTTTGTGTTGGGGAAATATTGGGGATGCACTAAGCAATCACTTTACAATATGAATATTGAAATAAAATACAAGAAAAGAAGAAACGAGAAAGGTCTTCAAATCTTATCTTTGAATCTTGATCTGAATCTAGATCTTCAAATAAGATTGAAAACCTTTCTCGTTTCTTCTTTTCTTATATTTTATTTTCAGTATTCATTTTGTAAAGTGATTGTTTGGTGCACCCCCATATTTCCCCCAACAATCGCAGGACGTAAAACGTTTGAATTTTCTGCACCTACAATCATTATATGAATATTGTGATGGACATTCTCCAATGTCAATGGGGACTCTGTTGGGTCTGATTCTCAAGAGTAACTGTGAATCCTTTTGGATTTGTATCCCAAAGGATGTATCCTCCAATGTGGATGTTGAGACCATTCATGGTTCTGGCACCGGGGAGAAGCCCGAAATAATTTATGGGAGTTGATACGTACGTAACGAACATCTAAAGAGATGTTAAATACAAGATCATTGAATTTGATAAGGATAAATTATTATGCACAAATTCATTCTTAGTGGCATATGTAATGCACTTTGCAATGTTATTGTTGCATTTAAATGCTTATTGAGTTGTTGAACTCTTTAAGAAATAAATAAAATAAAGCCAAAAATGGTAATGTGTTAGCTGAGAAGGTAAGTGAATATGTGAATATCTTTAATTCAAGTTAAACTACTCATGACATGCTTCTGTCATGTGACTCAATGTAAGATTGTGTGAAGTTTTGGATTAAATCCAAAATTCATGAAACGCTTAAAACCTCAAGTGGTGGGGGGTGCCACCCCGATTGTGGGGGTATCACTCCAAGTGTGGAGGTGCTACCCGAGTATGGGGTGTGACACTCCAAATGTGGGGGTGTTTGAATTAAAAATAAAAAGTGGTTGTGTTTAAAACACAATAAATTGATCTCGAAGAAAAGAAAGTGAATCCACTCACACATGTGTGAAAATCAAGATCAATAAAATTGCTAGAAGAAATGTGATTAAAATCCACAAAGAGCTGAAATAGTGGAAACCCAACCATGATGACTGAAGATCTCAAGAACTTGGTTCAGTGGAAAAACGAAATTGTGGAGGTTCAAGTAACACTTGGTACTTAGCATTCCTTAAAAGAGCAATAAATCTAAGTGTTGGAACCCGTATTGTGGTGAGGCTAAGTCTATGACTTTTAATGATTCCTAAAAGGCCAGATAGAGGCTGATTGAGTATAACAAGGTATTCAAAATAGGAGATCACCTATGTAAGTGTGAAGTGAGTGGCCGCTTCAAGTGAAACACTTATGAATCAAATGGGGGTCCATGACCGAAACGGACCAAAACATGAGAACAAGGATGATGAGAGACATTGATACGTTCACACTTTTGTTTCAGTATACTCTAAGGAGGAGTAGTTCAAAGACCTTGTGTCTACTACTCGATAGTGTTGGACTATGGAACGTTCAAAGTCCCAAACTACCTATCTGGATACATTAGTATCTCACGAGAACTGGATTGCGTGTCTGCATTTCGTGTGGGTTTACCAAATTCCACTCAAGTGCGGGATTGTAGGAATTAATTAACTAAATTAATTAATTAAATTAATTGAATTTAATTGGTTAGTAAGGATTAATTGTTAAATTAATCACTAATTAAATGAGTGTAGTGGGTGAGTGTAATTTGACTCATCTACTGGAGAGGTTATGTGATGCGTAATGAGAATTAATACAAAATTATTGTCCCACGTGGGAGGAAAATCCACAAAAATCGGATCAAGTCGGAAGACGAATCATTTCATATGGAAAGATTTGTTGAACTTGAAGTAGGTTCATTGAATCTGAACGCAATAACCCTCCATAATTGCTGATTAGAGGAAATCACGCAACCAACAATCAATTTGTCATAATTGATGATTAGAGGAATTACGCCATCAGCAATTAATATGTCGTAAATCACGCAATCGCCATTATGGCTGAGTGGAACGGAACACCTATAAATAGGGTCAATTAAATTCATTCTAAACACACCACAATCAACGAGCACTTGCATGTCAAAGCATTTACATCATAGTTACGATCCAATTCTCCATCCTCTTTAGTTCGTCGGAGTTCCTGCGATAGCAGTGCTGCTTCATCGGAAACGAATAACCATTATAATACCCGAGCTTCTCGCTACTCATGTGCCAATATAATTTAATTTATGTGCATTTTATAATTATGTGATAATAATGTGATAATTATGTGGTAATTGTCTTTATATTTTATTTATCTTTATATTTTATTTGATACATCCGTTCTAAAAATGGTGATAATATGTGAATATATGTGTGCATAAATATTTACATGCATTAATTTGGATAATAATAATAATAAATATATATTATATATAAGTAGTGGAGTTGGTGTTCTTATTAATAATAATAATTATTACTATTATTATTGTTGATGGCTGTTCTTGTTGTCGCTAATTAAGTATGTAAAAAGTTTAAGATTTTAATTAACGACACCAAGAACGAATACCATCAAACACAATCATCTATAAAATCAAGACAAATAAAGAGATTAAAACTTGTCCAAGACTAAAGTTCTACCAAAGAACATCACCGATTTTATTACTCTCCTTTAAGAACAACACTCGTTTTTTCAGATACTTACAAGTGTAATGTCTAAAGTGAGTGCACATGTCATGGCTCTCTCTTGCGAGAGAGGCTACTTATATCATCCCTAAAACCCTAGAGTTGGTCTAACTGCGTTACGCCACCTGGATGAAGACAATTTGTCTTTAATGCGGTTGTCTGGTTGCAGAGGAAACCTGGACGCCATTTGTTGCATAGCAGGAGGTTTGCAGGGTGTCTCCGTCCTTTCCTGGTCTCCCATTGATCGTTGAAGTAAGGCATGTCAATCAGTTGTTGTCTTTTAGTTAAGATTATTGTCCAAGACATCTCCTCTTCCCGTTAGTGTTGTCCTTTAGTCTGTAGTACTTTTTTCTCTCATTATGATGCATGTCCTTTATTATCTTGTTATCGCCGCCCTCCTTCGGTCTTCGGATAGGTTATTCTCGCCGTTGAGGAGCCCATCCGAGGTCTCGTTCATGAGGGAGGATAACTGCTGAGGTGTTTCTCCGAAGCCGAGGTTCGCTGTCGAGGTGTTCCTCCAAAGCCGAGGTTCGCTTTCCGATTACGTACTTATTTGGCGGGTTTGACTTCATTCGTTGTGGGTTGGGTTTTTAGACTGTTACTTTTGTTATTGGGATGCCTTGGTTCCCTTCAGTTCTCTGTCCTTCAATTGGGCCTCTGAGGGGTTGGGCCTCCATTTTCTAGCGTCATGGGTCTAATGGGTCTACTGGGCCTCTTGGGCCTGATAAATCATGAGGGATATATTACCCATAATAATTATAATAAATATATATTATATATAAGTAGTGGAGTTAGTGTTCTAATAATAATAATAATAATAATAATAATAATAATAATAATAATAATAATAATAATAATAATAATAATAATAATAATAATAATAATGATGATGATGATGAATGGGCTTGGTGGTGGAATGACTCATACAACCACATATATATTTAATAATAAAAAAAGTAGGTTTGGTGATAGATTAGTGCTTTTCACCACCCCACTTTCCTATATACATGGGTTGCAAAACCCATTTTGGCAGTGAACTAGAAATGCAGTATGTACCTGCGAAATAGAGAGGAGAGAAATAAGAGAGAAGAACTAGAATATAAAGAGAGAAAGGGGAGAGAGAGAGGGGTGCGTAAGTGCTAGAACGTGCATGTCAGCGGATTAATTACAATTCTTCACGAGGTCTATAATAATTTTCGGAGTTCAAGTAAGTAGAGGTCCAACTACAATGCATAAACATGTTGTGTGTAATTTATTTGTGATTAATATGGGATGATTATGTCATGAATTATTTGTGATTAAATGTTGATATTGATATCATAAATGGTATGATGCACATTTAATTGTCCTGGTTGCATATCATGCATAATCATGAAAAGTATTTTTCTCAAAATTAATAAGATACTAATGGTGTGTGCGGCCACTATATATGCATCTCTGCGGAAGTTCGGAAAAATCATTCTCGGCACTATATTCGGGTTTGGAAAATTTGTCCCCATTGAACTCATTTGGGGTGCATATCATAAGTGTGTCGTGGTCACGAAACGTGAACAGTTTTCAAAATAAAAGAGACAAACTAGAAAGATTAGAATATAAATGCATTTTCATATACTATCATACATGATTTCTACTTAGTGAGATTTTATCTCTCTAGTTTATGCATTGTAGGTGAAATCGAACACGAGGCTGGTGGCTGGGTCATGTCAGATCCTGAGAGTTGTATACATTGATGATGACTTGTTGGCCGTGTTGGCAATTGGATCTTATGGTGAACACGATTCGAAAAGAAAACAAGCAATAAAAAACAACGGAAGCAAAATCAATACCTGTCTTCTGGATTGGAGTAGAGGATGAATGTTTGAGAAGAACTACCTCTTGTTCTTCTACTGTATTACCCTAGTCAATCCTACTGTTGTGTGGTCAACAGTCTGTAGGATCACTCAATCTGCTCCTAACCACTTTTTAGACAAAAGAACGGCGTTCTCAATTCTTAGGGCATCCAGGAGCTGAGCAGACTATTATAAAGGGCTACAGTAGGGACCAGGAGGAGAAATTGGGTTGGGCCTCAATCAGATTTAATTAACCAAGCTTAGCCCAAAGCTTTTAATTAAATCCAATAATAATAATATAGTCCACTAAAATATTATTACTGCACTACCCATCCAATCCCAAATTATGTTCTGGGCTCCTTCTTATTATGAGCCCAATAATCTCCCCATGTTTAAGATATTCAATGCCCATTAATTAATTAAGTTACTGACAACTCAAATTAATTAATATCTCATCCGATAGTAGTACCACTCAACCTTTTTATCATGCCGGAAATTAATCCACTTGCAAGATTTACATGATAAACCTTATGAGCTCCTCAAGGGGACATCATCAACCTAAATCGGACATGGATTCCTTCTACAATCAACAGCACACCATAGAGACAGCACTACTTCCCAACTCACCGAGTTTCTTGATTTAATTCATTTAAATCTCACCCATTGATGAATCAAAGAAATACATACTGCCCTACGTGTCGAAGTTATTGTATAGGGATTAAGAGCATGGACATCCATAATAACAGAGATCAAGTTCTTCTATATAGACAGTACAAGTCGAACGATCTCAAGCGGTCCTACTCAATACACGCTAAGTGCACTAATGTGATTCTATAGTCAAGACAAACTAATTCCAAATCACACTACAACCATACCGATAGATAGTCCCCGTCTATCTCGGTTGTGAGCATCTGTTTATACTTTATAAGGAAACCGATAATATGATCTTCCGCGTGTTGTCGCACAACATATTATCTACAGTATAAAGTAAATGGACTTTTGCACAAACATATAAATAAACAATTTATAAAATGCAAAAACGTTTGATCATATGATTCTCATTTCAAATAAAATTGTTATTACATTGTTCAATACAAAAAGCAAGGCTTTTAGTATACAAATCTAACAGGCCGGGCCGGCGTATTGAGCTATTTTGTGAAAATTGTATTGTATAAAAAAGAAGGAAAAAGGAATATTTATTATTGTTTATTATTGGTGATGAAAATTGGGGCGTGTCAGGGTGGTATCAGATCACAGTTTGGGACCTGCAGACTGTCTATGTACATGAACTCATTCCTTGGGAGAGCAACTTTGCATATAAGTGTTATTTTACTTCTGTGTTGTTATGTGTTTTATAAATTATATTAGTCATGTGGTGTAGGACTCGTAGTTAGTAGACAAAATGGTAAGGACTACAGGTGAGAGTTCTGAAAGTGATAGAACTGCTGAGCAAGCAGCACTTACTGAAGAAAATAATCGTGATGCGGTAATTACTCGACTGATGGAATTGGTAGAACGCCAGTCCCAACAAATACAACAACTAATTCAGCAAAGAGACATGGGTGGAGAACCAGAGGTTAATACTAATCAAAATAGACGTCAAGTAGAACGTGTGGAAATGGTTTGTGAGAGGTTTCGAAAGTTGAGCCCTCCGATATTAGAGGATGTAGCAGACCCCACAGATGCAGAAGATTGGTTACGTACGGTGGAAAACATATTTCAATACAGTAGAATTTCAGGTAGGGACAAAGTTCTGTGTGCTTCTTTCATGCTATGAGGAAGTGTAGGCCACTGGTGGGATACCATTAAAAGTATCGAGTATGTCACGACTATGACATGAGAAAAGTTTAAAGAACTTTTCAGAAATAAGTACTTTACGGCACCAATGAGGATGATGAAAATGAATGCATTCATACAATTGAAGCAATGTAGTATGTTAGTGTAATACCCAAGCTTTTCACTACTCATATGCCAATATAATTTAATTTTCTTATATGCATTTTATAATTATGTGATAATTATGTGGTAATTGTTTCTACATTTTATTTGTCTTTTGTATTTTATTTGATACATTTACAATAATAATATATAAAAAAATAATAATTTGATTGAGTTGTTGGCCACTCACCCCACCATCTACCTATTATTGGGGGAATCAATTGGTAGGAGTATATATTGAATTATTTGGGAAATCAATTATTATTTTAAATATAATAATAATAATAATAATAATAATAATAATAATAATAATAATAATAATAATAATAATAATAATAATAATAATAATAATAATAATAATAATAATAAATGGTGAGTGAGTGTGGTGTAGAAAGGAGTAGTAGTGGTTGATGAGCTTGGACACCAAGTTAAAATGATGTGGAGATTTGTGGTTTTAAAACAAAAGAAAATATATAATAATAATAATAAATAAATATAAATAAGTAGGTAAGTTGGTGCATGTGCATTGATTGGGGTGGTGGATTTATGGACAAATTGACAACCACAAATTCATTATTAAAAAAATATATAATAATAATAATAAATAAATAAATAAATAAAAATTTTAAATTTTTTTAGCAGCCTCACCCCTATATATATGGGTGCTTGGGGTGATGTCCTTGCATCCAAATCTATCAATTAAAAAAAAGGAAGAGGTGTGCCGGAATGAAAAGAAATAAATTAGTTACGGTTCTTCACGGGTCTATAGTGTTACTATAGTCGGGGTCCAAGTAAGTAAAAGTCCAACTACAATGCATAATTATGTTGTGTGTGAATTATTTGTGATTAATATGTGTGATAATTATTTATGAAATTGTTTATAATTATTTTAATAACTTTATAAATTATTTGGGATTAATTTGTGGTACAAGTTATGAATTTATGTGATTTTGGAAAAGTATGTTTCATATTCAATAATATTATTTGTAAATTATTTGTGATAAACTTGCGATATAAGTTTTGAATTTATTTAATTTGAAACTATAATATTATTGTTCTATATAGATCTATGTGATTGGAAACTATTGAAAGCATATCTGTATGATTTGAAAAGATATTGGTTATAAGGATCTGTGAGATCCGAGGTAAAGTTATTGTTCTAGAAGTGGATTGGTGTGAATTGAAGTTAAATTGTTATTTTATTTTAATTAAATATTGATAATGATGTAGTAAATGATTTATGAAGCATATTTAATTGTCCTTGTTGCATACCATGAATAAACATAAAAAGTGTTTTCCCCCAAAATTAATAAGATACTAATGGTGTGTGCGGCCACTATATATGCATCTCTGTCAGGGTTCGGAAAAATCATTCCCGATACTTTATTCTGAGTTCGGAAAAATCGTTCTCATTACTTTATTTGGATTCGGAAAAATCATCCCCACCACTATGCTAGGGTTCGGAAAAATCATTCCCGACACTATATTTGGGATTCATAAAAATCATCTCCATTGACTTCAATTGGGGTGCATATCATAAGTGTGTCATGGGGATCACGCAACGTGAATAATTTTTAAAATAAAAAAAAACCAATTAGAAAAATTAGGAAATAGGTGATAGAAAACTAAATGTTTTTCATGCACTATCATGCATGATTTCTACTTACTGAGATTTTTGTCTCACTAGTTTATGCATTGTAGGTGAGTCTGATGATATTTGAGTATGTGGTGTACTGTGCAAGTTGTGGAGCTCCTACAGGATTTTGAGAAGATGTATATAGATGACGACCTTATGGGCTAGATCGTGTGTTTATTTTGTTTCCGCTGATATTTTGTTATGTAATATAATAAGTATTGTTTACCAGTTTGTGTGGATTGATGTGGTGTTAGAAACCAGTTACGTATGTTGAACTGACGTGACCATTTGGTTAATAGATATATTATAAAAAATGCAGTTTTTATAATGACAATGTTTATGTTAATTAGAGAATTATAAGTTATGCAAAGTAGGTCGTGACAAAGTGGTATCAGAGCACGGTTTTGGTCCCGCAGACTGTCTATGTACATGAACTCATTCCTTGGGAGAACAGCTTTGCATGTAAGTATTATTTTTCTTCTATGTTGTTATGTGTTTTATAAATTATATTGGCTATGTGATGTAGGACTCGTAAGTAGTAAACAAAATAGTAAGGACTACGGGTGAAAGTTCTGAAAGTGATAGAACTGCTGAACAAGCAAACTTACTGAAAAAAATAATCGTGATGCGGTGATTACTCGACTGATGGAATTAATAGAACGCCAGTCCCATCAGATACAACAATTAATTCAGCAAAGATACATGGGTGGACAACTAGAGGTTAATGCTAATTAAAATAGACGTCAACTAAAACGTGTGGAAATAGCTTGTGAAAGGTTTCGAAAGCTGAACCACCCAATATTATAGAATGCAGCAGACCCCACAGATGCAGAGGACTGGTTACGTACGATGAAAAACATATTTCAATACAGTAGAATTTCAGATGGGGACAGAGTGTTGTGTGCTTCTTTCATTCTATGAGGAAGTGCAGGCCACTGGTGGGATACCATTAAACGTGTCTAGGATGTCACGATTATAACATGGAAAAAGTTTAAAGAACTTTTTAAAAATAAGTACTTTACGGCACCAGTGAGAATGATGAAGGTGAATGAATTCATACAGTTGAAGCAGGGTGGTATGTCAGTCACAAATTACCTTCGTAAGTTTGAACAGTTGTAGAGATTTGCAGAACACATGGTGAGTACGAAGGCATTGAAAGTGGAAAGGTTCGTGGAAGGTTTAAGACCTGAGCTTTTCAGAGATTTGAGTATGGCAGGATTGCAAGGAGCAACATACTCACAAGTTGCAGAAATGGCTCAAATTGCTGAACAAGCAGAAATAAGGATCAGACAAGCGCAGGCTATCAGACATAAATTTCAACAGAAACCAGTGTAGCAGTTTGAGAGAAATGATAGGAGGTCGATGCCATTTCAGAGACCGAAATCAAATATTCAGGTGGAGCAAGGACAAGGAGAACCAAACAAGCATCCCAAATTAGATCAGGGTAAAGTACCACCGGCATCGCCATTACCGATATGTCCTAATTATTTTAGACCACATGGTGGAGAGTGTCATAATCCTCCAAGAACGTGTTACACATGCGGGGAGAAAGGACATATGGCTATTACTTGTTCTAAGAAAGGAAAGCAGGGACAGCAAGGAAGAGCTCCAGCTAGGGTGTACACTTTGACACGGGAGGAGGCAGATGTGAATCCCTCCGTTGTCATGGGTAAGTTTGCTATTTTTAGTACTTCTACATATGTGTTATTTGATTCTGGAGCAACATATTAATTTGTATCCACTGAGTATATGAGGAAGTTGGGTAGAACATCTAACTTAATATGAGATAATTATGAAGTAATGATACCTTCTGGTGAACCAAAACAAACTAATCAACTTCTTCAAGGTTGTGTTATTCCTATTGAAGGGAGACAACACCTCGCTAACTTGATTGTGTTAAGTATGAATGATTATGATATCATCTTAGGCATGGATTGACTGTCAAAGTACGGTGCTACAATAGATTATCAGAAGAAGAGTATTATTTTTCAGCCATTGAAGGGAGAACCATTTACTTTTGTTGGGATCAAGAAGAACTTCAGATTTCCTATGAAATCAGCAACAAAAGCACAACAGTTGTTGGAAAATGGTTGTGAGGGGTATCTGGTGAGCGTGATGAATATTGAGGGACAATAATGTCCAGTCCTCGGTGATGTATCAGTCGTTCGGGAATACCCAGAGGTATTTCCAGATGATCTTCCAGGTTTGCCACCAGAACGGGAAATTGAGTTTGTTATTGAGCTGCAACCGGGAACTGCACTTATATCTAAAGCGCCATATAGAATGGCACCAGCTGAATTGAAAGAATTGAAGATACAGTTGCAGGAGTTACTAGACAAAGGATTTATCCGACCTAATTTCTCACCTTGGGGAGCACCAGTTCTTTTTGTTCGAAAGAAGGATGGCACGTTATAAATGTGCATCGATTACCAGAACTTAACAAAGTTACAATCAAGAATAAGTATCCATTGCCCGACATTGATGACCTGTTCGATCAATTATAGAGTGTCGTTATCTTTTCAAAGATTGATTTGTGGTTGGGATATCACCAATTGAAGATTAAAGAGGAGGATATTCCGAAGACTGCATTTAGTACAAGGTATGGGCATTTTGAATTTTTGGTGATGTCGTTTAATTTGACAAATGCTCCGACAGCATTTATTGGATTTGATGAATAGAGTATTTTAGGAATTTCTCGATAAGTTTGTGATTATGTTTATCGATGATATTCTGATTTACTCTAAGAATAAGGAGGATCATGCTTTACACTTAAGAAAGGTGTTAGAGATTCTGAAGGAGAAGCAGTTATATGCGAAGTTTAAGAAATGTGAATTTTGGTTGGATCGAGTTATTTTCTTGGTCACGTAGTATCGGGAGAAGGAATTTCGGTGGATCCAAGTAAAGTTAAAGCAATCCATGATTGGCCACAACCCTCAAATCCCACTGAGGTTCGTAGCTTTCTTGGATTGGCTAGATATTATCGAAGGTTTGTTGAAGAATTCTCCAAGATTGCTTCACAATTAACGCAGTTGACCAGGAAGAATGTGAGGTTCACATGGACGGAGGCGTGTGAACAGAGTTTTCAGGAATTGAAGAGACGGTTGACATCAGCACCTATCTTAACAATTCCTTAGGAGATAGCAAATTTCAAGGTTTATAGTGATGCTTCGAAGAATGGTCTTGGATGTGTATTGATGCAAAATGGGAAAGTAATAGCATATACATCCAGACAACTAAGTGAGTACGAGAAGAACTACCCAACTCATGATTTGGAGTTAGCTGCAGTGGTGTTTGAACTCAAAATTTGGAGGCATTATCTATATGGGTACGTTGTGAAATTTATATTGATCATAAGAGTTTGAAGTACTTCTTCACTCAAAAAGAGTTGAACATGAGGCAAAGAAGATGGTTGGAACTGGTGAAGGACTACGACTGTGTTATTAATTATCATTCGGGTAAAGCCAATGTCGTTGCTGATGCATTGAGCCGAAAGGAAATATAGAGTGTGGCTTCCATAAGCCTAAATCAGAAACCAGAGTTGCTTGACTTGCAAAGATTGGGTGTGGAGATTATTCAGGAAGGATCGTTGGAAGCAAAGATGGCAGCTTTGACACTTCGACCAACTTTGATGGATAAGATTCGACAAGGACAAGAGGTGGATAAGTTGTTTGACAAGATAAAGAATAATAGCAGCTCTGGAAAGTCTTTTGACTTTCAATTAAGAGATGATGGAGTGATTCATTATAGAGGTCGATTATGTCTACTGAAGTGGACGACATTCGAAAGGAAGTGATGTCAGAAGCTCATTCAACATCGTACTCTATACATCCAGTAGCTATTAAGATGTATAGAGACTTGAAGTTATATTATTGGTGGCCAAGGATGAAGAGAGATGTCGCTCAATATGTGGAACAATGTTTGACTTGTCAGCAAGTCAAGGCCGAGCATCAGAGACCAGCAGGAACTTTACATCCTTTATTTATTCCAGAATGGAAATGGGAGAATATCACTATAGATTCACTGGACTACTGAAGACAGTGAAAGATCACAATGCCATTTGGGTTATTGTGGATCATTTAACTAAGTCAGCCCATTTTTTTTCTATTGCTTCTACGTACTCTATGGATTGTTATGCCTAACTATATATTCAGGAGATTGTCAGACTCCATGGAGTACCACTTACCATTGTATCAGACAGAGATATGAGATTCTTGTCTGCTTTCTGGAAGAGTTTGCATAAGGCGTTAGGAATACAGTTATCTTTCAGCACAACATTTTATCCATAGATAGATGGTCAATCAGAGCGTACAATACAAATTTTGGAGGATATGCTCAGAGTATATGTGTTAGATTTTCAAGGTCAGTGGAGTAAATTTTTGCCTTTGATAGAGTTTTCGTACAATAACAGATACCAGTCTACTATTGGGATGGCACCATATAAAGCATTGTACGGGAGAAAGTGTAGGTCTCCAGTACATTGAGATGAAATTAGAGAGAGAAAACTTTTGGGTCCAGACTTGATTCGTGAAATATCAGAAGCTATTACTCACATTCAAACGAAGATGAAAAGTGCTCAGGATCGTCAGAAAAATTATGCCGACAAATGGAGAAGGGAATTGGAATTTGAAGTGGGTGATCAGGTACTCTTGAAAGTATCTCCAATGAAAGGGGTAATGCGGTTTGGAAGGAAAGGAAAACTTAGTCCAAGATATGTGGGACCGTTCACTATCATTGAGAGAGTTTGAAGTGTTGCATATAGGTTTGAATTACCAGCGTCCATGTCAAGAGTACACGACGTGTTTTATGTGTTTGTGTTGAGAAAGTATGTTCCGATTCCATCTCATATTCTCAGGCAGGAACTAGTTGAGTTAAAAGAATATTTGAGTTATGAGGAAATACCAGTTGAAATCTTACGACGAGAAGTGAAGAAGCTCAGAAATAAAGAGATACAATTAGTGAAGGTGTTGTGGAGGAACCAATTAGTTGAGGAGGCTACTTGACAAAGAGAAGATGAAATGATGGCTAAGTATCCAGAACTCTTCAGGTAAGTAAATTTCGAGCACGAAATTTTTATAAGGTGGGGAGAATGTAATACCGGAGTTTCTCGCTACTCATGTGCCAATATAATTTAATTTATGTGCATTTTATAATTATGTGGTAAATTTTTTTATATTTTATTTTTCTTTATATTTTATTTGATACATCCGTGCTAAAAATGATGATAATATGTGAATATATGTGTGCATAAATATTTACATGCGTTAATTTGGATAATAATAATAATAAATATATAATATATAAGTAGTGAAGTTGGTGTTCTTATTAATAATAATAATTATTACTATTATTATAATAAATATATATTATATATAATTAGTGGAGTTAGTGTTCTAATAATAATAATAATAATAATAATAATAATAATAATAATAATAATAATAATGATAATGATGATGATGATGATGATGATGATGAGTGTGCTTGGTGGTGGAATGACTCAAACAACCACATATATATTTAATAAAAAAAAATTAAGTTTGGTGATAGATTAGTGCTTTCCACCACCCTATTTTCCTATATACATGGGTTGCAAAACCTATTTTGGCAGTGAACTGAAAACGCAGCATGTACCTGCGAAATAAAGAGGAGAGAAATAAGAGAGAAGAGCGAGAATATAAAGAGAGAAAGAGGAGAGAGAGAGGAGTGCGTGAGTGCTGGAACGTGCGTGTCGAAGCAGATTAATTACAATTCTTCACGAGGTCTATAATATTATTATTGTCGGAGTTCAAGTAAGTAGATGTCCAACTACAATGTATAAACATGTTGTGTGTGATTTATTTGTGATTAATATGGGATGATTATGTCATGAATTATTTGTAATTAAATATTGATATTGATATCATAAATGATATGATGCACATTTAATTGTCCTAGTTGCATACCATGCATAATCATGAAAAGTGTTTTCTTCAAAATTAATAAGATACTAATAGTGTGTGCAACCACTATATATACATCTCTGCGGGAGTGATGAAAAATCGTTCTCAACACTATATTCGGGGTTCGAAAAATCATCCTCATTGAGCTCATTTGGGGTGCATATCATAAGTGTGTCGTGGGGATCCCGCAATGTGAACAATTTTCAAAATAAAAGAGACAAACTAGAAAGATTAGAATATAAATGCATTTTCATGCACTATCATGCATGATTTCTGTTTACTGAGATTTTATCTCACTAGTTTATGCATTGTAGGTGAAATCGAACACAAGGCTGGTGGCTGGGTCCCGTCAGATCCTGAGAGTTGTATACATGGATGACGACCTATTGGTCGGGCCGGCGTATTGAGCTATTTTGTGAAAATTGTATTGTATAAAAAAGAAGGAAAATGAATATTTATTATTGTTTATTATTGGTGATGAAAATTGAGGCGTGACAACCATTTTACCTTTGGGGGTGTTGCGCCAAGAACCGGAGCACTATCGGGGCATTTTACGTCTTGCGGGAAGAGATCCAATCTCGTTTCTTTATTTCTTGTATTTTATTTATTACTTTTCAGTATTCATATTGTAAAGGGATTGTCTGGTGCACCCCATATTCCCAACAGTTTATACATAGTACTTCATTTATTTTGAGTTGATATTAGGTGTGCTATGGTGCAATAGTGTGTATAACTTTTATTTTATTTTGTATAAATGTTATTTTATTTTGTATACGTATTTCTTAATAATTGTATATTTTTTCATACTAAACTTTTCATTAAAAAAACTAACATCTATATGTGTATAACTTTTTATTCAATAGTGTATACATGTTTTTCAATAATTCTATATTTTTTTACACTCAAATTTTAATTAAAAAAACTAACAATTAAATTGTATATATTTTTTTTCATAATTGTATATGTTTTTGTTTATATTTGTATATATTTTTTAAAGTGGGTACACTCGGGTGCACAGTATAATTAGTCATTTCTTTTTTTATAGTAAATCAAATCAACACAAAATAATTACTTTATTTTTATGAAACTCATATATAATTAGTAGCGGATGCAAGAAAAAAATAGAGATACAATATGTTATTATAAAAATATTACTCTTTTCGTCCCCATAAGTTACACACGTATTTTTTTGTGTGTGCAAAAATTAAGAAAAATATTTTTTATATTTAAAGATGTGTAAAATTGTTGAGATGTAAAAAGTTATAGTATTTTAATTAATTTAAAAAAAAATATTTATAAAGTTATTGATGAAGGGATCAAAAGAAAATTGTAAAATAAATAGAGGGACGAAGAGAGTACTATTTAATGTTCAAAACCGTACGATAAATAAAGCAACACTACTAAATTATAATTACTGTTGGACTCCTAAAAATATTACTCTCTTCGCTCCAAGTTAGTATTTATCAAGGGTAATTAAATAAAATTGATAATGGTGTAACAAAAGTAAGTTATTTCATGACTAAAATAAAGGCAAAAACTTGTGTGCATTCGGCGCACGACGCACACTTTGTGCGCCTTTAAAATTTTGTATTTAATTGTACACTATTTAGTATCCAAGTTGGTATTTATCAAGGGTAATTAAATAAAATTGATAATGGTGCAACAAAAGTAAGTTATTTCATGACTAAAATAAAGGCAAAAACTTGTGTGCAGTCGGGCGCACGAGGCACACTCCGTGCGCCTTTAAAATTTTGTGTTTAATTTTATACCATTTAGTATAAAGATGCGTGCCTTTATTTTCTGAAGAAAAATAAAAAAAAATATTAATAAAAAGTGTATACCCTTTAGAGTAAAATGATGTACCCTTACTAATTAAACTGTACGAAATATATCATTTAGAACAAAATAATATAACCTTATCCATAATACTACTAAATTTTAAAAGCGCACGGTGTGCATCGATGCACACAAGCACTCCTAAATATAAAGCAACTACATTTATAATGACCAGAGGTAATATTTTTAATAAAAAAAATTAATTAAAAGAGGTAATATTTTCAATAAAAAAACTAATTAAAATATTGTAGAATGATTTTATCGCGTCTCAAAGTATAACTAATTTTGTACATAAAAAAATGTTTATGAAACTTCCATATAAAATTCATACTGTGTCGATAAGGAATTTTTTTCTTCGAAAAATAATATTTATCCTGTAATAAAATTATTATTCTCGACGTTTAATTCTTAATTTTATTTTTCTTAATCCAATTTTCTCCATTATATTAAAAAAAAAAAAAAAAAACTCTTTCTGAATTCTGATAGTCCAATGACAACCTACTTATCGTGCGCGCGACCGCACCCAAATCCTCCCTCTAACCCGAATCAAACGAGTAAAAAATATCTACACCCTTCGAAACTACTAATATAGTGTTATTCCCTAACCCTAGAGGGCCTAGACCCCTCTTCTTCCTCTTCGCCTTTCCTCTCGCTCTTACGCTGAACAACCAACTCATAGTTTTTAGGGCATAACTTTCACTCTGATTTTCTCATTTTGCATAGAGGATTTCTGGTATGTACGGTCAAGAAGGTGACGGATCTGGTGCGCCGCCTTCGGGTGGAGGTTATGGTGGTGGATATGGCGGCTCCGAAGGCGGAGGAGGATACGGAGGTTACGGTGGTGGAGGATACGGAAATCGTTCTGGCGGTGGTGGAGGATATGGTGGAAGAGGAGGCGGCGGCGGTGGCGGCGGTTATGGTGGTAATAGAGGTATTTTAGTTTGATATATGTTGTCGTTAATTTTAGTAGATATTATCTTTTGGTAAACTGTTACATGTGGTTCATTTTTCTCTGATTTTAGGATCAGGTGGTGGATATCAAGGAGATCGTGGCGGGCGCGGTGGAGGTGGAGGCGGAGGCGGTGGTAGAGGAGGCGGCCGAGGTGGTGGAAGTGGTAGGGATGGTGATTGGCGCTGTCCTAATCAAAGGTAACAGCGATTGTTTAGGTTTTCCTTCCAATTTTCTCCGCGTTTTACTTTTGTGACAGATGGTATCGATAAAATTGGAGGCCATGAGAAACACTTTCTGCTGTTAATTATGAACACAGCCTTGTTATGGGGATTAGCTATGTTTCTCATCTCATCTTATTGAAGCGAGTAAATTCAAATCTTGGAAAATTTCAGTTCGGTACATAGTGTGTGATTGTTACTGTATTAGTTTGAATGTCAAACTGATGCGGGGTTTTGGTTTCAAATCTAGGGAATATGTTTTGGTTTCATAGGAAGTGATATAAACCAGGTTCATGATTTTGGTTGTAGGGTTAAATTTTGTGCTGCTCACGGTTTCTTTTCTGCCATCTGTGCCTCTTTTGCTTTGAACTGCATTATAAATTGGGTTTGGTATTATAATGTGGTCATCTTCAATTTCTTACAGTTCTGATACCCTCTGTCAACCATCTTTTGAGTTCTGATGACTGTTTGACCATTTATGATCATGTATAATTGAATACTACAACTGCCCCAGTTGTTAAAACATAAGTACTCTGGTTCAGTGCAGATATTCTTTTGGTGGAACTTGTTTATATTCTTATTCACAATGTCACATGGATAATTGAATGTTATTAGATTTGACTTTCAAAATTCCATGTTTCGTTATGTGTTGGTAATAATTGATAATGACATCTATGAATGTAGCTGCGGTAATGTGAACTTTGCTCGGAGAACTGAGTGTAACAAATGTGGGGCCCCGTCTCCAGCTGGTAGTGATGATCGTGGGGGTAGAGGTGGTGGTGGCGGCCATAACAGAGGTGGAAGAGGTGGAGGTTATGAGAACAATAGGGGTGGTAGAGGTAACTATCAAGATAGTGGTAGTGGCCGCAGCGGTAATGGGTATGATGGTGGAAATGGTAGGGGTGGTTCTTATGGTGGTAATCAAGGAAGGGATGATGGTGGTTATGGACAGGGTCCTCAAGGTGCTCCTCCATCATATGATGGAGCTGGTGGAAGCTATGCACAACCCCCCAATGCATACGGTGGTAACCCTAGTTACGCCCCTGATATGGTTCCACCTCCTACGAGTTATACTGGTGGTCCTAATTCATATCCTCCTTCATATGGTGCCCCTGCTGGTTATGGGGGTGATACTTATGGTGATAGCCGGGGTGGTGCACCAGCTGCCCATGGTGGAGGTCCTCGGAACCCTGGAGGTTATGGTGGTGCTCCAGCAGAGGCTCCAGAAAAAGTCAAGCAATGTGATGAAAACTGTGGGGATACCTGTGATAATTCAAGAATTTACATATCAAATTTGCCCCCAGATGTTACTATTGATGAGCTCAGAGAACTGTTTGGAAGTATCGGCCAAGTAAATGCAAATTCCGTATCTTACATCCTTTTAGTAATTTTAGTATTATTTAAATGCCGACAGGTTTTAATCTGAAAGTATCATTTAGTTGTGTACATTTGTTTGTGAGGATATCTTTGTGTCATCTACTCGTGTAGACTCTGACGCGGACCTTTATTTGCTTCATTAAGATCACTTGTTCTCATCCGGGGTTTGGGAGCCTTCTTTTGTTCAAATTTAGGGAATAAATTGCCAAGACAGATTATATTTGTTATGGTGTTGGCTTCCTATAATGGAAGCGGGTTCAGCTTCATGCAGTTGGGTGTTGGATTAAGTACTTTCTGTCTCTGAATGCTAGGTTGCAAGAATCAAGCAAAAGCGAGGGTACAAGGATCAGTGGCCCTGGAGCATCAAGCTATACACAGATGAACAAGGAAACAACAAAGGAGATGCAGTTTTATCTTATGAAGATCCATCTGCTGCACATTCAGCCGGTGGTTTCTTTAATAGTATGTTCTTGCCTCTGGATTTTCCTGGTTTTGAGCCCATCCCCTTTTCTTCTTTTTGGCTGTAATTAGTTATCAATTTTCTTTACAGTGCATGACATGAGAGGGCATAAAATTAGTGTTTCAATGGCTGAAAAATCTGCTCCAAAGGCTCCATCATATGGTTCTGGGTAAGTTGATATTTTTCTTAATGCTCATTGACTGTCCATTCCAAATGTAAAAATTACTAAACAATTACTCAGCTGGGGTTTGAAGTTTTCATTTTTTAATTATTTACGGCTCTTAAACTTCTATTACGGCTATGTTTGTTAGTTGCTCGGTGGTTTTCCTTGTTCGCTTTTCTTTTTTCTGTTCATACAGGTTATAAACGTTGAAAATTTTGAGGTATACTAGTTGTGCATTGGCTTGATACTTATATTTGATTGATTACTTTCTTGGCAGCGGCGGTGGTAGAGGCAACTATGGAGGTGATAGACGCAGAGACAATTATCGAGATGGTGGTTCTTCTGGTCCAGATAGACATTATCATGGTGGAAATCGCTCACGTCCATATTAAATATTCCAGAAGGGCTGTTTATGTAGTAATGTTATTCGTGGTTGGGTTTTAATTTTTATTCCATATAAGCGGATTTGTTCTCTAACTGGAGATCAGGGGTAGGTTGTTCATTACTCCAAGCAATATACCTTTTCTCTGTTCTGCATTATTGTTAGCACTCTATGGGGAGTTATTCACATGGCCATGGATTGATTTGAGCTGTGTGAATGTTTTTATAGAGGGATGTGGATATTCTCCAAATTGCTGCTAAAGGTAGGTTGAGATTATCAGGTGAGTGTTGCTTTCCAAATTTGCGTACGTATATTCTTTTTCAAGTGCATTTGTCTATTTGCTGCAGAATTTACCTGAATCTTTTGTCAAAATACATCCTTTCCATTAAGCTGCAAATAGATATTTTATGGGCTCTTTAGATTCTTGGCTCTTCTGTTATGCTTGTGCCTCGCATATATCTATATTGGTTGTACATGTTCTTCGGTGAGGAATCTTTTAGGGTATTTAGAAACGTTTGGAGGAAAATTGAAAGCAAGGTTGTTGAGTCGATAGGTTATCAAATTGTTTGCTGTGATTTACGTTTGTTCCAGCAAAGATTTTTAAATATTAACTGTTGATATTGAACAGTCTTCTACCTTAATGTTTCTTTGAGATAGAGATGGTTGAAAATTGAACATGAAGGCCTGTAGTTATTTTTTGCTTATTTTTGTATTACAGGAAGACTGATAGAGGGAAAATATAAAATATTTGGTGGAAGGTTTTTGAATGTGTATTTATGTGTGTATTGTGTTTTTTGTGCAAATGCTTGGGGAAGAAAAAGAACACGTTTAATCACATGGAGCACCATTGTCCATATCTGGAGCTTTAATCAATGAAAAACTTTTGAGATCCATACAGTTTGTGCACTCATCCGACGGAGCCCAGCATTCAACGCACTTTTGGAGTGTTTTTTTTCTTCATCGTATTAAGATGTGTTTTGGTCATTGGGTGCTCCTCTGTGTCTGTTGCTTTCCAAACGAGGAATGGATGATTTCGGATTTTTAACTGATGAAATTTTCATGTATAACACGTTAGAAAATGATGGATCTATTTGGTGGAGTACAACATTTGCAGTTTTTAAGTGGCATGAATATCTACTCATCTTTGCTACTTGCTATCACTTGTCCCTTATTTCACTCCTTTCAGATTTTTTTTTTTAATTTATTGCGCCGTACTGTTCAAGTGTAATCAAAGAAATAAAGATGAATTTCTAATGCATAAATTTAGTTTTAGTTTTACTTTTACTTGAATACTTCATATAGCCAACATTATAAATGTTCTTGTGAGGAACGCATGCTGAGGTTATATTTGGTGATTTTGGGGTGATTTTGGTGCACCCGCACCCCAAGGTTATAGGTTTAAATGGGGGCGGAGGGTAGTTTTCTTTTAAAAAAAAATTAATTATAGGACTTCTAAAATTGTATTTCTGACTCCTTGAAAACATTTGTGTTGCCAAATTGCCAAATTTATCTTGTTCTTAACACATCTTAATTTAAAAGGCAAATACGAATGTGAAAATTAGGCTTATATAGTTAGTACTTCCTCCGTCCCACTTAAAAAGTTTTCTTTCATTTTTAAACACCTATACACGTCTATTAATACAATTAAAATATGGGATTCATACATCCATTAATATAACTACACATTACAAATTAAATAATAATATTTTTAATTAACGTGTCAAAAGACAAAAGTTATTCTTTGCATTGGACAGATGGAGTATGTGAATTCGGTCTATATTCTATTATAGTTCAATATTTATTCTTTAAGACGATTCACAACTTAAAATACAATATTCATTTTTTTTCATCCAGTAATAACTCAACTTTAATTTTTGTATATTCCATCAATAATCCAATTTAATCTACTTTTTAAATAAAATATTCATTTCTCTTTCTCATCTATATATATACAATAATTATTATTGAATTATATATTATTATTTTAATTTTTTTATAGTTGTATTTAAAATTAAAATAATGTTATATTTTAAAAGATATTTAATTCTGGAATTATAATAGAAAGAAAATGATATAATTTGAAATTGAGAGGAAAAAGAGAGTTTTTTTATTACGATTCAAAATTTGTTAATATTATATTCTATTTATAGAGGAAAAAAAGAATTTTAATTATTTTTTCAAATAAAAAAATTAATTATCATTTTTGTCTTAAATTTAAATTATAATTATAAAAATAAATATCTACCACCCACAATGTGACAAGTGTCTGTGGGAGAAAATAATAATTGAGATGACTTGAAACCTAGGTTATGTGATGAAAAATTTCTCAACTGGTTGCTCATTACATTTCTTTAATTTTCACTTCTTTTTTTTTTTTGTCTTTTTTACACTACCTGTCAATTTGGTCACCAATGTGGATAGCCTAAGGTATAAAAATATTTAAGGTATGATTATTTTTATAATTTTTAAGAGTTAAATTAGGATGACCGTGCATCCCAATTCAAATAAAAAATAGAGGAATTTAGTTAATATGATCTTGTAAATGTAATATAGGTCCTCTCAATTCAAAATATATGGAGTAATTCTTCTGCAATCGCGAAGTCTATTAACTCAAGTTTTCATTGACTTCTACTCCACTAATAAGAACTTGTGAATGAAAGATAATAATTCGGCAAATACAAAAATAAACTGTGACGGCGGACGTGCTCAAATTTAATATGTGCATCGTTTGGGAATTCAGAATTTGAATTCTCTAATCAAATTTTTAATTATTTCAATTAATTGTTTTTTACAAGCTGAAAATTCTCGAAGGTTCTTGGCGTCTTGCCACTCTTCAACTCGTTCAACCTTTGGCCACTTGCCTTCTACTTTTCTTTTGATAGATGAATCGTTTGGTTTTTGTATGACAAATTATTAGTAGTACCTCTCTTCCATCCATAAATCTTTTGTTTTTCAATGAATTAAACGTATTATTATTTTATGTGCATTAAGTTATATTAGTGATTATTAGTGATGAGTGGTGTATCATATGTGGGGTTTTTTTTATTGTAGGAGAATATAAATCTTTGAATTCAACATCCAATATAATAAAAAGAAAGAGTAATAAATAATAATAATTAATTCTCTATAATATCATGTTGCGAGTGCGTTTATTTTAAGGGTTGATGAGGGTTATACCTTGATCAACCTTTCTATAATAAATTTTTGTTGAACGGCTTCATTCAATGCTAACATTCCCTTCCATATGCAAATCTAATTACAAAAATAATGATTATTGTTATTAAGAAAAATCTAAATCAAATAATCCATGAATAGGTTAAAAATTACAAATAATAAGAATGTTTGTTTCATGGACTGACAAATGCGTTAAAAAGAAAGAAATCAAGCGGCATCTCTACCATATCTGTTAATTAGATAGATGTTCATTACTCTTCATATGTTTTTTCTTACTGTTGTTCAATTTCTGATTCTTGTAGCTATTGCATGATGGCCAAGATCTTTTAAGAACTCCAGACACCCCTAAATCATGAAATTAGATGATATTTAATATCTGCTATCTGTAAAAGAAAAGAGGGAGGAGAAATGTAATTTATAATAAAACATGTTCCATTCTGGTTGATCTTTGTCTTCCATATGCATATCTGATTAGGAAAATAAGGATAATTGTTATTAAGAAAAATCAAAATCAAATAATCCATGAATGCGTTGAAAATCTCAAATAATAAGATTGTTGGTTTCATGGATTGACAAATGAGTTAAAAAGAAAGAAATCAAGCGGCATCTCTACCATGTCTTTTAATTAGATAGATGTTCGTTGCTCTTCATATGTTTTTCTTTACTGTTGTTCAATTTCTGATTGATGTAGATATTGCACAAATGGTCAAGATCTTTTCAGAATTATGGACATCCTTAAATCATGAAATTAGATGACACTTAATATTTGTTATTCTACAAAGTAATGTTGGGTATATGGGGTAGTATTTAAAACGGCTTATGGATTACTTTTGGTAAAGTCGAGTCAAGAGTTACACTCTTTCTCCTTAAGACGAAATTGCTCCGTACTTCAGGTGCTTACGGACTATAGCAATCGCCTCCAAGATACAATGACTTTGAATTTTGGACTTGTAGCACAACTAGTCCAAAATTATCGGTGAACGAACTAATATTTTAGAACTTTCGGACTCGAGTAGGATAAATCTAGAACTAATGGACTAGAATGTAATATGCAAGTATTGAATGCAGGATTGGAATGAATCTTTACAAATGATTTTGGGGCCTATTTATAATAGTTGAAGAGTTGTGAGGCCTTTTCAGAATGGATGCCTTGATTCATTCTGGACCCTTGGATCATGCCTTTTGATTAAAGGCTTGATTTAATGGTTAAGATTGCATCCATTTAATTTGAATTTAAATTCAAATTTTTGGAGCCAAATCCTTCCCTCCACATTTTTGATTTGAACCACAAATGAGACCGCGAATCAGGCCCGGCCCGGCAAGTGGGCCGGTCAGACCCGGCCTGGCGACCCGGACGACCCGACCCGATCCGGTGCGTCCGGTGCACCCTACGTGTACCCAAGTCTAACCCATCGGACCCTAGTTCGGGTCCAAAATGAGTGTAACTATGTGCGAGCGTGGGTGCGGCTCGTGGCTTGGTTGATTGCACCATGTGGTCCACACATTTAATTTAATTCAATAATGTGTGTAGGTAGTAATAAGGAGTTCAATTCTTTCATCTTTTTTCAATGTGGGATAACTTCCCACTTCAACATTTACTCTTCATTTTTTCTTATTTTTCTTGTAATTAATTGCAAACTTCATGTATTAATTACTCATTCACCCGAAATTGGATTTGAGCAAACGTATACACTAAATTCATCTACTCGAAACGTAGTTTCCAAATATGCAATTTATTTTCATTTTTGACAAACGAAAATTACAAGAACATTGGTCAAAGATGGGCTTGACCCACTTCTACACTTAACCAATTCCAACAATCCCCCACATGAATATAATTAATGCATGTAGACTCTATCGAAAGTTTCGACGAACTGCTATTGCATCAGGATAGGTAGCTTCCGACTTTGAACCTTCCTTAGTAGAATGCCATCGGATTTACTTGCTGCTTAGTGAACATGATGTTTTGAACTAGTCAGCATTTTATGTAAATCAAGTCAACGACACCCACACAATAACAATTCTAATATTCTTCGTTCTCACGTTGTGTCCAATTCGGCCCTGGACCATCTTGGATTCATAAGTGTTTTTCTCATTCGAAGCGGCCAAACTTCACACTTATATAGGTGATCTCCTATGTAGAGTATCCTGCTATACTCCACCTTTAAGGTATAGGAATCATTAAAAACTTTTAAGGCTTACCCTCTACCACACTTCTGCAGGATTGCACTTGATTTGAGAATGAGTTGAGATTATATTTCAAGTACTATTTCGGAACACTTATAACTTAGTTGTCTTATTGAACCATGTTCTTGGGATCTCCAATCATCATGGTTAAGTTACCGCTATAAACGTTCTTTAGTGCGTGGATTTTAAACCCATTCTCATTACTGCACTTGTCATTAGATCTCTATTTATGCCTTTTGTTAGCGGATCCGCGATATTTTCCTTAGACTTTACATAGTCGATGGAAATTATCCCACTAGAGATCAATTGCATAACAGTATTATGTCTCCTCCTTATGTGTCGAGATTTACCGTTGTACATGTTGCTTTGTGCTCTCCCAATAGTTGCCATGCTATCGCAATGTATCATTATAGGAGGCACTGGTTTGCTCCAACAAGGAATATCCTCTAAGAAGTTTCTAAGCCATTCGGCTTCTTCACCAGCTTTGTCTAATGCAATGAACTCTGACTCCATTTTGGAACGAGCTATGCATGTTTGTTTAGAAGATTTCCATGATACTGCTCCACCACCTATGGTAAATACGTAACCACTTGTGGATTTGGAGTCTTTTGAATCAGATATCCAATTAGCATCCGTGAATCCTTCGACTACGGCTGGATATCTTGTATACAGTATCCCATAACTTAGAGTATGTTTCAAATATCTAAGTACTCTTGTCAATGCTATCCAATGTTCTTTATTAGGATTGCTTGTGAACCTACTAAGTTTATGAACAGAGTATGCTATATCTGGACGTGTACAATTTGTTAAGTACATCAAACTTCCGATAATTCTTGCATATTTCTGTTGTGATATGGGTTCGCCTTTATTTTTGGCTAGATGTAAATTCACATCCACAGGAGTTTTAGCCGGGGGTAAGTCAAAGGCATCGAATTTCTTAAATATATTCTCTACGTAGTGAGATTGTGTTAAGACAATTCCATCAGGTGATCTAGAGATTCTTATCCCTAGTATGACATCAGCCTCAGCCATATCCTTCATGTCAAAATTCCTTTTCAACATGTTCTTAGTATTCACAATCACTTTGTGATTACTTCCTATTATGAGCATGTCGTCTACGTATAGACATATAATTACATACTCATTAGGCGTGCCTTTTATGTAGACACACTTATCACATTCATTGATTTTGAATCCATTTGATAGCATAGTTTGATCAAACTTTTGATGCCATTGTTTAGGTGTTTGTTTTAATCCGTATAAGGATTTTATTAACTTGCACACTTTTTTTTCTTGGCCAGGGGCAACAAACCCTTCAGGTTGTTCCATATATATCTCCTCTTCTAATTCACCATTTAAGAAAGCTGTTTTGGCATCCATTTGGTGTATCTCAAGATTATGCAAAGCTGCAATTGCTATGAGAACTCTAATGGATGAAATTCTTGTCACAGGTGAATATGTATCGAAGAAATCGTATCCTTCCTTTTGTTTGAATCCTTTAGCTACTAAGCGAGCCTTGTATTTGTCAATTGAACCATCAGCCTTGTATTTCTTCTTTAGGATCCATTTGCATCCTAAAGGTTTGTTTCCCGGTGGGAGATCGACCACCTCCCAAGTATGGTTTTGCATAATGGATTCAATTTCGCTATGGATAGCCTCTTTCCAGAGAGGAGCATCTGGACTAGACAATGCTTCTTGTATTGTCCTTGGTTCATTTTCTAGCATGTAGCTTATAAAATCAGAACCAAAGGACTTTTCCTTCTTGGTTCTTTTACTACGCCTTGGTTCTTCCTCCCTTTGAGGTAAACATTTTTCTATAGCGTCATGAGTTCTTTTATGCGAGCTCACTTCTTGTTTTTCCTTCTTAGGAAAAATATTCTCAAAGAACACTGCATTTCTAGATTCAATAGTCATTCTCTCATTCATTTCAGGAACTTCTGACTTATGAACCAAGAAATGATATGCACTACTATTGTATGCATAACCAATAAAGATGCAATCAATTGTTTTGGGTCCTAGCTTTACTTGTTTTGGTTTAGGTACCTCAACTTTTGCTAGGCACCCCCACACTTTGAGGTAACCATATGACGGTTTCCTTCCTTTCCATAATTCATATGGAGTTTTATCTCTTTTCTTGTGTGGTAGTTTATTAAAAATATGGTTTGCCGAAAGCACCGCTTCTCCCCACATGTTCTAGGGTAGGCCCGAGCTAATCAACATAGTATTCATCATCTCTTTGAGAGTTCTATTTTTTCGTTCTGCAACGCCATTAGATTGTGGTGAGTATGGTGCTGTAGTTTGATGAATAATGCCATTTTGCAGACAAAATTCTTCAAATGGAGCCACATATTCTCCACCTCTATCACTTCGAATCATTTTGATTCTAATGCTTAGTTGATTTTCGACTTCATTCTTAAAGTTTATGAATGCATCTATTGCTTCATCTTTCCCTCTTAGAAGATATATATAACAATACCTTGTGCAATCATCGATAAATGTAATGAAGTAATTCTTACCCCCTCTTGTTGGTGCGAACTTTAAATCACATATATCAGTATGGATTAGTTCTAGAGGTGTAGTACTTCTTTCCACTAAATGAAATGGAGTTTTTGTCATTTTTGCTTCAACACAAATTTCACATTTCTTTTGTGGATCTAGTTCCATTATTGGCAACAAATTTAAGTTGACTAATTTTCTTAGTGAATTTAAACTTGCATGTCCTAATCTATCATGCCATATATTAGAACTCTCGGCCAAGTAAGAAATAACTTTTCCTTTATTTTTAATATCACGGTGTACAGTCATTACATTTAGTTTGAAAAGACCCTTTTCAAGGTAACCTTTTCTTACAAACATTCCACTTTTGGATAGTACATATTTGTCAGACTCATACACTTGTCTAAATCCGGCTTTACTAAGCAATGATCCAGACACTAAGTTCTTGCGGATGTCAGGGACATGCAACACATCCACAAGTTGGAGCTCTTCTCCTGATGTCATCTTCAACACAATTCTGCCTAGTCCAGTGACTTCAGATGTTGAAGAATTTTCCATAAATAATTTTCTACCATTTATCGGGATGTAGGTAGAGAACATTTTCTTGTCCGAGCAGATGTGTCTTGTTGTTCCACTATCCACAAACCATTCTTGTGGATTATCCACAAGGTTTGCTTCAAAGACCACAGCCGCTAGGTTTAGTTCGGACAAGTTGGCGGATACTGACTTCTCTTCGGCTAGGTTAGCTCGGCTGTTGTTTTTCTTCTTTGGTTGACGACAGTTTTTCGCCATATGTCCGGGCTTGTCACAGTTGTAGCAGTTGCCTTTAATCTTCTTTGCAGGCTTTTGCTTTTTGTCATTCCACTTTCTCTTTTTGTTTGCCCCGGATTCAATCAAATTAACTCTTGCCTCTTTGCTTGACTCGATTTCAGACTTTCTATTATCTTCTTCGATCCTTAGTCTCACGATCAAGTCTTCAAGCCCAATTTCTTTTCTTTTGTGCTTGAGATAGTTTTTAAAATCTTTCCACAGAGGCGGTAACTTTTCTATTAAAGCAGCTACTTGAAAAGATTCACTCAATTTCATACCCTCGGCATGGATGCCATGTAAGATCAGTTGTAGTTCTCTAACTTGATCCAATACAGTCTTGGAGTTCACCATTTTGTACTCGAGGAATCGTCCGACTATGAATTTCTTCATTCCGGCATCATCCGCTTTGTACTTCTTTTCAAGTGACTCCCATAATTCTTTAGAAGTTTTAAAATCTGTATAAACATTATAAAGTGAGTCTTCTAACCCATTTAGAATGGAGTTACGACACATGAAGTCACTATGTTTCCAGATTTGAACGGCAACTTTCTTTTGATCATCAGTTTCATCTTCTTCAACTGTTGGAGCAACTTCCGTCAAAAACGGGCGAGGTTGAATGTTGTTAAGTAGAACAACATTTTCTATTGCCAACGCTTAAATTCTGTTCCATCGAACTTAGGCGGTCTCTCGGTGTGAACATGTGCAGTAGTAGATACCGGTGCAGTAGTAACGTTAGTAGGTACATCAGTAGCCATCTTTAAATACTTAAATTTCGTCTTAAGATTATTGGGTATATGGGGTAGTATTTAAAACGGCTTATGGATTACTTTTGGTAAAGTCGAGTCAAGAGTTACACTCTTTCTCCTTAAGACGAAATTGCTCCGTACTTTAGGTGCTTACGGACTATAGCAATCGCCTCCAAGATACAACGACTTTGAATTTTGGACTTGTAGCACAACTAGTCCAAAATTATCGGCGAACGAACTAATATTTTAGAACTTTCGGACTCGGGTAGGATAATTCTAGAACTAATGGACTAGAATGTAATATGCAAGTATTGAATGCAGGATTGGCATGAATCTTTACAAATAATTTTGGGGCCTATTTATAATAGTTGAAGAGTTGTGAGGCTTTTCAGAATGGATGCCTTGATTCATTCTGGACCCTTGAATCATGCCTTTTGATTAAAGGCTTGATCTAATGGTTAAGATTGCATCCCTTTAATTTGAATTTAAATTCAAATTTTTGGAGCCAAATCCTTCCCTCCACATTTTTGATTTGAACCACAAATGGGCCCGCAAATCAGGCCCGGCCCGGCAAGTGGGCCGGTCAGACCCGGCCCGGCGACTCGGATGACCCGACCCGATCTGGTGCGTCCGGTGCACCCTACGTGTACCCAAGTCTAACCCATCGGACCCTAGTTCGGGTCCAAAATGAGTGTAACTATGTGCGAGCGTGGGTGCGGCTCGTGGCTTGGTTGGTTGCACCATGTGGTCCACACATTTAATTTAATTCAATAATGTGTGTAGGTAGTAATAAGGAGTTCAATTCTTCCATCTTTTTCCAATGTGGGATAACTTCCCACTTCAACATTTACTCTTCATTTTTTCTTATTTTTCTTGTAATTAATTGCAAACTTCATGTATTAATTACTCATTTACCCGGAATTGGATTTGAGCAAACACTATTATGATGGCTAAGCACCCACATGCAATAGTTATTTTGTATTTTGGTGCTTGAGCAATTGCTTGTTTAATATTTTATTGCAATTGCAGGTTATTGGCCAATAATCAGCCAAACAGAAAAAAAAGTTTTCTAATTGATTAATGAAGCTACCAATCTCAGACAAAAAGTTACCTACTCCCAACCTTCTCTTGTCGCTAGAAAAGACATAAAATTTGCGTTTAAACTAGCCAGAGAAGCAATTGTTTCTCAGAGGTTACCCAGTCGAATGGTTTTACGATAAAAGAGACATGTGTAATATAATGTGCAAAAACAAAATTGTACAAAACAAATTGTGCAGAATTAAATTGTGCAAATACGTAGGAGTATTTATGATATCACACTCATAATTGTATAATTATGAGTAATAGTACTTTGAGTCATGTAGTTTACAACAATTATACATTATTTTATGTACCAAATAGTAGATAACCCTAAAATATTGTCATTATTCTTATTAAAATATAATCTTCTCATTGGATAGTCTCACACGAATATTTACTCTGAAATAATATACTTTCACAACCTATATTATTAATAAATTGTAATAGTATCCTAAGTGATGTTGTCTCCTTAAACTAAATGAGGTTTTTTTTTATTGATTTTCATAATATACCATTTTATTTTACAATCGATTGAATTTTAATTTAATATTTATTAATTTTAATTAAAAAATAACAAATATATTTATGAAATTAAGAATTAAAATATATAAGCGTGTATATATATATAAATATATATAAGCGTATGCATATATTCTTTTCATGTTTTTTCTAAAATGTGAGATTATGGCTTACATGTTGATATATATATATATATATATATATATATATATATATAAAATTTTTTTTCTTATGATAAATTAAATTTTGAACTTTTTTTTTATTAATGAGCTGGTCTTTTATGTCCCCATATTCACAATGTGTGTGAGGGTATAACATTTCGTTCTAAAAAGTATACATTTTAATTAGTTCTAATGGGTTTATATACACTTTCATTAAAAATTTTTCAAACTCTTATATTAAAGAGTGTATCATTTAATATTATAAGGTATTTAATTTGAGTGCATGATGTCCCTAAGTACACTTAAGTTTTAGCCTTTATTAATTTTAATTAAGAGGATGAATAAAAAATTATAATAAAATCATATTTAGAAATATAAAAATATTAAAATATTCGATTTTTTTAGTTTTCTTCCAATTTAGATCGCTAAGTGCCCCCAAGTTTCATGTTTTCTTAAAAGTTGTACTCCATAATTTAATATTAAATGTTATCCTTAGTATAAGAATTTATATTCTTAATTTTTTAAGATAAAAATTAATTTATTTAAATAAAAAATTTATACTATTCATATTTTAATTGATACTTTCAATGGAAAATTATACTTTCATTAATTAAATAAATTTACTCTTTACATCAAAATGTTATACTCTCGTATTTATGCACTTAATAATATCAACTTAATTCTATTAAAACGTGAAAAAAGAAAATTAATTTATATATGAATATGCATGATCGATTTAATTACACGATTTTAAGATTAATATAATTTAATTTTAAATTGCAATGTGATAAACTTTTTAATATAATAAATTAAGTTTGATTTTTAAATCATGATGTGAAGAAAGTTGTCATTGTCTATTTTTTTCATAATAATATTATTATTATTATCTTAAAGACGAAGTCTTTATGAAACGTGTTACAGTTTAGATAAAATGTGTTATAATTTAGATAAAATGTTTAATGGTTGTTAAAATATGTTACATTATATATTAAAGTATAATTTTAGCATGTAATAATATTATTTTGGGCGTCCACTTCAAAGTATTTATTTCTCCTACTTAGTAAAAAAAGTACATAATATGGCCCATCAATTCTCTTTAATACAGTTATCCACTTTACATATAATAATAATACTCTTTAATCTACGTGCAAAAAGTAAATGAATACCTTAGAATCGGACGGAGGGAGTATAATTTACTATTAACATATTTTAAATACAAATTAGTATACTTTATTTATACAATAAGCATAATATAGTGATGGATCGATCTGTCTCACAAATAACCCCATCTCTCTATTTTTTTAAATTAAAAGTATATGATGCGTACGTGATGGGAAGAGTAGTATATATATATATATATATATATATATATATATATATATATATAGAGAGAGAGAGAGAGAGAGAGAGAGACTAGAGTGGAACCAGTCCCATGAAATATTCATGGAACCGGATTGTGTATACATGCAATGGGTTAAATTTCCTCTCTCATCTTAAAATCTGGTCCCCATCCCCTCTCTCTCGTCGCGTGTCTCTCTTAAGTTGCAATCCGATCCCCACCCACTTTCCCTTAGCACGTGTCTCTCTTCCAATTCTTTTAAGTTGAGACTCCAACACACTTTATGTCTTTTCAAACCAATTCATTGATATACCTCTTTTTATTTTCACTTTATCTCTCCTTCATGTCTGTTCACACTCTTGCTACTATTAGAATTAATTAATTGTTATTTTTTCTTCTATGAAAATTACACACACAAACATTTGCTTTCTAATCATTATCTTTATGACTTTACTGTAATTCAATTTTCCTTCTTTTATTCTTTTGTTATTGTGCCCTTTATTTTTTTAAAGAAAATTAGAATCTCAAATCAAAAGTAATTCAATTTATTTTAAAGAGTAATCTAATTTATTACAAAGAGTAACCTAATTAATATAAATAAGTAATCTTATTTACAACATAAACAAATAAACATAAAAGTAATATAAAAGCTTGTTCATATAACCTATTTAATTATAAAGAGTAGCCCAAATTCAAAAAAAGAGTAACCTAGAAAGTAATCCAAAATCTTGTTTATATTAGTCTAATTCATTATAAAGAGTGACCTAAATTTAAAAAAAAAAGAATAACCTAAAAAGTTGTTGACGAAACATATTAGACTATTAACAAATCAATATGAAGGGTAATCCAAAAACTTATTCATCATAACCCAATTTATTACCAAGAGTAACCTAATAAACAGAAAAAAGTAATCTCTTGAATCTAACAACAAAAATTTAAACACAAAATTAAACTGATATTGGTAAATTAACGCTAAGCAATAACTTCATGTAATCACTTAACCAAAAAAATTTGGTGTCCAATTCAGAAACGATAAATTAAACTTCCATCTCTTTACGATAATTTATTTTTGCAACTCTCTTTCTCTCTCATCACACAAAATTTTACGAAACCCAAATGCGTGCAGCAAGATCAACAATCCCCAAGAATCCATTTAAAAAAAATACCAATCAACTGTATAAAAAAAAATTTTAACAAGCAATTTTGGTGGAGCTGTGCGAACAAGGAGAGTCCATAATACTCAATTTAAACTTAAAACACATGAGTACCTTTATCAAACTATTCAAGAGAACCAATATTTGCATAAAAAATTGCAAAAGAATGTAGAGCAACAGATGAGGAGAATAATTAATTCTAAGTGCATCAATATTTGTTCTTGCTCCTGGCTACATCTGCTTCGATCAATCAAGATTCAATGGCATCCTCCACCTCATAGATTAGTCCTCTTTGCTCGGTCTCGATCTCTGTCACGTATTCCTCCTCACTGGACTTGTTGGCCAAATCCATGAGGAAGGCCTTCAATTCTTTCAAATCTTTCTCTAGATTTCAGAACTCCTCCTCTATTTCACATATCAAACCTATCGCAAGAAAACATCACTTCGCTGTACGGAATGCCGAGTTGGTCGATTTCGATGGCAGCGATGTGGGGAAGAAAGAGAAGAGAAGGTGACGACGGCCGCGGAGAAAAAGCGAAGGGCGATGGTGATGGGAGTGAGAAATGGGGGAAGCGATAGGTACTGTGAGGAAAGAGGGAAGAGAAAAAAAAAATAAGACTGGCATATTCTAGTATATATATATATATATATATATATATATATATATATATATATATATATATATATATATATATATATATATATATCACGTATTTATCTTAATCATATATGCAAATCACATTAAAACTTTATTTATATTTTTTACATCTATACATTATTCTTTAATAACTTTATTTATTTTTCTCTTAAAAAAATTTATCTATTTTTTCTTATATTTTACCATATAAAAAATGTATTTCTTAATCCCAGTAAACTATGTGGGATGGATGATATATGGTAGGTATGTAAATTTTTTCTTTTAAAATAATATTTATAATAGAAAGATATGTAGAAAAAAATATTATTTATTTATTATATATAATTGGTGACTACAAATTGTATCGTTATGTTTTCCTTTGAAATTTAACTATTTTTATGTATCGATATTCGATCTAAGTAACTAATACACTACGAAATTAAAAATAATTTATTATCAAAACTAATATAAATACATGCATATAATGTTTATTCAGAACGTTTTAAGTAAAAAAATCATGAAAATAAATAATAAGTGTATTATTTATATAAATGAACTTGACTAGTGATTTTTTTAAAAAAATAATAAAAGAGAAAAATCAAATAACAAAGGAGAAAAAGAAAGTATACCGGTAAAAAGAATTTATAAAAAAAAAAAGGAAGGGAGAATTAAAACAGTTTAATGCTAAAATGGAAAAAAAAAGTTTTAAAAAGAAAGGGCCAAAAAAAGCCCGTGGGCGCTGGCATAGTGGAGCAACTTAACTGGAGTGTAGCCACTAGGCTATTAATAATTTCAGTCAATGGTTTCATATGGTATATTAACATTTTGGGGCGTATAAAAAGAAAAATATAAAAATTAAAATAATAAAAATATGTAAAGATTGAAATAAAATATATAAAGAGTGAAAAGTAATTGTTTTAAACATAGTTTAATGAAAATTTTAATGAACTAGCTATATATCTTTTTGGTTATTTATATATAATATTTAAAATGATCTTGGAAATATATGCTCTATTATTTATTTTAGGAGATGAAAAAAATTATATTGTCACAAAACTATTAGAAATTTTTATTTCTATTCAAATATAAATATATATATATATATATATATATATATATTTATTTATTTGTATCAACATAGTACCATAACTGTAACTATAACTATAAGTTACGATTCAATTATAGAACAAAACAAATTTTTTGTTCTACCTCGTGACTTGGGAAGAAAAACTTTCCAAACCACCACTAAAGACCAAAACATATGCACTTGAAAATCGCATCTCCTTTTGATAGTTTGTTGATTTTATATGCTCCGTCTGTCCCAAATTCAAGTTCATGTTTACTGTAAATACGGAGTTTAAGAAAAATTATTTTTTGACTTACTTTTGAGGGTAGTATGATATTTTTGGGTAATAAATAAATGATAAAGTATGTTATGTGTGTTAAAAAGGTGATGTCAAATTTGAAATTAAAGTATGTTAGAGGGATATTAGTTTGTTGTTTTTTCCTTTTATGAAAGTGTGAAGTTGAATTTGGAACGGATCAAAACAAAAAGTGTGCAGTTGAAGTTGGGACGGAGAGTATATAATATAAAATGATAATTTCTAAAGGTAAAAAGGTTTCTAGAGTTATTGAATTAATAATTAGATTAACTTTTAGCGTCAATAAGGTGCGAGATGCGGCCTTAGGTTGACCATATAAAATATATCTCACAAATTAGAGTACATATTTAATATTGTCAGTACTGTAAGTTAATTATATATTATTATACTTATTTCACTTTTTATTATGAAAAGTTAAATGAATTTGAGTTAAAGCTAAAATATTAAGAGGATTATTATAATAGAGTGGAGAATTTTTGTGTGTACCATTTCACATAAGTTATTATGTGAGACGGATAAAAAATGATAACATCAATTATGAAAAGTTATACTCAATTATAAAAAGTGACAAGGACACATATTGAACTATTTTATGAACAATTAATTATAGTATTAAAAAAAAATAATTGTAAGATTTTATAGTAAAAGTGATAATAACATATTATTACATTTTATTTATCTCACATTATGATTTTAGTAAAACGGTCTCCCACAAGTTTTTTTATGCATGTAACCATAAGGATGTGATAGAGGGAGTGATAGGTATTTTGGACATGTGTTGCATGTCACATACACGTCATATCGTGTAATAATTTTATTTTAGTTTTTTTTTACAAAACTTTAATTACTGTTGAACAAAAATTGCATGTTGTTTGAATAGTTTAGAAAATCAAATTAAATTAATTATCGGGTAAACTAATTGAATTCTTGCATGTCCAAAATCAATTTTTTTTTAAAAAAAATTAAAACCAATTGAAGCCTACCAGTGACTTTCCGAAGGTGCCTATTAATTTCCACCATAGATATAAGTATGTTTTGAAGGCGAGTGTGCATTATACATATTAAGAATAGATGATGGATCAAATGTATAACCTGCACTTCATTACGTTTATATGATTTTTATATTAAGATTTTTTCCCTACACTCGTGAATGGTAGCGTTGCTTGGTATAGAGTCGTGACTTTTTATACTACTTAATATAAGGACGTATACTTTTATTTTTTAAAAAAATAAAAAAAATATAATGTAAGGTGAATAGTTATTATATTTAAAGTGTCTCCTTTCACGTTGTATAAACAAACAATTCAAGGGTGGGTAAGAAAGATTTATAGGCCTACTTGAGTAACATGAATCCTCTGGGGTCGGGCCCACCATCTGACATCATGAGCCCCACGTGAGAAGGTCATGGTCCATGTATGAACTCGGATCAATTAAGAATCACCCAAAAGTTTATCACTCAAAATAGAAAATATCATATTCCCTCCGTCTCAGGTATTTTTACCCGTTTGTACGAGCACGGAGATTAAGACATTTTATTTTTTTAATATATAATGTAAGAGAAAGTATGAATAAATTAGTAATTTAAAAAGAAAAAATATATAAAGTTATTGGGAATGATGAATAAAGTGTAAAAAAGTAATTAAAGTTGTTGGGATTGTAAAAAGTATGTAATAAAATATTATGTATTTTTGCCAAAAATAGAATGGGTAAAAATACGTGGGACACCCCAAAATGGAAAGTGGTTAAAAATACGTGGGACAGAGAGAGTATTAGTTTTTAATTTTAAAAATACATTTTAATCCACCTAACATATTTTATAATTTAATTATTGTTTGAAAAAATATTCAAATTTTGAATTGATAATTTCATGCTTTAAATTAATAAAATTCTTTAAATTGTATTATATTATCTTCCAAACTCAACAAAATTGATTAGAATCTTTTTTTTTTAATTTTGTATCTAAAATAATGGTGCGGGAGGAATTGAATAATATTTCTTAATAAAATAGAACTTCCCTCTGTCCCAATTCATGTTTATTTTTTCAAGTTATTTAAAAAAAAGTTCTTTTAATCAACTATATAGATTTTTTTAATATTTTGATATTTTTAGATAATCAATATAATATAAAATACGTGTTAGATGGTAATAATGAGTTTATGATAAATTTTAAATTAAATTAATTTTGTATGTTATATAATAAATGTGTTAATTTGGTTTTAAAAAGTGAAAGAATATTATGGGAGAATAAATAGAATATATACCTAGAATCGCCTATCCCATTTACAAAAGAGTATAATTAAATATACACCTATTTTTATTAGTGTAGGCAATTAAAATTTATTGCCTAATAAATATAAATGCAAAGAAAATATATTAAATATTGATTAAATATTTATTTATTAAGGAATTTAAATAAATTAATTCCTAAAATAAGTAAATAAATAATTAATAATTAATATAATTATTTGAGCCCAAATCCAAGCCAAGTGGGCTCAAATTAAATTAAATTGGTCAAATCCAAGCCAAGTGAGCTCAAATTAAATTAAATTGGTCAAATCCAAGCCAAATGGGCTCAATTTAAATTAAATTGGTCAAATCTAAGCCAGATGGGCTCAAATTAAATTAATTGGGTTTAATCCAAGGCAAGTGGGCCTGATTTAAAGTCTAGCAAGTCAAATCCAGCAGGCTTATTAAATAGGCCCAAGTCAAATCCAGCAGGCTTATTAAATAGGCCCAAGTCAAATCCAGCAGGCTTAATTAAATTAAATAGGCCCGTATCCAGTCCAGCAGGCTTAATTAAAGGAAGAAGCCCAACATATCTTTGGAAGGAGAAAATATCTCTCAAGTAGTTATTTTCTTTACCTATAAATAAGGGCCTTCAGTCCTCATTCAAAACACATTCAAGCACCCGAAGACAAGACGCTCTTGAAGAAATCAAGAACACTCGAGGATCTTCAAATCTTCAAAGCTTCAAGCTCAAGAACACTCGAGAATCTTCAAATCTTCAAATCTTCAAGCTCAAGACCTTCGAGGATCTTCAAATCTTCGAGTCTTCAAGCTCCAGATCTTCAAATCTTCAAAGCTTCAAATCGAAGGCTTCAAGCCAGTCTTCAAGCAGCTTCAAAGTAACTTCAAGTCAAGAACTGCCTCCGATCAAGGATCAAGGTGCTAAGCCTCTCCGATCCGGCGTTCTTCATCCAGTAAAAATCGTGAGGTCAACGGTGTTCTACCAAATTGAACGACGTTCTTCACAGCAAATCTTCAAGTCAACGTTCGATCCGAACAAAGGCTCGACGCCTCCGGATAAACGTTTTCAAGCTTCAAGCCCCGAACCCGAGCTCGGACAAGCTTTATCCAAAGATCCGACTCAGAAAGTTGGTAAAAGTCAAAGAAAGTCAACTCAAGAGAGGAATCAGAGGATAAATAGAAGCTGTTTACTTCAATTTTCAAGTTTAATCCCCATCGGATTATCATTGTAATTTCTTTTGTGTTTATTATTTAATAAATACAATTTTGTTGTTACAAATTTTGGCACGCCCAGTGGGACCGTTTCTACCTCTCATCTCCTCTTCAAGCAAAGTAAGATGGTTCCGCTAAGAATCAAAGTCAACAGATCAGCTTCTGTCTTCAAGTCTTCAGAATTACAAGTGGAAGACGTTAATGTGACAACTAGAAGCATGTCAAAGATGGCACGATCTGAAACCTCTTCAGAGATAAATTCTTCAGTTGGAGTTACCTCTGGAGTGATACCATATGATGATAAAGATGAGAAAAACGACTCAGCTAACTCAACCCCTATACTTGAAGAAAGCTCATCGTCTGATTCATCCATAGCCTCGACAATGGCAATAAACACTTCGTCTGTCGAAGAACAGTTGGCAAGCTTAACTGAATCCGTTGCTGCACTTGCCAAACAGAACCAAGAACAAAATACTTTGATTTTCAAACTGATGGAGAAAATGGCTGGTGCTGAAACTAGCCATGCGAACGAAAAGCAAGAAGAAGATGCTGAAAATGAAATAGATGAGTCTGCGAAGCGTCAGACGATGGGGAAAAGGGTGATTGAAGAAGAATTGAACATCTCCCATGATGGAATGGTTCCTATCAGCCAGTTAAAAAGCATTATACTTGGCACAATGAAGGACCAATTCGAAGAGAGCTCTAAACCTTCATTCGCTTATGCTAAGCCTTATACTAGGAGGGTTGGCAACTTGAGGATGCCACCTAACTATCAACCCCCCAAGTTCCAACAGTTTGATGGCAAAGGTAATCCAAGGCAACATATAGCACATTTCATAGAAACGTGCAATGATGCTGGCACTCACGGAGATCATATGGTGAGACAATTTGTTCGCTCTCTGAAGGGAAATGCTTTTGAATGGTACACCGACTTGGAGGCTGATTCTATAGACAGTTGGGATCAGATGGAATATCAATTCCTTAACCGTTTCTATAGTACTAGGAGGACGGTTAGCATGATAGAGTTGACTAACACCCGTCAGTTAAAAGAAGAGCCAGTAATTGAATACATTAATCGATGGAGGAATTTGAGCCTAAACTGTAAAGATCGATTGTCTGAAGTTTCTGGCATTGAGATGTGCACAGCAGGAATGCAATGGAACCTTCGTTACATACTTCAAGGGATTAAGCCTAAAACCTTTGAAGACTTGACCACAAGAGCTCACGACATGGAGCTAAGTATGGGGATAAGTGGAGTTGTAGAACCACCAATTCCTGGATCCTACAAGTATAAAGAAAAGCAAGAGGTAAGGAAAGGGGGCAAACCCTACAACAAATCTTCCGAAAAAGGGTCTATGGCAACAAATGCATCAACTGTCAAGTTCCGAAGAAATGAGAATGAAAAAGATGATAAAGTGAAGAACGAGTCCCAAGAAAGGGGGCAAAGAAGATTGACCTTGAAAGAAATGCAAGAAATGAAGTACCCATTCCTTGATTCGGATGTCCCAGGCATACTCGATGATCTGCTCAAAGATAAACTTATCGAGCTTCCTGAAATGAAGCGACCAGAGGAAGCGGGACAAACGGATAATCCGAAATACTGCAAGTATCATAGACTGGTGGGACATTCTATCAAAGATTGCTTTGTCTTTAAAGACAAAGTTATGCGATTGGTTGAGCAATGGAAGATCTTTCTAGATGAAGATGCAAATGCAAACTCTACTTCTGCAGACGGTGGAAATAATTATTCATGCCATGTGGCAGGCGAAGCTGTTGTGCCTAAAGTTGAAAGTAAGGTCCATGCTATGAAGATTACCTTCACTGAGGAAGACTTACTGCTCGGTTCACAATCTCACAACCGACCCTTGTTCGTAGCTGGTTGCACTCAAGAGCAAAGGGTGAATCGAATACTGATTGATGGAGGTTCAGCGGTCAATATCCTACCTCTAATGACATTGAAAAGGTTAGGGATTTCAACAGATGAACTTGGCAGTAGCCGACTGACGATTCACGGGTTCAATCAAGAGGGCCAGAGAACACTTGGTACGATAGTCATGAGCTTAATAATAGATGAGATGGCCTCAACAGTTCTGTTTCATGTCATTGATGCTAAAACATCATATAACATGCTCTTGGGGCGCCCATGGTTGCATGAAAATAGAGTGATTCCTTCTACGCTGCATCAGTGCTTCAAATACTGCGATGGAGGTAACATAAAGAAGGTACTCGGTGATGAAAAACCATTTACAGAAGCAGAGTCATACTTCGCAGACGCTAGATATTTTCTGAAAAGTATCAAGGCCGATAAGCAAGAAGGAACTTCATCACAAGATAAAGGTGATGATAAACAAGAAAAAGAGAATGCAGATGATGTTTCATCCATACAGTCTAATGAAAGTAAACAGTTGATCAAAACTGTAGAAGGGTTGACACTACCCCTGACTAAGGTTGACGCTGAGAAGCCCTCTCCCCCTCCACTCAAAGGATTCACTCGCCCAACTCAAGCGGCTAAAACTGAGCACGGAGATGTATTTGAGGCGGCGGTTTCCAAATCGTATAGCCCACAAGCATACAAACTTCTTGTGAAAGCTGGTTATGACCCTCAAGAAAAAGGTGCGGCAAATGAATTGTCTCATAAGACTCCTAGTAGAACCACCCAAGAGAAATTGAAGAGTAATGGCCGTACTTCCAAGTATACTAGAACAGGTATAGGATATGTTCCGCAAAAACCTGTTCGCATTGCGATAAAGAGGGCAAACACAAACTACATCACTGAAGATGAAATTCTCTCTGAAGAAGAGGAGTCTCATGAGGAAGATAGAAAGACAGAAAGAATCTCAGTATTCGAGAGGCTCAAACCAGCTGGAGCTAAAAGGACTACTAAGTTCCCAAGTTTCCCAAAGATACATAGTCGGATCCCATCTCGCATGAAAAGACGACATTTCCTGACTATATCATGTGGCACAATGTTGAAAGCTAAGAAACGAACAATAATCTTCACCCGAAGTGAAGAAGATGATCGTGAAAGTGTAGGCTCATCAGATGTTGTTCATTCCATCATCATGCAAATAGATCTACAAAGTGCAGAAAGAGATCTACAAAGCAAGATCGTCGAGATGAGGAGAGATGGCTATGAAGTGGGGAGCATTGTTAAAGTGGGAGAGAATGAACAAGTTGGATCTAATCCACAGTTTCAAAGGCAAGAATTTCTGGAGGATGTTGCTGCAGTAAATCATGTCACTATACAAGAAGAAACCTCAACTGAAGAGGAAGATGCCGATGATGCTCCCCCAGAATTTGAGGAGGGTATTAAATCTACTGTCGATCAATTGAAGGAGATTAATTTAGGTGATGCTAATGATCCGCGTCCAACCTATATAAGTGTTTTGTTAACATCTGAGGAGGAAAAGGCTTACATTGAGCTTCTTCAAGAGTTTAGAGACGTGTTTGCATGGTCATTCAAGGAGATGCCCGGATTAGATCCAAAAGTGGCAGTTCATCATCTAGCAGTAAAGAAAGGAGTCAAGCCAGTTAAGCAGATGCAGCGTCGATTTCGACCAGAGCTGGTTCCATTGATTGAAGCTGAGGTTAATAAGCTCCTTGAAACGGGAAAGATACGAGAAGTCAAGTATCCCACTTGGCTCTCTAACATTGTGCCAGTAAGGAAGACAAATGGGCAGCTTAGAGTGTGTGTTGACTTCCGTGACTTGAACTTGGCATGCCCAAAAGATGACTTTCCATTGCCAATTACTGAGCTCATGATTGATGCAACAACTGGCCATGAAGTCCTTTCATTTATGGATGGATCGTCTGGTTATAATCAAATTAGCCTGGCCCCAGAAGACCAAGAGAAAACAGTCTTCCGCACTCCTAAAGGAATATATTGCTACAATGTTATGCCATTTGGCTTGAAGAATGCCGGTGCCACTTATCAACGAGCCATGCAAAAGATATTTGATGACATGCTCCATAAGAATGTCGAATGTTATGTTGATGACATCGTGGTGAAATCAAAGAAGAAAAAGGATCATCTCCAAGATTTAAGACAAATATTTGAGCGTCTTAGAAAATTCCAACTCAAGATGAATCCACTTAAATGCGCATTTGGAGTTTCTTCTGGAAAGTTCCTTGGATTCATTGTCCGACATCGTGGCATTGAAATTGACAGAGCAAAGATTGATGCAATTATGAAGATGCAGGTACCCCGAAACATACATGAGCTCAAGAGTTTGCAAGGTAAGCTGGCATACTTAAGAAGATTCATATCAAATTTGGCCGGCCGATGCCAACCATTCAGCCATCTTATGAAAAAGGGCAGCCCATTTGAATGGGATGAATCTTGCACGAATGCCTTTAACAGTATTAAATCATATTTGATGAAGCCGCCAGTATTGGTTGCTCCAATAGCCGGACGCCCATTGATTCTCTACATATCTGCTCAAGAAAGATCAGTTGGAGCTCTACTTGCACAAAATAATGATGAAGGAAAGGAGTGTGCATTGTACTATTTGAGTAGAACAATGACCCCAAATGAGTTAAAATACTCACCAATTGAAAAGCTTTGTCTGGCTCTCATCTTTGCAATTCAGAAGTTAAGACACTACTTTCAAGCTCATACTGTTTACTTGGTCTCAAAGGCCAACCCATTAAAATTCGTCATGTCGAAACCAGTGCTCTCTGATAGGCTTGCAAGGTGGTATCTTCAATTGCAGCAATTCGAGATTATATGTCCCTCAAAAGGCAGTGAAAGGGCAAGTATTGGCGGATTTCTTAGCTGATCATCCCATGCCTGCAGAATGGGAGTTATCTGATGATCTCCCCGATGAAGATATATTGGCTATTGAAATCACTCCTCCTTGGAAGATGTATTTCGATGGAGCTGCTCACAGAGAAAGAGCCGGCGCAGGAGTGGTATTTGTGACCTCAGATGGAGAAGTTCTGCCATACTCCTTCAATCTAACTGAAAATTGCTCTAACAATGTAGCTGAATATCAAGCTCTTATACTTGGTCTGGAGATGGCAGTAGATGTAAAGCAACGACACCTGAAGGTATATGGAGATTCGTTGTTAATAATCAACCAGCTGCTTGGTTTATATGAGGTTAAGAAACCCGAGCTACGTCCGTATTATGACTATGCTCAAAGGCTTATGAATTGGCTTGGAGATGTAGAGATTGAACATCTTCCAAGGAGCAAGAACAAACAAGCCGATGCTTTGGCAAAGCTAGCATCAACCATAGCAATGCCTGAAGCACATTTCCAAGTTTCGATCTGCAAAAGTTGGGTGGTACCTCCCTTCTTCGAAAAGGAAGATGATGAAGAAGTTGGGTATTGTGCCATAGAAGTGTTCGATATTGGGAAGGAAGATTGGCGACAACCGTTCATGGATTACTTGAAGTATGATAAGCTCCCCAATGATCCACACCTAAGGGTTGATGTCCGGCGTAGAGCACCGCGATTCTTCTATTACAAAGATATACTTTATAGAAGATCGTTTGATGGTATTCTCTTAAGATGCTTAAGTGATGAAGAAGCTCTACAAGCTATGGAGGAAGCTCATTCTGGAATATGTGGCGCCCATCAGTCTGGACCCAAGTTACATTTCAGAATCAAGAGGATGGGATATTATTGGCCTTCTATGGTGAAGGATTGCATAGATTATGCACAAAAATGTCAACCATGCCAGTTTCATGCAAATCTCATTCATCAGCCTCCCGAGCCATTACATCCAACAGTTTCTTCGTGGCCATTTGATGCATGGGGCTTAGATGTGGTGGGGCCGTTAACAAAGTCTTCTGGAGGCCATCTTTATATTCTGGCTGCCACTGATTACTTTTCCAAGTGGGCGGAAGTTGTACCCTTGAGAGAAGTGAAGAAGGAAAATGTTGCTGATTTCATCCGCATCAACATCATATATAGATATGGAGTGCCTCGATACATTATCACAGACAATGGGAGGCCATTCAGTAACTCTTTGATTGATAAGCTTTGTGAGAAGTTTGACTTCAAGCAAAGAAAATCTTCTATGTATAATGCAGCAGCTAATGGGCTTGCCGAAGCCTTCAACAAAACACTGTGTAATCTGTTAAAAAAGGTGGTCTCCAAGTCAAAGCGAGACTGGCATGAAAGGATTCATGAAGCTTTATGGGCGTATCGAACTACTTATAGAACGCCTACTCAAGCTACTCCGTACTCTCTTGTATATGGGGTTGAAGCTGTGGTGCCTCTGGAGAAGCAAATACCATCTTTGAGAATAGCCATACAAGAAGGTTTAACTGAAGAAGAGAACGCACGACTGCGTCTCGAAGAATTAGAGGCACTTGATGAGAAGAGGTTGGAAGCACAACAGAGACTTGAGTGCTATCAAGCTCGCCTCTCCAGAACATTTAACAAGAAAGTGAAGATACGTTCCTTTCAAGTCGGAGACTTAGTCCTTGCTGTGAGAAGGCCTATTGTCATCACCCACCGAGTGGGAAATAAATTCTTGCCCAAGTGGGATGGCCCACATGTTGTGAAAGAAGTATATACAAATGGTGCATACAAGTTGATATCCGAAGATGGAGTGGGAATTGGCCCCATAAATGGCAAATTCCTGAAACGCTACTACGCGTAATCCAGTCAAACCTAAGGAACGCTCCATGACGCACGAGCCTAAACTGCATGTTACTCCTGGTCCGCATGAGTATAAACTGTGTATGACAAACTCCTGGTCCGCACGAGTATAAACTGTGTACGACACCCACTACGACACCCACCAAAGGTAATTATACGTGGCTAAACTATTAATTCACCCCACTCAGGTATTTTAAGTGGTTAAAGCATTAAATACCCTACTTTGTCTAAAGTGGTTAAAGAATAGTCACTCCTGGCCCGCACGAGTATAAACTGTGTACGGCACCCCCCCCCCGTTCAAACCAAATTATGTTCTTTTGAACTACGTTATGACTTGATCCTCTATAAAGAGGTACGTAGGCAGCTTAGCACTTTGTTAAGTTCAGTCATATCTTTGGTTTATCACATCATGTTTATGAGACAAGCAATAAATCGAAGTATGAAGGCAATATAAGTAAGCGACAGTGACGGAAATGAACTTTATTGGTAATTAAATGTTCAAAGCATAGTAGGAAAAACAGACAAGTATGAGTAAAAAAAAGAAGAAGCTCTACACTAAACAAAAAAGTTATCAGAAAGTATGCTTCGTAATTCAGCCTTCAGAGCTGCTTTCTCGTTCTCAGATGAATACTCATTTAATGAGGTCACTGTATCAAGTGCAAAGATATTTTCCTCTATGAGGTCAATTTCTTTCTTAGCACGGTAAATGGTTTGTTTGAGTTGATCAGCTGCTTCACATAAAGTCTTCTCTTTCTTTAGGGTGGCCAACTCGTTGCCTATCAACTCCAATTCTTCCCAGGTTGTCTTTAGTTTTTGTATCTCCATCGTATGGGTGTCCTTATAGCTTTGGAGACGACCTTTGATGTCGGCTGAGACTTTTACGTAATCTCTCTTGGAAGCCGCTTGATCAGACTTCGATCTTGCAGCAGTATAAGCATCAGTCTTATCAAATAAAGGAGTTAAGGCTTCTTCTAATGTAGAGCAATCGATGTTAAGTACTTTCACTTCCCCTATCAGGTTGAAGACTCCTTCCCTTAGAGATGATAAATATTCGATAGGAGTCCGTTGGAGCTTATTTCTGATACGGCTCCAGGCCTTCTGGGCAAATTGCTCTTTGAGACTTCGAGCTTCTTTCTTGAATTTAAATTCTGTTACTGCTGGGCATGCTTTCAAGGAGGAATCCATTCCTGTGTTAGAAGCGTCACTCTTGGTAGAACCGTCGCCCTCAGAGTCTGAAGAGAAGCCTGAGACCTAATTGAAAAAATATATTTAGACAAAAGGAAAGATGAAAAAAAAAAAAAAAAACTAAAGACAGAAAAGGGGGCAACCTCGTTGGCCAAGTCTTGTGAAGCAATAGCAGAAATTAATTCGTTTCCTTCATTGGCCTTAGGGAGGGAAGTTGGGTTAGAAATCCTCTGCGCAATCTAAAGTAGTAAAAAGAGCCTTGTAAAAAAAAGAGGAATAAAAAAGAAGAGAATTGGGAGAGTAAAGGGAACCTCATCATCTTGCTTTTCAGTGGAGGCAGTGGGCTTCTTCCTCTTCCAATGTTGATCCTTGGATGCGCTGCAATCCTCCACAAATTGACCTTTCTTTCTTTTATGTGCCATAGGTTTTACCATATCATGCACCGGAGAAATACCTTGGACGTCTTGGTGATTTTCATTAAGATCATCTATGATGTCCACTTCTTCCTCTATAGGGGTTGATACTGGGGTAATCAGGTCTTTAACATGATCAGATAAGTAAGTGCCATGAACATGCTTCCACCACTCCTTATATTCAGACGTGGAGTAATTTTTAGGAGCTGAGGCTGCACCGGGAAAATAAGCTTCAGATTTGGAGTTACATGTAGTGGAATGACACCAGTAATCAAATCCTTCTTCTAAAGAGGCCTTGCGGAGGTTTGTTCTAAGCATGTTAGGAACATCTTGCAGAAAACCAAATTGACGAGCAAATCTATGAGGAGAATATGGCTCCATTATATAATAACCACCTTGCCTCAATGTAAGATAGCTGGTACGAAGAGCTACAAGATGGGTCCAACTAGTCCAGTCATTATTCCCGTCATCCACATAATAAACGGCTACATCTTTGGAAAAAATATTGCAAGTCCACGAAGCATTGTCAGCTGTTTGAATTCGTTTACGAGCCTCCTCAGGATTAAAGTATTTTGCACCTTGCTCACCAGAATAAGTTACCATGCGAGGATAAGACAATTTGCTACCAATCGGAAAGTGAGTCTTGAAATAATGAGCTAACCAAGCATGAACAAAGTGAACGGGAAATGTTGATTTGACTTCAGATGGATTTGATGAATTTGAGATTTTGTTCAAACCACGATAGATGCTTGTCAGTACGGGAATTGCAAGGCCCACCTTTTTTCCTGCAGCCATTAAACTCGCCGCTTTAAAAGTACTTGGCCGTATCAAGTTTACTTCATTACTCGGAAGTGCAAAAATGCAGAGCCAGCATGCTAAATAAGCCGCGAGATATGTCTCTTCTTGGTTTGTTGGCGCAATTCCCATTTTTCTAAATTGATTCAACTCAGCAGATGTCCAGGAACGGTGATTTGGAATGGTGCCGGTTGGATTGTAAGTTTTTTTGGGCCGATTAGTTGATCTTTTCTCAACACGCATAGGAGGCGCAGGGTATGTTACAGTCTTTTTAGACCAAAAACTTACCCATTGATCAATCGTCATACCTTTCTTATTAGTATCCTTGCAGAGCAAGTGATAAGCACCAAGTAGATGTCTACAGCTGCGCGGAATACATGGCTCATTATTTGTAGAGAACAGTTCTGTTAGGCTTGTCACTGCTTCATCATATAGGTGGCCAGCTAGAGGCAACCCCATCAAGTTGTACAAGTCCCACAAAGAAATAGACATCTCCCCATGTTTCGTGAGTAAAGTATTGGTGGAAGGACACCAAGCCTCGCAAAAAGCTTTGATAATTTCACAGTTATAATCATAAGTAAAGAGAGACGCGAAGACAGCATCATATAGCTTGAGGCTTTTAAGAAGAGATCGGCATCGACTTAGTACATCCTCAGTCCATTCCCAGTACCCTTTGGTGTAGCGGAAGTCTCCAAGAAATTTAATCGGATCTCCCCAAGTTACTTTACCTTTCCCTTCCAAGATGCGTCGCCCCAAGGAAGGTAGGGGTTCTAAGCTAGGATGTGGCTCGATATCAGCTCCTTTCAAAGTCCAGGTTATATTATTCTTCCCCAAAGTAAGCTCATGAGACCAACATTCAAGGTAGAAGTCGTTCTTAAGATTAGTAGGAACTACAGCATGATTCCCTAACAGAGATTTCTCGACTAAAAGGCGAGTTCCTTTATTCAAAGGTTGACGCTCGTCATCGAGGATTAGTAAGTAGTCTGAGCCAGATTGTCCTGTGATCTTTCTGAAGAAAACCATGCTGAGAAGTGGATAGGCTGCAAAACAAATGAACGATTAATTAAAAAGACCCAAAATAAATTCAGGGGGGCAATTAATTATTTAAGGTCATAATTATAAAACATTGTAGCCTTAAACATTGGAGCTAAGTCAATAAAATTAACTAGCACAAATACTTGGTTAATTTAAATTTGGCCATACGGTTGGAGGCCATGTATATAGGCACAAATCAATTAATGGGCCAATTAAGGAAAGGTGGAATCAATATTGAAGCCCAAATTAACATAGAATTAAAGAAGCCCAAGTGTGAAGCCCAAATCAAGGCAAAATTGGGCTTGGGCCATGTGATGATCAAAATTAACTTGAAAGTCAAGTGTAAAGCCCAAATCAAAGCAAAATTAGGCTTGGGCCATGTGAAGGTCAAAATTGACTTGAAAGTCAAAATTGAGGGCTTGGTGGTAGTTGTCTTCTCAAAATTCAGTCTGCAGCACGACTCCATCCGCTGCTCAGCCGCTCAGCCTCTTCTCACCGCCACACCTCGCCTCGCCTCGTCTTTCCGAGCTGCCAATAACCACCGCCCAGCTACTGCCGAGACCCGCTGCCGCCGTTCGTCAGCCACACCGTCGCTGCTGGAGGTCTCGATCACCACCACTCGCCCGAGCCCATCAGCCACCGGTTCTGGATCACCGCGCCGACGCTCGCGCTGCCGCCGCCGTTGCAGATTGTTGTTCACCCGCTCTCATACGACTAGCCATCGCCGGAAGTCCACGCGACCACCGCCGCTAGAGATCGCTGCCGAAGCCGCCACTGACGCATTCTAGCTCCACAAACCTTTGTCTTCGCCTGCAAGCCGTCGTCAGCCGCTGCAACAGCCCCTGCCGTCGAAATTACGAGCTTGCTGGAGGGGTTGCCGACGATCTGCACTGAACCGCCACCAATGACGCTAGCGGCAGCTATGGAAGAGATCAAGAAACAGCGTTGCCATTGCGGGATGTCGCTGCGGAAAATCGAAGGTTTGACGTATGGCGTCGCCTCTCTTTCCCAACACCCGACAGTCCCGCTGCAGTCGAAGAGGTAAATTGCCACAAATAATGCTTGATGTTTAGTGCAAACATTGGACTCGTCACGACCTCCAACTGGAATAAATTCCTAGTCGCCAGGAATGCGTGACGCCGGTCACAATGGCCCATATTTCAAGTCTTTTCTCTCCTCTTCATGGAAGATAATAGGGGGGCAGTTCAATAAGAGCAAAGGAACCAGGGAAAGAAACAAATACATGCAAGAAGGAATAGAGAAACAATAGTGGAGGAGTAAACAAGAGCTAAAAAAAGAGTACTCACAATATCACAACCTCTTGCTAATTCAGCAGCTTCCAACGGAGAAGAGGATCTGTAAAAAAAAAGAGAAGCAAATCAGGTGAGATGTGAGAATTGAAGGGCAGGACCTCTTCTTATATAGGGGTTGGAAAATTGGGGATAAGTATGTGAAGATTACCCAAATATTTCTTTGGATTTGTTTTGGTGTAATCTGAGATTATCATGTTATCTTTGTTGAGGATCCAGTATATTTCTTGTTCTCCAAGTATGAGGAAGAACGTACATGCTTATCATGTATTGGGCCAAAAGAGGGAATAAGAAAAGGAGGTGAGAGCCCAAATCAAAAAAAAAATATATGAATAAACTTTGAATAATAATAAAGCCCAAATCATGGAGATGGACTAGTATGGGCCATAACATTCTTTTATTAGCCCATCTTGTTGTTCTTAATATTAAGAATTAATGGGCCAAGTAAAATGAATTAATGGATAAAAAGAAGAAGGATACAAGAAGCAAGAAATTAAAAATTGCAATTTATTCACTTCAAAGAAATATTTCAGTGAACAAAATGCAAGGGGACATTTGTAGGCAATTAAAATTTATTGCCTAATAAATATAAATGCAAAGAAAATATATTAAATATTGATTAAATATTTATTTATTAAGGAATTTAAATAAATTAATTCCTAAAATAAGTAAATAAATAATTAATAATTAATATAATTATTTGAGCCCAAATCCAAGCCAAGTGGGCTCAAATTAAATTAAATTGGTCAAATCCAAGCCAAGTGGGCTCAAATTAAATTAAATTGGTCAAATCCAAGCCAAATGGGCTCAATTTAAATTAAATTGGTCAAATCCAAGCCAGATGGGCTCAAATTAAATTAATTGGGTTTAATCCAAGGCAAGTGGGCCTGATTTAAAGTCTAGCAAGTCAAATCCAGCAGGCTTATTAAATAGGCCCAAGTCAAATCCAGCAGGCTTATTAAATAGGCCCAAGTCAAATCCAGCAGGCTTAATTAAATTAAATAGGCCCGTATCCAGTCCAGCAGGCTTAATTAAAGGAAGAAGCCCAACATATCTTTGGAAGGAGAAAATATCTCTCAAGTAGTTATTTTCTTTACCTATAAATAAGGGCCTTCAGTCCTCATTCAAAACACATTCAAGCACCCGAAGACAAGACGCTCTTGAAGAAATCAAGAACACTCGAGGATCTTCAAATCTTCAAAGCTTCAAGCTCAAGAACACTCGAGAATCTTCAAATCTTCAAATCTTCAAGCTCAAGACCTTCGAGGATCTTCAAATCTTCGAGTCTTCAAGCTCCAGATCTTCAAATCTTCAAAGCTTCAAATCGAAGGCTTCAAGCCAGTCTTCAAGCAGCTTCAAAGTAACTTCAAGTCAAGAACTGCCTCCGATCAAGGATCAAGGTGCTAAGCCTCTCCGATCCGGCGTTCTTCATCCAGTAAAAATCGTGAGGTCAACGGTGTTCTACCAAATTGAACGACGTTCTTCACAGCAAATCTTCAAGTCAACGTTCGATCCGAACAAAGGCTCGACGCCTCCGGATAAACGTTTTCAAGCTTCAAGCCCCGAACCCGAGCTCGGACAAGCTTTATCCAAAGATCCGACTCAGAAAGTTGGTAAAAGTCAAAGAAAGTCAACTCAAGAGAGGAATCAGAGGATAAATAGAAGCTGTTTACTTCAATTTTCAAGTTTAATCCCCATCGGATTATCATTGTAATTTCTTTTGTGTTTATTATTTAATAAATACAATTTTGTTGTTACAATTAGATATGTATTATATAAATATACATTCTCTTTAATTTTTTATTTTATAATTTTATTATATGCATAAGGTCAAACAACTTTTAAAAAAATTAAATATACACACCCCAACTTGTACAAGCCTTCCTCTCTTCAAAACTTCCATGCTATTAAGACGCAGACTCGTCTATTATGGATTTGTTAGAGTGCATCTTTCCTAATGAATATAAATTTTAATTGATTCTGTATTTATCAGACTTGTCTCACAAAAGTATATTGTTATCTTTGTAAAAACAATTTAAAGGAAACAATAATGGGACACTGTAATAAAGTGTGTATATAGAATAAATAATTAATTTAGGTTTTTATTTGTTCACCTTTTTGCGTGTCCCCAAGTATGAGAATCAGTTGCAGCTCAGCGTGCGACCAATTCTATTATCGAACCCAAACAATAATTCTAGATTTACTATTTAACCTATTTATGAAGAGTGTATATTAGGTGCTCCCGGGTGCACCCTTGCACCCATATTTGTATAACTTTTTATTCTATTTTGTATACATGTTATTCTCTTTTGTATACGTGTTTTGTAATAATTGTATACTTTTTTCACACTAAGTTTTTCATTAAAAAAACAAGCATTCATATGTGTATAACTTTTTATTCAATAGTGTATACATGTATTTTAATAATTGTACATTTTTTACACTCAATTTTTTATTAAAAAAATTAACAATTAAATTGTATACATTTTTACTCATAATTGTATATGTTTTTGCTTATATTTGTACGTGGGTGCACACGAAGCTTCGTGTTCACCCGGGTGCACACTATATTTAGCCATTTATGAATATTCTAACCTAAGACAAATTTAGGTATTTAAGTGAATTAATTAAACTTATAAAAGCAGAAAAAAGTACTTAAAATAATAAAATAACAAATAAAAATAAATATGAAAATGTTCAAGAGAGAAGATAGATAACACTAGAAATCCAGTTAAATTGACCAAATTAAATTACTAGACAATCGATTAAAATTATGTCGTTCACTTAATTATGTTAAATTATTTTTTAAAGTAAATTCAACACGCAGATTTGTCTATTATGGATTTGTTTGAGTGAATCTTTCCTAATGAATAAGTAAATTTTAATTGATTTTGTATTTATCAGACTTGTCTCATAAAAGCATATTGTTACCTTTGTAAAAACAATTTAAAGGAAACAGTAATAGGACATTGTAATAAAGTGTGTATATAGAATAAATAATTAATTTGGGTTAATATAAAATATACTCCCTCTCTCCTAATGATTCACCTTTATTGTACCACACATATTGAGTATGCGGATGTGGTGAGTCTGCGGTGGTAGAGATTGAGTCTGTGGTGGTGGTGATAGTTGTGGTGTGGTGAGTATGCGGTGGTGGTGCTGAGTCAGTTTTTTTTTATTAATTTGATGATTTGACGATTCTATTGGCCAAATTTTACTCATTTGTCCAGGTCACCCACCCATCGCCGGATTCCCCCAAATTATAGGTCACGTGCAGCGTACGTGACCAATTTTCAGTAGGGTGATCACGGTGCGGTTTGAACAGTTTTTCGATTAAATTTAAATTGTCTTGCCATGGACGGTTCAGTTTTAACTTTAATTTTAAACTGGGATTTTTTAGATATAATTTATCACGCGGTTTTTAGCAGTTTGGCGGTCAGTTTTAGCGGTTTGGAGGTTTTAATAATAATATAACATATAACTATATAAATAATATGAAACTTAAATATAGATAAATATATGTGTTTCAATAAATGTTACTAGTAACTCATGATAACGATTACAAAATGTATCATTCTAAACTAATCTAAAATATCGATTTCCAAACAATAAGAACTCATTTTTTATTTTAAACTTATAATTTCTCATTAGAATCATGATTTGAAATGTTAATGTGGAGTTAAAAAGATGCATTATCATTCATGTTTTTTTAGAACACTGTTATCATTTGTTAAAAATATGACAATTATAAATTTATAATGAATAATAGGTTTAAAAGAGCATAAAAGTTGAGATTTCAATATTTATATAAATTTAAAACACATACATATATATACATTTCTATACATATATGTATATAAATATTAGGCGGTGCGGTGTAATTTTATGAAAAAATCGAAATTGTACCGTTATAGCGGTGCGGTTTACTCAAATTTAAATAATCGCGCTTTACGTAAATATATCACTAGTGATGGTGCAATTCGGTGCGATTTAAACGGTTTGACCGATTTTGAAAATTTTTTACTCACCCCTAATTTCCGGCGAAAATTTAGGGTTCCGGCGAAAATTGGGCAAAATTAAAATAAAACCAATAGTTATGGGACAAAATCGATACAAATATCTTTTTTGGGATAAAAACTAAAGTTTTCAATAGTTATGAGACAAAATAAACTTTTAACTCTCAATATAAAACATATATTGTGAATTTATTCATTGAATTCTTATTTCTTTAAGGAAAAAAAATCGATTACTTCTTTTTAAGGAAAAAAATCGATTACGTGGATTTATTCCAAACTTATATTGAATGGAGTGGGCCGCTTAAGGCCCATTTATTTGGGTGTTTATTAATTTAATTTTACGGCACAGGGAAGGCCCATTTATTGAATATTATTGCATGGATTAATATATTGGGTATAATTATAATCTATACAATTAAATCACAACTTGAAGTTAACCCATTCCAATAATTAAACTCATTTAAGCATCATTAACTTATCCTGCAATATGATGGGCTTTCAAAATTACAAATCCTTCCTCATTGAAAAATTTTGTGTATGTGACGTCACCATGTTCGTTCTTGAAAAAATTGTGTATGTGTTGCTCTCATATTAATTTTGCAATTAATATTTTATTTTAAGTAATTTAATATTTTACGTATTATTTTATTTAATCTCCCCCATTAATAATCTTAAAATTAAATAAAAGAACAAATATATATTTAATAATAAATAGTATAAAATTAAAAAAATATACTCCCTCCGTCCCGCCTTAATGCTTACGCTTCCTTCGTAACGGAGGGAGTATTTTAAAACAAAATATTACACATAATAGAATTCGCGTGAACGCGGGAGACAAAACTAGTAATAATAATAATATTATTTACCAAATTTTAAACCCCAAAAAACCCTTAATTACTATGAGATACAAACATACAAAACTATTACTACTAACTACAAAAATATATAGTGATATTCTAATATTACCCCTACAATGTGCTTCACATAAATATTGTGTGCAGGAAGAGTTCCTGTGCAGCAAAGTATGTGCAGTAATAAAAGTGTGTGCAGTAAAAAAAAGTGTGTGCAGCAAAAATGTTTGGTGGTCCAGCGGAGCTCCGGCGGCGGTACGAAATTTTCGGCCGATCGGTCGCCTACAATACGGAAATTTCCGGCGCCTGTACGGACTTTCCGGCGACTGTATGGAATTCCCGGTGATCGGCCGCCGACGGTGGCGGTGGTGGTCCGGCGGTTGGTGGGGGTTAGAATTTGTGGTTTAAAAGTGTATGAGTATAAGGTTATAATTGGTATTTTACTTTAATATTTTGTATTAAATAATAATTATTTTAAATCTATGTATCTAAGTAGTTTTTAGGGGTAAAAATGTGTATATATTAGTAATGAATCCTTAACTAAATTATTATACTTCCACGTAATTAAGTTAACACACCGTTGAATTGTTAATCAATCAAACTACTCTCAAATTGTGGTCATGATTTTTTTCTAGTTCCAAAAATAATAAGTTCACTTAATATTTCTCACAAATTAGAATATATATTGTCACTACTGTAAGTAGTATATTATTATACTTATTTCACTTTTTATAATGAAAATTTAAATTAATTTGTGTTAAAAGCTAAAATGTTTCTCACAAATTAGAGTACATATTTAATATTGTCTCTATATTATTATACTTATTTCACTTTTTATTATAAAAAGTTAAATGAATTTGAGTTAAAGCTAAAATATTGAGAGGATTATTGTAATATTATTATACTTATTTTAAATGAATTTGAGTTAAAAAGCTAAAATACTGAGAGGATTATTATGATAGAGTGCGTTTCACGTAAGTTATTATGTGAGATGGATAAAAAATGATAACATTAATCATGAAAAGTTACACTCAATTATGAAATGTGACAATAAATGATAACATTAATCATGAAAAGTTACCCTCAATTATAAAAGGTGACAATGTCACAAGGAACTATTTCATGAATAATTTATAGTATAAATAAAAAATAATAACATTTTATAGAAAGAACCAAGTCAAGTATGGGGAAAGAGAGTGAGTTAAAGAAAAAATAATTTGAATAAATTTTGACTCTTGGTAGAGTTAAGAAACAGTAATTTGAATAGGATTATGAGAACAAACTACAAAGCAAACATTCAAGTAAAATCAACAATAACAATATTTATTGAATGGAATAGATAAATATAAAAAGTAAGGTGAATATTTTAGAAAAATCTAATATGGGCGGGCAAGGGCAAGGGCAAGGGAAAGGGCATTAGGGGTGAACCAGAAAGGTGAAGGGAAAATCTTTTTCAAGTTTTTGATGTCACATGGATAATAGCAGGGTGAGATGGTCTTGAGTGGATAGTGAAAGACTCCGATGTCGTGGCCGCCGTATTTACGGTCGTCTACAAAATGAGGGAGCGGGGTATATGTAACCGGGTCGGTGTAATAGATAGAGTCGGGCTTCAACGCGGCAAGTGGCATGGCCATGGAGTGGTTTATTCCCAGGAACATAGAGAGACCATCGAGTGTTCCGTGACAGTGACTCGCCCTTCCCTCCTCCCAATGTACCCTCATAACATCGAAATCAATAGTCTTGTAAGGATGCTTATCATCCTCATCCTGATCACAAGCATCATACCCATCCTCCACGTATGACCCCTCCTCATCCACTGCCTCCATCACATGCCGCCACACAACGTACAGTTGATCCCACTCCTCTGCGTACACCACGTATCTCTCCAATTGCACCCCCTCCTCCCTAGTTATCATCTTTGTCTCAAGATCATTCAGGTTGGCCCCCCAAACCAACCTCGGATCATCAGATCCGGAGAGATCCCAGACCTCTAAGTCTCGGTTGTGGGTGATGCAGAAGAAGAGATTGCGCGAGGCCGAATATGTCATCTCTTGGTATTGCCTTGCCCACTCGTTCCCGTCCTTGTCGGCGTAAGACAGATCGCCTATCGTAGTCCACGAGCTGCCCGAAGCGCCTGGACTCCGGCAGAAGGCCAGAAAGTTTCCGCAACCGTAGATCGCCATGGCGATGCACTCTTCATCGTCGGGAGGATGCGACATGATTAATTTCCTCACGATCGCGAGCCCCCCGTCGACAGCGTCGATCCGAGGGAAAATTCTCTCTACCCGACACAGGATCCAACACAAACAACTCGCAGTCGCAGTCCCTATTCAAATGAGCTAGCCATCCGTTTGACGACCCCACCAGATCCGATGACGGTGATGCTCTGCCTCTGCCGCCTCCTCTCTTGTCGATGCTCATCACTTTCTCCTCTGCAACGCTGTACAACTTGTAATTGCCGCCGCTCGATGGCGGCAGCATCAGCCACGGCAACCGAGAACCACTCTCAGTATTGCCTGTACATCTCGCCGCCGGAACCCTCCATCCCGCCGCCGAGATTATACCAATACAGGAACTCATCACTCAATCACGCTAACTTCAATTCCTCAACTCACCTATTAATACAGTTTCGATTAATTATTCCTCAACAAAATTATCTACAATTCTTAGAAATCATAATTAAATCACCGATTTTTTCTCCTAATTAAACGTACATATACAAAACAAATTTTAACATGTCTCATAAACTATATCATTACTTTATATTTTTTTATTATTTAAAAATACCACAATACCCTCCAAAGTCAATAAAGTTGATCAAAAAGTACACATTTTCTTAAACAACGTGAAACAGTAAACGTGAAAAGTATTATGGGACGGAGGAAGTATACTTTAACCATCATTAAGCATACTTTATTTATATATTAAACGTATTTTAACATGTCTCATAAACTATATCACATATGTAGCGTCTCACAAGAGAATTTTTGAATAAATTAATTTTATGACATACGCTGTACCAATCTGGACTCGCCCTGTCACACAAATCATCTTTCAATCGGTAAAATTAATTTATAACTCGTTAAAAAAAATCCATATAATAATAAATTTCATACCTTTTATTTTAGTTTTTCTCTTAAAAAAACTAAATTAGAGATATCAAATCAATCATTTAACTTCAAAATTTATCATGATCAGATTCAATATTTAAAGTGATGAGATTAGGATTGCCTATTACATTCCCAATTCTATTATATTTTACCCTAACATTTTTATGGTAGAAAATACTCCTCTGCAGGGTTTTTTTTTTTCCATTTTATTCATTTTATTCGGTATCTTTCAAAAGGTTCATTTTCTTTTTTACACACATATGATCACATACCCCCTCTAATATAATTGAATATGGGGTCTACGCTCCCACTAATATAACTCACTAATACAATTGAAATATGGGGTCCACACTCCCACTAATACAATTATCCGCTCTTTTTTTTACACACATGAGATCCACACACCCTCTCTAATACAATTGAAATATGGGGTCTACACTCTCACTAATACAACTACCCACTACAAATAAATACGTGAAGAGTAGATAAAAGAAGTATATTCTCCTATCATACCAAATAATAACATATCATTTTGATATCCCATTTTAATAGTTTTAGATGGACCCAAACAAAAAAATTAATAAATAAATTCTTAAAACTCACCCACAATATTAATATAATTTTGAGTTTGAAAATATACTAATATATGTTTATTTTTGAGTTTTTGGTATGGTATGAAAAGAAATGTTGATATTTTTCTATAGCAAAAGGAAAAATATAACCTTAAAATAGAAAAGTTTAAACTTTTTCTATAAGGAAAGAAAAATATCAACCTTAGAAAAAAAAAGTAAAGTTGAGATTACATGCCATTTATCTTAATGTTGTTACCGACGGATGTAACATAGAATATTTCAGTTATATAACAAGAGATAGTAACACAAAACGGAGTAGGATGTCTCATTCTAAATTTTACATAGCAGGACATACTATTCTAGGTTTTCCTCACATATATGTATCGTGCAATACCAAATATAATATTAAAATGTAAAACAAGACAACCTATTCTAGATTTCCCTCACACATTCGTGTACATCCCATTCTAGATTTTCCTCACACTATCACTCATCTAATACATTTAATGAAAAATGTAACACTAATAACATTAAAATGTAATAATAGGAAATTGGATGCCCGATATAATCCAGAGGGAAGGAGTATTCTCTAAATCTATACTCCCCCGCATTAAAGTTAATTTATCCTAAGTTACGTTTACATTTTTTTATTTTATCAAATTGGATCACATAAAAAGTCCACCACCTTTGAGGTATGTTACAATATTTTTTAAATTAAATCAATACTCCCTCCGTCCCATCCAAATCTACTTTTCTTTTTTACACATGTAGTATCCACACATACACCCACTAATACAATTAAATATATGAGTTCCACACTTTCACTAATATATATAACTACTTAATAAGCATTAAATAATAATAACTTCTTAATCCACGTGTAAAAAAAAATAATCATTTGAGTGGGATGTAGGGAGTCTTATGTTAGAATTTTTTATTCAACATAATAAATTTTTAAAATTAAAAAATAAAATATTTAATTTTATTAAATGGGTGCAATATTTTAATAAAAAGTATAATTTAATGTTTTTTTATAAAAATTTTAAAGATTAAAATTAAATCGCAAATTAAGTACAAATTGTAATTGGCAAAAGTCAATCATCAACGATCCAACAGTCTTGATTGCTAATTTGTAACATACTTCAAAAGGTGATAAACTTTTTATAAAATATTACTCGTTTAGATTAATTTGCTATCCAAGAAAAGACTGAGATTTTCATGTAATTAGCCTATTTTTATTCATTAGGATATGATTTATAAAAGTGAGAGAATTTGAGTATATATATCACAAATTACATTTTCTTTAAACAATTAATGAAAAAGGATTAAAATATCAAAATTAATTTGGATATTAATAACTATCTATTTCCCTATGTACCTTAAAAAAAAAACGATCACCATTTATTTTTCAAAATTGGTAGTATAAAATATGAATTTTGAGGAATAGTAGGGGACTGAGCACTAGCAGCATAAATTAATGCACAATTTGAGAATGGAAGTGGAACCCGACTCTGATTTAGCATATGATCTGCAGCTTCAAGAAGCCCTCGCCGCCTCTCTTCTCGACGGCGCCGCCCTTCCCTCCACCAATGTCCCCTGCGACGCCGTTCTCGCCTCCACCTTGTTGGACATTCAGGCCAACTACGAACATGAACTTCTCCACCACTATACCACCGAGGTAGAGGCCGAATGCTTGCGCCTCGACCTCCGCTGTCAAATCCACGATCGCGCCTTAGCCTGCGAGATTCTGAATGTTCCCGATGAGGAATGGAATGAAAATGGGGATGATTTGAGTCGACCGTTTGAGATTTAGGGTTTATGTCATGGGTTTGGCGGAGGGAATGGTGGGTAGTGTTGGTGTGGCAATTTGCGATATGAATGATGGGTTGGCGTTTGAATTGAGCAAGGGTTTGAGTGGGAACGATCAACTGGTGAATCAAGAGATTGTTCAGTTGAGAACATTAATTGAAAGGCTTGATGCTGCGTTAATGCTGGACGGAAAGAGCGTTACCATTTTTACTGATAATCCATGGCTCCATCAAAATGTTAGTGATCACCATGAGTTGGTCCATTGAACAAAGAACACGTTTTACTTGAATGTTTGGTTTGCTTTAGTTGCCTGTTCTCTAATTAACGCTTTTTATGCACTAATAACTTGATAAACTGAGTTCAGGCATATTTTAGTATAGTGGGATTATGTGTAATATACTTGTTTCCTAATCTGCAAAATGTAGAATTGATTCAGGGGTGAAATTGTATAAATCTTAATGGATCTGGTATTCTTGTTTAGAGTCCTCTGCGTTGTATTTATCATATGAGACACATACTCGATAAAGGTTGGACAAATGTTTGATATATAATCAGGTGGTTCATGAGGAACTGATTTGTTTGATCTTTTCTGTGATGTGATGATTCCTTTCTCCTCTGTTTGCCTACATTTTTCTACTTACTTGATTTGCTGGATAGATAATGAGAAGTGTTTTTTTTACAAGGAAAAGTCTCATGCACATATTAAGTATCACATTATCCTTTTTCTCTTTCTGCATTAGTTTTTATGTGGTTGACTAGACTTTCTAAATGCAGATCACTGGCAAACAACCACAGATGATGGAAAATGTTGGCGTTATCGAACCAGACAACTCTTCTTCTGCGAAAATTGAATGATACGCTTGTATCTCTTGTGCCCAATGATATTAAGTTTGGTGTTGAACTTGCAACGAAGGCAGTTGCTTTTCAGGTCAATCGTTCAGTTGGAAATAGCAATGCTAAGAATTTGACTCGGTGCTGTTCCATATGCATGGAAGATACACATGTGGATCAAATGTTCCCAATTACAAGTTGTGGGCACAGATACTGCTTTTCGTGTATGTCGAAACATGTCCAATTCAAGTTGCTTCAGGGGATTCTGCCTAAATGCCCTTACGAGAACTGCCAATCAGAATTGAATCCTAGAAGTTGTGAAAAGTTTCTGACTCCCGAATTACTTGAGATAATGAGCCAACGCGTGAAGGAAGCGTCCATTCCTCCAGCTGAGAGAATTTACTGCCCCTTTCCTAAGTGTTCTGCTTTGTTATCAAAAAATGAGCTTCAAGGATCCATGAACAATGCTGTTATTGAAACAATAGGTAGTACAAAGTGCCTAAAATGTGGTGGAGCTTTTTGCATCGATTGCAAGGGACCATGGCACAGTAATATGAATTGTGTTGATTATAAAAGAAACAATCCTTGCACATCTAATGAAGAAGGGAAACTAAAGATTTTGGCTACTGAGAGTCTTTGGCGTCAGTGTCCAAAATGCAGCCACATGATTTCACTTGGTGAAGGATGCTATCACATTTATTGCAGGTATAACTTGTTCTTTGGGCATCATGGTTGGTAATGAATCTTCCGAGTAGAGTATGTCTGATTGAATAATTTATGACAGGATGTTTATTCCCTTTCCAGTTGTGAATGCATCAAATGTGCTATTACCTCATGTAGCAATAATTTATTGCTGCCAATTAGATTGACATTGAGAGCATATTTCTACTAATTTACTAATAGTTAGTGCATCTTTTTCCTTCAAGCTCCAGCTTGTTTCGGTACCCATTGTGCTGCTTGCCTAACTTAATATTATGTTCTATTGTATGCATGTTGTGATTGCCTTTTTAGCTCCTTGTAGTTGGTTAACTGCAATTATATTGGTTAACATTCTTGGTTTATTTATGCTGAACGGATTCATGCATTCCATTTTAAGATAAATTAATAAGACAGTTGTGATTTGCAGATTAGCAATCTTTTATTCTCTGTATCAAAATTACCTCCCATTACCTCCCATGCATGATTTTGCATGCATTCGACTATTAAAGGTTGTTGAAATGTCTGTACAGATGTGGACATGAGTTCTGCTATACTTGCGGAGCAAAATGGAAGAATGAGAAAGCAACATGTGGTTGTCATATGTGGGATGAACGTAATATTGTATACGGAGCGATGAAACGCATGCTCGGGAGGCAACCTTTGTACAGTTGCTAACATCGTCCTGGTGCTGGTTGATGGTGGTTCAGGTAACTTCATTGCTTGCACGATGCTGGGTAAATCCGATGGTGGTTCTGGTAACTTCATTGCTTGCACCGGCCGGTGGAGAATAGCCGGACAGCCGCCGGAGAGAGTATTGTTGGAGATGCAAGTTTACGAATGAAACAAGACATTTTTTGACTTGATATATAATCTAAGTCGTTAATTATGGCTGTTATTTATAGGATTAATTGTTATAGCTACTAGGGTTTTTAAAAAAAAAAAAAAATTAACCATATATAACGTTGCTTGAGAATCAAGAAACTGCCCTCAAAAAATTGTTTTCCAAGAAGATTACATTTTTGATTAAAAAAAACCCTAGCTACCTCACCTTAAGTAAAGTAGTTTGAAATCAACGGTGTGAGAAAAAAAAAACACCCAATATGCTTGGGTCTTCTAGGGTTGTTCTCGGTGCAGTTGGTACAGTTACACCAAAGCTCAAGAACTGAATCACAAGTATGCTGCAATCTTGGAATCCAAAATCAAAACCATCCCCTTAGTGTTTACCCATCTTCAGAATCCTCCGGTATGTATATATGTATTATCACTCTCTTATATATATACTGTTACATATGCCAACAATTTATTATAATATTGGTTTGGTTGGACCATTTAAATAATATTTGATTTGGACCAACCATTTAAATAATGTTTTTGATTTGGACAAAATCAAATATTATTTAAATGGACCAACCAAACCAATATTATAATAAACTATTGGCATATGTAAATATATATATTATAGTGTTTTGATAACTCATTAAGAATTAATTAAACTGTTAATTAAGCGCAGATGATCCTAAACCAGGGAATGACAACTCATTAAGAATCTTGAATTGAATTATTGTGTTTGTGTCTCAGCTTAACAACATTTTTGATATACATTGAATTAATATCACATGCATATGATACCCTCATTAAAATTCAAACCGTTCATTCCTCAGAATTTGCATATTCTCAATTTTATATTTTTTTGGTAGAATTATTGTGTGTTGTGATGATGAATGCAGATGGTAGCCGTTCCAGCAGATTTCCCTTTCACAATAATGGACGATCCTTCTAAGGATTCGATCACCCTAAAGAGGGAGCTCGACGGAGAGATAATTGTAATCAAACTAGGCAACATAACACATAGGAGTTCCATCCAGATAATCAAACAAGATGGAAAACAAACCACATTCAAGTTTATGTTGTTTCAAACAAAATGGAAAAATCATCAGTTGGGTTGTTGAAAAAGAAACTTTTATGCACATAAAATCAGTAGAAACCTCAAAATACTATTTGGATTTGGACGAATCGTAAGCTCATATATGATCACCTATTCCGATTCCGTGTGTGTGTGTTTTGATTAATTAGGCAGCTAATTTTGTGTATAATGTTGGGTAATTGCAGGGGCCTGAGAGGAAGTGATTTAGAAAGTTGTCTGAAAGAGTACCTTGCTGCCAGAGGCATTGACGAATCAGTTTGGATCACTCATCAGTTTGGATCACTCATGGAGGACTACGTGAGCGATAGGAAAAACAAACAGTTCATCTCCTCTCCATCGCTTCAACAAATTTTTCATGTGATGTTATTATTGTTATTTCATCATTAATCAAGCTCTTTTAACTTGATCCGTAGCGAGCCCCCATTGTTGGATCGAACCTATGGATGAGTATTCTCAATATCAATGCTATCTAATTAGAGTATTCTCAATATCAATGCTATCGATTCTTTTTCTACTCATTTAGGAATTTCCTCAAACTTAATTCAAAGAAAATATATATATTATTCTAAATAAATTATCACGAAAATAAATCTCACGAGTTTTTTTTTCCTCCCTTTTCAGTTTGGAATACAATAAATGTTAAGAGTTAACGTAAAATGATGGAGGATTCACGGTATTGGGTTAATTTCTCATTCCTCGTAATTTTTTAATAAGATTCTATACAATTCAATAATTCCTTTTTTAAATTGAATAATTCTATATTAAAAAAAAAATTATTTAAGCATACTTTTATCTAATATATATAGGTGTTTTCCTAAACGGATGATTTAACACCTTTAATACCATCTCCATCGTGGGAATAATACAACACATTTAACTATAAAATTTATTAACTTAATATATATTTTAATAGTTTGCTAAAACAATTAATTAATAATAATACTCTCCCCATATATTATTTGTTTTCACCTTTGAAATTAAGATCTGTTCTACTTTTAAAAATATTGTAGAATTTTTTTTGAATAAATAAATGGTAATATATGTTAAATTTGTTAAGTAATAATGATTTTTTTAAAATAAAATGATTTTTTTAAAATAAAATGTAGGAAGAAATTAAATAAACGAAGCACAAGAATTTCACTAGTCAGTAGGGGTGAGTCTTTAAATCAAGCGAATATTTTACACTTTTTTTTACTCCATAACCTTTTTATTAGAGTAGTTATTGAAGTGATTATGTAGACTGTCAGTCTTGCATGGTGAAGGAATCAAATAATTTGGATTCGATTCGATACAGTATTCGAATTCAAAAAATTCGAATTCGAATAATTATTTTTGTTTAAATAATATTCGAATCGAATATGATTCGTAAGATATTTGATTCGAATATTCGCGAATATATACGAATAATAATATATAATATATATTAAATATATATTATTAATATTAAATATAATATTTTATTTTATAAATATAAATAAATATGTATATTATCTAATTTATTACTATCTTAAAATAAAAAGGAAAATATATATTTTAATTTTTTTATATAATATAATGTGAATTATTAATTATAATTTTTAATAATTTAATGGTTGAAATATTTAGTATTTTTTCATAAATAAATTTATGAGTTTATTACTCTTGAATACCTGATTCAGAGGGTATTTACGCTGCAATACAAATGATAAAAGGAATTGCTTTTGGATACACAAATTAGTATTGGAGAGACCAAACCTTCCCCTTTTTCTGTCGGCCGCGCCTATCAGCTGCTACCCACGAGCCGTCAGAGATCCCGTCTCCTTTCTGTCGATGAGATATTGTTTCCTCCTCCTTTGCAAGGCGCCCTTATTTTACGCTTAGGGATTGCCTTTCTGTCGACCGCGCAGACACCACTCTGGGCTGCCTCCGACGTGCCCAATCCCACTGCCTAGGGCAGCCTTCAATTGCCGCCACTGATTTTATTAGCAGAAGCGGCGGGACCGCTCAAGCCACCCGTGGGCGCCCCCTGGCTGTTGCTCTCCTCGATTGCCGCCATCTGCTTTGTATATGCTGAATTCTCCTTCGGCGCTCACTGGTTACGACTGTTTGTGACCACCAACGACCCTTTGGCTCTTCTGCCTAGGGCAATCTTCTCAAGTCACGCCCCAGTGCCTTCCGAAATTCCCAGTTGCTATGCTTCTGTTGTCTTCATCTAGGAGGCTGAAAATGTATGTTTCTGTCGGTGAATCTTGGCGCTTGGAAGGTTTAGCTGATCTGCTGTGGAGATTGTCGATCAAGCCTCTCGTGAACTCTTGAGCCAGAGATGAGGTAGCATTTGGAGCACCATCAGTAGGCCAACCGATACGAGCAATGACTATGTCCATTTGGGAGAATCCAGCAGTGGATAGTGCTGAAATGATGGTATCATAGCTCAAAGATGTTTTTGTAGGTTTTGCGACTGTCATTTCGGGTGTGTGCTGTTTCTCTGAAAAGAGCGAAGTCGAGGGAAATATTCTTGTTTTCGTGGTAACTTTCGAAGGGGGATATGGCTACAAAAAAGGGAGATTGATGTCTGTTTAAGAATGTAAGGAGTTCAATCATGGTTTTGTTGACCTCAGGCCTGAACTGGGCTTTTGACGGTAAACCGGATTCTGATACGAAAGCATCGTAACTGCTCGGAGCTACAACTTTGACCTTGTCGGCTAAGTTGGCTTTAAGTAAAGCCTCTTGGATGTTGGCAGCAGCTCCGATGACAAAGGGGTAGAATTGCTCGCCATAACTTTGGAGGAAAGGCTCATCTCCAACAGCAACATAACTGTGAAAAGATCAGTCAAACAATATTTGCCAAAACAAAAGACATAAATGCAACGCTTGCAGCCCATGAGAAGACGAAAGGTAAATGATAGAGATGCACACGAGATAAAATAAATAAAACACACACGAAAATAATCCTCAAAGAGGCCACAGAGAACGGAATTCTCCGCTAATAAACACATAGGTTGAAGCCAATAAACAAAAACTAACACTAAGTACTAATATGGAACTAAGCTGTTAAGTAAATAGGAAACTAAATAATCTAAATAAGAAAATAGTTGACTTGCAATCAAAATACTAAAATAATTAATGTTTCCTTCTTCAATCAGCAAGTAAATGGAACAGATGATTGGTGAAGAAAAATGGGAGTTGAGAAAATCATGGTTCTTCAAGAATTGAAACTACAGAAGGATAGATCATCCACAAACACAAACATGAAACGTCAGAGTTCCACAGTAACTATTGCTTACCAACTGTTCTTAATGTACTACCCATCATGCTCTATTCTTTATCGCTAACTCAGAATGCAATTCTGAGGCCATAAACGAACCATGAATCGAATTCTGATGCTAAATGCTGTCGTCAAACACATGTTCAACAGTTGGACTGCATCTCCTAAGTCCTGAGAAGCACATAAGATAGAGTTTGCACACTACACATTGTTACACCACCTCAAAGGTGTATTGCTATGTAATCAAGACCCTTTCACTACTTCAGCTTCTCGAACATCTCTAGATTTCCTATCAGCTCTTCAAACACCAATCTAAATTTCAAATATGTACATCGTTTTAGCAAATCACACACCATTAAGAAGTTTTCATGGAGGAGAACTCAATCTTGTTTTCATCTTTGTGATTTAGTATATGGGTCTCACATTAAACATTAAATTAAGCGGCAAAATCTACTAACTTAGTTTACAAAATATGTCCAATTTTCTTTGTTACCAAACAACCAGATTTTCAGCAATAAACCCTAACCTCAAAGCAAGCTAATCCGAGCAGGAGAGGAAGAGCAATAGGAAGACTCACTCAATGAGAACTCTGGAGGCGCCATCGGAGACGAAGCGGGTGAGATTATCGTGCACCCAGCTCTCGGCGGCTTTCAAGGAAGAATTGAGGCTACGAAGCATGGAATTGGGAATGCCAACGGTAACACGAATGTTGGAACCGGAAAGCGACTGGAGGACGAGTGGGTCAGCGTCGAACAGCTTCACTTTGGCGACGTTGTTGGCTTTCAGCAGCTCCACCACTTTCTGCGGCGGCAGAGGGTGGGACGCCGCCGTGCCCCAGTTGACGCCGAATCCTTCAACGAAGAGAGACGGGGACACTGAGGAAGACAGGAATCGATTTGAGGGTTGGATAAGGCATTCCGGCGGTGGGAGAATTCGGCCGCCGTTGGCGCTAGCTGAATGCACTCTACATGTTTGATAGTTTTCGTGACAAAGATTCTATAGGCCGAAGAACATACCATACCACATCTATGTTTCAAATATGGATTATTTGACCCGTTATTAGTGTGTATAAGAAATGAACCGACCCGTTTGGCCCAAGTTTATTGCATCAAATTTAATTGAGAATGTACTATGCAAAGTCAAAGAATTTTTTATTTTTATTCAATTTTATTTTCTCTTCTCAATTTTATTATTATATTTAAAATCATTTAATCTTAATTTCAACCGTCTATTTACAGTACTAAAATTGATATACTCTCTCTCCGTCCTAATAATTAAGGCTTCCTTTGTACAAGGAAAGCGTTACTATTAGAATGGGACGGAGGGAGTATATATAAATATAATAGATTATATTATGTTAGATAATGATGAATTATATATTAAAATATGATTCTAAGATGAGATAAGCATATTTTAACAATGCACCAATTTATCTCAAAATCTGTTTCATATATGAGTGAGGCGTGCTCTTTAGAATTTAATATTATGGATAATGATATATTATTTTGTTTTAAAGAGTATACACTTTAATTAATAAGAGTACACCATTTTGTTCTAAAAGATATACACTATTTCATTAATATTTTTTATTTTTCTTCAAAAAATAAATGGTACACATTGTAGGCAATTAAAATTTATTGCCTAATAAATATAAATGCAAAAGAAAATATATTAAGTATTAATTTAATATTTATTTATTAAGGAATTTAAATAAATAAATTTCTAAAATAAATGGATATATAATTAATAATTAATATAATTATTTGAGCCCAAAATCCAAGTTAAAAGGGCTTAATTCAAGTCAAGTGGGTCCGACTCAAGTCAATAAGCCCAGCAAATCAAGTCTAGTAGGCCTAATTAAATTAAATAAGCCCAAGTCAAAATCATACAGACTTAATTAAATTAAATAGGCCCGTATCCAGTCCAGCAGGCTTAATTAAAGGAGAAAAGCCCAACATATCTTTTGAAGGAGAAAATATCTCTCAAGTGGTTATTTTCTCTACCTATAAATAAGGACCTTCAGTCCTCATTCCATTCACTCTGAAAATCCTGAAGACCTGAAGAACTCTGAAGATTCAAGTGAAAATCAAGTTCGATCAAGATCCGGTCAAGTGAAGTTCAAGTCAAGATCAAGACCAAGTTCAAGATCAAGATCAAGCCCACGCTCAAGATCTTCAAGTCAAGTTCAAGATATATTCAAGTCAAGAATCACATCCGATCAAAGACCAAGGTGCTAAGCCTCTTCGATCCGGTGTTCTTTATCAAATTCATCCAGCAGTCTCCGTGAAGTCAACGTTCTACCAAATTGAGCGGCATACTTCACGATAAAACTTCAAGTCAACGTTTGATCCGAACAAAGGCTCGACGCCTCCGGATAAATATTTTTAAAGCTTCAAGACAACCCCGAGCTCGGACAAGCTTCATCCGAAGATCCGGCTCCGAAAGTTGAAAAAGTCAAGAAATCAACTCAAGAGAGGAATCAGAGGATAGCTAGAGACTGTCTACTCATATCTCAAGTTCAATCCATCTCGGATTTTCTTGTAATTTCTTTTGTATTTATTATTTTAATAAATACAAATTTTGTTGTTACAAATTTTGGCACGCCCAGTGGGACAGTCTCTACCTCTCATCTCCTCTTTGAGCAAAGTAAGATGGTTCCGCTAAGAGTCAAAGTCAACAGATCAGCTTCCGTCTTCAAGTCTTCAGAATTACAAGTTGAAGATATTAATGTGACAACTAGAAGCATGTCAAAGATGGCACGATCTGAAGCCTCTTCAGAGATAAATTCTTCAGTTGGAGTTACCTCTGGAGTGATACCATATGATGATAAAGATGAGAAAAACGACTCAGCTAGCTCAACTCCTATACTTGAAGAAAGCTCATCGTCTGATTCATCCATAGCCTCGACGATGGCAATAAACACTTCGTCTGTCGAAGAACAGTTGGCAAGCTTAACTGAATCCGTTGCCGCACTTGCCAAACAGAACCAAGAGCAAAGTACTTTGATTTTCAAACTGATGGAGAAAATGGCTGGTGCTGAAACTAGCCATGCGAACGAAAAGCAAGAAGAAGATGCTGAAAATGAAGTAAATAACTCCGCGAAACACCAGTCGACGGGGAAGAGGGTGATTGAAGAAGAATTGAACATTTCTCATGATGGAATGGTTCCTATCAGCCAACTAAAAAGTATTATACTCGGGACAATAAAGGACCAATTTGAAGAGAGCTCCAAATCTTCATTCATGTATGCTAAACCTTTTACTAGAAGGATTGACAACTTGAAGATGCCACCGAACTATCCCCCCAAGTTCCAACAGTTTGATGGAAAAGGTAATCCAAGGCAACATATAGCACATTTCATTGAAACATGCAATGATGCTGGAACTGACGGAGATCATATGGTGAGATAATTTGTTCGTTCTCTAAAAGGAAATGCTTTTGAATGGTACACCGACCTGGAGGCTGATTCTATAGACAGTTGGGATCAGATGGAATATCAGTTCCTTAATCGCTTCTATAGCACTAGGAGAACGGTTAGCATGATAGAGTTGACTAACACTCGCCAGTTAAAAGAAGAGCCAGTAATTGAGTATATTAATCGATGGAGAAATTTGAGCCTAAATTGTAAAGATCGATTGTCTGAAGTTTCTGGCATTGAGATGTGCATAGCAGGAATGCAATGGAGCCTTCGTTACATACTTCAAGGGATTAAGCCTAAAACCTTTGAAGATTTGGCCACAAGAGCTCATGACATGGAACTAAGCATGGGGATAAGTGGAGTGGTTGAACCACCGATTCCAGGCTCCTACAAGTATAAAGAAAAGCAAGAGGCCAGAAAAGGGGGCAAACCCTACAACAAATCTTCTGAAAAGGAGTCCATGGCGACAAATGCACCAGCTGTCAAATTTCGAAGGAATGAGAACGAAAAGGATGATAAAGTGAGGAATGATCCCCAAGAAAGGGGGCAAAGAAGATTGACCTTGAAAGAGATGCAAGAAAGGAAGTACCCATTCCTTGATTCAGATGTCCCAGACATATTTGATAATCTGTTCAAAGATAAACTTATCGAGCTTCCTAAAATGAAGCGACCAGAAGAGGCGGGACAAACTGACAATCCGAAATATTGCAAGTATCATAGACTGGTGGGTCATTCTATTAAAGATTGCTTTGTCTTTAAAGACAAAGTTATGCGATTGGTTGAGCAAGGGAAGATCTTTCTAGATGAAGATGCAACTGCGAACTCTATTTCTACAGGCGGTGATTTTTCATGTCATATGGCAAGCGAAGCTCAGCTATTTAAGGGTGAATCTAGGAATGAAAGTGAGACCCATGTTATAAAAATAACCTTCACAGAGGATGACTTACTGCTCGGTTCACAATCTCATAACCGACCTTTATTCGTAACCGGTTATACTCAAGAGCAAAGAGTTAATCGAATATTGATTGATGGAGGTTCAGCTGTCAATATCTTGCCCCTATCCACGCTTAAGAAGTTAGGAATTCCTACCAACGAACTCGGCAGTAGTCGATTGACAATTCATGGGTTCAATCAAGAAGGCCATAGAACACTTGGTACAATGGTCTTGGACTTAATGATAGATGAGATGGTCTCAACAGTTCTGTTTCATGTCATTGATGCTAAAACATCATATAACATACTCTTGGGGCGCCCATGGTTGCACGAAAATGGAGTAATTCCTTCTACGCTACATCAATGCTTCAAATACTGCGATGATGGCAATATAAAAAAGGTGCTTGGCGATGAAAGACCATTCACAGAAGCTGAGTCATATTTTGCAGATGCTAGATATTTTCTGAAGAGTAGCAAGGCTGTCAAGCCAGAAGGAAGTTCATCGCAAGAGAAAGGTGATGATAAACAAGAAAGAGAGAATGCAGATGATGTTTCATCCACAAAGTCTATTGAAGGTAAACAGTTGATCAAGACTGTAGAAGGGTTGACACTACCTCTAACTAAGGTTGACACTAAGAAGCCCTTTCCTCCTCCACTCAAAGGGTTCACTCGCCCAATTCAAGGAGCTAAAACTGAGCATGGAGATGTATTCGAGGCGGCAATTTCCAAATCATATAGCCCACAAGCTTACAAACTTCTTATGAAAGCTGGTTATAACCCTCAAGAAAAAGCTATGATGAATGAACAGTCTCGTAAGACTCCTAGTGAATTTAATACCACTCAAGAGACATTGAAGAGTAATGGTCGCACTTCCAAGTATATTAGGACAGGATTGGGATATGTTCCACAGAAACCTGTTCGCATTGCGATCAAAAGGGCAAACACGAACTACATCACTGAAGATGAAATTCTTTCTGAAGAAGAAGTGTCTCATGAAGAGGATAGAAAGACAGAAAAAATCTCAGTATTCAAAAGACTCAAACCAGTTGGAGCTAAAAGGACTTCCAAGTTCCCAAGGTTCCCAAAAATACGTAGTCGGATCCCATCTCGCATGAAAAGACGACATTTCCTGACTATATCATGTGACACGATGTTGAAAGCTAAGAAGCAAACAATAATCTTCACCCAAAGTGAAGAAGATGATCGGAAAAGTGTAGGTTCATCAGATACTATTCATTCCGTTATCATGCAAACAAATCTACACAATGCAGAAAGAGATCTACGAGGCAAGATTCTCGAAATGAGGAGAGATGGTTATGTAGTGGAGAGCATTGTTAAAGTGGGAGAAAATGAACAAGTTAGGTCTAATCCACATTTTCAAAGGCAAGAATTTCTGGAGGACGTTGCTGCAGTAAATCATGTCACTATACAAAAAGAAACCTCAACTGAAGAGGAAGATGCCGATGATGCTCCCCCAGAATTTGAGGAGGGTATTAAATCTACTGTTGATCAATTGAAGGAGATTAATTTAGGTGATGCTAATGATCCACGTCCAACCTATATAAGTGCTTTGTTGACATCTGAGGAAGAAAAAGCTTACATTGAGCTTCTTCAAGAGTTTAGAGACGTGTTTGCATGGTCATTCAAGGAGATGCCCGGATTAGATCCAAAAGTGGCAGTTCATCATCTAGCAGTAAAGAAAGGAGTCAAGCCAGTTAAGCAGATGCAGCGTCGATTTCGACCAGAGCTGGTTCCATTGATTGAAGCTGAGGTTAATAAGCTCCTTGAAACGAGAAAGATACGAGAAGTCAAGTATCCCACTTGGCTCTCTAACATTGTGCCAGTAAGGAAGACAAATGGGCAGCTTAGAGTGTGTGTTGACTTCCGTGACTTGAACTTGGCATGCCCAAAAGATGATTTTCCACTACCAATCATAGAACTTATGATTGATGCAACGACCGGGCATGAAGTGCTTTCATTTATGGATGGATCATCTGGTTACAATCAAATTAGCCTAGCTCCGAAAGATCAAGAGAAAACAGCCTTCCGCACTCCTAAAGGTATATACTGCTATAATATTATGCCGTTTGGCTTGAGGAATGCTGGCGCTACGTATCAACGAGCTATGCAAAAGATATTCGACGATATGCTTCATAAGAATGTCGAATGTTATGTGGATGACATTGTAGTGAAATCAAAGAAGAAAAAGGACCATCTTAAGGATCTAAGGTAAATATTTGAACGTCTCAAAAAATTCCAACTCAAAATGAACCCGCTTAAGTGCGCATTCGGAGTTTCTTCTGGTAAGTTCCTTGGATTCATTGTCCGACATCGTGGCATTGAGATTGACAAAGCAAAGATTGATGCGATAATGAAGATGCAGGTGCCCCGAAACATACATGAGCTCAAGAGTTTGCAAGGTAAGCTGGCGTACTTAAGAAGATTCATAGCAAATTTGGCCGGTCGATGCCAACCATTTAGCCATCTTATGAAAAAAGGTAGCCCATTTGAATGGGATGAAGCTTGCACTAATGCATTTAACAGTATTAAAGCATATTTGATGAAGCCGCCAGTGTTGGTTGCTCCAATAGTCAGACGTCCATTAATTCTCTACATATCTGCTCAAGAAAAATCAGTTGGAGCCTTGCTTGCACAAAATAATGATGAAGGAAATGAGTGTGCATTATACTATTTGAGTAGAATGATGACTCCAAATGAGTTGAAGTACTCACCAATTGAGAAGCTCTGTCTTGCTCTCATATTTGCGATTCAGAAGTTAAGGCATTACTTTCAAGCTCATACTGTTTACTTGGTCTCGAAGGCCAACCCATTAAAGTTCGTAATGTCGAAGCCAGTACTCTCTGATAGGCTCGCAAGGTGGTATCTCCAATTGCAGCAATTTGAAATTATCTACGTCCCTCAAAAAGCGGTGAAAGGGCAAGTGCTGGCAGATTTCTTGGCTGATCATCCCATGCCTGCCGAATGGGAATTGTCTGATGATTTTCCCGATGAAGATATATTGGCTATTGAAATCACTCCTCCTTGAAAGATGTATTTCGATGGAGCTGCTCACAGGGAAGGAGCCGGCGCAGGAGTAGTATTTGTAACCTCAGATGGAGGAGTTCTGCCATATTCATTCAGTCTAACTGAAAATTGCTCTAACAATGTAGCTGAATACCAAGCTCTTATACTTGGTTTGGAGATGGCAGTGGATGTAAAGCAACGACACCTTAAGGTATATGGAGATTCGTTGTTGATAATCAACCAGCTGCTTGGCTTATATGAGGTTAGGAAAGCTGAACTACTTCCGTATTATAATTATGCTCAGAGGCTTATGAATTGGCTTGGAGACTTAGAAATTGAACATTTACCAAGGAGCAAGAACAAGCAAGCCGATGCTTTGGCAAAGCTAGTGTTTGCCTATTTGTATAGCACTCACGAGCAAGAATACTCGATCGTTGTAGTAGTATATCCCAAGAAAAATTATCAATCCAATAAGGAGTTATTTTCGTACTAGCAAAATACGTGAGCTCATGTTCATTGTTTTTTTTGTAAAGATGATCGGGGGTTTTGAGATTGGATAACAACTAAAACAAGAAGCAAGTAAATAAGATAGCAAATAAGATAAATGACAAGTAAAGAAAATGGGTGCTTAAGTTCAAGTATGGAAAAACATGGGATTAGAAACATCCAAGCACACTCAATTCATATTATCATGCAAACGGAATTCAACTCAATTGATGTAGACTAAGGGTGATCACGATTGTATCCTAAGCTCCCTTTCGGGTTACAAAGGTTGTTGATCCATTTTGGACTCCCAATAGCACTTAAGATCAAAGCCCAACATTAACCCCTTCCATCTAGGTACTAGTTAGACTAAACTCTCCCTTTTTGTGTACTAAGGCCAACGAATGGATTGGTTCCCCTCATTGAATTCAAATATCCTTTCGGTCAAACCCAAACTCAATCTCTATTCATGCCTTCCTAATACTATAGAGGGTCGTTTCCGTCTCACTCCAAGCAATACATACATGAAGATCATGATAGCATTTAATTACCACAAATAATCCATTGATCAATAATCCATTAAACCAATAAACATTCATGAATAACAAACCATGCCATCACAACATCAAGACAATTAAACTCCATGAATAGAAATCAACATCAATTAAATCAAAAACCAATTTAATCCACATGATAATATAAATCTAATATGCTCTTCATGTTCCTAATCCCACTAGAGGGATTAGCCTATCATAGTAAAAGTAACAAAACAATTAAATGATTCATTACAATTACCCATAGTCTAAGATCTAAAGAAATACAAAATGAATGGATTCTTCCCTATCAATTTCTTGAAGAGAATCTTCTATTCTTCTTGATCTCCATCTCTAGCTCTTGATTCCTTGAGATCTCTCACACCCAATGGAAGGGATGAAGTTTTGATGGAGAATTAATGGAGATGATGAAGATGGATCAAAATGGATGAAGGTGGATGAAGATGATGGTGGGAAATTGAAGAAATGGTGTGTGAGGTGTGTGTAGATGATAGGATTTTCGGATCTTTTTCCAATTGTTGAATAAAGGGGTATTTATACCCCTTTGGAGGCTTCTAGAAGGATCTGGAAATTTCTGCAGGAAAATACCCAACACGAGTCGTGCTCTGTAACACGGCCACGGGGTGGCCGTGTTGTGTCTTCTGATGCTTCCGCACGGCCTCGCCTTACAGGGCCGTGTTACGCAACACGGCCCGTGTGCTGCAACACGAGTCGTGTGTTGTAACACGGGCACAGGTGTGGTCGTGTTGGCTCTTCTGATGTCGCCACACGGCCACCTTCTTACAGGGCCGTGTTGGCGACACGGCTCGTGCTCCCGACTCGACTCGTGCAACTGGACACGACCTGAAGTTGCCCGTGTTGAGTGACTAGATGTCGCCACACGGCCAACTCTTACAGGGCCGTGTTGGCTACACGGCTCGTGTGCTGGCTCCTGCATTTCTTCACTGTTTTGGCTCGTTCTCCCTCGTTTCAACTCCGAATTGAGATCCGCTTTTTCCTACATCTTCCTTATCATGTTTAACATCCAATAAAAAGTGAAAATCTTACGTTTAAGCTCATTCACACACATTTCAATAAAAATACAAAACACAACCAAATAACATATAAAATACGGATAAAATAATACGAAAATACATATAAAAAGACACTAAAATCTAGGTGAAAATAGCTCTAATCAACCCCCCAAACTTAAGGTGTTGCTCGTCCCCGAGCAACGAAAATGACAAATCAAAAGGAGAAATTTTCACCTAGAAAAAGACTAAACGAATATAAGCAATAACACATCGTTAGCAATAATAACAACAAACTATGCTAAGTCATCCTACAACATTAAAATCATGACATGAGAAATTAACAAGTTCAATCAAAAGAGAATAAAGTGTAATATAGTTCCTTTTAAGTCCAAGCCTCTCAATGGATATTAATGTCTCTCAACACTCTTTTGAAATAGGGTAAATCACACTCATTAATCGATTGGCTCGACTCACTATAAGCTTGCTCGCGGACTATATTCACAAACCACCAAAGTTTCAATTAATGATCAAAAAGGTCTTTAATTAGGATATAATGATAGGCTCTTTGGTATGGTAGGAAGTATATGGATAAGAGTGACTAATCATGTGTAAGTAATCAAAGAGATGACCAATTTCCTCAACTTCTTCACTTTCTTTTCTTCCTTGCTTATCTTTACAATCTCAAGCACTATTCATTAATTTTCCTTGGATTTAGCTTCTTTTGATGCATGCTTCCTATCTTTGAATTTTGTTTACTTGAGCATTTTGATGTTGTTTTACTCTTTCTCTTGCTTTGAGGTTGCATGTGCATTCTTGTTTTGCTCTTTTCATCCTTTTTCTTTCTTCTTTTGCTAATCAATCAATCCTTTCTAGCTACCATCTCCTCAATCACCCACACAAAGGTATATATAAGCTTGAATGGGTAATTAAGGCTTGTAATGTGCTAAATTCACAAGAAATAGGCTTATAGGCTCAAAATGGTTAACTAAGGATGATGTTCATGGTAGGGGACATATATGACAATGACTATAATAACAAGGATGACCTTAGATCATTTCACCAATCTCCACTAATCGGGCTCATTCCTATAGTCCTTGAGCAAGTTCTAACTTATCAAACACAACCGATCCACTCATGAAGAAATACCATGTATGCATGGTTGAGGCTCAAATGCTCACAAGCTTGTGCTCGGATCTTAAGGAACTTATTACACCACATTCATCTCAAAATTGAACAAGTTAAATAAAACATGTCACAATTTGAAAGTGTAGAGATTCTTAATCATAATTTGTCATCACTTATCACCACAACATATCATGACTTATTACCCTCGTACCCTCGCTGTATAAAATTCTCCCCCAAGTCACCTCATAAAACCCACTGTTGTATCTTCGAATAATCTCTCCCCCTCTCTCTCTTTCTCTCTCTCTATCTCCTCTCAGCCCTCCCCTGTCTCTCGAACATTCCGTCTGTGGCTTTCATTCCTTTCTCTCGGCAGCTGTAATTGGTAAACTATCCTTTACTTAGTCTCTTGAATTTGGAATCTGTTGCTGTTTATTAATCTTTAATCGCTTGCAAATGTCTTCACGGTTTGCGATACAGTTTCTTGCTAGGGGGGTTTTAATTTCTATATTTATTTCCATCGTAATCGCAGTAGCAATACAACCTCGATCTCTTCCAGATTGTTTCTATATTCGAGGAATCTTTTGGATCCCGAATTTCTCGAAATTTTTTGTATATTTTCTTCTGAGTTTGGTGATTTCGATGGGAATTTCTCGTGTTTTTAGCAGCTTATTGCACTATATGCTTCCTAGAAAGAGACAAGGGGAAGGCGAGGCTGTTATCGAAGGCGATTCTGAGAGCGTCATCAAGAAGCTTCGCGTCTGTTCGCCCACTGAGAGGAAAAATACTCAGGAGAGGAACAGTAGCGAAACCAGTAGCCTTGGTGTAGGGAACAGTAACACTAATAGTAGCGGGGACTGCAACGAGCCAACAATCACGGAGATGGCCTTCAATGATGGAAAGCCGCGTGATATCGATGAGGATCTGCACAGCCGGCAGCTCGCTGTTTACGGGCGAGAGACTATGCGGCGGCTGTTTGCTTCCAATGTTCTCATCTCTGGAATGCAGGGTCTCGGAGTTGAGATTGGTAAGGACCTAACCTTTGACCTAATATTTTGTTGGTATGTATTTATGTGAACTCGTGCCTCCTTATTGTTACAAACGTTTTTTTATGTATTGTCAGCTCAGTGCAGCCATTCTTTGATCGACCTAAGTTGTATAGATTATGAGTATCTGATATTGTTCATGCTTGACAGTGTTTGGACCGCTTGCCTGTGTTTGTTAGTTCTGCAGCTTCTGAATTATATACTGCTGTAATAGGATTTATTTTTTTTTAAAAGATTTTTGTTAACATTTTGAAGTATTTATATTGTTTAACTTGTGCGATTTAGGATAATTTATATTGCTAATTTAATTTCTTCCATGAACCGAAGAATCATGTTAGTGATAATTGTTGGAGGGAATTCTGATTGCATTCATGGAATCTATTCTACGTTTTTCATTGTTGGTGTTTTATAGTGAACTTTGGTCTTGAAGCTTCAATATGTGGTTGCTCCTTTATTAAAAAGTAATTTGACTGCGAAAGTAGGTGGAGGGATGGATTGCAATAGGGACATCTAGTTTGAAGCTTATCATACCTCTTTTCTGTGAATTATTGCAGCCAAGAATCTTGTTCTTGCTGGTGTGAAGTCTGTGACATTGCATGACGAAGGAAAAGTGGAATTATGGGATATGTCCAGTAACTTTATTTTCTCGGAAAATGATTTGGGTAAGAACAGAGCACTAGCCTCAATTCAGAAGCTACAAGAGCTAAATAATGCAGTGACTGTCTCAGCTTTGACTACTAAATTGACTAAAGAACAACTTTCAGATTTCCAGGTAATCTTTAAAACATGCCCTATTCTTTCTCTTTCACACTCACACAAACATAGTTGTCGTTTGTTATGCATTCTGTTAGATGATATATCAGAATGCTATTGGACTTTTTATGATAACTTCTGTACAAGAAGAGTGTTTTTCTTAATTCAATTTTTTGTGAGATGAACTTTTCTTGATTTAACTTATTCCACATCACAGTCCATTGGTGTTGGTAGAATAATTTCAATGGATCCTCCTAAAATCTGATTGACTCAGAGCTCTGTTTCTTAAATTGATCACATGTTATGTAGATATAATCCATAATTATCATGTGGAATCTGAAATTTATTTACTCGTATACCTCCCATGGATGTGTTCCTGTACTGACAACCCTGATAATTAATTTCCTCAATGTATTAGTGGAGTTGATTACTTTTTTGCTTTTGTCCTGCATACTTTAGGGTAAACATTCATGTTTCTGTTTGATATCATCTCGTTGCATTAGCTCATAATCTCTGATTTTGAAAAATGCTTGCTGGATGCCTCAATGACCCACAATCTATGCTACATGTATACATTTGGCCAAATGTCTAATCCACGTTTTGACTGGCTAGCTACTGTACATTGTAAGCATTTGCCCTGTAAGATGTGTGCAATACTTAGATTTTTCTTGCCTTCTCCCTTGTCACTATTTGAGTTCCGTGTCTGACTTGCTGTGTTTTGAGGATTACACACATCATATATAATGATAATTTCATCTATGCAGGCTGTTGTTTTCACTGATACCAATTTAGAAACTGCAATTGAGTTTGATGAATACTGTCACAATCATCAGCCACCTATTGCTTTCATTAAGACAGAAGTAAGAGGCCTTTTTGGCAGTGCCTTTTGTGATTTCGGACCTGAGTTCACTGTCTTTGATGTTGATGGCGAGGAACCTCATACAGGAATCATTGCATCTATTAGTAATGACAACCCTGCTCTTGTGGCATGTGTGGATGATGAAAGGCTGGAGTTTCAGGATGGGGATTTGGTTGTGTTCTCAGAAATTCGCGGAATGACAGAACTCAATGATGGAAAGCCAAGAAAGATAAAAAATGCACGCCCCTACTCTTTCTCCCTGGAGGAAGATACGACTAATTTTGGTACATATGAGAGAGGTGGTATTGTAACTCAGGTAAAACAGCCCAAGGTTTTAAACTTCAAGACATTAAAGGAAGCACTTGCCGATCCTGGTGATTTCCTTCTTTCCGATTTCTCCAAGTTTGACAGGCCACCTCTTTTACATTTGGCATTTCAAGCACTAGATAAATTTTTGATTGAATTGGGCCGCTTCCCTGTTGCTGGTTCTGAAGAAGATGCTCAGAAATTGATAACTATTACCAGCAATCTTAATGAAAGCTTAGGTGATGGAAAATTGGATGACATCAATCCTAAACTTCTGCGGTACTTCGCATTTGGTGCCAGGGCTGTGCTGAATCCTATGGCTGCCATGTTCGGTGGAGTAGTTGGGCAGGAGGTGGTGAAGGCTTGCTCAGGGAAATTTCATCCTCTGTTTCAGGTGATTACTGTTCCTCTATCCTAAATCTTATCTTTAACTTATTTTGCACTTTGCTCCTCCTTTTTGTTTGGGTTAAGAGTGTGGGATTGTTGGTGATACTTAGATCTGTTGTGGAATTTTAAGATTATTGCTGATTTAAATAACCTGGTCAACTGGTCTGGAGTAAGTTATGAAGTTTTTTTTTTTTTTTTAAATTGTACTTCATATTTTATTTTTTATCACCTTTTCATTTTTGTTAGTTCCACAAAAGTTTTCACCTCAAAAAAAAAAAAAGAAAAAAATGTAAAAAGAGTCGTAACAACTATTCTCTTCCATACACACTTCTACCTAACATACTTTATCATATCGATTAAAAAAATACTTTATCATTACCCCTAAATGTCGAACTTTTCTTAATCTCTGCCAACAGTGAGAAAAATACGGAGGGAGTAATATTTTTTATTATATTTTTGTAGCATTTTCTTGTTTTGTAACTATTGTCTTTTGACCATCTATATGGGCCAAAGCACACGTGCTTGCGTGCGATGAAGTGTAGCACAGCATTGATTTTGTTAGGATTCGATAGAATTGCCAACTGTTCTGCCTGATAAGCTTATGGCCAGAGAAATACTCAAGTGCTTGTAGTTGTACAACTGCTGACCCTTGTTATCCTCTTCCTATAATTTTGTAGAAGTAACTGTTACCATTTGCTGAGAATTTTCTACTCTTGTCTATTTGCAGTTTTTCTACTTCGACTCTGTAGAATCACTTCCTACCGAGCCGGTCGATCCCAGCGACTTCAAACCTTTAAATAGTCGTTATGATGCACAGATTTCAGTCTTTGGCTCTGCGCTTCAAAAGAAACTAGAAGATGCTAAAGTGTTTGTTGTTGGATCTGGTGCTCTTGGCTGCGAGTTTCTGAAGAATTTAGCTTTAATGGGAGTTTCTTGTGGAAAACAGGGAAAATTGACGGTTACCGATGATGATGTGATAGAGAAAAGTAACCTGAGCAGGCAATTTCTCTTTCGAGATTGGAACATTGGGCAGCCAAAATCTACTGTTGCTGCTTCTGCTGCTTTATCAATTAATCCTCTTCTACACATAGAAGCTCTGCAGAACCGCGTTGGCCCAGAGACTGAGAATGTTTTTGATGATACCTACTGGGAGAATCTAAGTGTCGTGATTAATGCCTTGGACAATGTGAGTGCCAGGCTTTATGTCGACCAGAGGTGTTTATATTTCCAAAAACCACTTCTCGAGTCTGGAACTTTAGGTGCTAAATGCAATACACAAATGGTCATTCCTCATCTGACGGAGAATTATGGTGCATCCCGTGACCCCCCAGAGAAACAAGCACCGATGTGTACTGTGCACTCCTTTCCACACAATATTGATCATTGCTTGACATGGGCCCGTTCAGAATTTGAGGGCCTGCTTGAAAAGACACCTGCTGAAGTAAATGCCTATCTTTCTAGTCCTGGTGACTATACCACATCAATGAGAAATGCTGGGGATGCTCAAGCTAGGGACAATTTGGAACGAGTAATTGAGTGCCTTGACAGGGAGCGGTGTGAATCATTCCAAGATTGCATCATGTGGGCTCGTCTAAAGTAAATCTCTCATTCTCTAGTTCTCCTATTTTGTTGGCTCTGTGTTTGACCAGCCTCACTGCTCTATCCTTTCTTGTATAACATTGTTTTATTCATTGGCAGGTTTGAAGATTATTTTGCTAACAGAGTGAAGCAATTGACTTTTACCTTCCCCGAGGATGCTGCAACCAGTACTGGTGCACCTTTCTGGTCAGCCCCAAAGCGGTTCCCTCGTGCACTGCAGTTCTCTACAGCTGACCCTAGCCATCTTCACTTTGTCATGGCTGCATCCATACTGCGAGCAGAGACATTTGGCATCCCTATACCTGATTGGGTGAAAAACCCAAAGAAATTTTCAGAAGCTGTTGATAATGTCATTGTTCCTGATTTCCAACCAAAAAAAGGTGTGAAGATTGTTACTGATGAGAAAGCTACTAGTCTTGCTACTTCTTCTGTGGACGATGCTGCTGTTATTAATGAATTAATCCAGAAACTGGAGCAATGCCGGAAGAGTTTACCACCAAACTTCATGATGAAACCGATACAGTTTGAAAAGGTTTGTCTCTTTTCTCTTTCAAGCTTGAATATTATGATACCTTTAGACCCTTCACTTGGGTGAGTAAGACTTGGTTGAACATGACGGAATGATATGATGCATATAGATTTACGCATTGGCATAAAGGCCTTTTCCTCAGTAGTAGTTGTTGAATGGCAATGTATGACTTGTGTGAAATTCATTTATTTTTTCATTTATATTTCTGCAATTATGTGATTTTGTTAACTACTGCAACCTAAGTGCGCGTTGTATGGTATATGTTTCTGATACTGCTGCAATATATGAGCAGGATGATGATACAAATTACCACATGGACGTGATAGCAGCGCTTGCAAACATGAGGGCAAGAAATTACAGCATTCCAGAAGTGGATAAGCTCAAAGCCAAGTTCATTGCTGGAAGGATTATTCCAGCCATTGCAACTTCGACGGCCATGGCCACTGGTTTGGTGTGCCTCGAGCTTTACAAAGTTATCGATGGGAAACACAAGGTGGAAGATTACCGCAACACATTTGCCAACCTAGCCTTGCCATTATTCTCAATGGCGGAACCAGTTGCTCCCAAGGAGGTTAAGCACCAGAACATGAAGTGGACAGTATGGGACCGTTGGATCATAAAGAACAATCCTACTCTGAGGGAGCTAATCCAATGGCTGGCAGACCAGGGACTGAACGCCTACAGCATCTCGTTCGGGAGTTGCCTACTTTACAACAGCATGTTCCCACGGCACAGGGAGCGAATGGACAAGAAGATCGTGGATCTGGTGAGGGATGTGGCCAAGGTAGAGCTTCCACCGCATCGCAACCACCTGGACGTTGTGGTGGCGTGCGAGGACGACGAAGACAACGACGTCGACATTCCTCAGATATCCATTTACTTCCGCTGAGCATTTACTTTGCTTCGTATTGTTGGTATTCCGAGACTTAGTAGAATCTACACCCTCTTAACATTTACAAGATAATGTACTATACTTTCAGACTCCATTTTTATATTTGGATTACTTTAGCACTTGAATCAATCTCTTACTTTTTTGTCATGCCAAAATCTCTCTCAGCTAAGCTTGGTGTGTAATTTTTCTTTTGTTTTTCTGGTTTATTGTTGATTTGCATAAATCCATGCTTATTGTGTATTTGAATTTTGAAGCTCCATTTTCAGTCTCTTGATTTTGATTAGCACAATATAATTTAACTTTTTTTTGTTAATATCGATTTTGTACACCAATATTTACTTCGATATGAATTTTACTAGAAAGTCTAATAAAAAATTAGAGAATTGGTAAAATTTTGAGCGGAAAAACAATTATGAGATTTTACACATTTTTGTGAATCTGGTAAACTTATTTTATATTTTCGTAATCAGTTATTAGAGTACTATATATATATATATATATATATATTTTTGGAATGATCTCATTTTTTTTCATTTATGTTCATGTAGTAATTCAAATTACTGTTATTATTTTTAATCAATTAAGTTTCAGTTTTTAAAGTCTTTGTCTTACATTTAAATGTGTTGATAAAAATGACGGTCTAATACAATTCTTTATTTTACATTTAAATGTAACTATAAAAAATGAATAGGTGAAAGAATATAGCTCCGAAGGGAGTGACAAAAATATAGGGCATAGAACGTTAATGATATTGATGGTAGTGTGTGTGTGTTCAGGTGGTGTCGATTTTGTGAGGAGTAAATCTAGAACTTTCCCCTAATTTTATGGAAATTAAATAAATGAATATATAAATAAAAAGGAAAGAGTGAAACCGAAGCAGCACTGGAAAATGTTATTAGAAAGTGGTGAAAGAAACAAACAAAAGCTGTGAATCTGCAATTGCAATTGCATCACCACCCGCCAAACCCAAACCCTCACCGCTTTTGCAGCTTCTTCCTCCATTTCCCTTCTCCAATCAATCTGCATTCATTTCGTTATATTCTGCTTAATTCATCAATGTATCCATAATTTAATTTCAGCAATTTCCCATGTACCTGCATTGATTGAATTTCTGAATCCATGTGGTTGAGACGATCCAAGACAAAAGCTCGTGTTCACAATGCGCCGCCTGTCAAATTTGCTTGTTCCTCGTTCAAGGATGTCCACCGTCTCCTCTACGACGATACCGGAGGTGGAGGTGGTGGAGGTGGAGGTGGAGATAATGTCGGTTCGCCATTGCCGTCTATTTACCACCGCAGCCGTAGCGTCAAGGAGCTCCTCCGAACCCTTTCCTACCCTGCATTGCCGTTAAACGAGGCTTCTCCTGACGATTCCGCCTCCGAAATTCAGATCCGAGGCTCGGATAAATCGGTTGTGTTGTATTTCACCAGCTTACGTGTCATCCGCCGCACCTTCGACGATTGCAGCGCCGTTCGATCCATCCTGCACTCCTTCCGCGTGCCGATCGACGAGCGGGATCTCGCCATGGATTTGGGTTTCATGGATGAGCTGCATAAAATCCTCGGGGAATCCGAAGGCTCAAGCCTGACCCTACCCAGGGTCTTTGTCGGCGGGAGGTACATCGGCGGAGTCGATGAGGTGCGTCGCCTCCACGAGTGCGGCGAGCTGAAGAAGTACCTCGAAGGGCTGCCTCCGGCGGAGCCTGGCACGTGCGAGGCATGTGGCGGATATACGTTTGTTCTTTGCCAAGATTGCAGTGGTAGCCATAAGTGCTATAAGGAGAAAACTGGCTTCAAGAGTTGTACCTCGTGCAATGAGAATGGTCTCATCAGGTGCCCTCATTGTTCTCCATGCACCCCTGTGAGCCGTTATTTCTCTAATAAAAACGTCATTGGTTAGTGGTGATAATTGATTTTAGATTTTATACATCAAATTAGACTAGAATATTAGAGATTGATTTGACACGGAAAATACACCCAATTCTTATTTGTGTTGGTTCTTTCCATGATTAGCCACGTGAGTTATGGGCTTGCTTTCTGAGTCTTTTTAAGTTTTGATGTAGCTCATTTGTGTATTTATATGCCAAAAAAAAGATGAAAAAGGAAAGAGTAGTTTTTTGTGTGGCTTATTGGCACATTGGCAATGATTTAGTTTTCAACTTCTCAGATTTCTTGATGATCATTCCACCTATAGTATGATTTGGTTGAAGCTGCTGCAATTTGCTATTGGTTAGGCATGTACATTTTTTTCTTTTTTTGCTTCTTCAGCTTCATGATCCTCTGTTTCCACTTATCACATGTTTTTCTTTTCATCTCCACATTGCATTTTAAGCTAATTCTCTTTCTCCTAAGAACATATATACATAAACTGATGCTGATGAAGAAATTCTCATTTGATCATATGGAAACAACGTAGTTTGTGAAGAAGTAAATTTATCAAGCGCCTCCTCAGGACATAGTATTTCTTTTTAACACTTTCTTTCCTCATAATGCTGGAGTTTTGGAACTAATCTGCTTTCACAAGGTTATGCAGGTTATCATATAATGATACTAAGGAAATTCTAAATTGGAACTAAAGAATTCAGGAATGCAGGTACTATAGCTGATCTGTTTTCACTTTCCATGATTTCAAGTTAATGAAGTTAACTTGTATTGTAGTATAAATGTATTTTTTATTAATGATATTGAGAAGTTGAGTCAATAAGCTAGATTAGAATAAAAATGCTGAGGAACATAACATAGTTGAGATCTATCTTGATAACTTTTTCCATGATATACAAATCCACAACCACTGCATTGCAGTGGAGTGCACGAGAAGTGAGAAATCTTGTTTTGGCTTGATCCCATTTGGTGAGGTAGCTAGCCCTAGGGTAGAAAACCATGTTAGAAAATGATTTTTATGTAGCTACCTGTTCGAAACTAAGTGGCAACGCATGTGTGGATGTTGATCCCATTTGGTGAGGTAGCTAGCCCTTAGGCTGTATATCATATAACTTAAAGGCTTGTTGTCCGATATTTTGCAAAAACTGCAACCCTCTCATCAATTGATGTATTTAGGTAATATTTCATCCCTGCTCAAATTACAATCTTCCTTCAAAATGTGTGATCTCATTCTAACCCCATCTGGATTCTCTCATTTGTACTTCTTTTTAAATCCATCTTTAACCTGCTTCAGTATTCATTTCTCTCAAACCAGCCATTCTTGCCTTCATTTAAATCATCCAAGCCTGCATCTGCAACAGAATTATATTCGTAATGTAGCATATGATCATTGAGTTGATAAAGTTTATTACTTGCAAATCCTTACTTGCAAAAGAGATGGTCATTTTACTCTAACTTGTTATCCTGCCATTGAAAGAGCTCTTCCACACAAATCACATATCCTTCATCCCCAAATCAACAAATTATTGATGTAGGGTAAATCCCTTTCTTTCTCAGATCATGTTTTATTTATTTTTTAAATTTTAATTTTATTATTTTAATCTGAACCATCTCTTTTGGTGGGAAAGTTGTAAGATCATTGTATATGTGTATTTAAGCAAATTCTTCAATGAGAGGCCATTATTGTACTACACGCAGAAATGAATTATGTAAAAGACCAAATAATTCCATCTTATTTTGTCTAGTATTAATATGGATAGGAAATTGCAACTATTTATTACATTCAGTGTTTATTTTATTAATAACTGTTGAGGTCAGCCCATGCTGTTTTACATGCCAAGATTCTCTCTCTTAGTCTTACGGAGGGTCTACAAGGCTTTAAATACAAATTTAACTCCAATTTTTCAATTTAATTAATTAATTGTTGACTGTTATCTCATTTTAACCTAACATTTCAGCACATATTTTGCTCAATTGCATCTGAGCTAAGCTGATTAGATTTTGTTTTAGATTGACATCAAATAGTGATTTATTTTACATTAATAAGTCCTAGATTTGCGAAACATAGTACTTACAAAAGTAACAAAACTATGTGCTCATTTTTCAATAAGTTCTATTTGTGTATGAACAAATGGTAAATATTAATATTATAGTAATATTATATTTTAGGGTGTAATTATAGGTTCTAGATTGTGGAAGGAGCAATTAGGTCTCTTGTTATGATGCTTTACAAATAAATGGCATTAATTGTATATAAATTGTATTAAGTGTGAATGATGCTTGTACTGCCTTCCTTTCAACCACATGCTAAGTCATGGGCCATACAAAATACAATAATGTTACCTTATGATTAAACATATATTAATGTAATAAAGTGGTGATTAATAGTACGATTTTTTGTTGTCCAGGGGCAGGGTACAAAAATAAAAATAGAAGCATTACATTAGGGGTGTATATAAAAATACTTTATAATATTTATTTTTATTTTTTATTTTTTATGTTTAAGTTGTTTTATTTATCGTAGTAATAACATATTATAAGGAAAAAAATCTTGATAAAAAAATAGATTACTATGTGTAACTGTGTGAGATAGTATTATGTTACTGTGAAAATTTTTTTATGTCCAACTTTATTTATTTTTAATGCCATGTATTTAAGGATAAATTTTATGATTTTCATATTAGGGCTTAATTTTAAGATATTGTCTCAAAATAAGTTCTTATTTAATATTCATCTCAAATTAAGGTCTCATTTTATATTTTTTCTCAAATTAGGATTTATGTTAATATTGAGTCTCAATCTAAGACCAATTGACAGACCATAGGTAACAAATCAAAGCATTTCAAGTAATAACAATTCTAAAAGATATTTTATCAAACACTTTATATGCATCACTACCCTCATCTACACATGATTTAAAGAGAAATACTTGTACCCAAAATCTTCATGTGAATCCACCGAACAAAAACTCATCTTATAATAAATAGAATTGAAATATATAATCTGCATATAATGAATAAAACCATCTTTCACCCTTGTGTTCAAGTATGGATGACTACCGTCTATAGTTAAGAAAGAAAAAATATTGATTTGTAGTTATTTAGGAAATTGAAAAACCGAAAGCCTTCCCACACAGAACTCCATTAGTTACAAACTTCGTTTGCCTTCTTATTTCCCCTATTTTCTTATTTCGTTATTCAGTATAGATACTAATTTATGTGAAATGAAAGAATGAAAGAAGTATTTACAGTGTTTTACTGTTAGTTGGGATTTTCAATAAAAATATAAATCCTAATTTGAGAAAAATCATAAAATAAGTCTTTGATTTGAAATGAATGCTAAATTGAGTCTTAAAATTGGGACCTAGTTTGAAAATCTTCCATTTTAAAATACTAAAAATAACAAAACTTGGTTTGTAATTTGATTTAAATCATTAATGAGTCACAACTCATAAGTAGGGGTGGGGAAAAATACCGAAAACTCGGTATACCGCGCTCGTCGTATCGAAAAATGCAAAAAAATATCGAAAATTCAACATACTGAAATTTTCGGTACGGTATGGTTGTCGTACCGATAATTTCGGTACGGTATCGGTATAGGATATTAAAATTTTCGGTATTTCGGTATACCAAAATTATTTTCGGTATTTCGGTATTTCGGTATCGGTATACCGATACCGATATACCGAAAATTTTATATAATTTTTTTTTAAAATTTAATTATACATAATACAATATTTAAGTATATTTTATATTATAAATATATTTAAATTATTTTTATTTTATTATGTATTACGTTTATTCATATATATTTTTTAAAATTTAAAATAAGCTCTAATTAAAATAAATAAAAATATAATACACATCTAAATAAAAATATAGGAGTATAAAAATATAATAATAAAAAATTTGTTATTTAATCATGAATAAATTAAAAACAACATAAGTATAATGTTTGAGATTAAAAAATTTAATTATTTTGAAATATTTTTATATTAATTTTATTATTTTGATTAAAATTAAATATTATTTTTCGGTATGGTTTCGGTAAATCGGTATTTTTCGGTATGTTGAATTTTCGGTATGAAACGGTATGTCAACATTTCGGTATTAATTGGTATTTACCGAAAAATCGGTATGATGTAAATTTCGGTACGGTATCGGTATCCGATTTAATTTACCGAAATTTCGGTATACCGAAAAATCGGTATACCGAAATTTCGATATCGGTATCGATATGGATTTTTCCATACCGAAATTTTCGGTATGGTATCGGTACGGTATCGGTATTTTCGGTATACCGATATTACCCACCCCTACTCATAAGTATGCTTAATTGAACTATAAAAACGTACAATCAAGTAATTTATTTTAATTGAATAAAGAAAATTCAAAAAAAAAAATTGCGCATTACTTCGTTAAATAATATCTCAAATTTAAAAAAAAAAAAAAAGAAGAAGATTAAGTTTGGACCATCAACCAAGATTGTATTGGGTTGCTGTTTGCCATTTGGTGCTTCATTGATTAAGGTTAAGAATATTTTATTTTTTGAAAGAGTATGTTAAATTGAGTTATAAATAGTGGAATATATTCGTTACAACTTTATGCAATTTGAATTATTTTAAATTAAGTAATTAATAGTGGAATATATTCTGTTACAACCTTTTACAATTTAAACTTAGGGTTACTTACTATTGAATAAATAAAATAATTTATAATTGGTGTAAACTACATGACTCAAAGTACTATTACTAATAACTACATAATTATGATTGTGATACCATAAATAATTTTATGTATTTGCACAGTTTTCTTTGCACAATTTTGTTTTTGCAAATTTTGTTTACACTTTTAAATTCCAACAGCAGGCGGCGGCGGTCAGCAGCTGTCCAGCCGTCGGTCAACGCCGGTCAACGGCTGTCCGGCCGACGGTCAACGTAGGTCAACGCCGATCCGGCGAGTGGGTGAGTGAGGGTAGAGTTGATTGTTTAAAAGTGTATATGAATATAAGGTTATATTTGGTATTTTACTTTAATATTTTGTATGTGAGAGTAATTATTTGAATTTCTTATATCTCATAGTAATTTAGGTTAAAAGTGTGTATCTATTAGTGATTTTCCCTTAAATTTATTATTGTTATCATTCCTATTATTTATATTTACTCCATCCGTCTCTAAAAAGCTTGCACCCCTCTTTTCGGCACGGAAATTAAGAAAATGATAACTTTTAGAGGTATAATGATATTTTTATGTAATATATAAATGATAAAGTATGGTAGGTAGAGATGATTTTTTTGTAATTAAAGTGTATGGGGAAGGGTAATTGTTTTTTACTTTTTGCTTTTGTTAGAATGCGCAAACTTTTGTGGGACAACCCAAAATGGAAAGTGTGTCATCTGAAGTGAGACGAAGATAATATATATTTTTAAAGTAATAATGGAATGGAAATAAGTTCTGAATTTTCATTTTTAATCAAATGGGAAATGAATATGTTTTGAAAGTCCCAAATAAATAAATGAATAAAAATCATGTAGCTTATGTTAATAAACATAAAAGGAAAATGTATTGTTATTATTTCAATTTTCTTCACATTATGGTAATTACTAATAACCCTGTTTAACTAAGTTAAATTCTAATTGCAGAATACTGTAAACAATAATGATATTACCCACATGATGGCATGTGCACCCTTTAATATGATTAAGTTCATTTCTTCCAAATCTTAAGCACCCAACCTACCCACCCTCCCCAAAAAAAAAATTAAAAAGGGTATTAAAATCATTTAAAAGTCAGTTTGTGCTGCTGCTTTGATGAGAGAGGCATGATTAGGTTGTCAATTGTCAAGAAAAACAATCTGTTTGTATGAAGAGGTTAATTTATACTGGCAGACATGAGTAATTTTAATGAAGCATAAAATCAAGAGGGGTACCTCCTTTTGGCCCATTTAACTACCCACAATCAAGACAATAAAGGAAAAAGCTAACCAAACATTTCCTTAACTTATGCAAACATTTTGGTCCATAAAGCACTTCCCAATCTTCCCTTTTCCTCTTCTTTTTCTTATATCTATTCATGTGATGTCATTACAAACCTGGAGGTAGTAACTCCAAATTGTATGTACGTTGTGAATAATTCTTCGTATTGGTACACTTCCATTCTTTATGTGGTTTTGGATTTACTCTACTACAAGTACATTAAGGATTTTACAAAACTACGAAAGGCGAGACTTACTCGTTGCTACTTGGATGTGTTCAAGTTGTTGTAGCGCGATAGGGTTGATATTATCTCTGCAAAATGTGGACGTTTTGAGGGGCAGTTGTTCCAGCATTTCATCATCAGTGATCGTAGGATCTGTGGGCAAGATTCGGGGATGTCCGGTCTAAGCCCACAGGCAGCTATACCGACTGCAGCTTGAACCGGTGAATACGCAGAATAAGCAATCTCACCACTTACCATTTCCCATATTATCATCCCAAAACTATATGCATTGCTCATCCACGTCTCCGCTACATTTTCTGGATCACCCGAAATGATCTGTGGAACATATCATTAGCCATCATGCAGTGAAACTAAAATATTGATGTAGTTTCTGTAAAAACTCTATTACAACCACCTTAGCAAATTGCTGAAAACATCATTGAAACCACTGGAAACATTTGCCACCTAACTTGACCCCATTTAGAAGGGTATTAGGTTCTTTATTAAATGATAAATTTAGAATAAACAATGTGAAGCTACTATAATGGCTTAGATTCACACTAGGGCTAAGAAGCACCTGGCTACATATGTAGGATTCCAAAAGCTTATTCTATGCATACTGATTACTCAAATGATTTCCCTACAGCTTTTATGCCCTAATTAAATCACCCCTAAAGTCCATAATCGCTTCATCCCACATATTTACTGTCCTTTGACATATGATCATGTAATTCTATTACCAGTATATATCAACAAAGTTATGATAATAACAATGTAAGTAGAATTAAAGGAAGGAGAAAAACCTCAGGAGCAAGCCATCTATAACCATCAGTTTCATACTCCAAGGCTTCACCAACACTGTTGCAAGCAGAAACTATTCCCATATCACCCAAGCAAGCGTTGCCCCGTTTATCTAACAAGATCCTCTGCGTATTCAAGTCCCTATACGCGACTCCGTGATCATTCATGAACTTAATGCCCTCAGCAACATCACTAACAATTCTTACAATCTCTTTCATGTGAATCTTCTTGCCCTTGAGTATCAAGTCATGAATAGATCCTCCTTCCATCGACTTAGACACGATGCACAGCCCGTGATTCTCATCAACACAAACCCCATAAAACGGCAAGACATTCTTGTGTCCACAAGTCATCAACTCCAACAAATCTTTCCTTAACTCGAATTCATATGCATTTCCTTTATCACACCCTTTGAGCTTCTCAATCCCAACTCTTTTACCCTTGTACACTCCCTTAAACGTCCCCTGCCCGTTCTGATCTATAACCTCGACAGCGTCCTGATTTAGCAACCACTTCCCTATCTCATCTTTACCAGAGATCACAGTTTGCCATTCATCTACAGAAACCACAATTGAATCATTGGGTAAAGGGAGCTGTAGCTGGATTTTGGAGTCCGAATTATCTCCTCCATTTCTATAACTCTGATCACGAGCACAATCCTCTTCAATCTCTCCAAGATTCCTCCCTCTAGTGCTCTCCTCTTGGCACCCACAAAGCCCAAAAGGGAGCTTAATGGGATTGTTCTTTGGCTTCTTTAATGCCAGCTTAAGAGCATTTTCGATCTGAGTTTTGAACATTTTTTCTTGCCCTGTTTGAACCAACAGAATTACAACTCCTAAAGTGAACCCCTTCTTCTCAAAGATCTGCAACTTCTTACAGCAAATCGAGGAGCTGTCGAGTGCTCCCGACATTGCTGGCCATGAAATTGCAGAGTTACAAGCGAATGTGAGCTTAAACACATTCACTTCATCCTCAGAAATTTCTTGAATAACTAATGCAGGGTGATCCTCAGCTGAAGCTTGCTCAATCAATTTTATATGTAGAAACACATCTTTCATTTCAAATCCCGCTTGAGCATAGCTACCAACAAATGAGAAAAAAAAACAGAATAATTTTCAACCTAATTTGGGAAACGAAGAGAAATGGGAACGGAAAGAAGACAGAGAAATTAAAATTAAACCTGAGTGGGAGAGAATCGTAATGCTTCCTCAAATTAGATACCAATTTCTCCGGAAGTTGGCTACCGGGGTACAACTGCGTCAAGCTACGTACAACACTTCCCCAGACGTGTCTCCGGCAGCTGGTAGGGGAGGAAGCCGGCGGGTCACGAGGCGAGTCGAGGTTTAGAGTGTTTTTGAGGGAGGCAATGGCCTCGGAGACGTTGCGGCTGAGTCTGGTGAATCGCCTCTGGAAGGCGGAGGCCTCTCGAATAGCGGCGGCGGAGGCGGTGGAGGAAGACGGATTATTCTCCGGCGGGCATTCGGATCTGTCATGCGTTCGCATCAACACTTGCTCCACCATGTCCTCGTCGGTACTTGTACGGCTCGACCAGCACTCCAAAGCCGCAGCCATGGCTATGAGAGAGAGAGAGAGTAAATCGGCTTAAGCTCAAATCACGGCTTTACTGACGCACAACTGCTAAATTAGTCCATGAGAGAGAGAGAGAGGAAATGGTGCCATTTTTCTTTTCTTTTCCCTCTGACATGAAACACAGACAACGCTATTTATAAAATCAAAAAGATAAATACATTTAATTATATTTTATTATTAAATTAATTAATTAATTAAGAAACACACTTAACTGTAATTTTACCGCATAACAGCACATAAATGGAAAATGAAAGCAAATCCACACGCATTTAGCCTGAGCACGAAATTAAGAAAATATCAGCATATTAATTAATTGTTTATTTATAAATAACGTTTTCACAAATTCTTTTGTGAAACGCGTGTCTATAATATAAATAAAATATATTTAATTATTGTTAAAATATGTTTTTTAAAATATAATAAATAATGAATTAAAGTATGGTTTTGGGTGTTATAATATAATTCATTATCGACATAATTTAATTATAAATAAACATATTTTACATATATAATGAGCATATTTTAGTAATGAGTTGACCCATGTTTCACAAATAACCCGTCTGAGAGAGTATCTCTAAAGTTTTAATTTTAATTTGAATGAATTAATTAGGGCAAACAATTGAATAGGAAAGGTGAGATTTTTTGAAAACACGTGCTCACCATGCATTTAAATGTCACGTCGGATAAATTGTGATCGGGTCAGGATCAACCCGACTCATTTGATATAGAGTAGCACGGAGCCTGTCGCATGTACCGTCATTTTCTCTGATGTTAGGGCTAAAATTGTCTTTTAAGTTCCTTTCAGCCTGCTCACAATATTTTCTCTCATTTATAAATGATTAATTGCAAAAAAAATTTATCAAAAAAAAAAAAAAGATCAATCTTTCTCTGATATATCTCTCATATACCGTCAGAAATGATTAACTTCTCAAAAAAAAAAATTTGCAAAAAAAACTACAATTTTAATTTTTATTCCTATATAAATTGAAAAAAATAAAACCTAAATCTTTCTTGCAAAACACACCCCATCTTTTCTTAAAGTTGAGGTATATTTAAAAAAATTGGGTGTGTTCATTTTTAAAATACACCCAATGTGGAGTTCTGATTTTTTTTTTATTAACACTATTTATATATTCTTTTGATCTTTTCAAAAGAAAAAGAAGGGGTGAAATTTTAGACAAAGTAATTCTGATTCATATGAATTGAAAACGGGTGAAAATGTTGAAATTAAAGTGATTTATGAATATGAACAAATTTAAATATAATATTAATTATTCAAAGCCAAATTTATACTCATTTGATAATTTTTTGAAAAGTAACTAAATGTTTTTAATTTTAGAGTCGTTCTTGTTGTGAATCTGGGATTGGGATGTACTAAATTAAATTTTTTGGGAGTGTTTGGTTCACTTTGAATTAATAATACTCATTGAAACTTAAAATTTTCTAAAAATTAGAGAATTTATATACTAATTGAATTTATGCGGGCTTAATTTTCATCTAAGCCCATTAGTAAAAAGCAAGGGGCCTCGTGAAACACAATCTTGAGGGAAAGTGTGTTACTATATCCCATGAAACAAATATAGAATTAAGGAAATTTTAATGTTCATCCATTACTTATCACATTTACAAGCTCTATTAACCCACTTATTAACTTTTATGAACTAAATATTCCCCTGTATTGGATTGGATTTTGTTATGTTGGTCTAAATTCTAGTGGAAATGGCAAAAAATGGTCACTATTGCTTAAGAGTAATTTTAAGTGGTCACATATGTTATACACAATTTTTTCTAGCCACTTTTAAAGGAATGTGTCAAAATGCCCTTGAGGGGACCCACTTTTCACATGTTTGGAGAATGAGATTTCACACTTTTTGATCAAATGTACCAAACCTATAGTAAATTAATCGAATTCCTCTTTATTTCTGAATAAAGTGTGGAAGTACAATACATAATACCTAGTACTCCTATGTAGGAATGTGCTTCCTCATATCCATACAAAAAAAATGAGGTAATATATAGTGGAAATGAGGGTTGTCGTCCAACATTTATTAAAAAATTTTGTACTAGTTATTTTAGAGGTTGAGCATTTGGGAGCAAATTTCTAGTATTTTTAGAGAGGTGTGAGATTTTGGGGAGCAGGTGTACAAGGTATGTTTAAACTTGTTTTAACAGTTATGAATGCCTTAATTTTATAGTTATGAATGTCGTAATTGTATGCCGAGTAGAATAATTTTGTAACATTCAAAAAAATTTCTCTCTTAAATCTTCACCACTCATGTGATATCGTATTTTTTAAGTAATCTTCTCAAATTTGTTAAACACTGGTGAGTAGGCCGAATAGAAAAAGAGCAGTAGGCCGAATAGAACAACTTGGTAGGCCGAATAGAACAACCGCTGGCCGAATAGCCAAAAAATTCTCTTAATTTCAGAAACTTCATAGGCCGAATAGAACAACATTTGTAGGCCGAATAGACAAATTCTGTGGGCCGAATAGAAAGACGTAGGCCAAATAGAAGAACTAAATTTTCCACGAATTTTTCAATTTTAAAAAAACATGTAGGCCGAATAGAGCAATTTTAGTAGGCCGAATAGGAGAATCTTTTTTGGCCGAATAGAGAAAACATTGGCCGAATAGAAGAAAAAAATACTGAGACTTTTTAAGGTGTGTCAAGGTAGGCCGAATTTTGAAACAGTGTAGGGCTGCATACATTATTTTGTTGACAGAATAGAATACAATATGAGTAGAAATTTTCTAATGTTTTAATATTGCAACTAGTTTTCTAATGTTTTAATGTTGCAACTAATTTTCTAATGTTTTAATGTTGATGTCATTAAAGTTTTCTTGAAAAAATGTGCAGATGAGTTATAAAAAAATTGGGATGTCTTGGGGTGGAGCTTGGGAAGGGTTGCAATACATAGGTGGAGTGGTGAACCGGTTATTCTTATCAGAGGACAGTCTGTGTTATAGTAGTTTGCTAAAAGAAATCCATGACATAGTACAAGCTGATTTGGGGCACTGGGGTTATGTAGTTCATTTTCTAGTTGATTACGATGGCCATTTGTCTAAATATAAGATAAAGAATGATGCATGTATGACAGAAGTGTTCAACTGTGTTGATGTAGGAATGGTGTACGTGACACTCCGTCCTATCGCGGGTGCAGGGAGTAGTATAGTTTCAGGGATGGGTTATGATGACCGAAGTGCTGGTACGAGCAATGACCTACGTACGAGGGCACATTCTAGTGGGAGGCCTGATTTTGATTTGAATATGGAGTACAGTTCGGCCTCAGAGATGCAGTGGTCTGGTTTTAGAGAATGTCTAGATGTTGAAGCCGATGCTGTCGTTCGTGAGGGTGAGGATGATGTAGATGGTTGTAATGATGATGATGACCCCGGGAATAGGACTGGCGAAGAAGGGGATCACATACAACATGATACTATTCAGTCTTCTAGCGAAAGCGATGATGGTGCTGAGGAGAGAAGACGCCAATTGTATGAAAAAATCTGTGATTACATACGTCAGAGAGGCGGCCCTAACTTTCTTGAACATATTAATCGTGACTTGCCCCATCATGAAATACAGCTAGAAGAGCTGCGTAGTACACGGCCCAACACCCGTCCTTGGTTGATTCCAGGTATGGAAGCTATGTTTATTTATAATAGAAATAGAACTAAAGTATATTTTTATGTGAAACTAATGCACCTGCCACGTTCATAGGCATTCCGGATGAATCAGACAGAGTAGATCAGTTGACTGGGCGTGAGTTTGATGCGTCTGGTGTTCTTCAAAAGAATAGTGTATTTGATACAAAAGAGAAGTTGCAGATAGCCGTCGGAATGTATAACTTGCGGTACGGAATGGAGACCCATGTCCAAAAATCTAGCACGACCAAGTATAACGTTGAATGTAACCTGAAGGATCAAACAGGGTGTCCATTTAAGATGCACGCAAGAATGAGCTATGGGTTGTGGGCAGTGGTTAAATTTGTCGAACATCATGGTTATTTAAATGATCCAGACAGGTCTGCTCCTATACAAGTGCATCCAAAGTAATCGGTCAATATTTTGCTGCTATGCAGTTTGATAAGGTTACTGGCCTCCGACCCCAGGCGATGATAGAAGAGATCAGGACTGATTTTGGGTTCAACATTAGCTACAATATAGCGTTAAAGGCAAAATACTATGATGTTGGACACACGTACGGGGATCACGACAGCTCTTATAAAATTGGGCATACTCGTCTACGGATGCCCCTAATCCCCGTATACGTAGGCCAAAAAATATGGCAAATGTGGTGAATTGGGCATGCTCGTCTACGTTGTCCTTCTTAACTCTAGTGTATAACTTATAATTTTTATCAATATCAAGAATAAGCTCATTTACTTAACATTCATGGTAATTACAAATTCGAAATTTAGAGCTGTGAAAACAGTGCCACTTCCATATCAACTCGAAATTACAACTTCCTAGTTGGGTTCATTTTAATAAATTTATACACATAAATGAATTTCTATAAGAATATCATCACTTTAATTAGTTCTAAACTAAGTACATCATGCTCTGGCAATAATGGTACCAGCCTGAAAGATTAGGAAAGCAACTTGCTTACGAAAATGCAAGATGTGATCGGGGGTGTTCCAGTTAAAGTCCCTCGCTAATATTCCATCTATGGTCCTTAAACAGGCTGGTCCACAACTGGATTCGTCCTCCTGTTTGAAACAAACTTCTCTGTGAGCTGATGTCAACTGGAAAGTGTGTTGAACCCCTTCGGACTCAATCTTGCGCATCAGAGCTGGCATGACACGTCTGAATGGTAAGAGTATCCATCATTCGGTGCTCCCTCATATCTGGCTCGTCATCCCATCTATGCTGGAATGAGTCAAAATAGTAGATGGTCATAATCTTTGTAATGAGTACACACGGGTAGTAGTGCGCTGTAGTGTGGACTATGAACAATATCTACCAAAAGTAAGTTAAAAGGAATGCATATATATTAGATGTAAACCACTAGGTCAAAGTATGAGTTAGTATTATGTAAATACATCAAGGGTTAGTATAAAATACCACTTCACAATCTAACCATGGCCTCGACCCCCCTCCACACAGGCAATCGCCCTTGGGCGTATTCACGAAGATCTGTCAACAAGTCATCGCTTATGTTGACAAATGTCGTTCTGTTATCTTTGCACCGGCTCGTGTGCCCATTCCATACAGATTGAGCTCGAACCTTACACGAGAATGATTCCATAATATTAGTCTAAAAATTAAATACTAAATTCTATTCAATCCATTGTAATATGCTCATTTACTTACAGAGAATTGCATGTCCATAATGCAGTAGGTGCAAACAACCTGATGAATGTGTACGCCTATATCAGATGGTCGCTCTGATAATAATCGGAGGTATGTATCCAGGTGCTGAAACATATAGAAATAAATTAATAAAAATATGAAGTAATGAACATATTTACATATTAGGTATACACATGAACACTCTACGGTATTACCAGGTTGGAAAACCAAGCACTGGGGTCCTCCATCTCAGTGAATAAAATACTGCCTACTCCATAACCGAGACCAACGTTGATCCTGAATTCAACAATTCATTAACAACAATCAATAGTGGATAAAAGTAATATATGAAAACGTCTAAAATAGTAGATTAGCACTTATAGATCTCTGCTTGTAATAAATCCCCGGAACAATTGCCACTGGCGCTCCCGTTCAGTCGTTGTGAATGGAGACTGTAATGCTGCAGTTGGATTTCTTGGCCGCTTAGCACGCATCATACCATCTTCAGCAATGCCGAGTGTGGGGGACATCAGACTCACATGCTCCACCGGTCTAGACGGGGAATGTCTAACCCCTGACCTCACGCTCGATGGCTCAGTCTCAGACATCCGGGTCCAAGAAAGATCAGTTCGAAGGTACCTGATCTCACCCGTAAGCGCCTGTCGAAACAAATGTGTTGTTTGACATTCAGACACAACTTGACAAGCAAGCTGGTGTAACAACTCATCCTGCTGATCCAACCTACGAATGATCCTTTCTTTGAAATTCTGATCATATCCGTGGATTTCCTGATCATCTTTGTAGGCTTCCCTAAACCCACTCCCATGAAAAATTGGGGACTCATCCACCCTAGCGTCAGGGTGTTGTTGTGCGTCAGCGTCACAGTGATGCTGTCCGTTATGCTTATTTATAAAACGAGCATGCCAGCCACTATTCGGATCATAGGAACTGGGCTCAGCATACCTCGTCTCACCTGAAGCATGTCCACTGTGGTCAGGACTAGTAGTATAGGGAGGTTGGTAAGAATGGGGATCCCAATTTATCGTCCAAGCCGCTGAATCATCCGTCTGCTGGCCCTTCTACAAATCATCAATAGCCGCCCCAAATAGTACTGCTGATCCCATTGATTACTAAAAGGATCGTATGCTTCCCTTGCGGTACATTGCTACAGATATGAGTAATCAGTTCCCCGGACGACCTTTCATCTGGGGTTAAAAAATACCTTGGTGTACATCCCCATGATCAACCCTTCCAGAGGATCATCCTCTATGCCAATCCAATATCCCCCTCTACGCTCATCAGCGAGGACACGCGAAAAATCCACCACATCAAGATCCTGATGTAAAAAAAAAATCAATACATTTACATATAATATTACTGAATTGTCATTTACTAAAATGGGTTAATAATTCTTACTCGATTAAACAGATTCCTATCAACCCTCTTCACTTTACGAAAAATCCATCGCAAGCAAAGTGGTCTTAGATTCTTCCTATCGTGAGGGACATGGCCATACGATGCAGCGAGGGCAGGTAGATGCTTGTACGCCCAAACCTGTCACACGTAAACCACACATGTTAGATAATTAATGTTGCTAAAATTGAAAATACACCATAAGTTTAAGTAATCTAATAAAACACGTACCAAGAGCGCAAATGTGCACTCGTAAAAGTAGTATCTATACCGATCGGGGTTTGCTCCATCTGGAAGTTCGATCAAAATGTGATCCATAAAGTGCAGTAGCATCATATAACTGACCTGCCCCAAGGGAATAAATCCCATCTCTCATCGTCCTCTACTAGCTCCCAAACCCAGTTGTCTACACCCACCTTGGTGACATCCGACCCAAGGATAAAATAGTACAACAACTGTACCTTGGCAATTTTAACCGCGTCCTCTGGACTAACATGTGTAAATCTTCTACCTTCAAAGTCACTAGCAATCTGATTGACTAATGGTCTCTCGCCCTGACCATAATACCTATCGTAAATCCCACCAGACGGGATACGATACGACACATTCGGATCAAACCTGAGTTTATCCCAAAAGCAGAGTCTCATTATCCTCATGAACTCTACCCTGCTAAAGATAAGGCACTCGTTCCCAACCTAAAAATATCTAGCAGTTAAATCGTCCCCCCTAAATATAATCTCCCGCGTCATGAGAGTGTGAAGATGAGCATTCGCGTTCCAATCATCGTTGAGATCCCAGTAATGACCAAAGCATGATATCCTAAACATCTCATCCGCATTATCCCCAACCTAGTTAATGTTGGATTGTATACTAAAAGTCTAGCTTTAGTATGAACAATGTTATAACAATATTTGAAATGAGAATCATTGATCAAATGATTGCATCTTATAATTTATTTATATGAATGGTGCAATAGTCCATTTACTTTATACTGTAGATAATATGTTGTGCGACAACACGCGGAAGATCATATTATCGGTTTCCTTATAAAGTATAAACAGATGCTCACAACCGAGATAGACGGGGACTCTCTATCGGTATGGTTGTAGTGTGGTTTGGTATTAGCTTGTCTTGGCTATAGAATCACATTAGTGCACTTGTGTGTATTGAGTAGGACCGCTTGAGATCGTTCGACTTATACTGACTTATAGAAGAACTTGACCTCTGTTATTATGGAAGTTCGTGCTCTTAATCCCTATACAATAACCTCGACACATAGGGCAGTATGTATTTCTTTGATTCATCAATGGGTGAGATTTATATGTATTAAATCAACAAACTCGGTGAGTTGGGAAATAGTGCTGTCTCTATGGTGTGCTGTTGATTGTAGAAGGAATCCATGTCCGTCATAGGTTGATGATGTCCCCTTGAGGAGCTCATAAGGTTTATCATGTAAATCTTGCAAGTGGATTAATTTCCGGCATGATAAAAAGGTTGAGTGGTACTACTCTCGGATGAGATATTAATTAATTTAAGTTGTCAGTAACTTAATTAATTAATGGGCATTGTATATCTTAAACATGGGGAGACTATCGGGCTTATAATAAGAAGGAGCCCAGAACATAATTTGGGATTGGACGGGTAGTGCAATAATAATATTTTAGTGGATTATATTATTATTATTGGATTTAATTAAAAGCTTTGGGCTAAGCTTGGTTAATTAAATCTAATTGAGGCCCAGCCCAATTTCTCCTCCTGGTCCCTGTTGTAGCCCTATATATATAGTCATCTCAGCTCCTGGAAACCTAATTTTTCCTGCGCCTTTAACAGAGGTAAAAGAGGTTAGGAGCAGACTGAGAGAATCCTGCAGATTGTTGCCCACACAACAGCAGGATTCGACTTGGGTCATACAGCAGAAGATCTAGAGGTGGTTCTCCTGCAACGATCAGACTCTACATCAACCCTGAAGTACGGTAAACTTTGTTTAAATCGCTTCCGCTGTTTATGTTTACTGTGACCCTAATGATCACGTTGATCTGCACGATCCAATAGCCAACAATTGGTATCAGAGCGTTGGTTTCGTGGTGAAACGTGAGACGTAGGTTTGTTGTGATTATTTGATTAATTGAATTTATCTGGAATAATCGCTGTTTTAATCAGAAAAGTTTTGTACAGTTATTGTTTATTTTGATTATATGATTATGTTAATTAATCTGGGGTTTAATCATAATGGTGATTCAATACACTGTACACATTGCTTTTTCCCCACACACACACACTGCTCGGTGGGTCTCCCGACGGCGGCGCGTGGTTGTGGCGAAGTACGTGCGGCTTCTGACCGGCGCCGTGTTTCGAGGGGAAGATGGCGACGGAACGTGGCACACGTGGCCTGGTTACTAGCCGGCGACGGGTGACGGCTGGACAGTACGGTGATGAAGAAGGACATTACACAGCATCACTGTCAGATGGTGAGGAGGAATCCGGCTGTGATTTGCCGGTGGGGTTGCTGGACGGCGACTTTCGGGTGAGTCGGTGGCGCTGTCGAAGCAGATCGGGGATCCCGATAGTGGTGGTTGCTACTCCGATCGACGGCGATGGAAGGCCATTCGGATGCGGCTTCGCGACTGGTGCACGCGGATCCAGGTCGTTGGCATGCTGGGCCACGGCGGCCTTGGGCGGTGTGGGAGGCGAGCGCTCGTGGGTTGCTGTGGGTGGCGGGGCTGAACGGATTGCTGCTGATGACGGCCGTTCTGGGTAGGCTGGACAAGATAGGCGGCGTCTGACCGGCGCTGACTGGCTTAGGCTGGGCGGCAGAATCGAGGCAGACGGCAGACGGTGCTGCACCGGTGGGCTGACGGCGAAAATACCCAGGGCAGCGACCACCGGGATTCGCACGACTGTCGAGGCAGTAATCGGCGGATCTTGGCGATGCGATGGTGCTGACTGGAGACTCACGGGCTGACGGCGGTAGAGCGTCAGAACAGCGGCATGTTTTCCGGAGTTTTCTCGGCGAGTTCTCTGCAGTTGTCGGCCGGATCCAGTGGGCGATTGGGCGCGAATGGCGGCGGCGCTGGACTGCATGTGCTATTCGAAAGCTTGGACTTGCTGGACGTGCTCGGCGTTTGTGGATGAGTTGTCGGCGGAGGGATTGCGGCGATGCGTTCCGGTGGTCTGGGCTGCAGACTGCGGCTCCGGGCAGGTCGTCGAACGACCTGGAAGGTCTGGGGAGCGACGCACGATAGATGCCAACCGGCACCTCTCCGGTGCGCTGGCGGGAGTCTACCGCTGGTGTTTTATCGCTGTCGGCGCGGCCGCCGGCAGCAGGAGGGCGGGTGCGGCGCGGTTGGTTGCGGCTGGAAGCATCTTGAATACGTTGCGGCTGGGAGAGAAAATAGGGCAGCAAAGAAGTGTGTGCTGGGCCTAGTTCTTGTTTTAGGGCCTAGTTTATTTCTTGAGCCCAATTTTTTAATTAAATGTATTGGGCTGTGGTTTTGGGCTCTATTTTAATTAAATGGATATTGGGCTGCTGGGCCCAATTTTTAATTAAATGGATATTGAGCTGCTGGGCCCAAATTTAATTAAATTGGTATTGGGCTGCTCATTTTTTTTAATTTAGTTGTTGGGGTTTTGTGTCCATTTTAATTAAATAAGCTTATGGGCTTTCCCCTAGGGCTTGGATTTAATTTGGTTTTGGACTGGAAATAAAGGCCCAATTTTAATTAAATGGACAATGAGCTGCTGGGCCATTTTACTGCTGGATTTAATTAATTGTGGGTATTATGTTGGACCTGGTTTTAAAATGGGCTGGATTTATCATGTAATTTAATTGGCAGGCTAAATGGGCTTAATTAATTTATTAATGGGCTGCTCATTTTATGCTATTGTTGCTTGGGTAGACTGGGCCCATTTAATTGATCCACTATTTATACAATTAATTATGATATATAACTGATTTAATTGTTTTAACTTGACAATTAATTGTTATATATGAAAGGCATGTTCTATGTGATTTATTTATTTAAATTGCTGTTAATAGAAGCATGTCTAGAATGTATATTTTATTTCTGAATATTATATACATGTTTAAAACCCTCGGTAATTAAATAACTAAGTGGGAGAGGGGATTGGTAATAAATTCCCGCGGCCTCCATTATTGGTTTGTTAGCGATGTGAATAGACTTGCGCGTCGGCATTAGAGCCTTCCTCCCCATCGGATGAGTTTATTCATGGATTGCTGGAACAAACTTCGTTAAATAATTACATTTGTAATGTGATGCATATGAACTTGCGCGTTGGCTTAGACCTTCCTCCCTATCGGATGAGTTTATATGCGGTTCACTGGTACAAACTTGTAATTGATGACTGTAGGAAGTTATCTGAGCGCGTGTGTACTTCTCTATCTGTAAGGCACACAAGCTTGGGCCGCGGACTTGGGGTCAAATAATGGTGTACACTTAGATGTAAATAATAAGTATCCTCCCCATCAGAGTCACTGCTTTTATTTGCATGGCTAAAGAGGAACCGACTATTAATTATTTTGTCATAAAGTTAGGTTGACAAATGAAATTAATGGGTAAAACCTTCTCTTATAAATGTTAGGGTTTGTAAACGTCCACACTATCGTGGCTTGCAGACTCACGGTGCTTGAGATGTCGGTGAATTTTATTTTATATTGTCTTGAGGGAATCAATATAAAAAGAATAAAATTCGAAGTTTTGATCGGTAAATTTATTTATGATTCTCTGTATTTCGAATAGTTTTAGTCTCACTAATTGTTAACTAAAAGAAATTATATTTACTTGTCCAAAATTACCTGATTAGAAAAGAATCTTGGTTTTGATATTTACTGCTTAAGTAAATACATGTGTTCTCTCAAAGGACGGCTCATGATGCCTATTAAAGTCTTTAGTGAAGAGATGAGATGATCATAGAAATATGATGAACTCATGTAACTCTTCAGATACTTGAGTAATTTAAAAGGCGCAAGATCATGATAGAATTTGATGAATGAATTGGAAAAGCTTGGAGTAGAAATTGAAAGGGAAACCTAGATCAATTTGATTCTCCATGTTTAGCCTTGATGTTTTGAGATAGTTCCACCTGAAATACAAGAGGATGTATATGGTGGGAGACTTCTGACAAAACATGTGGCAAAGGAAAGCCATTTTCATCATAAAGTGAACAAGTTTAATATCTTATTCACTAGTTGTTTAAACATGATTAGTGATGGCATCTATTAACACGAAGTGTGAAGATACTGGAATCACTAAATGTTTATCACTAAGTGAGGATAAGATTATTATGACATGGGTAAAACTACAAAGGTAGTGGCTATTGCAGTGGGAGTTATTTATCTATCTTATGATAGGAATAAATGATTGATTATGAGAAATTGTCTTTACGTACGTTTCATAGAAAGAATTTAATTTCGGTTTCTATGCATTAACGGATGGATACTTCATTTCATTTAAATGACATGGTCATAGAAATGAGGAATGAGGCTATAATCCGTTAAAGTACATTGGTGGATAATTTGGATACTCTTGAATCATGCACATCCCACAGATGCAATAAATAGTAATTAAATAATGCATCTTCTAATATTAGTAAGAGAAAGGAACCTTCGGAAATGAACTAAACATACATTTGGCGTCTATGACTAATTCATTTTACTTGAGTAGGATTCAAAAGTTGATAGCCGATAGACCGTAAGGTTTATCTGAAGTGGAAACTATCGGACTTGCGAGTCTTGCTTGGAAGTAAAAATGATTAACTGCCTTTTCAAGGCTGTGGGGTATAGGGCCAAAGATATATATGTTGGAATTAGTTCAGTCTGATTCAAGCGGACCTAATATTATCCAGGCAAGAGGTAGTCATTACGGTTTAACCGTGGTGGTAAATACCTCTTAGGATAGTTAGCAGCTATTAATCAGAAGTTGAGATTAAATCTCAAGATGGCAACACCGGACATTCCCCAGTGGAATGGTGTGGTGAATAGAAGGTATTATCTCTTATGGTTATGATTAGATAGATGATGAATTATTTGGAATAATTAAATTCATTTTATGGATATGCCCTAGATACAGTAATTCGTGAAACATTTGTCTGTTTATGGGACATCCTAGAAAAATGAAGGGTGATTTATTTAGTCCAAAAGATCGAAGAGTGATTGTTAACACAAACACTAGATTTTTTTTTAAAAGGACTATGTAATAAATCACAAACCCATGTAAAAATTGTTCTAAAGGAAAGTGAGAAGAAAACACAAAGTATAAGTACCAAGTGTACAAGAGGATATACCACAAGGTAAAACTGCAACGCGTGACACATCTGATACACAATTACATGTAGTGCCTTGTTGTAGTGGGAGGGTTGCTCGACAACCCGTAAAATATATATTATGGGAGAGTCGTGAGACTTGGTCCATAGTAAATATGGTATTGTCCCACGGATACGACTTAGCACTACAAGGTTAAAATGCGGAATCTTAGTAAGTTGTAATGAATGATGAAATAAAAGAGGATCATACGGTAAGGTGAAAACCTTGGAAGCAAAACTTGTTGCGAAAAAGTGTACTCAGAAAGAAATGGTTCGAATATGAGAAAACCTGTTCGCTTGTAGCTATGCTTAGTTGATCCGGATTCTTTTAATTTTTGCTGCTCATATTGAATTATGAGGAACAGCAAATAGATGTCAAGACAGCTTTCCGAATATGGAAGTCTTGAGGAAAACATCTATGTGGAGCAATCAAGATAATTCATTGCAAAGGGCTAAGTGCATTTTAATAGTAAGCTTATAGGTGTCCATCGTTGGACTAAACCAAGCTTTGAGATCGTATAACATCCATTTTGATAACAAAATCCAAACATATGGATTTATTCAATGCATGGATGTATCTTGTGTATTGTAAAGTGTGACGGAAACGTGGTGGTAATTCTTGTACTATACGTAGATAGTATCTTGCTCATTGGAGACAATGAAAGAGTATTGTCGGGCGTATGGGTATGGTTAAGAAAGCGGTAGAGATGAAGGACTTAAGAAAAGCAAAATATATCCTTTTGATCGCGGTAATACGGATCACATGAAAGGATGTTATGCTTATCTCAAGTTTCATAAATTGATACAGTCCGTACTCGTTTAGCATTGTATTTATCTAAATGATTGTGTCTAAAGACACAAAAAGAAGATAAAGAAGATGAAAGCGGTTCCTTATGCTTCGGTGAATAAGGAAGCCTAATCTTGGGAATGCTATGAACGAGATTGGATATCTGTTTTGCTGAATGCATTAACAGTGGGTATCAACGTAACCCGGAGCAAGAATGATGAACTGTAGTAAGACATATATAAAGTGCCTGAGAAGGACTGGAAATTATATATAGACTTACTGGACAGATTCACTGCTTCTTGTGGATTACGTAGATTCGGAATTTTAGTCAGATTGGACGGTAGTAAATTCTCCTCAAAGGTTATGTGTTTAATTTTAGGAAGTAGAGTCATAATGTGGAGGAGTGTTATATAGAAATATATTTCTGACTCCGGACTCCATCATGGAAAGAAGATAAATTGGAGCCTATGAGGCAACCAAAGTATCTATATGACTCTAAGACTTCATTATGGACTTTGAAGTGTTTCTAAGTTTCCCCAAGATTATCACAATTTATATTGTTGATATTGGTGCAGTTGCAAACTTGATGGAATCACGAGTCCATAAGGCAATAAAACACATGGAGCGCGAGTACCACCTGTTACGAGAAATCGTATGATGAGGGGAAGGTTGTTGTCACCTAGATTGCATCGGATGATGACCTAGTAAATCCATTTACAAGGACCTTAAGGCGAGAGTTCTTAATGGTCGTGTAGTGGAAGCGGGAATCAGATGTATGGCAGAAAACAAGACAGCATAGTCTTTTAGTATAAGTGGGAGATTGTTGGATTGTATACTAAAAGTCTAGCTTTAGTATGAACAATGTTATAACAATATTTGAAATGAGAATCATTGATCAAATGATTGCATCTTATAATTTATTTATATGAATGGTGCAATAGTCCATTTACTTTATACTGTAGATAATATGTTGTGCGACAACACGCGGAAGATCATATTATCGGTTTCCTTATAAAGTATAAACAGATGCTCACAACCGAGATAGACGGGGACTCTCTATCGGTATGGTTGTAGTGTGGTTTGGTATTAGCTTGTCTTGGCTATAGAATCACATTAGTGCACTTGTGTGTATTGAGTAGGACCGCTTGAGATCGTTCGACTTATACTGACTTATAGAAGAACTTGACCTCTGTTATTATGGAAGTTCGTGCTCTTAATCCCTATACAATAACCTCGACACATAGGGCAGTATGTATTTCTTTGATTCATCAATGGGTGAGATTTATATGTATTAAATCAACAAACTCGGTGAGTTGGGAAATAGTGCTGTCTCTATGGTGTGCTGTTGATTGTAGAAGGAATCCATGTCCGTCATAGGTTGATGATGTCCCCTTGAGGAGCTCATAAGGTTTATCATGTAAATCTTGCAAGTGGATTAATTTCCGGCATGATAAAAAGGTTGAGTGGTACTACTCTCGGATGAGATATTAATTAATTTAAGTTGTCAGTAACTTAATTAATTAATGGGCATTGTATATCTTAAACATGGGGAGACTATCGGGCTTATAATAAGAAGGAGCCCAGAACATAATTTGGGATTGGACGGGTAGTGCAATAATAATATTTTAGTGGACTATATTATTATTATTGGATTTAATTAAAAGCTTTGGGCTAAGCTTGGTTAATTAAATCTAATTGAGGCCCATCCCAATTTCTCCTCCTGGTCCCTGTTGTAGCCCTATATATATAGTCATCTCAGCTCCTGGAAACCTAATTTTTCCTGCGCCTTTAACAGAGGTAAAAGAGGTTAGGAGCAGACTGAGAGAATCCTGCAGATTGTTGCCCACACAACAGCAGGATTCGACTTGGGTCATACAGCAGAAGATCTAGAGGTGGTTCTCCTGCAACGATCAGACTCTACATCAACCCTGAAGTACGGTAAACTTTGTTTAAATCGCTTCCGCTGTTTATGTTTACTGTGACCCTAATGATCACGTTGATCTGCACGATCCAATAGCCAACAGTTAACTGCGTACGGATAATTTCCATCACAACCACTGGTTTGCAGTAATTATGTATACTGCAATTCTGGCCCTGCATAGAAGGACGCTTCCAGTCACCCTGCACAAATAAAATTTTTGCTAAATAAGACAGAAAGTCATAATTATGGCCAAAATAAGTGTAAGTTCATTGCAGCCACTGACCAAATATTTGCACACTCAAACATTTGTTCTATTCGGCCTACAGTTCCTTCTATTCGGCCTATAAACTGTTCTATTCGGTCTACAGAAATTGCTCTATTCGGCCTACCAAATATGCTCTATTCGACCAGCCAACCATTTTCAAAAAATTCAACTCATAAACATTGCTCTATTCGGCCTACACTTGTTCTATTTGGACTAAAGAATTGTTCTATTCGGCCTACTAAAAACCTCTATTCGGCCAACCAAAAATTCAAACAAATTTAAAAAAAACAACTCATACACTTTGCTCTATTCGGCCTACACTTGTTCTATTCGGCCTAAAGATTTGTTCTATTCGGCCTACTAAAACCTCTATTCGGTCAACCAAAATTTTAAAAAAATCAAAGTAATTACTCCTATAATTTGTTCTATTCGGCCTACACTTGTTCTATTAGACCTAAAGATTTGTTTTATTCGGTCCACAACAAAACTCCTATTCGGCCAACCAAAAGTTCAAAAAAAAAAACACCCTGCTGCGGTCCTACATTCTACATATGATGTATACACAATTAAGTCACATTCAATACATTACATTTCCAAACCACATATACGAAACATTATACAAAATTAATTCACATTTTACACATATGAACAAAACCACAAAAAATGTAAGTAATATGCTCGAAAAAAGTACTAAAAATCAGTGTAGGAAACATTATACACAAATTTAGAGATGTCAATAACACTGCTTATATACATACCTGAAAATTCGTCATTTCCAATGTGTAATGCACTGTGGGAGACAGAAAATGGAGAAGAGAAACCCAGAAATGCAATGTGCTTGACATTGAGACGAAATGAGAGAAGAAGAGAGAGGATATTGGCCGAAAGATGAGAGAGAAAGAAAGAAAGAAAGAAAGAAAGAAAGAAAGAAAGAAAGAAAGAAAGAAAGAAAGAAAGGAGAGAAAAATGTGAAAATGACGTTATTGATGTACCCCACCAACCCACATCCAAAATCTTAAATTCAAAATTTAAAAACTTTAAATGTGGTCCATCCACCCCCCATTTATTGCAGTCAAAATTGACATGATGATGACCCCATTATTTCCGTCCTTTAGCTGAGAGTTATGGGGGTAATTTGGGGAGTCCACTTGAAAGTGATTAGTAAAAATTGGTTTTAAGAGATGTGACTATGGACATTAAAAAATCGGACCCTAAATTCTAGCTGATAACAAATTCAACCAACATGATAATCCAGCTAAGATTAGCGTTGTTTGGGCTTTTATTACTTGAGCCCACTGTAGATGGGCCACTATTTTTATTTTATTAATTAATTGGAATAAAAATTATTGTCTCTGTTCTCAAATGATCTAAGTTTTTAAAATCTAAATATATTCACTTATAGTTATATGGTTTGACATAAAGTGGATATATTAAACATTAATTTATGTCATGTATATTATTTTGTAGTATTCAACTGGGTAATGAAAAATCAAATATAGTCTCAAAAGGATGAAAAGTGTATTAGGACATGGAGTATATTTATACGTATTTTGATGCAATTTGTATAATTTAATGATATTACTTCTCCATCTTAACCAATCCATTCACAAACAAAAGATATTTTCTTGTGGAATTCAAATTAAAAAAAAAAAAACTCGTATACCAATTCATGTGAGATGTATAAATCCTTTTAATAAATATCAAATTAATTTAATGAAAAACAAAATACGTTTGTCTTAATTTATATACCAACACATGTAAGTGCTTATAATTAATGAGAAATTTAATTAATAAATTTCCTATAACAACAAATAAATGTCTTTAAAAGTTTATTATTATTACGACAATTGCAATTCATTTTATTGATTGTAAAAAGTGTAATGATGATTTACTACTCAAAAATATTTTAATTCTCATATCAAAAATAAATTTATAGTTTTTTTTCCCTAGATAAAAGGATTAGAGAGAAGTATAATATATTAAAATTATTTTGCATTAACTAAATGAATTGAATTTATTGATTACTAATGTCATTGGAAAAGTATACCATGAAACTATAAATTAAAGTGGGAGTATGACTTGTTTCATGAGGAATTTTTGTGGTTCCATTTTTTTTATGCTTAATTACAATTATATCAACTATATACTAAAAAACAAATAAGAAGGAATAAAGTAGGTTCAATGACCACACTAATTAAAAGAAATTGTTAAATTGAATCATCTTTAAGTCAAAAAAAAAAAAACAATGATTAAATTATTGTAACCCTAGAAATTTCTTTTTAATAATAAATAAATGAAAGCGCGTCATTAGACTAATTAGAGACCCTTTCTCGTGAAATATTTTAAATAGGATAATAAAAAATAAAAAAAGACTTGTGTGAGAGCGTCATACGTAAGGACTTACGTCTCTTATGTGAGACAGTCAGAAAGTGATAACTTTTGTACTGAAAAGTGATACTAAATTAATAAAGAGTGATAATTTTATTTTATGAATAATTTATAGTATAAATGAAAAGTGATAACATTTTATAGCGAAAGTGATACTGTAACAACAAATTTTGTATTTATGATAAAATAAATACAAATTGAGTACAAAGATAATCCAAATGGATTTAATTTGAAAGAGTATGTAAGTGGGTTACAAATCTCCAATCAATCATTTGATTATTCTCTCGAACCAATTTGGCTTTGACTTTGACTTGTGTGTGTTGATTTTGACTTCTTTGACTGGAATGTATGCTGAATGTGTTGACAGCGTGTGTGTTGAGCCAGATCTTCAGATGAAGCTTGTCCGAGCTTGGATTTGTAGTCTTGTAATGTTGATCCGAAGGCATTGAGCCTTTATTCGGTTTGAACGTTGACTAGAGAGCATACTGTGGAGAAAGTCGTTGACTGGAAGAACGCCGGATCGGAGGGGCTTGACACCTTTATCTCTGATCGGAGGCGGTGGTTGGAAGAATACCGGATCGGAGGGACTTGACACCTTTATCTCTGATCGGAGGCTGTTGACTGGAAGAACGCCGGATCGGAGGGGCTTGGCACCTTGATCTCTGATCGGAGGCGGTTGGCTAGAAGAACAGCGGATCAGAGAGGCTTAGAACCTTGATCTCAGATCGGAGGCTGTTCTTGGCCGATTTGGATCTCCTGTTACATTTTGGTGTTACATCTCCTGTTACAAATCGTTGGATAATTGACACGTAGGATAAAATAATATATACCCTAATAATCAACCCTAAAGGGAAATGTTGAGATTTTTCTCTCCGCATACGTGTTACTCATCTAACTCATGTAGCATGAGATGTAACACAAAAATATAACAGGACATCCAAGATTGCTCTTGGCTTGAAGATCTTGAAGATCTCAAGGGAGCACTGCTCATATTCTTGATCTTTTCATAAGCGTCTGCGTCTTCAAATATTTTAGTGTGTATGGAATGAATAGAAGGGGGCTCCTTATATAGGTGAATGGAAAGGAAGCTCCATAAATAACTCGCAATCTGATTGGTGCAGGGCTGTTTTGACCTAATTATGCGGGTTTAGGCCTTTCAATTGCTTAGGCTCTAAGTCAGACTTATTTGACTGGATTTAGTCTAATTATCAATTATTTACTCATTTATTTTAGGAACTTATTTATTTGAATTCCATAATAAATAAATAATTAATAATTATTGCATTAAATTACCACATATTTTCCTTTAATAGGCAATAAAATTAAAGTGCCTACAAATGCCCCCTCGCATTTTGCTCACGGACGCCCTTGTGTTGAAGTGAACAAATTGCGATACTCCATCTTTGATCAATATGACTGAATTTTATTGTTTGCCTCACCAACTTGATACGCATAGCCTGAATTATGACTGAACTTAGTGAAGTGTTAAGCTGCCTACGTACCTCTTTGAAGAGGATCAAGTCATAACGTAGTTCAAAGGGACATGATTTGATTTGGGGGGTGCCGTATATATTTTATACTCATGCGGGCCAGGAGTAACATGCAGTTTAAACTCGTGCGTCATGGAGCGTTGAATTAAATTTGCTGACAGTTTATACTCGTGTCAATGAGTCTTGAATTTGAACTTGTAGACAATTTATACTCGTGTCAAGGAGCTTTGTGTGGATATTTTTCACTCATGTCGAGGAGCTTTAGAGAGTTTATTCTCTTCCTAAGGAGATATGATTTGATGTGTAGATAGTTTATACTCATATCAAGGAGCGTAGCTTGAGGATTTTAGATAGTTTAAACTCGTATCAAGGAGTATTGTGTGGACATTTTTAGCTCGTGTCGAGGAGCATAACATGTAGATAGTTTTAGCTCATATCAAGGAGCGTTGTGTGGATAGTTTTAGCTCATATAAAGGAACGTAATGTGTAGAGAGTTTCGTCTCTTCTCACGGAGATTTAATTTGAGTTAGGCAGTTTAAGCTCGTATCAAGGGTATTGTGTGGATAGTTTTAGCTCATATCAAGGAGCATAATGTGTAGAGAGTTTCGTCTCTTCTCAAGGAGATTTAATTTGAGTTAGACAGTTTAAGCTCGTATCAAGGAGCATAATGCAGACAGTTTTAGCTCGTGTCAAGGAGCCTTAACTTTGATTTATCAACTGGTCATTGCCCCCAATTTTGGGATGCACTGTTTTTTCTTGCTTCCACTTCACTTCTATGAATCTTTATGAAAACTACAATCTTTGTTTGCACGAGCTCATCAAAAGGCATGTCTTCAAACTCATAAGAGTTTTGAATAGAGGCCATTCACCGATATCATTTGATGTCAGGCTTAACTCCATGTCGTGAGCTCTTGTAGCCAATTCTTCAAAAGTTTTAGGCCAAATTCCTTGGAGTATGTAGTGAAGATTCCACTGCATACCTTGAATGCACATTTCAATTGCTGAAGTTTCTGACATCTCTTCTTTTGCAATTAAGGCTTAAGCTCCTCCATCTGTTGATGTAGCCGATGACATATTCTTCATCCTTTTGACGAGTATTTGTTAGCTCCATCATGCTAATAATTCTTCGTGTGCTATAGAAGCTGTTGAGGAATACTTTTTTTATTTGCCCCCAACTATCAATGGAGTTAGCTTCCAAGTCGACGTACCAATCGAAGGCATATCCTTTTAGAGATCAGATAAATTATCTCACCATGTGATCTTCGTAGGTCCCAGCATCATTGCATGTCTCGACGAAGTACGCCACATGTTGTCTTGGATTGCCTTTACCATCGAATTATTGAAACTAGGGAGGTTGGTAGTCAGTTGGCATCCTCAAGTTGTCAATCCTCTTTGTATATGGCTTGACGTAGGTTGAAGAAGATATTTAACTCCATTCAAACTTGTCTTTTATCGTCTCCAACATGATGTTCTTTAGTTGGTTGACATGAAGTATTTCGTTAGTTAAACTTGCATTTTTTCCTCATCTGGCTTTTCTTCAGATACATGATATTTTGTGGAGTCCTCATCCTCATGTTCATCCTCAACTTGTTTTCCATTTGCACGGCATGTCTCCGCATTCGCCATTTTCTTCATAAGTTCGGAGATTTTTAAATCTTGAGCTTCTATATGCTTGTTGAGTCCTTCAATGGCTTTCATCATACTTGCGAGTTGTTCCTCAATGGTTATAGCACTCGTCGTCATCACTACAGCTGCAATTGAGGCAGATGGTGAGCTTGGCATTGAGCAGATGGAGTTATCTTCAAAATCTTTGTCGCCATGTAGTGGCTTATTGTGAGCAACTCCAACTGAAGGACTTGTTTCCAAAGAGGCTTCATTTTCTTTAATGATTTCAACATCTTCAGTTTGCAACTCCGTAGGCTTTGAAGTGATAAGCCTTCGTATCACAATCTTGAGTGGAGTTTTCTTTTGAATCTCTTGTGTTTGCAGCTCTGAAGGCTTCAAGGCAGAATACCTTTTTATTGCAATCCTGAGAGGAGTCATGCTTTGTATCTTTGAGCCTTTGAAGATAAGAGATGAGAGGCAGAGATGATCCCACTGGGCGTGCAAAAATTTGTAACAATAAATTTTGTATTTATAATAAAATAAATACAAATTGAGTACAAAGATAATCTAGACGGATTTAATTTGAAAGAGTATGTAAGTGGGTTATAAATCTCCAATCAATCATCTGATTCTTCTCTAGAACCAATTTGGCTTTGACTTTAACTTGTGTGTGTTGATTTTAATTTCTTTGACTGGAATATATGCTGACTGCGTTGACAATGTGTGTGTTGAACCAGATCTTTAGATGAAGCTTGTCTGAACTCGGATGTGTAGTCTTGTAACGTTGATCCAGAGGCGTTGAGCCTTTGTTCGATTTGAATGTTGACTGGAGAGCTTTTTGTGGAGAAAGTCATTGACTGAAAGAACGCCGAATCAGAGGGGCTTGACACCTATATCTCTGATCGGAGGCGGTGGTTGGAAGAATGCCGGATCGGAGGGGCTTGATACCTTTATCTCTGATCGGAAGTGGTTGGGTGGAAGAATGCCGGATCGGAGGGGCTTGATACCTTTATCTCTGATGGGTGGCTGTTGACTGGAAGAACGCCTGATCGGAGGGGCTTGGTACATTGATCTCTGATTGGAGGTAGTTGGCTAGAAGAACACTGGATCGGAGGGGCTTAGAACCTTAATCTCGAATAGGAGGCTCTTCTTGGCTTGAAGATTTTGAAGGAGGACTGCTCGTGTTCTTGATCTCTTCTGAAGCGTTTGCGTCTTCAGATGTTTTAGTGTGTATGGAAAAGTTTTAGTGTGTATGGAATGAATGGAATGAGGCTCCTTATATAGGTGAATGGAGAGGAAGCCCCATAAATAATTCGCAATCTGATTGATCCAGGGTTGTTTTAACCTAATTATGCGGGCCTGGGTCTTTCACTTGCTTAGGCTCTAAGTCAAGCTTATTTGACTGGATTTAGACTAATTATCAATTATTTACTCATTTATTTTAGGAACTTATTTATTTAAATTCCATAATAAATAAATAATTAATAATTATTGTATTAAATTATCACATATTTTCCTTTAATATGCAATAAAATTCAAGTGGCTACACATACGAAAGTGATAACTATTTTAAAAAATATAAAATGATCTCACGTGAAACGATCTCACACAAAACCTACCCTAAGTAATTAAATAATCAAACAGAATTATTTAAACAAGTACAAAGAATAAAAAAATTCTATAATTATTCAACAAAAAGTCTCAGCAAAAAAAATGTGCTAAATTAAAATATGAATTTATGAAAGATTTAAATACAAATATTAATTCGCGTCAGCTGTCCTTTCGCACGCTTCAAATGTGCGCACGTATTAATCCATCCATTTCTCAAGTCGTTTTCTTCTCACTCCATCACACAGAATCTTTGCTTCTAATTCACCCATAATTTCTTCTCTTAATCCTTTCAATTTTCATTAACCCCTCGTTTTGAATTTCTTTCAACTCGACGCCCTTCTTTTCTGAATGTTATGGCCAAATGATTGTTATTTGGCCTGAATTCGGTGGAGACTGCGGGAAGAGTGACTGAATTTCTTGTGGGAAACCAGGAATTTAATTTGGTAAACCAGCAATTCTGTTGAGTTTTCCCTTAATTTTCTGGTTCCCAAACACTTTCCAAGTCAATCTTGGTGAAGAAATGGCATCTGTTGGTGGAATTGCCGCCATTAACAACATGGGGTTGACTTACTTTACCTCTTCGAAGCGTTGCGTTTTTCTCGCAACCCGCCAACCCTACAAGCTCAAGCTTCAATCTTGTCCGAGAATTAAAATAGGCGAGGATTCTGACTCCGAATTGAAGAGAAGAAGCAATTTTCATGATTTCAGAGTGCTGAAATCGGTACAATTGGATGTGTACATCACGAGCGACGATGAGGATGAGATGAGTGAAGGGTTTTTCGAGGCGATTGAGGAACTGGAGCGTATGGCTCGGGAACCATCCGATGTTCTTGAGGAGATGAACGAGAGATTGTCGGCTCGTGAGTTGCAGTTAGTATTGGTGTATTTTGCTCAGGAGGGGAGAGATTCTTGGTGCGCTTTGGAGGTGTTTGAGTGGCTAAAGAAGGAGAATCGAGTGGATAAGGAAACTATGGAGCTGATGATTTCAATAATGTGTACATGGGCGAAGAAGTTGATTGAGGAGAAGAGTAAGGTGGAAAATGTGGTTGATCTTTTAGTGGACATGGATTGTGTTGGCTTAAAGACTAATTTTAGTATGATTGAGAAGGTGATATCATTGTATTGGGAGGCAGGGGAGAAGGAGGAAGCTTTGTTGTTTGTTAAAGAGGTATTGAGGAGGGAGATAACGAGTCTGGATGGGGATATGGAGGGGAATAAAGGCGGCCCGGCCGGATATCTTGCTTGGAAGCTGATGGTAAGAGCCCATCTCTTCGATTGTGTTTTATCAATTTACATTAGCATTTTCTTTAGTTTAGCACTTGTTGTGAATTGTCTACATGTGAAGTTTTGTCATGTAACTTTTTGCTCTTGATTGTGAATGGGTTACATGTGGGAGATGTAATGCTTTGATCTTGCATATTGAATGACTTTGCTTGGTAGCGATGCTACATAGAAGAGACTATTTTCAATTTTGGTGTTTTGTGACTTGAACCACTTTCTTGACATGTTCAGCATTGGGGGAGGGTTTATGTTTAGGTTGCTAAGGTTTTACCTTTTTACTTGTAATTCTGTATATCTTGTACTTTATGAAGCTTAATATTCAAATAATGGAGCAGATGATAGGGAAGGGAGCATGATGTAGCTTTTGGTGTCCAACGAAAAAACACTTATTTAGCCTATAGGAGGAGGAGCAAGTGTTATTTCTTTGGATAACCCTTGTCAAACTCTGTAGATTGTTTGCCATTTTAATGTTTATCTTTTCATTCTAATATGAGAGTTCAATTTCATGGAGTGTGCCCCTTGATTTTTTTTTCTTGGTGACAGTTTACTATGATCGGTTTATTCAAGTCTTACCACTTTTTGCTTGTTTTTCTTACTTCTTCTCGGACTAATATATTAGGTCATTTAGCTAATCATCATTACAGTATTTGTTAAATTGGAACCTTGAAGCTCAAATATGCCATTGACCTTCACTAATAAGAAGCCATAAATATAAGTATAAGAATACTTCACTTTTATAAAGATCCCCCCCTTGGGATAGAGGGCAATCCTTAAATATTTACACAGGACAATTTCAAATGATTCTAAAAACAAATGGAGTACTCTATGAAAGGCATTCCTTATATTTGCAACTAAACGTGTAAGGATAGACAAGTTTATAAGGTGTGGTATCAATCTCCAAAATACTGTGAGTTGTAATATTTTCGTAAACTACTAATCTAACATTGGGAGCTTTTTTACTCTCAAGATGGCCACAACTAATCTTTGTTTCTATGGAGTCAGAAACATGTATAATAAGTTTCAGTAATTAAGAAAAATAAGTTAGAATCTTTTTTGCAACACTTATAAACCTAGTCTAGTGAAGTTTTCTGAGGCAAAATGAAATGATGATGTGGCCAAAGAGTCTTAATTTATACAAGCATTCTTTTTGGCAGATTTTACATGGGTAGTTTCCTTTTCTATTTTATTTTTAATTTTATTATTTATTATTATTATTTTTTTGAGGTGGTGGAGATTTATGATCATCTCTTAACTTGAGACATTAGCATCAGAAGAACTTGATGTGTTGTATATAGAGTTATCCAACAGAGTGAACTATTTTCTGAATGGCCACTCACCTTGTGTTGGAAAATCACTTGCCATGTGACTGATCATTCTATATTTCTGATTTGTACATGGATTATATTTAGGTGTGAGTTCAAGAGATTTTAGGACGTATGGCTCTATGGGGGCTTTACAGTGTTAAATTGATCTTCCGTAGCAGAACAGCTAATGTCGAAATGAATTAGAGATATATGTTCCTATATAATCCAACACGAATATTATTTGCATTTTATGATTTTCTGATATCCCGTGTGTCACTGGGATTATATGACTGAAAAGTTGGTATGCATTGTTCGAAGTACTAAATTCTGAACTCTGATGTGGTCTTCTGCTTCTTTAGTGTGAACTCGTTGTTTTCGTGATTAGTAACAGGACCATGTGGAACATTCCACGAGTTTAAAGAATTGATTTTTCCGTGTAAAATATCTTTCTGGAACTCAAATTGGAATAATCATTCCTGGTTAAGATGTCTGCATAATATGTGAGGGTTGGAAATGTGGATATAGAAGGGAATAAGAACTATACATATTGCTTGAGTTTATTTATATATAATATTAAATCTTCTTTATTTCTGGTGTTCTCTTAGTGTTAACCATAACTGCCTATCTGTTTTGGAAAAGAGAGACGAAGGCCCGTTTATTTCTCGTCTCATAGTCGAATGTCTTCTTGTTTCAGGATGAGGGTAACTATAGGGAAGCTGCCAAGTTAGTGATTCACCTTCATGAGTCTGGGTTGAAGCCTGAGGTATACAGCTATCTAATCGCAATGACGGCTGTGGTCAAAGAGCTCAACGAATTTGCAAAAGCATTACGCAAGTTAAAGGGCTACACCAAGTCCGGTTTGGTTGCTCAACTCGATCCTGAAAACATTCAACTCATCGAGAACTATCAAGAAGATCTACTAACCACAGGGCTCCACTTATCCAACTGTCTCATCGAAGAGGGCGGTCCTACCCTTCACGGGATTGTTCACGAGAGACTTCTAGCTATGTACATCTGCGCTGGACGGGGGAGTGAAGCCGAACAACAACTATGGGAAATGAAACTCAATGGCAAAGAGGCTGATGGAGATCTCTATGACATTGTTTTAGCCATATGTGCCTCGCAGAAGGAGACTAGCTCAGTAAAACGGCTACTCACGCGTATGGATGTTATGAGCTCGTTCCGGAGAAAGAAAACGCTGTCATGGTTGTTGAGAGGTTACATCAAAGGCGGACATTTCAAGAATGCTGCAGAGACAGTTATCAAGATGCTCGACTTGGAACTGTGTCCTGAGTTCCTCGATCGTGTGGCTGTGCTGCAGGGACTGAGCCGGAGAATTCAACAACCCGGAAACACGGACACCTACCTCACGCTCTGCAAACGCCTCTCGGATGCGAATCTGATCGGCCCGTCTCTGGTCTATCTTCATTTGAGAAAACACAAGCTTTGGATCATCAAAATGCTGTGAGTTTGCTCTGTGATTGTGATGATTTGCTTATGAGTTATGAGTTTCAACTTCAATAGATAACAACGTGTATAGATACATTATATGTGTATATATCGAATCTTACGAGATCAAATGTACTCCATGTTGTATATATAATAAAGAATCTAGCATCTGTGCTTATTTCATTTCATTTTAATACAAGGTATATGTACCATATTTAACTTTTCTCTTCATTAAAAACTACGAATAGTGTTCTTCATAATCTGCTAATAGAAGATTTAAAAAAAAATAAAAAAAAAAATAATAATCTTCTAATAAAAAGAAAAATATGTAACAAATTTTGGCTACCAAAAGAAGTAGGAGTAAATAAGTACACGATAATGAATGGTTGAAAAGTTTCACAATAAAATGATGTGAAAATAAACGGTGAAAAGAAATGAGGTGCTGCTAATACGTAAACAAAGAAATTTAACCCTGTGTAATTATTACTTATTTTTAAAATATTTTTTTTAACATCTAAGAGGTTAAAAAATAATGACAAAGTCTCTTGTGAGACCTTAATTTTGTTTGGGGTGTTAAAGTATATCTATTATATTAATAAAATATGTTTAATTATTGTTAAAGTATATTTTTTAAAGTATAATGAATGATGAATTAAAATATGATTTTATGGTGTTATAATATAATTTATTATTGACATACTTTAACTACAAATAAATATATTTTAATTATATATTAAACATACTTTAGTAATGGGTGACCCGTCTCACGACCATCTCACAAAAAACCCGTCTCATAAGAGAGTAACTCAAAAATAATACTATGATGTGTATATATAAATACATATAAATTGAATTAAAAAAAGTACTACAAGAATTATTATTAAAATAAATTAAATTAATTACAGAGAAAATATGTAAATAATATCTTAATTTCTTATAAGAATTAAAAAATAATTTTAAAGTAACTGAAATAATTGAAGGAAAAAAATTTAATAAAAGAATAAGAAAATATAAAATAAAATACTATAAGTTGAAATAATGAATAAAGAAGAAACAAAGAAATAGTATAAGCACAGTTGGATTGCACATTCCTCCCCATGTTACATTAAAACTAATAATATGTGATAACATAAATATACAAACCTGAAAAATTAAGGAGGTGTTTGATGGGTTTGGATCTTCGTGTCATTTTGGTGTGACATCTCTTGTGACATTCCGTTTGATGAGTGACATGTAAGAGAGAGAAAAAAAACTATACCTTAAGTCAATCAGTCAACCCTTGGGGCAAGAGATTGGATTTCTCCACCCCGACACGTGTCATTACATAAGCAAGTGTTACAGAAAATATCACATCAATGTGTTACAGAACATTTCCTGCCGTATTTGATTGGAGTAATGAGTGGGGTTAATGAGAATGGAGATACATTGATTCTCATTTTTTATACTTGTTTGATCCAATAAAATCAAAATTTTTCTGTTATTTTCATTGATTCAATAACTATTTTTCATCTTTCAATCAATTTAAATGCAATTGTGATTGGCCTCTTCAATGATAGTCATTATCATTCCAATTAGGGATGTAACCAAACCAACCTATTCGTGAGCTATTCGAATCTTGATTCGATAAAATATTCGTTCGAATTTGTTTGTTAAGTAAAACGAGCCCGAATATCAAGTTCGAATTACTTATCGAGCCGAACTCGAGCCTATTGATATTCTGTTTGAAAGTTCGCGAATATGTTAGTTAAGAGGCTTGCATCCATGTTATAACCATATATAAATGAGCTATAACAAACTCGAACTCGAGCTCTAACGAACTCGAGTTCGAGCTCAAATTCGAACCTAAACATGAATTATTGTTATGGAACTTTTATCAAGTCGAACTCGAACTGTTCGCGAACTCATCATTTTTTGAACGAGCCTAAATATTAATATTCGAATCGAGCTCAAACTGAGCTCGAGTCGAGCAAAATATAAACGAACTGAACTCGAGCCTGGTGATATTCGGCTCGGTTCAGCTCGATTACATTCCTAATTCAAATTGAACAATTGGAACCAAGCTCTCTAAATTTTAAAGATATTGTAGCATTTTTTTTATAAAAAAAAAGTACTCTCTCTTTTCCGGGCAAATAACATCATTTGTTTTTTGCACGTAGATTAAGGAGTATTATTATTTTATGTAAAGTGTGTATTTGTATTAGAGAGATGTGATGGATAGTGATAGACCATTGGTGAACCATTTTTATTAAAAGAGGAGAATTGTGCCATTTGAACGAGACGTCCAATATAATAAAATAATATTATTTGAGTCGGATGGAGGGAGGATATATTATGAGAGAGTGACAAATTTGAAAAATTGAAGGTATGAATAAAAGTTGTTTGGTATTATGAAACGAACAAATTCAAGGAATGCGAAGTGTTACACGAGACAAAATAATAAATATTCATTTCTACCTTTAAACAGTTATATTTCAAAGCACGTTTTTTTTACTATCTTTGACAACTTTATAAAATATAGGAAATCATTAATGGAATGGAAAATATAATAACACGAAAGAAACTTTGTCAAAACACATTTTTCCATTCTCAGGAAAATTAAAATGCGAACACGTATGTTCTTCTTAATCTTTCATTTAAGAAAATTTATGTGAAATTTCTATGGCTCACATAATTTAATTTATTATTAAAATCTTTTATAAAATTTCGTATCTTCTATAAATTATATTAATAGTGAATTTTATAATAGAAAGAGTATCTTCTTTTGTTTTATTTTTCCCTTTTAAATTTCAAAATTATAATGTGAATACGTGTTTATTTCATTGTTAACAATATATTTGGGATTTCATATTTTGTTATTATTAGCACCAGTAATATGTGTTTTTTCTTTTTTCTTTTTTTCTTTTTTTTCCTGTAAGTGTTTTTTTCTATTTTTTTAATCTGAATTTAGGTTATGTAATTCTTCTTATTCTAATTGATGGTTATTAAAACCAAATTATAAATCACACCTATATCTTACATATATCACATTACACCTTACTTAAATCTCAAAATAACATTGATTAAACTATTTTTTACTATTTCCTAACTACACCTAATTCTAAATTCAACTTTCATATTCCTATTTACACACACAACAAACATCACCTTACATATTTGTAAATTTCTATCTATTCATTTTATTTTATTTTTTAGTATTAGTTTTGTGTGAATAAGTTTCTCAAAATCATTTCATCTTTTCTTAATTTGTTATCACTGTCATTAAAATTATTATCACTCTTCGTATACCCTACGAGTTTCGTTTGACCCTACGAGTTTCGTTTGACAGTGCCACACAATTTTTTATTTTTTTTAAATATAATGTTTATTTTTTACATGAAATTCAAGTATTCAACTACAGCCTCAACCTCATTATCCAGTCATTCCTCCGTTTATAGATAAATATCAACCCAATTCCAAATATATATTTCAATTCTAGAGAAAGAAATATATATTTTGATGATTTGTGTTTTCTAAACCAATGGTAGACGATAACTTACTCTAATTTGCATGTTCAAATTATCAATTTCAATTTCATTATTTCCATACATTTCCGTTTAAATTCTTCTCAACTTCAATTTCAACTTCACCTTCAACTTCACACTTCTATAAAAAAAAAATATACTCAACATTCACACTTCTATAAAAAAAATATATACTCAACTATTATTCATTCGATATATCATTCTAATTTCAAAAATAATACGTTGCCCTTAAAAACTAACTTTTGTTAATTTGCGTATTTATAGTATTCCCTCTGTCCTGGCAAAGGTGATTGTTCACTTTTTGCACATGAATTAAGGAATATTATTATTTTATATATGTATTGAATAATTATATTAGAGGGATGTGATGAGTAGTGACGAGTCATTTTTATTATAATGACAAAATAAGACTCAATATAATAAAATAGAAATCATTCGTGGTATAAAGGGAGTAAATAAGAAGATGAAAGTGTTGCTCCCAAGACATAGCTCAATTGGTAGAGGGGAGGGTGAAAAGACCTTCCAACCGACCTTGGTTGCTGCAGGGTGGAGGTTCGAATCCTACTTTTGACATGTATTTGACCCCTTGCAAGCAAAGTTAAACAGTAAACCCTATTTATAAATCACTTAAGGCACCTCCTACGATTTACCTATTCCACTAATATCTAGGGGAGGGACGGTGGGGCACTTGGTGGGGTACACCAAGAAGATGAAAGTGTTAGGAAGAGTGTAGTTATTTAACTTATTTTATCTACTGGAATCTACTTGGTATTTATGCTGACTCAGCATTTTACATTTTAGAAGTGGATAAGAACCCCTCAAATATGGACCAATTACATGGACCACTTCAATTTAGCCACGCGACTTTTTTTTTTTAATGTATTGGGTAATTTATTTTCTACATAGTGCAAAATGGGCTTATCTACAATTTTCAATGGTTTGATTTTGACATAGAAATTAGGTTAAATTATCTCTTCAAAAGTGTCAAATGTGAAATAAGTCTACGTGCCAGTATTTCATAAATATTCATATACGTATATTGGATCATTTTGTCAACTGCAAAATTATACTCAAAATGTAGAAGTCATAATTTTATGATATTTTAAAACGGGCACAAGAATATTATCCATATAAAAAATTAAAGTGCAATTCTTAAGTAACTTTAATTATATGCTTCCTCAATTCTAAGAATATTGATTTTTTTTAAATGATATTAGTAGTATAATAATTTAATAAAGTAGAATGAGTTGGGAACATAATATTTAAAAATGTACAATGAGAAGTTATAATATTAGTGTAGATAGTGGGTCTAATGTGAATATTGCATCATGCAAAAACTTTCCATTGCACATTTAAATTAATTAACATATTAACTTTCTTTTATATTGGATCATACTTTAGAAGTTACATATTTTCAATATTTTCAATTTAAACATTTCTATTCTAATAGAAATATATTTCATATTACAATGGAAATATGTAATATTCTAAAACTTCCCCTATTCTAATGGTTACATATTTTCAATTTTGAATATTCAATTCTAATAGTTACATTATCATTTTTGATATGTGAATCCACACAAAACAAACAAAAAATATTTACATAGAACGTACCTACAACACTGATAAATACATTAAAATATTATTCCCTTCGTTAGTGAGATATTTTCAAAGGATGAAGTATGACAATTTTGTTTTTAGCTTGTTAGGGCATGATAGAGAATTAGTAAACTAAATTCAAGAATAATATGGTGGTAGTTAGTGAGATGTTTCCAAATGATGAAATATGACAATTTTGTTTTTGGCTTGTTAGGGCATGATAGAGAATTAATAAACTAAATTTAAGAATAATATGGTGGTAATTTCGATCTCGGGCAGTTGAACTCCATAGCATGCTGCTATAACTTTAGCAATTAACATAACACATCGACTCTTGATGCTCATTAAATCACCAACAAACTCCTCCATCTGAATCATGACACATCTCACGTAAATTAGTTTCAATCTCATTTATAATTGAGACGTCCGTATTTATTTTAAGAGTTTCCTCTAAGAGACTCTTATTGAAAAAAATAATAATAATAATAATAATAATAATAATAATAATAATAATAATAATAATAATGTCCATATTTATAAATCTTACATTAATTATCCACGTACATTTGTTAAAATCGCTTCTTAGATGAAAGTTTTATCTTTTGGCAAATACGCTCGAATACTTGGGTTGGACCGTTTAAAAAGGAGATATAAGAAAATAATTAAGAAATGTTTGGTTGGACGACTTTCACTCCACTATTTTTCATTCCTTAAGGTAAGTATAAGGCATTTCTCAATAACTAAATAAATATTAAAGGACAAACTCTTGAAGAATTATGGGAAGTTCCTATTCTCATTTTATTTCAATTTGTCCCACAATTTTTTAAACTATGTGTAAAAAAAAAACATTATTTTATTTTATAATATAAAGCTTTCATAAAATGATGTATGATAAATTAATAATTTTGATAAAATTAATAATTTGATCCGTCTAAATTAGAAATTAGTACAAATTTAATTATCAATTAATTAAATGATAAGATAATACTTAAAAATTATGAGAAAAAAATCATAATGTATGTTTAAGATCTGACAAAACTATATATATATATATATATATATATATATATATATATATATATATATATATATATATATATAATTAATGCTATTCACTTGAATATTTAAATACATTTTAAAAGTATATGATTGTATAATTTGGTGGAATCACGAATAATTCACTAATTATTAAATATTTTGTTGTATATTTCTTATATTCATGTAGATTTATATATATATATATATATATATATATATATATATATATATATATATTCAATGATAATCAAATGAACAATTACCTATTATAATACTATTATAATTTATGTGATTATATACTAATCAACATCATATTCTTAATATATATAAGTACATGAAACATTCCCTTTATATATACTCTATAATCTATATGACCTCTCTAAAAAACCTCAGCAAATGTTTTTCTTTTGAGGTAAGTTTAATGTAAATTCGGTTCACACATATTTTTTGCAAAATTACCCTTTAATATTTAAAAAAAAATACTTTTTTAAAAAATAAACTATTAATCTTATAAATAAAAAATAATATTCATCTCAACACACGAATATAAATTTATAAAATTAGTGTACGTGTTAGTGTTAGGCACAAATGCATGCCTACTTTAAATAATCAAAACTTCATTATTAATTAGGAAAAAATGATGCAACTTAAATTAGTGATTAAATAAATTAATCTAAATTCTAATCCTGCATATAATTAATTAATTAATACAGTAAAACAATTTATAGTGTGCACCCGGGTCCACCTAAAGATAGGGTGCACCCATATACAAATATAAAAAAATATACAATTAAGAGTAAAAATGTATACAATTTAATTGTTAATTTTTTTTAATGAAAATTTGTATATAATATTCAATAAAAAGTTATACACATATGGATGTTAGTTTTTTTAATGAAAACTTAATGTGAAAAAAATATACAATTATTATAAAATATGTATATAAAATAGAATAATATGTATACAACATAGAATAAAGACGTACATATATAGTGCACGTGCACCCAATATACAGTAAAACGAATTAGGGGGCAAATTGTCGACGCATAAAAGTAGTTAATTAACAGCGACATGCACAATTAACCCGTCACCTCCCACCCCACCTCCACCCACCCCCCTCAAGGAACCTCTATATGTAGCCATTGAAGGCGGTGCATATTACTCACTCGCAGAAACTATCAAGGTGTGCGTCTCTCCCCAAACATTGCCCCACCTTACTCTCTCCTACTTTCTCTCGCTTCCGATTTTTCTTTTCTTTTTTTTTTTTTCATTTGTCACTCCTAATTATAGTTTTCTGTTAAAGTTGAGGAGTTTGTTTAGGGAATTTTTGTTGTTGCATTAAATTTGGCATTGAATCATGTGCGGAATTCTAGCGGTTTTAGGGTGTTCTGATGATTCTCAGGCGAAGAGGGTTCGCGTGCTCGAGCTTTCTCGCAGGTAATCTTCTTCTGTTTTTGGTTTTCACTGTTAAAATTCATTGAGAACGATTCATTTTTTTATGGAAATAATTGCATTTTTTGTTATGGAAAAAACGTGAACATCGTTAGTTGATAATTAGATTTTGAGATTGTTTATTCGCACATAAATGTCACTGCCGATTTGTTTGTCGAATTGAAGTGCAACGCTATATACAATCTTCCTGATGCTTTTGTGTTCATTATTTACTTATTGACAGTGTTAGATTGATGAAATGGGAGGTAAAATTAACAGATTTTGGTTCTTTCACGTTTCCAACATGTTCGGAAATTTGTTGCATGATTAATTGATTTTGGGTGGTGTTCTTTGATCATATAGATTGAAGCATCGGGGACCTGATTGGAGTGGAATATATCAACATGGAGGTTTTTATTTGGCACACCAGAGGCTAGCAATCGTCGATCCGGCCTCCGGTGATCAGCCCCTGTACAATGAAGACAAATCTGTTGTAGTTACGGTAGGTTCATTCAGGAATCAGTTCTTGGAATATTGTTTTCTTGTGTGCAACTATCCATTAGAACAGAGATTGGTTGAATGAGAGAGTGCGAGAGATTGATGTATGCTTGATTCTTGTACGAATATGCATGAAATTAAAGACGTAATACATATGTTGGAATTAAACAGTAAGATCTGAAGAGACATATGGTGCAGATGGGCCATTCAAATAGTTGAAATTGAATTTTTTATTAAGAAAAATTGGTGTTGATAATTGGTCCTTTTCTTTTCGGATGTTATATTTTTTCTTTGTATTAGGTAAATGGAGAAATCTACAACCATGAGGCTCTCCGTAATGTTTTGCCTAACCACAAATTCCGTACTGGAAGTGATTGTGATGTCATTGCACATCTTGTGAGTATTTTGGCAAATATCTTAGCCATAAACATGGAATAAGCTGAACTGCTGAAGGCATCATCGTTTTCTGAGCTCTGTTTATCTTGTCTTAATAATTGTTTTCTTGTTACTATTTCAGTATGAAGAGTATGAAGAAAAATTTGTGGATATGCTAGATGGGATGTTCTCACTTGTGCTGTTGGATTCTCGTGATAATAGCTTTCTTGTGGCTCGTGATGCGATTGGGATCACCTCCCTATACATTGGTTGGGGACTCGATGGTACTTTTTCTGTCATCTACGTCTCCCGGGTCCTGTACAGGGTCATCACGTGTAGTTCCATACTGATTTGTTATTCATGATTCATCTGTAGGCTCTATCTGGATATCATCTGAGCTAAAAGGGTTGAACGATGATTGTGAGCACTTTGAAGCCTTTCCACCAGGGCATCTGTACTCGAGCAAAACCGGAAATCTTACAAGATGGTACAACCCCCCTTGGTTCTCCGAGGTTGTTCCTTCAACTCCTTATGACCCATTAGTCCTGAGGCGCGCTTTTGAAAACGTGAGAATCTAAGTTAATATATGTGAATTATGCTGGACTATGTGTTGATATAATGAGTTTGGGTGAAACTAATGCAGGCTGTTATTAAAAGGCTGATGACTGATGTCCCTTTCGGAGTTCTTCTATCTGGAGGACTCGATTCGTCGTTAGTTGCATCAATTACTTCTCGCTACATGGCGGGGACAAAAGCTGCCAAGCATTGGGGAGCACAGCTTCATTCTTTCTGTGTTGGCCTTGAGGTTGGTCACTATTTTTTCTGATAATCCGAGTTTTTGCATCTGCCTTCAATATTCAATTGTAATACTGTCCTTATTTCTTGAGCAGGGCTCACCTGATCTGAAAGCTGCAAAAGAAGTAGCTGATTATTTGGGTACAGTTCATCACGAGTTTCATTTCACTGTTCAGGTAAAGCTCATCATCTATTTCATGTTGATCAGCTGTGTTTTTATCTGCTGTCTCTATTTTCTTCTCATCTATGAAAGAAATGCAATAGCTAGCAAATACAACAGTAAAGAAGATCATGATGGGATGAGTTTTCTGCTGTGCTTACATTACTTCAAAATTATGGACAATATATATTACAAAAGGATCCTATCTATGCTATATATATTAATGGAAATATTGCTACATGACAATGTATTCATCCGATGCCTTTGTGTGTAGTCTTCATATGTCCTTGGAGCTGTTCCAGCTTTGCATTAATGGGTGGGGGACCACACATGGAATCTTTCCCTTTTATACCATGCATAAAAGGTAGAAGTGAAAAGGTTGAGGGATTTGGGGTTGATTCTCTGATCTTTTGTTCTTGTTTGTAACTGCCATCACCACAAATGTTGACATCCCCTCTCAATTCATGTGGGACTAATGGTTGTACATTGAGTTTATTTCTTAGCCTCACAAAGAATTGATGGCTTAATGGTTTAGTGAAAATATCAGCCACTTGATCAAGAGTAGGAACGTGTTGAATTCTGATTTGATTCTTCAAGACTTGATCTCTAACAAAATGCAAATCCAACTCTATGTGCTTTGTCCTTGCATGCTGAACCGGATTAGATGCCAACGATATCGCACTGAGGTTGTCAACCCAAATGATTGGAACTCTATCAAGTTTAATCCCCAATTCATCCAACAATGAATTGATCCACATAATTTCTGCAGTAGCATGAGCAAGACTTCTATACTCAGCCTCTGTACTTGATCTTGACACTGACTTTTGTTTCTTAGAACACCAAGAAATCAAGTTATCTCCAAGATAAACGCACATTCCTGTTACTGATTTTCTATCATCAACATCACTTGCCCAATCTGAATCAGAAAAACCAACTAAACTGAAATTGTTTTGTTTAGTGATCATAATCCCATATTCTTTAGTTCCATTCAAATATCTCAAAATCCTCTTTACTGCTTTCCAATGCAAATCCAAAGGATTAGACATGAATTGGCAAACTTTATTAACACTGTAAGCTATCTCAGGTCTTGTAATAGTCAAATATTGAAGAGCTCCAACAACACTTCTATAGAATGTAGAATCATCAATTGGAGTACCTTGAACCTTCGATAGTGGAGGTGATGTGATCATCGGTGTATTGATTCCCTTGGCCTCTAACATGTTAACTTTCTCAAGCAAATCACTGATGTATTTGGTTTGCTTGAGATGCATTCTTGAACCTGCATAGTCAATCTCTATCCCAAGAAAATTATGAACTGATCCTAGATTTTTCAAAGAAAATATTTTTTCAAGTTCCTGAATCGTCCAGTTTATCTCACTCTCTAAACTTCCAGTAATCAATATATCATCAACATAGATTAACAAATATGTGACACCTTTTTCAGTTTTCTTGTAGAAGAGAGAAGTATCAGCAACAGAATTCTTGTATCCTAGATCAAGAACCACAGACTTCACTTTAGTGAACCAAGCTCTTGATGCTTGTTTAAGCCCATAAATGGCTTTGTTCAACTTGCAAACCTTATTGTTCCCCCTCTCAAAACCTGGTGGCTGCTTCATATACAAAGTTTCTTCCAAATCTCCATGAAGAAAAGCATTATTGATATCCAAATGAAGCACAGACCATAGGTTTTGGACAGCAACGCCAAGGATGATTCTTATAGTTGTAGGCTTAACCACTGGACTGAAAGTGTCAGTGAAATCAAAACCAGCTGTCTGTGTAAAACCTTGAGCTACGAGCCTAGCTTTGTGTCTCATAATTGTGCCATCAATATTTTTCTTCAATTTGAACACCCATTTACAACCAATCAGATTCTTATCGGGAGGCAGCTCAGTGAGAGTCCAAGTATTATTCTTTGTTAAAGCATCAAATTCATCTACCATAGCTGACATCCACTCTTTTGTTTGAAAAGCTTCAAGAACGGTTTGAGGTTCTTTTTCAGAAGCAACACTTGTCATGAAAGCTTTAGGCTTCAAATTTCCAGTTTTAAACCTTGTCATCATATGGTGACGATTGATCTGTTGTTGTGGCACTTGTACAATAGGAATCGAAACAGTGTCTTGCAACTAGGAAATGAACTCAGGTGACTTATCACTATTTATAGGTGACTTCATTTTGGTTATCATCATTGTTGAGCCTTGTTACCATGTCTCATAACCCAGAAACTTCCACTGCCATTACTTCAAATCAACACATAATCATACCCCTTCCAAACCAGCTTGTTACAACAAAACTTGATGAAAACAATTATTTAATTTGGAGGCAACAAATCCTGTCCACCATTCGAGGTTATGGGCTAGAGCACTTCATTGATGGGAGCATCGAAGTCCCACATAAATTTGTAAATGGTGGTGCCAACACCGCACCGACGCTAAATTCGGAATTTCTTGTTTGGCAAAGGCAAGATCAACTGCTCAGTTCATGGATGTTATCATCTATAACTGAAAGTGTTTTGATTCTTATGGTTGGTTTGGAATCTGCATCAGAAATATGGAGGACTTTAGAGATGAACTTCTCCACTCAATCTCAAGCAAAGCTGATGCAGTACAAAACAAAATTGCTCACTCAAAAGAAAGGAAATCTAAGCATGAGAGAGTATCTTAATCAAATGAAGTCATGTTTCGATCAACTTGCTTCGGCTGGACAGAAGTTGCAAGAAGAAGATAAAATTCTCCACATAATTTCAGGTTTGGGAAATGAGTATGATGCGGTGATGGTTTCTGTTACATCAAGAGTGGAACCATGGTCCGTTGTTGAGCTGCAGTCTTTGCTTTTGAGCTATGAGTCAAGATTGGAATTGACATCTAGAGTTTTTGGAAACAACGAAGGATCTCAACCTATTGCCAACACTGCCTTCATGAACACAGGAGGAAGAAGAGGAGCTCATGTATTCAACAATGGAAATGGTAGAGGAAGAGTGCAACAATACACCTCTCCAAGCTACAGAGGAAGGAATTTTAGAGGAGGAAACTATAGAGGAAGAGGTGGTCGTTTTGGATCAAACAAGTTCCAGTGTCAATTATGCCAAGGAAACCACACTGCTGATAGATGTTGGTATAGGTTTGATACCTCATTTCAAGGATCAAATGGAGGAAATATGAGCCAAAATAGTTTACCACAGAACTCAAGCCACTACTCCAACAGAAATCCGAGTTTGCACCTAGCTCAAGCTTCACCTTACACTTTTTCTGATGCAGGATCTGAGACTTCATGGTTTCCAGACACTGGTGCCACCAACCATGTGTCAAATGATTTGAGTAATTTGAACATTGCTGCTGAGTACCAAGGAAGTAACAAGCTGCAGATGGGAAATGGCTCAGGTGTGTCTATTGCTCATATAGGTAACTCTACTTTAAAATTTCATTCTGGACCAAGACATTTCATTCTTAGGAATCTTCTTCATGTGCCTAGCATAACAAAAAATCTTCTTAGTGTTTCTCAATTTGCAAGAGATAACCGTGTTTTCTTTGAGTTTCATCCCAACTATTGTCTTGTGAAGGACCTTACCACCAAACAAGTTCTTCTTCAAGGGAATGTTAGAGATGGCCTTTATCACTTCAACCTACAAAGTCACAAGTCTACTTCAAGCCCTCCACCCATTCCATCTTCCGGTCCCAATTACAGGGGTTCTTCCAAGAAGTCTAACTTAGACAATATCCCTGCTGTTTGTTCTATTTCCATTCCAAAAACTGTAGATCTAAATGTTTGGCATAGAAGGCTTGGTCATCCAACCTTAGATATTGTAAAAAAAGCTTTGTTAAGCTGTAATGTTAGCTACTCTTCCATTAATGAAAATGCCATTTGCCATTCTTGTGCTGTTTCAAAGAGCCATAGATTACCATATAAAGATTCTGATACAGTATATAACCATCCTTTTGCTCTTATACATAGTGACATATGGGGACCTGCTCCTGTCAAGTCTAGAAATGGTTTTCAATACTACATCAGCTTCATTGACCAATACACCAAGTTCACATGGATTTACCTGTTGAAATCTAGAGTCGAAGTTCATGGAACATTCACTCACTTTAAATCCCTCATTGAAACACAATTCAACACCAAAATTCAAGCCCTTCAAACTGATGGTGGTGGTGAATACATAGGTCTAACCAATTTCCTTAAAGAAAATGGAATTGTTCATAGGATTTCTTGCCCATATACACCTCAACAAAATGGGATGGCCGAAAGAAAGCATAGGCATATTGTAGAAATGGGGTTATCCTTGTTGTCTCAAGCCTTGTTGCCTAGTAAATTTTGGGATGATGCCTTTATCACTTCTGTATATTTAATAAATAGAATTCCAACCAAATCTTTGGCTTACAAAACTCCACTTGAATGTCTTTATGGTCATAAACCTTCTTACACCAATCTAAAGATCTTTGGTTGCTTGTGTTATCCGCATTTGAGACCTTTCAACACTCATAAACTACAATTCAGCTCTGATACCATGAAAGAAATGCAATAGCTAGCAAATACAACAGTAAAGAAGATCATGATGGGATGAGTTTTCTGCTGTGCTTACATTACTTCAAAATTATGGACAATATATATTACAAAAGGATCCTATCTATGCTATATATATTAATGGAAATATTGCTACATGACAATGTATTCATCCGATGCCTTTGTGTGTAGTCTTCATATGTCCTTGGAGCTGTTCCAGCTTTGCATTAATGGGTGGGGGACCACACATGGAATCTTTCCCTTTTATACCATGCATAAAAGGTAGAAGTGAAAAGGTTGAGGGATTTGGGGTTGATTCTCTGATCTTTTGTTCTTGTTTGTAACTGCCATCACCACAAATGTTGACAATCTACAACCTTTATGTTATACTACAGGATGGAATAGATGCAATTGAAGACGTGATTTATCATATCGAGTCTTATGATGTAACTACAATCAGGGCAAGCACTCCTATGTTCCTCATTTCTCGTAATATTAAATCACTGGGAGTGAAAATGGTCATATCCGGTGAGGGTTCCGACGAGATCTTCGGCGGTTACCTTTACTTTCACAAGGCGCCGAGCAAGGAAGAGTTCCATCGCGAGACTTGCCATAAGGTACAGCCACATGATTCTGTACATTCTAAGGCTAAAGATGTGAAACAACAGAAGCTAATTGTGGTGTACTCTTTCCTGCAGATAAAAGCCCTTCATCAATATGATTGTCTTCGTGCAAATAAGGCAACCTCTGCGTGGGGTTTAGAAGCTCGAATTCCATTTCTCGATAAAGAGTTTCTGGATGTTGCAATGAACATTGACCCTGAATGGAAGATGGTGAGTCCTAGAATCATATATACACCCTATGTACATACCCTGAAACTGTATAAATTCTGAAAACTTTTCACAGATAAAGCCAGAAGAAGGGCGAATCGAAAAGTGGATTCTAAGGAGGGCCTTTGACGATGAGGAAAAACCATATCTTCCAAAGGTGAATGATTGGACTGATTGTTGCAAATCTTGATTCTGAATTACACTTGTCTAACATACTCTGTTTTAAATACCTTCAGCATATTCTGTATAGGCAAAAAGAACAATTCAGTGATGGGGTGGGTTACAGTTGGATTGATGGGCTTAAAGATCATGCTGCAAAACATGTAGGTTTTATCTTATTTCAAAAATCAATCTCCTCCGATGTAGAAAGCAAAATTAGAGAGTCTAAACTGTGTGTGTGTGATGTTATAGGTGACTGATAAGATGATGCTTAATGCTGAGCATATCTTCCCCCATAATACTCCCACCTCAAAGGAGGCCTACTATTATAGAACAATATTTGAGAGGTTCTTCCCCCAGGTATAGTCAAATCCTCCACTAAATGCAGTACTATTCTAAACAGAAGCTAGTGATACTTTGTTGATGCACATGTAATGTAATCCCATATGCAGAATTCGGCTACTCTGACTGTTCCGGGCGGAGCTAGTGTGGCATGCAGCACTGCTACAGCTGTGGAGTGGGATGCCTCCTGGTCGAAAAACCTCGACCCCTCCGGAAGGGCTGCCGTTGGCGTCCACAATTCGGCTTACGAGAAGCATTTAGCTAAGGCGCCAAAGATTATCAACACCGTCCCATTGATGGACGGAGTTAGTGCTCCTGAACTCATTATCAGGGGATAGTATCAATTGATGTGTGTATATATAGACATAGACCATGTAGTAGATAGTATGAAGAAAACATTATTAGTTTGATGTATTAATGTAATGTGGTTGAAATAATTTGTTGTGTATCTAGGTACAAGATTTTACACATTATTATGAAATCATATTGGAAAAAAGCACAAGGGGTTGCAGAAAGACACTACTGTTCCATTGATTTAAGAAATGAAAACATGATCAACTACACCAATGAAATAAATATACATAAAAATATAAAATATCTCATCAAATCCATTGATTGAAGAAATGAAAAGATGATCAACTATACAAATGAAATAAATATATATAAAAATATAAAATATCTCATCAAATCTTCCGCAGAATATAAATACTAGTAATAAGGAATTAATCCATAAATATGTGGGATGGAATTTGTTCACCAAACTTACGCTTTCAGAAGTCTCCTGGATGACTTCCATTGGTATAATTTGATTATTTCTCTGATTTAAAAAACTTCAAATTTAATTTTATTTTGTTATTTGAAAACGATTTTTAAATGTTAATAATTTGTTCGTACACTCTAATGGAAATGGATACCTGAATATACATACAAGATATTGGATCTACACGAATCAGAAAATATTATCACCTAATACATGTAAATTTACTCAATACTATATTAGTGATAATGCACAAAAATATTTCATGTATTTTTTATTTTATTTTATTTAATGAGTCAAATATTACCATACAAAACATCTATTAACTCCACGATATCAATAGATAAAGTCTTCATGTTATATAAGTGAAAGCATTATTATATTTAATATATACTCATTTATAACATTTTTAATGGAATGTAGGTGTGAATTGGGTTTACACATGAATTTTTTTTATTAATTACTTTTTAGTACATGAATATTACTATTTAGTAGATGAAAAATTATTTTTTAAAAAATAAATTATTATTCTTTTAAATAAAAAATATTGGGTTTACAATTTACGCCGCACCTAATAATTTTTAATTTTTTTTAATCAGGAAAATAGTAATATTATTAAATTGAAATATAAGGGAGTACTTCAACCCATACAAATACAAATATTCAATAAGACTTATACTTAATTATAACCTATTGTAGGATCTAAACTCCACTCTTTAAGAGAAAGATTATTGACGAGGTCTTCTCTAACGACTAACCAAGATCATACCTTTGTTTTGAATTCAAAAAATATCTTAGAAGTATCAATTTCTTTTTCTTTGAAAACAATATCGTTTTTTCCATTCCTTATTGATTAGATAATTGCAGACCAAATTGTTGTAAAGTTTTTGGGGTCTTCTTAAATTTCATGTTGTATCATTTAGTTGTGTTTCTTTCCTACTGAGAGATGTGAGGCATCTAGTAAATTTCACCAACATGTATTCTATAAATTTTTTCGGGTAAAACTCTTACTCGACAATATACTTTTTCTTTTTCCAAAAAAAAAATATAGGGCAACATGCTCATCTTTGTCCAGTGTTTTAACAATTTGACCAAATTCTATGAGCAACTTTGCAAGTGAAGAAAATATGTGAAACAATTTCTTCTTCCTCTCTACATCATGCACAAAGAGTAACACTGTTTACCCATAGCATTCCACGCTTTAGAAGGCTTGTTTTTGTTGGTAATCTTTGCTTAATAATCTCCCAAACAATAGCATATGCTTTTGGCTCTCCATACTTTCCTGCAAGCCTCCGCTTCAAGGGTCACCTCTTCTTCAATTTCTTTTTCTACAGCATACATGTAGGTTAAACTTGTTGAGTATAACCTATCTATAGCTCGTGTGCATCTCCAATAATCTTCTTCTTTAACCAAATAATACATATATTTAAACAAGAAATAAGATCATTAAGTGCAAACTTATTTCTCTCCATTCCCTTTTTCAAATGAGATTCCAACTCCATCCATCTTTCCCCACACTCGAACATCACTTACTTGAGCTTCCTGTTCACTCAATTAAATAATCTGTTGTTCACTCAAACCCACTAAGTTTTAGTCGTCTTCTATAATTTTCTTTTTAATGGATTGAACTTAACAATTAACATAATTATATGAACACGAATGTAACATTTACACTTATTTATAACCCTGCAAATTTCATATTTTAATATTGTGATGATAACCCACAAATTTCATATTTTAATATTATGATGACTACAGGCATCATAATTTTACTATTTTCAGCATGTTTTATTATCTTCTCTAATATTTATATGCATAAAAAGATATTTTATATTCTCTTAATTCTAATTTACACATATACACCTATTCAATTAATAATATCACAATATATATAGGAGTATTTAGATTTTAAATCGTAATATCTCGCAAACATATAACACATTTTATAATTTATTTATTACATAATAAATAAATTACATTATTTCAAAATAGGTTAAAAAAAGAAAAACTTAAAATTAAAAAGAATAAGTAATAAAAATATTTTAATTTCTCCTTGCATCGCACGCACAAGAGAATTACTAAGTAAATCAATTAATCCCTAGATTTGTGGGGTGGAATTTGTTCACCAAGATAATAATAATAATAAAGAAATCAGTAGTTTTAGCTGGGAATTATTATTTACCTTAATTAAAATATTCCATTAATTAACTCTCAACATAAAATATCACTCCGCATAGTTAGATTTACCAAGATTCTGCATATATTATATTTGGTATATAAATCATATCTTTTTATATGTGCATGATAGTAAGACCCCCAGATAGCATCAATAAGAAATCCAACAAATAAGTCAGAGATTCATAAAATCCATAGCCGGAGGTTTTCTTGTTGGCCGGAGATGGCGGCGGCGCCACCCAAAAACAGAAAGCTTCTCCTCAATCAGAAAGTGGAGGTATACATGTTTCAATTACTTTGCTTAATTTGATTTTTAATGGAAATTAAACTAGAGATTATTTGCTTCTTATTCATTTGTGTTCCAATTCATTCTTGCATCTTATATTCGTCCATCGTTTTTAGGGTATATATATATACGTACTTTGTTTATAAGAATTCAGTTTACATCAACATCACTAATGCATCAATAATATTATTTCTTGAGTATAATAATCAATCAAATCCAATTGAGTGGATTCCAAAATTAAACAATGATCAAAGTTTTTAATGATCTGAAAAAATGAAGTGAGAAAAACAAATCTAATTGAGATGGCATGGAATTAATGTTTTCTTGTTCATCTTCGTCCCTCTTATAGTCTTATAACTTATTTATACATAGCAATAATTTTGAATTTTAAAATCCTACATTGGAACTTTGTTTCATTTCATTTAATAATAATAATAATAAATATAATAATAATATTTCTGTTTCATGTTAAATTTCACATTTTGTACCACATTAAACCTCACTTAAAAAAAAATTATCACATCAATCTCCATATCCCAATCTTAAGCTTCACTCTCTCTAAGTTAATGATATACTCTAATTATTAACTGATAAGATTTTTAAGATATAAAAAAAATATTTTTTCAATCAGTTAAGAAATCTTCATCCATATACGACTAAAACTTCTTACCCTACGGGAGTATATCCATCTGAACCTATATCTGTTCAATAAAAAATAATTTTTTAAAAGATTTTATTACTTTACTTTTAAAGGAAGCAAAAAGTACTAGGTTTAGATTATATAAAAAATAAAAAGTGGGGTAGTATTACAATGCACTCCACTTATTATTATTAGTATTTAATTCTATTATTAATTATTTATTACTAACTATAATCATATCCTTACGCTTAGAGTAATTATAAATAAATTCTTAAAAACAAATATTAAATCTAAATTTAAATAATGAACCACAAAATTTCGTGACAATACTTATCAAAAGTACCTATTACGTGGCCTAATTTATTGCGCTTGATATTATTGTGATTATTATACTTTTTTAATTATTTTTTTTATTTACGACTTTATTCTTTTTTATCAAATAATAATAAAATTAATTCAAAAATAATATTTTTTAAGGTAAAATTTAAGTGAGACAAATGAAAATGATATTAATACATACAATTAATAAATACAAAAAATTATTTTATGAATAATTTTTACTATAAAGACTAATATTCTTAAAGAAATTACAAATAAATTTTAAATAAAAAATAGTAATAATTAATTGAAAAAAATTTAAATGGTCTATAATTTTTTTAATTTTAAATTAATTTTGGAATAACTGTTGAGCATTTTAAATTATATTTTTTTTGCAAACACTTGTTTTCTCTAAATATATTATTTTCTTATTCCAATTGGACCATATGTTCATATTACAATTCATGAGCATGCATGTTATTAAAGGCTACTGACTACGTAAATAAATAGTTAATTTTTTAAACAATGATTTTAAAAGGCTACTGACTACTTACATAAATAGTTAATTTTTTAAATTATGATTTTTTTAGTGACAAAGTATTTTGTGAGAATATTATTTACATGAGAAAAATTATATTTAATGGTAGTTTAAGCTTCCTTTTAAACATGTGATACTCACATACATCACTAATATAATCAATTCAAAATATGAGACTCACACTCCTCATTAATACAACTATTCACAATACATAAAATAATAATACTTCTTATATAAAATAATAATACTCCTTAATTTACGTGTGTAAAAAGTAAACGAATAGATTGACAATCGACAAAAGAAGTACGATTCATTATTGATATACTTTAGTTACAAACATACTTTACATATATATTTTATCTATATAATAAATAAACAAGACGGATAAGGAGTGTTAATTTATTGTGAACTGTTACACTAAATAATTTATAATATAAATAAAAGTAGCATTTTAAAAGAGAAATAAGTAACATTCTTAACATAGAGTGATAATTAATTATAAAAACGTAAAATAATCTCGAAACAATCTCTTACAAGTTTGTTCCTAACATAAATGATTATTATCATCTAGTGATTAAAAAAAGAAAATTTTAAAATAAATTCTTACGGGTTGACTCATATCACAACGCATCTCATTTACAATTTTAATAGATAAAATTTGACCTTAAAAAAGAATAGGAGATTTTTCGAAAAAAAAATATAGTATTTGCTATTTAAAGAGGCATTCTTCTTCTATAATATATTAATTAATATTTTCCTAATATAATTATATAGCAATTCCTTCGCTGCTGACACTTTTGTCCTGAATTTTCTTTCCTTTTTTATTTTAACCTTCTTTTTAAATTTAATTAATTAATTATTATTATTTTATTATATTTTGTAATAAATTAAATGTAAAGCTTGTTTTTTACTTTTTTCAATTTTAATTATATTAATTAATTCAGAAAAAATAAAATAAAAAGAACCACTATTACCTCACTGGAACATATAAATGAATAAATAAATATAAAATAGTAAACAAAATGGAATAAAAGAAGGTGATTAAAAATATAACAAAAACAAAAGAAAAGGAAGCATAGGAAGGAAGACAGAAAGGTTAAGGAAGGAAGGGCCAAATGGGCGATTAAATTGGGCCTGAAATTAAATTGGGTAAATTTGATTCGGTTATTATAATTTAATTAAATTAAATTAAATATAGGGTGAATTACCTAAAAATAGATTAAGCGCTTTTTTGATACATTAAAATAAAATAAGGGATGTTAATTTGTATGATCGCAATATTGAAGGCATAAAACCCTCAGCATAAAACTCTGAAAACTCTCGTAGCCATTAAGGGACAAGAATTTCTAATGACGGCCAAGAAGAGGAAGCTTCTCTTGAATACGAAAGTGGAGGTAAATTCTCTCCCTTTCTGCCAAATCCTAATTCGTAATGTATTTGCATGTCGAATTTTTTGTGGAAGTAGAAATTGTGTGCAATACATTGAATGTTGGTGTTTAATGGGTTAATGTGGGTTTTAAATAGGAGAATCGAGAGTGATTGTTTGGTTTTGGTAGACATGCATCGCTTGATTATGCGATAATGTGTTGAGTTCGTGTGGGTGTTTTTAAATAGATGAATTGCGAATGATTGTTTGGTTTTGGTAGACATGCAGCGATTGATTCTTAGATAATGTGCTATTCTGGTTACGATAAGTTTTACATGGTGATCGATCGTGCTATATGCTTTTTTGCTACTCATATTTTTATCAGGTGAGGAGTCTGGAGGATGGATTTTTGGGTTCGTGGCACAGTGCTACTATAATTGGTTTGTGTGATTCGGCCCGAGCTGTTCGGTATGATCATCTTTTTAGTGATGATGGGATTGAAAATTTGGCTGAACAGGTGAAGGTGAGTCCTGTAATTGATGGGATTGTTGGGGTGATCGGAGAGCGCCAAAATTACAGGGGATTCATAAGGCCTCTGCCCCCTAAATGCGAATTTCGTGCTCATTATGGACAATGTGTTGACTTGTTTTATGAGGATGCTTGGTGGGAAGGTGTGATATTTGATCACGAAGATGGGTGTGCACAGCGGAGGATTTTCTTTCCGGATTTGGGCGATGAAATGGAAGGCAGGGTTGATAATTTGCGGCGGAGTTTAGATTGGGATGAGGTTACCGAGCAATGGAAGCCTCGTAGAAATTGGGTGTTTCTTGAATTGATAGGGGAAATTGAGCGAAATTGGCCTCTCCCTGTCTCTGTGAAGCAAATATGGTATGAGGTGAGAATGAGAAATGGTTTTGAGAAACTTAGAGAGTGGACTTCTTCTGGGAACCCAGAAATTTGGAGAAAATTAGTGGTGCAGGTTTTCATGGATAATTTAAAGATTACTGTGAAACACCTTTTTTATCAATTGAATTCTTCATGGGGCAAGGGACAGCCAGTGCTGGAGTTTTCGGAAAAAGCTTTTGATGATGTTATTAACTCTTTGCACTCTGATAAGGAAGAAGTTCAAGAAGAGAATGATAAAACAGCTATTCTTGCTATTCAAGAAGTGAATGATGAAGCAGCTATTCTTGCCAACGAACAAGCTGTATCTGTACATAATTCGGGGATAATATCTCCTAATTCGGATATAGATTCTGGATCGAGTGGGCAATGGCTGCCAGCTGTGCCTACACTGAGAGCTGAGTGTTTGCCTGATTCCATTAAAGAATATATTAAAGCTTCTAGGGAGAAAAAAGCTGTGAAAAAAGCTTTACCACGTAAGTTCTTGAGGAATGCTAGTAAACATTTATTACATTTGGGCTGGAAAATCGAGTATCATCGTAGTGAGAGGAGTAGGAAACGTTATACTTCACCTGATGGGGACTTTTCTTATTCGCTCCCCCAGATAATTCAGAAATTTGGCCATGCATTAGAACAGAGGCCAGCATCTCAAATTCAAGTTTTTCCTTTGAGTTCATCTGAGGAAACACTCTCACCCCCTCTCTCTATAAAGTCACAAGCTTCTAGTCAGTTGTCCAAGTCAGACAGTCTTGAGGAGCTTTTTATTGAACCTGAATATTGCCCTGAAGCACTGATAGAGTATTATAATTTGAGTCAACAGAGTAAAGAGGCTTTTAACGGCGGTAAAAGCGTAGAGGCAAAAACGAAAGCCGAGAGGGTAAAAAAACATTTATCTGCTGTTGGATGGCGATCTTTTTACCACCCGAAAGCAGAAGGAAAGAAAAGGGAATTACGTTTTCACTCGCCAACTGGAAAATCGTTCTCCTCTCTTGTCATGCTGTGTAAATGGTCTGTAGGTTCGGGATCCCTTACTTCCAATGATCATCCTCCTGTCACAGGTGCAATGAAAATTTTAATTTAAGAAAAATATTTTGATAGTTATTTGTAAATGATAACTCGCATATTTCTTTAATTGTAATTTATTCCTCAGGAGATCTTGCTTCAGTGAATGATAATATTGAGAATCCGAGGAAGAGGAGAAGACATGATATTGCTGAAGGATCACTATCTCCTAAAGAAAAAAAATCTTGTTTGTCAAAGAAAGTTAGTGAAGATATGAATATTGTTGATTCAAACACATTCAGGCGATCAAGCAAAAGAGTTCGGGATAGGATTGCATCCTCATCTCAACAAAATCCACAAACTGTCTTGTCTTGGTTGATTGACAACAATTTGGTTTTACCAAGAGAAAGAGTTCAGTATTGCTGTAGACAAAATAGCCTTTCGAAGGTGGAAGGACGTGTAGCTCGTGAGGGAATCAAATGCAGCTGTTGTGGAAAAATATTTTCAATTTACAGCTTTGAAAAACATGCTGGCTTCACTAGTCGTCGACCTTCGGCAAATATTTTCTTAGAGAATGGCAAGTCTTTGTTTGATTGCCAATTGGAACTGAAACAAGAGAAGAGAAAGAAATATTTGAAGTCAGAAAGTGAAAAAAGGGGAAGTCGAGACAACATAACGAATGACTACATATGTTCTATTTGTCACTATGGAGGTGAATTAGTTCTCTGTGACAAGTGTCCATCCTCGTTTCACACTCACTGTCTTGGTTTAAAGGTATTCCCTCTATTGATTGTTATATTACGATTTACACCTCTTTCTGATTGGTACAAATCATGGCATCATCCAAAATCATGGTTTATGACTGTAATACTTTTCCGCAGGGGATACCTGAAGGTGATTGGTTTTGCCCATCATGCTGTTGTCAAATATGCAACAAGTGCAGCCTTGATGAAGGAAATAGTCAAGTCACAGACTCTTTTGCTATCGTATGTGCCCAGTGTGAGCAACGATGTAAGTTACCTATATGATTGTATTTGTACTTACACTGCATACTATATCATGCTCTGATTGTCAACAAATTCATGCTCAGATCATTCTGAGTGCCTCCGAAAGAAAGGAATTGCAAATCATTCTCAGGGACATTGGTTCTGCCAAGAAACCTGTAAGCAGGTACCTTAACCCGTTTACCATTTTAAATCATTCTCCTGTTGAGGCTCATCTATAAATCATTCCCATATCTCTTCTACTGACTCCATAATTTAAATTACTATTTGCAGATATTTTGTGGTCTGCACAAGATTCTGGGGAAAAAGATTCCTTTAGGAGATCGGGATTTGACTTGGACTTTATTGAAGTATTTGGAGTCTGATTTTACAAATCATGACACATCCGATGATGAGGATTTTGTAGAGATTTGCAGCAAGCTTAACGTTGCTCTTTGTGTGATGCATGAGTGTTTTGAGCCTGTCAAAGAGCCTAGCACCCGAAGGGATATGGTGGAAGATCTTATTTTCAATAGATGGTGAGATCTTCATTTGATACCCATCTCATCTTTGGATAATTTATGAACTACTTTATGTACTAGATGTAGAATAATGGTGGCCTTGCACTAAATTGAGATTCTTAATTTTAGTTGTGTGGTGTTTCAATGACCACATATCTTGATTACTTTAGATCCTCATTACTTTATATACTCTACAGCTTGCCAACTTATTAATCTTATTTCTTAAATTTACAGGTCAGAATTACGTAGATTAAACTTCCAAGGGTTCTATACGATATTATTGGAGAGGAATGATGAATTAATTTCAGCAGCTACAGTGAGGTATCTTGTACTTTTACGTTTGTATTTGAACCTGTTTTTATTGAGGCAAGTTGAATCTTATTCCCTACTCGACTCCAGGATATATGGCAAATCAGTGGCAGAAATTCCTCTGGTTGCAACACGGTTTCAATATCGTCGACTTGGGATGTGTAGAATTTTGATGAACGAACTTGAGAAGGTATAACGTGCCTACTCAGCTTAAGGTTTTTTCTTTTAATTTTTCTCCTATAGAAGAATCAACTGACCTAATGAGCAATTCATTACTGTTGACACTATTATATAGCAGAAATGAAGTTGTCTAGTAAAGTTTGCAGATGAATTTTTTAGCTTGGTGATGTTTTGTATTGAGGAAATATTATCACTAAAGTATAATCTAAATGCTCATGGGTTAAATCTCTCAATCTTTATCACCAATTTATTGTCAAGTGTAGCTTGTTCGAAGGCACATTTCGATGATGCAGCCTGAATACCATCTGATATATAATGGCAACAAATTCAAAATCTTCTTGTTATTAGTCAGAGAATGGTATATGTGATTGTTTAATCAAAGCTTCTGAGCTTATCTATGTTGTCTTACAAATGTTTAAGAGGGATTGACTGCTCTGTAGCTCTACTGTATTGGGGATGATTGATTGTTGTTATTGTATAATTGGACTGTTCCATTGGTTTATGTAAATGTTGTGTACATATGTGCCGTCTCTCTCACTTTTCATGTAGACAGAGACGCTGTTTTCCCCGTTTTCTGTTATGTAATTCTCTGATCATGGAGTGTGAATATTAGCTTATAATATGTCTACTTTTTTTTTGTTTGCAGAAACTCATGGAATTAGGTGTAGAGAGGCTTGTTTTGCCTGCTATTCCAAGTGTTCTCAACACCTGGAAAACTTCATTTGGGTTCTCTGAGATGAATGAATCTGAGCGGTTAAACTTTCTCCAATATACTTTTCTAAACTTCCAGGGCACAGTATTTTGCCAGAAAGTATTAAAGAGCAGCCTTTTCTTGCTACCGAGTCTATCTTTAGGTATATTAAACTTTGCACAATTTTAATTTAAGTACATTACCTGTATCTCTAAAACAGTAGGATCGAACCTTTATTTCAAATTCAAAAATCTTTCTGCAGGAACACAGGCAAACAGTTGCGATTTTGTGAACAACAATGTTGTCATTGAGTTAGATAGAGACAGTTCGGTTTCTCAAGTTTTTGATGGTCTACACAGAGAGACGGCTGACACTGTAGAGCAAGAACTGAGATGGTAATGTCATATGCTCTGTATGTTAGTATGCCAGACAAGAATAAATTTGAATGTACATTATAATTTATTTTATATGGTAACTGTACAGATTTCATGCATGTATAGTGATGCTGCTGAAGAAGAAATGCATTTAACATGGGATTCCAAAATGAAAGATTTGTTTGTTTTATTATGAAATGTTTGTTGCTCTTTTCTGGGACTGTACATAGATACTGTAAATAGATCAACAAAGTGAAATGAATATTGGCAGATGAAGAAAAAATATGCAGTTATAAATGGCTTTAGTATCCATCTATGCAAAGTAGCATTTTAGATGGATGCTGTTCAGAGAGATATAAAGTAGACCAGATAGTGACTAACCCTTCTTATAGATTCAGACGCAGCTGTCGTTTCCTAATAAGTAAAATTTCAAAGATGAATAGTTTAAATACCATTGCTGATTTCACTTGACTTGATTAGAGATAAATGTTTTTTTATTCAAATTATTCACTTGAGGACCCTTGAGCATGAAACTACATGGAGAGTTTGCGAGTGTACCTTGTTATTTCTTCTGTTATTCTAGTATATGTTTTGATTAATTATGTGGGTTTTATTTTAAATTCATCCTCTCTTCTCCTCAGCATTAAAGCAGATGCTGACAGTGACATTGGCAGTTGCTCTGCTCAGACAGCCATTGTGGTACGTTATATATTTCAAACAATTTAATACATAAAACTATAGTTACAAGTATGCATTATCATTAAACATTTTGAGGTGAAGTGGTGAACTATGTTTACAGATGCATGAATCAACTCCCCATAACTTCTCATGTTTTGAGACCACGATCGCAGGAGATGCATCCGATGAAAAGCAGCATGCAGACAACAGCAAGGGCAGTCTAAAATGCTACAAGAGAAGAAGAATATTGGTCTGTTAAGTGGTCACATAAAACTACTTGATGAATATTAATGCATGATCCAGCCATGATGGAATGGCCTGTGTATCTCTAATGTATCTAATCTCTCTGTCCAGTGCTCCAAGCTATCCTTCTATCTATGGGAGTACTTGAAAGTTGCTGTTATTTTTATGTACAGATAGACTACTAGCTATAGTTACTTTGACGTACTGCTGATTTTCAATGTCTTCAGCTGTTCTTTGGAGCCATCTATAAATACGATGCCCTTCCATGTTCGTTGGTGTGATCTTGCTTTGGCCTTTCTGCCTTGTTCGTTTTTACGACGCCTCTTCATTTCATCCCAGGATTTGGTATGTTTAAAGTATTCGTTTCTTGGAAATTATCATCAATCCACGTAGTAGTTTGTTTATTTCTTGCTGCAACTAATGAAATCGGGATTGTTGAAAAGCCGTCTACTTAAAGTTAATGATCCTGCCCTGACCTAAGATTAAGACAAGAATCACTGTGACCTAGCAAGGTAATTTATTCGTTTATTGTTACCACACTCAGTCGTTTGGACAATTTTTGAAGAGTGAGTTTGTTTGTGTTGGGTTTAGAGTGGATTTTGGAATCCCAAAGAATAACTAAATACAAGGGTATAGATATGCGTCTCCATTTGGGAACATACACTAAAAGAATACTAATTTTGGTTTAGATCAAAGCGAACGATGCAATACCAATCATGAAAAATTGTAGATGTCCTAAAGAATAGGTTCGATGTAAGAAGATTGTGGCACTAGTGTCACTAATTTGATGAATCATTTCAGAAGGCTTAATGGCGTGTAGACAAAATCCTATCCTAGTGATCGATATAACGCGCCATTTTTGTGGTCTGTTCTTGTATCGGAGAATAGCGAATATGATAATTAAAAGCGGTCCAAACTCAACGAGAAAGAAGATTGACTGACAATTGAGCCACACAAAGAAGACTGACAAAAAAGGTCCAACAATTCTCCACCTTGGCCCAAATCATCACTATGTTCATCTAGTGATGGATTTCATCATCGCACTTTTCTAGACAAACCTACACATTTATATAACACAAAATTTCTGCATAATCCATTTTGTTCGTAAGGCAAAATAGTGACACAAAAGTCACGCGAAGGGAAATACCACAAAGGCAAATGACACAGTGTCATAGAATGAGCAGAGGATTATAAGACACATGCATACCAAGCATAAAGAAAACAAAACAAAACAAAACTATAGCAACTAAAATATCACGAAAACACCCAACAAAGAAGCTACAGATAAAGCATAATCTAACCAGAGCTACAAAAGTTTAGATTCATACAACATGCTAAGAGACATAAATAAGCATATAATATATACATAAACAATACCGACAAATGGTAAAAACAATAATAGTGCTCCATCTCACTAGGAGCAACTAACAACAAAAACATATTTAACAAATAAACATATTTCAAATTACTTCTCACATAGAGAAAACACATAATTTCAAGGAAAACAAATTTCTACATAAACATGCATAGCCATTTAAAAGCCCACAAAGTATTTAAAAGGCACAATTAAATACACATAAACATAAATCAGAAAACATCACCATAATTCACAGATTCAATTGCATCATTTACTTGATCAATATAATTATCGCGTTTCCACGTGGTAGAACCTCCTCAGGGAATATACAGTTTTCATGTGGCTGATCTTGAGCCGCCATCCAAGCACGAATACCTTCATTTAATAGAATATCAATTGCATCATTTACTTGATCAATATAATTATCGCGTTTCCACGTGGTAGAACCTCCTCAGGGAATATACAGTTTTCATGTGGCTGATCTTGAGCCGCCATCCAAGCACGAATACCTTCATTTAATAGAATATTTTTGGTGTAGAAAGTCTCAAATTCGGATCTTTCACTATGCGAATTTCTTGAGAAACAAAGTTACAGGCACGTATCGAAAGTGGAGTTAAGGCAGCAAGCATAAGTGCATCAGTCGATAGGCTAGCTCAGTACATGAATCCCTTCCTCTAGAAAGAGTGCCCCCTAAAATGGGATGTAATGCATGTATGCCCAATTTATGCAGGGTGGGTGCTCTATTCAGCAATACAGGATGTCCCTGCATAACTTCCTACAGTATTTCCCATACAATCAGTTATTTTTTCCGAATTTGACTCTTAGCAACTCCTATGTTCCTGCAGTATTTCCCATATAATCAGTTCTTTTTTTCCGAATTTGACTCTTAGCAACTCCTATGTTCGAAGCAAGATATGTAGCTAAAGTCTCATCATTTTAGGTAAAGAAAGCCCGTAACAGCTAATCGTATGATGAATGTATTTCTTCTTGAGGTGAATCGTGGTCGTGGACCCTTCCCCCTACACCTCTATGCCTTGCGGTAATGATTCCTCTGGCATTACGACCTTTACTACAATGATGTTGTTCATAGATCAATTTATTTCGTGGATTGGATTTCACTTGACTGTCTGCGATTCTATTGCATGCGCCATGCTATTAAACCTACTACTCTAAGAGTGGGGACACTTATTGGTATAATTACCACGCTCATGATAATTATAGCATGCTTAGACTTAAAGTGCATAACACCACAGAGTGAGTTTCATTTTGACTTAAATCATACTATTTACTTTTTAGATCATCCAAAGTAATATCATCTCTGTCATACTTTACTTAATAGTAGGTTTAACATCATTGTATGATTCAGGAATAGCATTCAAAAGTACAATTAGAGAATATCCATCTCTATCATATTTACTTAATAGTAGTAGTAGGTTTAAAATCATTGTATGATTCAGGAATAGCATTCAAAAGCACAATTAGTCACAAGTTTGTTTAATACCTAAAATAAACTTAGTAAATACATCAAGATTCTCTACAATATCTTTGTTAAAACGAAAGAACTTTTCAAGCAGAAAGTTTCAGTTTATAACTCACCAAATTTATCCCATTAACTCTTTAGTATACACACCAACCTTACTCAACACAAAGTCAGATAATATCAGACAAAGCAAGTTCATTCATTTCAGACTCGTAATATCCCTTCTCTTCCTTTTCTGTTTCCAGATACTGAAGTCATAGATATTCAAAGGCTGGCGATGGAGAAGCCATAAATATTCAAAGCTACATAAGCTACATAGAAAGATCACAAGAAAAGAAACAAATATAACAATTCCATAGATATTCAAAGGCTGACGATGGCAATCACAAGAAAATAAATAAATATATAACAATCTGTCACAGAGGATTATCAGATATTATCAGATATTACAGCGGAATATATCTATGCCAAGGAATGAGATTCACAAAAACAAATAAGATTAGAGATTCAAAAAAACAAATAAGATTAGAAAGAGAACCAGGAAATAATAAAAGGGTAAAGTCATATCAATAAAACAACATAAATAGATCAATTTAATAAAATAAGGAAAGAAGCTCCCTTTTCACATTTCACACAGTCTGAACAAATCAACAAGAGCCTAACAAACATCACCAGAGCCAATCAACAAGAGCCTAACAAACATCACCAGAGCCGACAGACGACCAACTGACTCTGATACCACTGTTGGGTATTACCGCCGTGGATGGAGACTATGGGTGCTTAGACCGTCGATGGAGACTATGGGTGCTTAGATTTCCTGGGTTTGTCTCACGGAAAGAGCGATACAGACGACCGACTGACTCTGATACCACTGGCCGTCAACACTGGGTGCTTAGATTTCCTGGGTTTGTCTGACGGGAAAGAGTCACAGTGATAGGTAGTCAAAATCCACAAAGGATTAGAGCCAATCCACCGGAGGAACTTAGGCAAAGGCTTTTTATACGGAATAGAGAAAAGAAGACTAGAAAGAATTAGGGTTCGGGTCATGTTTAATTAAAAGCGGTCAAAATACTCAACAAGAAAGAAGACTGGGCCACACATCTAAGACTATCCCATCATTAACCCACGACAACCCAACCATTCAATAAAATATTTATTTCTCTCACATCCACATATACAATTCATAATCCAATCCAATCTCAAAATTTTAATACTCCATCAACAACCCAACCCAACTCAACTTTTTAATAAAATATTCATTTCTCTCTCTTTTACATATATATACACTATAATTATTAATATAAAATTATACACTATTTTGATAATTTTTAAATTATATATTTAAAACTATAATAATTTCATATTTAAAATTTATTTTAGTTCTACATTTTACAATTATAGCAAGAAAATTATTATGAAAACACACTAAAAATAATATTTGAACTCTAACATGAAATTAAATTCAAAAATTTTTAAATAATTTAAAATGTGTCAATATTATACTCTTTTTGTAGAAAAGAAAAAAATAAAAATTTAGATCAATTTTTTATAAAATAAAAATAAATTATATATCATATATAAAGATTTTAAGTTATGTTCATAAAATATAATTAAAATTTATTATAATGTGACAAATGTCACAAGTTGATTGGTTGGGTAGATGGGTTGATGCTTTGTGGTGTGGGTTGTTCTGACACTCAAAACCCCAACCGGTTGCTATTTAATTGGCATTTTTTATTTTCTTTTTTTCTTACAATAATTTCCACCTCAGCAACCGGTCACGGATGGGGTAGTCTAAAGGGGTCCAATAGTGGTGCTTACAAAGAGTTATTTTTCTTGTCGTTGGCATTAATTAACCACACCATTCTTGAGAGCCAAATAAGGAATTGAACAAATCCAAGAGCTGTAAATTACTTTGATAAATTCAGCGGTTCAATTTTTTAATGATATGCTTTTGTATTTTCATATACTCCATCCCAAATAATAGTTCGTGTGGCTTTAGTTTATAGTATGAAAACTATTATTATAAAATAATAACACAAAATAAATTCAAAGAAATTATAATTGCATACTTTTGAGATTTGATACGCACCAATGAGGAGTATTTAACTTTATCAAAAAGGATAAAAAAGAATAAATAAATATATAAAGGTGTAGAGATATATACGCAGCCAAAACATGAACACCATTCAAACAACTAATGCAAATAAGATGAATAGACTATTTATCCACCATTGATCGAATTGGACCTCAAACAAGTTGTTTAGGTAATATATTTTGAATTTTGTAATGGTTTGTTTATTTATTTGATTTGATTTGGTACTAAAATCCAAAATGTGACACGTGCTAATTCTAGTAGTAGTGCCTGTTGTTTCACAAATCTCAAGTCACATACGAATCTATTTAAATTTTATATTTTAAAATATTTTATTTAAAATACTTTTTCAACTTATAATAATAATGCAAATTATTTTGGAACGGAATGAACACTTATCAAGACATTTTAGAAAAACTTAAAGTCGGTAATGAAGAGCTTTTTATTCATATTTTATTTAAGGCACTCTCTATTGAGACAGTTATATGTAAAATAGATCGGTTTCGTTTTAGGTAATGACTTTTTATTCGTATTTTATTTGAGGCACGCTTTAATGAGACGGTTATATGTAAAATAGATTGGTAATGATACATCCTTCTATTAGCTTAAATTTTTAGATGGGATGATCATTTAACATGGTATCAGAGAAAGGGTTTGGATCTTCTGTGACACTTTAGTGTGACATTTCTTGTGTCACTCCATTAAATAAGCTACACGTATGAGAGATGAGATATATTATACCCTAACCAATAAACCCTTAGGGGTAAGGATTGATTCAACCTGGCACGTGTCATTCTATTAAGAGATGTCACAGGAGATGTCATATTAAAGTGTCACAGGACATCCCGTGCCTCAGAGGAATGTCTAGTAAAGGTTTAGGGTTCTAACCTCACCACAATTCATTTATTAAAAAATTCAACATGCAAGTCTCTAGGAAAAACTACCCCACCTACATTTGAAAAGACATGTTAGAGCGTGTCATGGATAAATATTTAATTGATACTATGGAGAACTAGGTGTGGGCTCTACTTGTTTAAGGTAGAACATGTGGTCTCCACTCCCCTTAATTAATGATTAATTAATTAATATGTGATCTCCTCAATTAACACTGTCTTTTTCCTTTATTATTATTTTTAAAATATCATTATGTCCTAAACTATTTTGAGTTAAATATGCCATAAATTATAAAGATGAAATATATAGTTCAAATTTATAGTATTAATATTAAAAATTATTAATATATAGTTAAAATGGATTGGCCGACTTTTGTCCCTGCTTCCTTCTACCTTTGCACTCCAAGGCCAATCTCCATCCGGCTCTGTTTTTGTTCAATAAATACAAAATACCCACGTCTTAGCACGCGATGTACAATTATACTCTTAAAATTGAATTTTAGAAATAATAGAAAAATGAAATGGGGACTGGGCGTGTGCAGTGTTAATTAAAGGGGGGAGGGACCGATGCTGTGTGAGTTTGTATCTTATACTTTAGTGAATCACATTGTATCATCCAAATATATATACTTTAATGTATTAGTATTATTATACATAGATTGATCTAGCGAATTTCTCATTTTGTTTTTATTTTGAAAACTCAATACATTTCTTGAAAATATGTCAAACTTAGTGGTTATTCACTACTCCCTTTCCGTCTCTTTAAAAGAGGATTTTTTTCTCGTAAATTAAGAAGCATTATTATTTAATATATGTAGTGAATCGTTGTATTAGTGGAGTGTGAACTCCATATTTTAATTATATTAGAAAGGAGCGTGTGAGTTCCATATGTATAAAAAAGAGAAGGGACAACCAAAATAGAAAAAAATACCATTTTCGAAGGGAGTAATTTATTCATCTATCTACCTATTTAAGCCATCAAAATTATACATTCAACAACAATACTGTACAGCATAAAATAATCTTCTCTTAAGATGAAATAAATTGTAAGATGTCTGTTAAAAGAGAGTATGACTTAAAGGTAAATTTATCTTGAACATTACAATGATTCTTCTTCAGCATCCTCTGTTTTTCTCATAGAATTTCATTATGCTCTGTTTTTGTCATTGTACGTAAGTGGTAATAAAGTTAGTGTAATTTGATTTAACTTAACTCAAACTACAAATTAAAATAAAGAATGGATTACTTAATTTTAAATTTGAAACCTAAAAAGTAAACAAATATAGTACTGAGTAGTGAGTAGTACTCCATAATTAATAAATCCCTAATAGTAAGAAAATATCTTCAAATTAACAAAGTATTCCTCATAATCTATTGCATTTACATTAGTGATTGGTCTATCATATACAAAGATATAGAGTAATTATTTTGAGTATCACAAATAATTGTGAATATGCTATTTCAATTATAAATGAGATATCACAGTTCCATTGAGAGAATATAAACATAAATATCAGAATTTCCATAACATATTCATCTAAGAAACAAAAATCTAAATTATGACAATTGTAAGAAAATATCTTCAAATTAACAAAGTATTCCTCATAATCTATTGCATTTACATTAGTGATTGGTCTATCATATACAAAGATATAGAGTAATTATTTTGAGTATCACAAATAATTGTGAATATGCTATTTCAATTATAAATGAGATATCACAGTTCCATTGAGAGAATATAAACATAAATATCAGAATTTCCATAACATATTCATCTAAGAAACAAAAATCTAAATTATGACAATTGTATGGTAACCAAACCCGATTCATCGGAATCCGACCCGTTTGGTTCACTCTGACCTATTGGCATACCTTTCCACCTTAGCATCGTTGAGGTTGATTCCCACCATGGCTTCTCCGAGCCCGCAGCTCACATCCGCCAACACCGCCGGGTCACTGTAATGGGTCACCGCCTGGACTATGGCCCGCGCTCTCCGGGCCGGGTCACCGCTCTTGAACACGCCCGACCCCACGAACACCCCGTCGCACCCTAGCTGCATCATCAGCGCGGCGTCCGCCGGCGTCGCCACCCCTCCCGCCGCGAACTGCACCACCGGCAGCCGCCCAAGCTGCTTCGTCTGCATCACCAGATCGTACGGCGCCTGGATCTTCTTCGCGAAGGTGAAGACCTCGTCGTCGTCCATGTTGCGGAGCACCCGGATGTCGCCCATCACGGAGCGGACGTGGCGGACGGCCTCGATGACGTTGCCGGTGCCGGCCTCCCCCTTGGTGCGAATCATGGCGGCGCCCTCGCGGATGCGGCGGAGCGCCTCCCCGAGGTTGCGGCAGCCGCAGACGAAGGGGATGCGGAAATTGTGCTTGTTGATGTGGTTCTCGTCGTCGGCTAGGGTTAGGACCTCCGACTCGTCGACGTAGTCAATTCCGATGGCCTCGAGGATTTGGGCCTCGACGAAGTGGCCGATTCGGGCCTTGGCCATGACGGGGATGGTGACGGCCTGCTTGATCTCCTTAATCATCTGCGGGTCGGACATCCGGGCGACGCCGCCCTGAGCGCGGATGTCGGCGGGGACGCGCTCCAGCGCCATGACGGCGCAGGCGCCGGCCTCCTCGGCGATTCGGGCCTGCTCGGGATTAACGACGTCCATGATTACGCCGCCGCGGAGCATCTGGGCGAGGCCGACCTTGACTGAGAAGGGGGATTGCTTGGCGGTTTCGGTGATTGCGCCGTTGCCGTAGACGGTGACGACTCCACTTCCGGCCATTGCGAAGAAATTGGGAGAGAGAGAGAGAGAGAGAGAGAGAGAGAGTGGAGGAGGGTTAAGTGAAAAATGGAGATTGGGACTCCAGTGGCTGACGAATTCTGGAAGGCAATGGGAATGGGCGTTGCCATTTATATATATAAATAATAAATAAATAAATATAGAAAGCAATTATTATTTTGATTTTTATTTTTATTTTTTAATGGCAAAGGTGAAGCCAACAGGATTCACTCACTACTTGCTAGGATGGAGATTTCCTTTGCAATGCCCACCACACTTATCAACATCCTATTTTTTTAATTTTATTTTAATAATTATATTCTGAATCATTATTTGTGAATAAGATACTATATCATATCATCCATGATTGTGCATAATAAAATAAACGTGGCTAAGTACTTTTGAAATGGAGCTAAAACAAATGATTTGTGTGACAGTTGAGATGTTTGTGAAATGATTTGATGTATGCTTATATTTATATGATTCAACTTATGTAGAGCATGTGAGGAAAAAAATGTGTAGTGATGTTTGTGTTATTTTGGTACCGCTTGAAATGAGAAAATTTCAATAAAATGTACTCTTGCGACTAGTCAAAAATCGCAATTTATCTTTTTAACGTAGATTAAAGAGTATTATTATTTTATTTAAGTAAATAAGTGTATTAAAAAGATGCGATAGATAGTGGTGAGCTCTTATTACTAAAAGAAAAAAATTGTACAATTTGGACAGGACGTCCAATATAATAAAATAATACTATTTGAGCGGGATAGAAGAAATATTCTCTAAATCTCTCTAAAAGATTTATTTTGTTATTTTAATATGTTCTAATATACTCCCTTCGTCCCATGACAATGGTAATTTTGCTTTTTGGCACGTGAATTAAAGAGTATTATTATTTAATGTGTAGTGGGTAGTTGTATTAGTGGGAGTATGACCCCATGTTTTAATTGTATTAGAGAGGATGAGTGGATCCCATATTTGTAAAAAAGGAAAAATTACCCTTTGGGTGGGACGACCAAAATGGAAAAAAGTGACTCTTGCTGTGGGACGGAGGGAGTATAAGACAGTTGCATTTTCTTTTTCTTTTTTAATAGATGGACATTCACATAATATTAAAACAACTGCTCAAAACAACTACTCCTTCCGTCCCATTAAAATCGTGACATTTTTCTGGGCACATAGATTAAGGAGTATAATATTTTAATGTAAAGTGAAGTGAGAGAAATAATATTTAATGTGTAGTAGGTAGGTGTATTAGTAGTGTGTGTGAGTTAATGTGAATATGTTAATATTTTTTGTGTGGGTCACATATATTTTAAAAGAAATGTAACAACTTCTGTGAGACAACCCAAAAAGAAAAATATCACAACTTCTGTGGGATGGAGGGAGTACTTGTTATTAAACTACATTTTCTTTTTTAAACTACTTTCTTTTTTTATTTATTATTATTATCAAACTACATTGCTCTTTTAATTAACTTGAAAAAGAAAACATTAATGATTCTTTGATACCCACGGCCATGACCTAGATGTTGGTTTGACCTTGCCACCACACACATAAATCAGTGGTCAATGCTCTTAAATTCAGAATGTTCTCGAATCCTCGCATCTACTCATAAATGAGTTAATCATCAACGCTACAAGGATAATACTCCCTCCATCTAAAATTTAAGCATAAATGCTATTTTTAATGAGTATTTTAATATATATATATATATATATATATATATATATATATATATATATATATATATATATATATATATGATGCGTTGAGTATGGTGGAATTTTTGTAAATAAAATATAATGAAAGATTAATTATTTTAATTTTTACTAATTTAAGAATTTAAAGATAACGCTTTTTTGCTCACGATTTAGGACTGAGGCAATACTCCTATAGTAAGCTTTTGAAATAAAAAATATATTTTGAGCTTATAAGGATGGTGTGGTGTTTACTAAGATGGCGTATTTATTATTTGTAGGAGTAATTATTATGCATAACACTTTAAAATCCGATCCATGTTGAGAATGGGGACTATTAAAATGAAAACCAATGTTTACTATTGGTTTAATATTTTCTAACCAAAACTTTTTTCTTGTAAAATGTAAACCCAATGCCAGCTTGCACGTTGCAGGAAACATATTATTTTGAAAACAAGTTTATATGATAAATTATTATTCCATAACCTATTTATATACTTTTTTATTTCTGAAAAAAAAAAGTTTCAGAAAATAATATGGTGAATGTCTATGGGCGATAATATGGGAGTGAGCAATGAGCGTTCCTAATGGGCTTCAATCTAAGGTCAGAAATATGAGTTCCATAAGGGCCCATTAATCAATTTGGGCCGTATAAGAATACGGCCTGCACTTTCTTGATTCTTGGCCCAACACGAACTTTTGAGTAGGAGAATAACAGACTGAGAATGCTGTTTGTATTCAATTATTAAGAAAGGAAAATATTAAACTAGAAATCTTGAATAACATTGGCATATTAATAAATGAAAAATGAATTATAAGGGTGAATTAAATATTTTGAATGATTTTTTTAAACATTTTATTAAGGTTGGGAATTTGATCAGTTTATTTTGTATTAATCTAAGCTAGTGTGATTAAATTTTTTCAATTGCTTTTATTGAAATAGTAAAACATTAGAAACCATAAAACTATTTTTAACCTAATTATTTATCACTTATTGTTAAGATTATCCATTATATTTTTTTAATTTTCATCCATATTATAAATTTATGAAATTTAAAGCACCTTTTTATCAATTGAATATCATTTTTTATTAAAAATTATTACTTTATATCCATCGCATAAATGTTATATAGTCAAACAATCTCATACATGTCTTTGTCTACTTCAATAGTATATTATTCCATCCAATTCAAAAAAGACTTTCACATCTTCCATTTTAATTCGTATCAAAAAGATTTCATATTTAAATAGTAAAAAAAATTAAAACGACTAACTCAACCTTACAATAATAAAACACATATCTAACATATAATTTATCTTTTATTTATTAAAAAAAGATACAAAAAAAATTCTAAAAATATTTTATTCTACAAAAAAAAGTGAAAAAAAAAATGGAGGAAGTATTATTTAATGATTTTGAATTGTTTGTCAAATCCTATGATTGAAAAATGCAATTTAATTCATTTGCAGATAACTAGTAATTGAATTTTATACACTCTCAAAACTGGTACAACAAAATAGTCACATTATAATACATCCATTCTAATTTTCTTGTTATGTTATTTCTAGTAACATTAATCTAATCAGTGTTACAGCTGAGTTTTTAAAAAAAATAAAAAAATTAGAAATGTGAAACTTCTTTTGGGGCAAAATAATACTCCAATATTAAGCTTTTAAAATAAAATATATTTTGAGTTTTATAAGTTTCCATGTATGAATGGTATAAGTTATTATGGGAAAACGTAGATTGTGAATATAATTTTGTGACGAAGTTACTATTGTTTTTAAAATAATCTAAAAAAATACTTTATTAACTTTTATGTTAAATTGTAATTTTGAAAAATATTTTATTTGTAAGAAAAAAATATACTCCATCCCGGAAATAATATTAAGTTTACTGTTTGCAAGAGATTAAGACAACTTATAGTGGTTTGAGAGATTAATATTTTAATGTATAATAAATTTGTATATTAGTGTAGTGTGTAGGTTTTAATTATTTTGCATGTATCTCATCTATCAAAAAGATAAACGCAATAATATTTGTGTAACATCATATTTAGTACTTCCTCTGTCCCTTTGGAACGTGAGCATTTACTTTTTATATGTAGATTAAGACATATAATTTTTTAATGTAAAATTTATAGTTATTATATTAATATGCACTGTAGATCTTATATAAATATATTATTGAAATAGATTAAAATGATGCAGCTGGCTGGAGATAGTAAAACGTAACATTATTCGAAGAGAGCAATTATTATGCATATTGCATAACATTTTAAAATCCGATCCATGTTGAAAATTGGGCTTATTAAAATGAAAAGCAATGTTTTCTATAGTTTTAATATTTTTTAACTATTTTTATTTTCCTGTAAACCCAATGCCAACTTGCGCAATGCAGACAATATATTATTTTGAAAACAAGTCATATGATAAATTATTCCCAACCTACTTATATCTTTTTCATTTCTGAAAATAATAATATGATAAACCTACATTGGGCGATAATATGGGAGTGAGCAACGAGCGTCCCTAATGGGCTTCAATCTAAGGTCCGTAAATATGAGTTACATGAGGGCCCATTAACTAATTTTGGGCCGTATAAGATTACGGCCTGCCTTTTATTGATGCTTAAGGCCCAACACACACTTTTGAGTAGGAACAGAGTATGCTCAATGCTGTTTATATTGAATTATTATTAAGAAGGAAAATATTAAACTAGAAATCTTGAATAACAATGGCTACTGTTTGAAGCCAATTTGCAACCCACGTAGAAGGGTTTTCGAAGCTTAAATTCGTACAGGCAATAGAAAGTGGGCACCTGAGCATTTTATTTACTATCAATTAATGAAAAATAAATTTATAAGGGTTGTAGATAGTGGGGTTTTAGTGGATAGATTAAATGATTAATATGATTATATTATGATTAATCCGACTAATCTAACACCAAGTAGGAAAGAATGTGAGGGAATCAAAATACAGGAGTTCCTCCTAACTCTTGTTTTCTATATTAGGAAGTGCTCTGATAGACAAATCTCTTGATTGATTGGGAGAATGACAAACGCTCATTATTCCCTATATTAGCAGCCGTGTTAGAGGCCAAGACTTTTGATACAGACTTCCCATCAGGCCAACAGTGGCCCCGTGAAACGTGCTCACTATATTAGTATCCGTGTTATGAGCCAAGACTTTTTATGCGGACCTCCCATCAGGCCAACAGTGGCCTCATGAAGTGTGCTCGGCGGGCTAACTTATGTCGGTTAAGGATAAAGCCATCAATACGGATAGGCGGGTCGGGGCGGCCCAAAACCTGCTAGACTCGTCATTTTTTGCGGGCCTAGGCAGGTACGGATTAGAATTGCTAGACCAACTCATTTAAAGGTTGACTTAAGTTGGTTAAGGAGGTGTTGACATTCTTAACTTCCGTTTCACCTTACTCGGTTCGGTCTGATTGAGAGTGTCACAGCAATGTTGACTCGGATTTGGGGTAGAGATGGGCTCTACCTGGACTCTTATTAGGCCATTGGGTGGAGGAGCTCAAGGATGGATGCATCCAACTGTGATGGGCTGCTGGATTCTTTGAGGCCCAATTAGGATAGGCCCTACTACAAAGGTTAAATATTTTTAATAAATCTTTTTTATTTTCTCTTTTTAATTAAGGTTGAGAATTTTTTAGCAGTAAAGTTTATAACTAATCTAAGTTAATATGATTAAATTTATTCAATTGTTTTTATTGAAATAGTAATACATTTCTTCAATAAATATATTATTTTATTATTTCGAATGGTTTTTCAAATCCTATAATTGAAAATTGCTATTTAATTCATCTGCAGATAACTAGTAATTGAATTTTATACACACTCAAAACTGGTACAACAAAACAGTCACATTATAATACATGCATTCTAATTTTCTCGTTATGTTATTTCTAGTAACATATGATGTAATTAGTGTCACAGCTGAGCTAAAAATATAAAATTAGAAGTTAATTAGGAGATCATTCAACAGCTGATCAAGAATACTCAATTCAATCTCTCTCCCAATTTCCGTCCTATCTTCCGACACTTCCCAACTGGATTTCATCGTCTCCATTGCAGCCATCTCTCCGATTTCATCCCATCTCTCTGCATAACTCTGCACTGTGTTCTTCTCTCTCTTCCCATGCTCGACCACTTCTCTCTCTCTAGACTCTGAATCTCCACAGCTCTCGAGCTCATCCGACAATGGCCTCCTCATCTTCGAATTCGACAACCTCGAAATCTGTCCCCCTGCTACATGGATTTTGAATCAAGACAAATGGTTTTAAGAATCAAGAAATAGAGCGTTAAATGATCACTTTATTTAAAAGTTTAAACTCGTAGGGTGTAGTATTAATTAATATTTAATCATTTATGATGAAGTTCGAATATTAAATGACCAACTCGTCTATCAGCTTAAAGCAATTAGATGAGTTCGTCATTTGTGATCATCTGACCTGATTCTTGATCAGCTTCGAATCCGACGAATTCAAGAACAGAATTGGGGCTGGAGTTCTCCGATTCCCCTTCTGTTCTTGGGCTATCAAGATTCTCTCTCATCATGCTCTGTTTCTGGTTCTTCCTTCTAGAAGACTTCTTCCGTTCAAAGCTGAGAATAAAAAAGTGTTCATCTTCGAGCTCTTGGTAATGATCTGGGATGGCAATCCGACAGCTCGATTTCTTGCACGAATCAGATGAATTGATTGGTGGGAGTGATTCCAACCCCATTAATCTGGCCATTAATCCAGGTGATGTAGTACTGCTAGAAGAAGAACTGACAATCACTTCTCCCACTTCTTCATTAAAATGATCGAAAGAACACATCTTGAGATTGCTGAAACAGAGTATCCTACGTAGGATGCTCGAAATACAGCCTGCTGTGGTTCCTCCATTGCTCGAAGGTGAAGAACACAATGACTTCATCAAGAATTTTTCGATCACTAATGATTGGAAAAAGAGAAATCTTGAATTTTGAATTGGGGTGCAAAAGGAACTGTTGCTGATGAGTTGAAAAGCAGGGAAAAGAAAAAGTGCAAGATTTTGAATAATGTGGTGGTGTGGCGGGGTGGGGTGGGGTGGGGTGGTGGCGGGGTTTGTGAGTTTGAATACTTACTTAGGAGGCATAGGTTGGACAAAGTGGTGATAGAGAAAGAAAGAGAATGGTGTTTCCCACGCCTACTCTCTCCAGTGGTCAATTCTACAATTTTGTCCTGTTGAAAAACATGCTCTTCTTGCTTTTTTGTCACCAAAAAACCATTCTTTTTTTCTTGTCTTGGTCCCAACACTGTAGATTTGGTACCATGAAAATACAAAACCATGATTTAATGAAGTAGTAGCTTTTATGTTGTTTATCTTCACTTTTTATATTCTTGATAATTATACAAACTTGTTCGATGAATAGATTTAAGAATTATAAAGCAGATGAAATGAACAAGAGTGTGATCTTTTCTTTTTTTTTTTATACAAGAATGTGATTTAAAAAACAAGAATGTGATCATCTTTACATGAGATTATGTGAGCATAGAATCAAGAGAGGTTATGTGTGATGGGATGAGTAATTTGAGATGAATAAAAGTAAATCTTTATTTTATAAAAGTAATATTTTCTGCAAGGAAAAATAATGTTTTCTTCGTCTCAAAACGTCATCAGTTTTAATTTGTTTTAAATTTAAATTCGCACTTCTATAAAAGTTAATGACATTTTATTAATGTTCTTTCAACTAGATTTGATAAATAGATCAAGCCAACTCGTATTAGCCCATCGAACCAAATACATATTTTCGGGTCGGATTAGACCTAATTATTGTCACCGGTGCCCAACTCGTATTAATTGTAAAGTCATGTCTTAAATTTAGAATTGTTTTGTTTTAAGAGAGTTGTTTTTATACATAACATTATGATTAGAGCTATTTAAGTATATAATTCTAACAGTTGGAATTGCATTACTTAATAATTATAACTAAAATAAAATGAAAAATATATAATAAAAAAAAGATCAATCGGGCTAAAATGAGCCAAAGCCCAATTGGTTCATCGGGCTTGTTGGCCGGACCAAATAGACAAGGTTCAATTTGAATCTTTACTTTGAGGACCCAATCTAGCGTAATTATAAAGTTTTACGGACGGCCCATTGGCCATGTCCACTTTAATTTTATAATTGTTATCTACGTACTTTTAAAACATGCTTTTATAATTTACTTATTATAAAAAAAAATTCAAACTTTCTAAAAAATAAGACCAAATAATTATTTTTATCAAGTAGCATTCGTGCAAACTTTAAATTGAGACTGAAGATTACTTGTTTAATGAAACCATTATGTGAACGATTTTTTTAATAAATTCTTGAAACAAATAAAAATGATCTCAATTAATGACAAATGTTTTTCGCCACATATGACAATTATTCTATTTGACCATGTGAGATTACACAAAGTAAGTTTTAAAATAAAAAAAAATTAAATTAATTAAAGAAAAAAAAAGAAAACAATAGAATAGGGAAAGTGTTTTGGACCATGATATATAGTCTAGGGATCATCAATTAATTGTTGAATTTCAGACATATACGGTATGGTTGGGAAATCTGGATTCTTCAACGGTTGGACTTGGCTAAACTAAATGGAAAGACAGGCATAGAACCGAAAACTCGTGCTAATCGAATGAGTTTCGTAAAACGAATATGTAATAATAATATTTTAATAAAAAACAATACATAATTAATAAAAAATAATAATAATCATTTTATAAACCATTTTTTTATAAATGAAAATAATAACATATTCAATGAAAAGTGATAATAATTTTACTGAAAATTTATTCGATAGAGTAAAAATAAAATAAAATTATCATATAATGAGAAAATCGTATATACTCTGTGTTAGCTCTATTTTATAAGTGTAGCAAGCATTCCTTTCATTCCAATTAAATTGTAGATATAGAGCTTATAATTTTATTGACTTTTAAAAAGTAATGTAGTCCTTTCAAATAATAAACTAATTAATTTATTAATTAGTATGTTAGGTATGTTAAATGATAATAATGTTAATTTTGAAGTTAAAATGTTATTTCGACATTATAAAATTGATGTGATCTTTTTATTTTTATTTTTAAAGTTAGTGTGTTACAAATGAAAAATATATGGAATAGAAGGAGTATTACTTTTATGAATGATAGCAATTAATACTCCGTCCATCTTAAAAAATATTTCACACTTTATTTTTATCTGTTCAACAAAAAATTTCACATTTTATTTTTATTAAAAGTGGTAAAATACACTGTAATAATACCAAATTTTTACACATATTCAAGAATAATATCCACTTTTTTCCATATATCTTAACAACTTTACACACTTTTTTTATTGAATTTACTAAAATATTTCTTCCCTTCCTTACCTTATATTTCATAAAAAAAATATAATTTTTTTTAACTATGTGCACAAAATTTCGCGATACATTCCAAATTGAGGAAGTATATTTTAAGCTGAGTCACACGCATGTGATTCCTGCAAAATTGCAATTTCTAAAGATATTTAAACTAAATTAATGTGATTTTGAAAAGATAAAGGACAAAAGTAAAGATTTTACTTTTTTGGACTGCTTCGAATTAAGTAAAAATTGTGAAATTTTTTTAATTTTAAGTAAAATAATACATGAAAAAAAATTTGTATGATAATATTATTGTATGAGGTTAATTATTTAAAATGAAAAAAAACTTTGGGATGGTGATATTCTTAATTAACGCCGTGTTTACTAAATATGGTGCTTAGTGAACTAATTATCAATTATACTGGCTAACATTTAACAATAAAAAAAATTAAAAAAATAATAAAATTAAGGCCGTGTTTACTTAGTTTATGTGGGTTTGGAAATAAATGAACAATATCATACGTTTGTTTTGAGTTATTGTTTGGGTATATTTTATTTTATAAATTGAATGTCAAATTCATGTGCAAGAGGTGTATGGTGATGATGATATATGTAAAATTATTAATTAATGTGAGAAAAGAGATGAAAGATAATATATAAAAAATAAGTGAATTAAGAAGGAAATAAATGAACAATATCATATGTTTGTTTTGAGTTATTGTTTGGGTATATTTTATTTTATAAATTGAATGTCAAATTCATAATTTGAATCCGAGACACTTGATTCCTTTTTGTGATTCCTTTTTGTGATTCCTTTTTGAATGTGCAAGAGTTGTATGGTGAATGATGATATATGTAAAATTATTAATTAATTGATGTGAGAAAAAGATGAAAGATAATATATAAAAAATGAGTGAATTAAGAATTAATAAAATTGGTAGATTTATATTAGATAATATTGAAAATTTAAGTGTATGATTTTGAAAACTAAAGCTGATTTCAAAACAAAAATAAACATAGTGTTTAAGTTTTCTTATAAGTACATTTATATTGAATAAAAAAAGTTTAACAAGCATGAATCAATACTTACACCCTACATTTGATACATTTATAATAAGACTTAATCCTAAGTTTTGAATGAGACTTTTAATAAAAAAAAATTCAGTTAAAGGTCATGTTTAAATTGTGTGTGTAAGATAAAAATCTTTTAAGAAAAATATCCTTTTGATATATTTTGACATCAATGTTGCTAGCTGCACTTGTTCCATGCATGGACCTTTATAAATGTGGATGTTAATTTGAAGGAATGCTTGGCATTGCCATTTTGTTTATTATGATTTTTTATTTTTATTTTAATCCTATTTTCAATTATGTTTTAAAATGCACAAAAATAGCTTTCACTCTTACTTTATTAAAATAATATGAATCAATTATACATATTTATGATTTAATTGTATGTATTTTTATAATTTTATTGTAGATATTTATGTTTCGATTAAAAATTTTAAATCAAATTATAAATCGATTAAAGAATATTTTTGTTATTTTCAGCATTGAAACATTTATCACTATATAGAGGACAAAAGAAAAAAAATTCCTAAGTCTAAGAGGGAAAACTTGTGTGAGACTGCTTGCGGTAAGATCATTATACACTTTCATAATTAGTTAGTATCATTTTTATTAAAAATATTATCAATTATTATTTAAAATGTTAACTCTTTTTATATAAAATAAATTATTTATGAAATAACTCACATCATCGTTAACATTTTTATTAATTTAATATCACTTTTCATTATAAAAGTTTTCACTTTTTATTTATCTCACAAAAGTCGTGAGACGACCTCGATCATACAACTCTTTTCCAAATCTAAAAAGGTATAATGGAATTATACCGTATTAATTATTCATCTTTATTATTCCGCAAAATATCTTAAATAAAGTGGTCTTTAAAAGAAAAGAAAAGAAAGACAATTTTTTTCTTTTATACACTTAAAAATAAAATAAAATTATACTCCTATACGGCTGAACAAATATTAATATTTGTTCCGTAGACGAAAATTTTACTTATAAATTTTTCTATAGCTTTTGTATTTTGGTGGTCGAAGAATTTTTTTTTACATACACATAATTACTAAGAAATTTTAAGGAGGATAGTATAATTTATTTATAAGTGTGTATAATGAAAGAAATAAATTAATGTATTTGTATGTATTTAAATTAATGAAAGTGTACATATAAGTATTTCCTAAGTGATCAATTATAATGAATAATTGCACTATCATGTAGGAGTATTATATATTTACCAATATGCCAATTCATGTTGGTATTATCATTCATTAATTAAAACTTATAATCCATACGTTATTACTTAGCCCAATAACTGCGTGACACACTAAACATGACTAACTAATCTATTAATTTCCAAAGGTTGCATTACGGCTTATATAATTTACAAATAATTGCAACGAAATAATACTTATTAATTACTCATGTGTACCTTCAGTAAACTAACATATCATGTTAATTTTACTGTTTATTAATTACATTAAATTAATTATTTACGAGACAGACCGAGTAGCTTGACCAGTTTTCCAAGTAGCAATAAGTAGAAGTGGTCCCACAAAAGTAACAAATTACGAATTTTTATTAACCAAATAAATAAGAAATTAACATATGAAATACCATATCATGAATATAAAAACTCAGATTAACCCTTGATACTTCAGTATGTCCATGAATCACCTACAGACTTTTTATACTCTTTTTGATTTATTTTTTCTTTACATTCGCAACTCATCTTCAAACTCTAATATATATATATATATATATATATATATATATACTCTTTAATTTAAAATTATCAATTCCATTTAATATACATTTCATACTATAAAAATTAATATTTATTATTTTAAAATATCAAAATATTCCAAAAGAATTTTTTTAATATAATAAAATATCTATATATATATATATATATATATATATATATATATATATATATATATATATATATATATATATATATATATTACTGTACTCTTTAATTTAAAATTATCAATTCCATTTGATATAGATTTCATACTATAAAAATTAATATTTATTATTTTAAAATATCAAAATATTCCAAAAGAATTCTTTTTAATATAATAAAAGTTAAAGTATATATGAAGTTGAATTGTGCGTGTGTTTTTTTAGATATTACCTTGTGCACTTGATTGCACCGTACACCCATTTTAAAAAATGTATATATTTATAAATATTTTTTAATGAAAAACTAGATGTGAAAAAATATACAATTATTAAGAAACATATACTTATATACTACTATTAAATAAAAATTTATACACATGAATTTTGTGCAGAATATTAACTCCTCTCTTTTTTTTATAATTAGTTATTGCTTTTAATAAAAAGATTTTAATGAAATTAAAAATGTTATCCTTATTTTTATTTATACTATTGTTATCGTTTTTTAAGTGAGTTAAAATGGAATGAATTTGAAAACGCAGTGCACTTTGAAGTATGTATATATATATTGACATAAAGATTATTTTAAAAGAAAAATGTAAACACATAGTGAGACAATTATTAAAACATGTAGGTCCACAAACCGAGCACAATATTCTAAAAGTTTCATTGAAGTGAATAATTCATACATGGTACATCATAAATATTAATGTTATTTTCACACACTAATGTTTCTTTAGAATTAAATAATCAAAAAAAGAAAAGTGTGGTATCAAATTCTACAACAAAAAGTACTAAGCTTGGTAGATTTCCATCACTAATTAATCTTTGTGGAAGCAAATTTCTCATCAGTTTGGTAGTAAACTATGTCTCCTGAATCACTAACATAATGATCTCTACCTAAACTTTTCAACAAAGTTGGAACCAAGTGAAATGGAATTGCTCCTGATTTCTTAGGTTCCCTGTAATAATTCCCCAGTACCTTTTTTGCTTCCTTTGTCTGCATATTCAACAAATATTTAATCCCGTCAATCCAAACACAACCTAAGTTCCGGTTCCAAATACAGTACAACTCAAAATAAATTAATGGTGGTATTGTAAAGTACGAGGATCACGTGATTAGGGTTTTGTGACGAAGATCTTACCGCCTCGACTAGGTGGTAGTGTGGGATCTGAGGGAAGAGATGGTGTATAACATGGGTGCCAATATCATGGTGGATTTTGTTAAACAATCCATAATCTTGATCTACTGTTGTCAGTCCCCCCCTTAAATAACTCCATTCCTGCAGCATGCATGCAAAACATAGCATCATTACCACTTTATGGACTATATAATACACATAAATGTCTGTCTCTTATGCTATATAATACTAGATTGCACATAGATATTTGTGTTTATTTAACTAATACTCTGCAATCTCAAAAGAATATAGTTGTTGCAAGACCTGTCCACGGTACCAAGGGAGCTTCGTGTCGTAACCGTGATGGTGCAAGTACGTCACCGCGTCCAACCACACTACGAACATCTACACGAAATATTGAAAAAAATACTAACTTTACTTGGTTTCTGATCGTGTTTTGATCAATGTAACACGTGATGGTAAAATAATATTCCCTCCGTCCCACACTTATCTGCACCATTTCTTTGTACAAAGAAATTGTGCAGATAAGTGTGGGAAGAAATGGTGCTGATAAGTGTGGGACAGTGGGAATATATGCGAGATTTTTACCAAGTAGGGTACGCCGTAGAGCTTGAGGACCAAGAGTGGATAGACAATTGTGCAGGCATACAAGAGAAAAGCAACCATGGCTGACCAACAAATTGTTGATGTCATAACCAGTGTTCTCTCACCAGGTTTGAACAAACCACTGTAAGGATTAAAGTGAGATCCAGTTTTCCCAGGACTTCTCCACCACTGATTAATAATAAAATAAATAGCAAAAAACTAAATTAATTGAAAAAGGATTTTTAGTTTATTCCATAACACTTAACATGCATTAGATAAGGACAAGAATATATAGCAAAATTGATACTCAAAGAGAGAGAGAAAATGAGAATACTACCAGATATATGGGGTATGCAAACATGGGAAAAGGGACTTTGTATCTAAAGAATTTGGTGGAGTAATCCAGCTTGTTGTACAACTTCTCAGTCAACTGCAATAATATTTGAAAATATATATTCCATGAAAAATCTAAATTAAATTATTTGGGAATAATGAATTACTAGAATATATATTTCAAGGTTGAGTGAGGCTCTTGTGCCGGACACCGTGTCCCCTTGCAATTTAAACTCCTATCAATGCATAAGTTTAAATAGAATATGGAAGGGGGGGTTGTATTCCCATGGCCGCATGGCGTGCCCCGGGTGTGCAGAAGCTTTTGCCTATAATTTGATCCGTACCGGTACCCATGACTCGTCCCTTTCAACATGTCCATGGTTTTGGTGGTGTGTTCTGTGGCTGATTCTCCTGTTTATACTCCATTTTAGTTATATCATCATTAATTAAAGCTTAGAAAATGGAGTATAATTCAGAGATTGGTTAATTTCCAAGAAGTAGTTACCATCCATGATAAGGCACTAGAATTGCTGAATGGAGTATGTGCCCCACCACGTTATTCAACGTAGTATTGTCTGAAAAACTTCCATGCCCACTGTACAATTAATTCACCAACAAATTAAGTGAAAATATGAACACGTTTACGCCAATTTTGCTCTCATTTGGTATATGATATCATCACTTTATTAAACTAAAACAATAAAGCTAACAAAATTCAAAACATAACGAAACAAAAGATCTCGCCTAATTTTTGTTAGCATATTTTCACTTTTCACGCATGTATCTATACTGTACGTATAACCGCAAACAAACATCAGATGCAAAAAAAAAAAAAAATGGGGGAAAATTCGTCAGATGCGGTTATAGAAAATTACCAATCATGACCTAGAACGAACAATGCCCAAAACATTGTGCCCTGAGCAATCCAGTAAAGCGGCCAAAACCACCAGCTGTCGATGTACGCAGCGGCGGCGAGCAAGGCGGCGACGGCGGCGACGTCCCAAACGACGTAGGAGAAGGAGCGCCATGGATTTTTGACCCAGCAATGCGGAGGAATTGCCGCCCGGATATCGGCAATCCGGAAGGGCGGCGGCGCGGCGGGGTCGAATTTATCCGCCGCACGTTTTCCTATCCCTTCGTACTGGTGGTGGCCGTCGTTGGTCTGTCCAGCATCTCCGCTCTTCGAGAGGCCGACACCGGAATAAACGGCCATTGTTGCCGGATGGATTCAGAGAGGAAGGGTATCGGAGTTGCAGCAATGGAGATTGTACGTGCGTATATATAGAAGAGAGAGAGGGAATAATATATGTGTATATAATATAATAATATATATAGAGAGAGAAAGTGTATGTATATGAGTTTTCCAGATTTGTGGAGGAGAGAGAGGAAGCTGTGAGGATTGGGCAAGTTTGGGTAGTGAGCTTTTTATAGAAACGGAAGTGCTTTTATATAGGGTTTCTATGACAGATCCAACTTACACTTCTTTTTTTTTTTTTTAATTAATTATATTTCGGTTTTATTTAGGCCCATCAAGTATAAATATTTCTATGAAAACAATCGATACATTATTAAATAATAATTAATGTTTACTTTTATATATATATATATATATATATATAAAAGAAGAATAAGTAAAGAGGATCACTTGGGTGATCCGTGGTCACTCATGACCCTCTCACGTGAGGGGTGGGTCCCACATCACGGTCATCCAAGAATTACTCATAACTAAAATCATATATTAATATAGTACTCTAAAATTATATTTTAATACATTATTCATTATATTTTAGAAAACATATCCTAATTATTGTAGCAACCATACATTCATAAGTCTCATAATCCATTTCACAAGAAATTTTTCCAAAATTTTTATTTTCATTTGAGTTTTAAAAACCAACTTTTATTTTTTAATATAACAGCGACAATCTCTTATTATATACTCCCTCCGTTCCATTTCAATACTTACGTTTGCTTTTGAACGTTGATTAAGGAATATAGTAGTATTTTAATGGATAGTGGATAGAAAGATATAGTAATATTTAATTTAAAGTGTGTAGGTGTATTAGTATTGGATGAGAAACCATTTGTTTTTTTAACGTTGATTAAGGAATATAGTACTATTTTAATGGATAGAAAAATATAGTAATATTTAAAGTGTGTAGGTGTATTAGTGTTTGATGTGAATCCATTGTGATATATAAATTGTTTTAGGTAGTCACTTATACCGGAAAGGGAAACATAAAGATTGAAAATGGACGCCCAAAATAAAAACATGTAAAGATTGAAATGAGACGGAGGGAGTATTTTATTTAGGTGTCAATAGCCATATATGTCCAAAATACGCTTCATTAATAACAATATCAACATCAAACAAAAATTATAACACCCCAATGCACTTTAAAATGCTCAAAATACCCTCCACTTAATTTAAACTAATTTAAAATAGAACCTCACACCCACCCCTACCCTTCTTACCTCCCCCTCCCCACCGGCTGCCGCCGCCGTCGCTAACTACCACCTGCCTCTGGTGATCGGTGGCCTTCGGTAACCATCGCGCGCCAATCACCGTCGCTCGCCTGACGGACGCCCGTTGCCGATATGGTAATTGACACGGAATTCATACCGACATCATACCGATACACTCACCCATAAGACATGTTGAGCTTTATAAGTTGATTAGTAGGGGCATTAAAGTCAAAAAGTGTATATTGATTAGATTTGTTATAAAAATTATTTATTGTTGGTATTGTTAATTTAGTTTAATAAAAGGGTATTTTTAATCCGGGTTTACATCGTAAATTATGTAAACTTTATGGTCTCCTTTAATTTAAACACCCTAACAATACATAGGATATATAAGATTGGAATGAGGATCACAGGGTTTACACAATAATCCCGCTAGTGTTTATGATGTTAATATTCTCCTTTATTTAAACTTAATTATTAGTTGATATATTTTTTTTAATAAATATATTATTGATATAAAAAGTTAACATATATTATTATCATTTTTTATTAGTTAAGTATATTTTTTATTAAATACTATAAATTCTTTGTTTTAATGTGCCATACAAGTTTCTCTCGATTTAATTATAACGTACCATTACACATTATATGGGGTATATCAATGAATTGAATTAACCTCGGATCACATACCTTCTTTTAGAGGGATTATATTTATTTTAAAGCTAATGTTTGCTAAGTGGAGTGTATTGTATATCACTGAGTTAATTAGGTCGGATTAGCTTTTCAGCATAAGATATTTAAAATATTTTAGTAATAGTACATTTTAATTTGAAATAATAATAATAATATAATAATGCAGGTATTCCACCTAATTATCCTAGCTGGCATTTGCAAGTAGGAGTAGGACCACATTGATGATTCATTCGTACGAGACTGTCTGAGATTGAGACGGAGGAGTGTGGAACCCACCCTAAAATTTGCATTTTGCATGCAGTTATTGGACTGAACACAAATAAACGTGTATTCCATTGGACGGATGGTGGACGTCCCAAGTTTTTTTTTTTTTTAAATTAATTACTCCTTCCATGCCTACATACTCTTTCCTCCTTCCGTCTCCGAGATATTAACACACTTTCCTTTTTTGGTTGTCTCATAGAAATTGACATATTTCATTTTCAAGAACATGAGACTCACACAAAAACAATTATTTATTTACATGGACCCATACATCCATCACACTCACCACTAATACAACTACCCACTACACATTAAATATTATTTCTCTCACTTCACTTTACATTAAATTATAATACTCCTTAATCTCCGTGCCCAAAAAAATGTGTCAATACTTCCGGGTAGAGGGAGTAATATTTTTGTCCCTTCACAATATTTTTGTTAGTTAAGTTCGTCTCAATAAAAAGCATACTCCCTCCGTCCCGTCCTAATAGTTACGCATTACCATTTTGGGCGTCCCACCCCAATGGTTACATTTCATTTTTTAGCATATGGGACCCATACAAATTAATTTTTTCTCTCTCCATAACCCCACACATCACACTAATACACCTACCCACTTTACATTAAAATATTATTTCTCTCACCTCAATACACATTAAAATACTATACTCGTTAATCCACGTGCAAAAAGCAAACGTAACTATAAGGACGGGACGGAGGGAGTATATTATTTCTTTTTATGTAAATAAGACTCATCCAAACTAATTAATAAGTCTACATGCACACATATAATATTAATATAATTATTTACTAAAATTAAGTGCAAAATGCAATGTACACGTTGCAAAGGAATAAGATAATGTAAAATGAGTTGGTCTCCCGTGCCCCGAGGACACATCGTGTCCCCATGAAAATACAAGAATTTAAAATATTAAATTCTTGTATTTTATTGGGGCACGTGTGTCCCCGGGCACACAAGTTTTTGCCATATAAAATAATAAAAGCTATTAAATTCTTGTATTCCATTGGAAGCACGGTGTGTTCCCAGACACACAAGTTTTTGCCATATAAAAAATAAAAGTTATAAGAATAATTATTTTTACAAATATTTGTTTGACAGCGTATAACAAAATATTGTTTAGGACAAAGGAATAGTTTAATTTAACTTGAATAAATCAATGGTCAAAATTTTAAACAAAGAACATTTTAAATATATTAATTGGAAGTTTTTCTATTTCACATGTCTGTTCAGGGTGAATTATGATCTACGTGTAATTTTATCATAATTTATATTTAATTAATTATGTGTGAATAATTGTAGAAGATATCAGTTTATATATTAGTATATTAAGAAGGTTTTTAATTTTAATTATTAAAAATAAATACCATATGCATGCATTTATTCAAACATAAATGCAATTTTTTTAAAATAAATCAATCATAAATTGATTTTCTCTTCACTTTTTTGCAAATTTGATTTTCCTTTTATTATTTTATAATTTTCTTTAGTTTATGTAACTTATTTTTTAAAAAAAATAATTTTATTTGAATTAATGTTTCCCGTGCTATGCATGGGATACGATACTAATAATACTATATTTTGAAGGTAAAAGAGATGTTATAAACTATAAAAGTAAAATGTCACGACCAACCTTACATAACTTATAATTCAAATACTAATTAACATAAATATCATTATTAAAAAAATCTGTAATGTGTTTTTACATAAAATATTTATAACAAACACCATCACACCAGTTCAACATACGTAACTGATTTCTGACGCCACCTCAAACCACACAAACTTATCACAATATTTATTATATTACATAACAAAACATCAAAGGAAACAAAATAAGCCCACGGCCTAGCCCAACAGGTCGTCATCTATGTACATCTGCTCAAGACCCTGCAGGAGCTCCACAGCTTGTACAGTCACATCACAAAACTCAATCATCAACAGGCTCACCTACAATGCATAAACTAGTGAGACAAAAATCTCAGTAAGTAGAAATCATGCATGTTAGTGCATGAAAATGCATTTAGTTTTCTATCGCCTATTTCCCAATCTTTCTAGTTGGTCTCTTTTATTTTGAAAATTATTCACGTTGCGGGATCCCCACGACATACTTATGATATGCACCCCAAATAAGCTCAATGGGGATGATTTTTCCGAACCCCAAAAATAGTACCGAGAATAATTTTTTTGAACCCTGGCAGAGTGATGAGGACGATTTTTTCGAACTCCGAATAAAGTACTGGGAACGATTTTTTCGAATTCAGAATAAAGTGTCGGGAATTATTTTTTCGAACCCTGACAGAGATGCATATATATAGTGGCCGCACACACCATTAGTATCTTATTAATTTTGGAGAAAATACTTTTCATGATTATGCATGGTATGCAATCAGGGTAATTAAATATGCATCATAAACCATTTACGATATCAATATCAATATTTAATCACAATAAAGCAACAACTTAACTTCAATTCACACAAATCCACTTCTGAAATAACAACTTCATCTCGGATCACACAAATCCTTATAACTAATATCTTCTCAAATCATACAGATATATTTTCAACAGTTTCCAATCACATAGATTTATATAGGACAATAATATTATTTAAAATCACATAGATTCACAACTTGTACCACAAGTTTATCATAGTAGTTTATAAAATAATATTTAGTGACATATGAATACCAACTTACCTCAAATAACATAAATCCACAGTAGGTATCACAATTTAATCCCAAATAATTTATAAGATAATTAAACTAATCACAAATAATTCACACACAACATGTTTATGCATCGTTGTTGAACTTCTTCTTACCTGGACTCCGACAATAATAATACTATAGACCCGTGAAGAACCGTAACTAATTCCTTTCTTCACGTTCTGGCACACTCTCCTTTCTCCCTCCTTTACTACCGATTGATCTAGGGTGTGAGGTGATGAATTCCTCAACACCCGTATATATAGGCAAAAAGGGGTTGGGAGTTGGCCATTGGGGGTATTAAACCCACCGTCTCCCGAATTGCGGCCCATCCATCAGCCGCAACTTTTGACTTTTTTTTATAAAAATCACGGCTGCAATAGCCATGCATGCCATATGTGTGTGTTGACCAGCCGCCACTATCATCTTTTTCTTTTTTTATTATTATTATGAATATACTTGCAATATTTAATGACTAAGATATGACACATACGTGTATATTTTCTTACCACTATTATTATTACGAGAACACGTGTGATACTTAATAATTAAGAAATAATATATTTATACACATAAAATAATTTAATATATATCTAAATTATTGCACGTAAATATTTATGCACACATATATTCACATATTATCACCATTTATATCACGGATGTATCAAATAAAATGTAAATATAAATGAAATATAGAAACAATTGTCACATAATTGCCACATAATTATCACATAATTATAAAATGCACATAATACAAATTAAATTATATTGACACGCGAGTAGTGAGAAGCTCGGGTATTACATCCTCCCCACCTTATAAAAATTTCGTCCTCGAAATTTACTTACCTGAAGAATTCTGGATACTTAGCCACCATCTCATCCTCTCTTTCCCAAGTGGCCTCCTCAACTAATTGGTTTCTCCATAACACCTTCACTAATAGTATCTCTTTATTCCTGAGCTTTTTCACTTCTCGCTGTAAAATCTCAACAGGTATTTCCTCATAACTCAAATCTTTTTTTAACTCAACTGGTTCCTGCCTGAGAACATGAGATGGATTCGAAACATACTTTCCCAACACAGACACATGAAATACGTCATGTGCTCTAGGCATTGATGCTGGAAACTCCAACTTATAGGCAACACTTCCAACTCTCTCATTGATGGTGAATGGACCAATATATCCCCCCCCCCCCCCCCCCGTCCCTAGGTAAGAGTCTCATTTTACCATTTTGGTTATCCCACCCAAAGGATCCCATTTCCTTTTTTGGACATATGTGACCCACACCACACTCACTAATACAATTAAAACATGGGGCCCATACACCCACTAATACAACTGCCCACTACACATTAAATAATAATACTCCTTAATCTACATGCCTAAAAGCAAATGAGACTCTTACCAAGGGACGGAGGGAGTATCTTGGACTGAGTTTTCCTTTCCTTCCAAACCGCATTATCCCCTTCATTGGAGATACTTTCAAGAATATCTGATCACCCACTTCAAATTCCAACTCTCTTTTTCCTTTATCTGCATAACTCTTTTGCCGATCCTGAGCAATTTTTATCTTTTCTCGAATATGGGTGGTAACAGCTTCTGATATTTCACGAATCAAGTCTGGACCCAAAAGTTTCCTCTCTCCAACTTCATCCCAATGTACTGGAGACCTACACTTCCTCCCGTACAGTGCTTTATATGGTGCCATTCCGATAGTGGACTGGTAACTGTTGTTGTATGAGAACTCTATCAGAGGCACAAATTTACTCCACTGACCCTAAAAATCTAACGTACATGCTCTAAGCATATCCTCCAAAATCTGTATCGTACGCTCCGATTGACCATCTGTCTGTGGATGTCATGCAGTGTTGAAAGATAATTGTGTCTCCAACGCCTTATGCAAACTCTTTCAGAAAGCAGACAAGAATCTCGTATCTCTGTCTGATACAATGGTAAGTGGTGCTCCATGGAGTCTAACGATCTCTTGTATATATAGCTGTGCATAGTGATCCATAGAATACGTAGAACAAATAGGAAGAAAATTAGCTGACTTAGTCAAACGATCCACAATAACCCAAATGACATTGTGACCTTTCACTGTCTTCGGTAGTCCAGTAACAAAATCTATAGTGATATTCTCCCACTTCCATTCTGGAACAAATAAAGGCTGTAAAGTTCCTGCTGGTCTTTAATGCTCGGCCTTAACTTGCTGATAAATCAAACATTGTTTCACATATTGAGCGACATCACTCTTCATCCCTGGCCACCAATAATGTAACTTCAAGTCTCTATACATCTTAGTAGCTCCTGGATGTACAGAGTACGTTGTTGAATGAGCTTCTGCCATCACTTCCTTCCGAATGTCGTCCACTTCAGGTACACATAATCGACCTCTATAATGAATCACCCCATCATCTCTTAATTGAAAGTCAGAAGACTTTTTAGAGCTGATATTATTCTTTATCTTGTCAAACAACTTATCCACTTCTTGTCCCTATTGAATCTTATCCATCAAAGTTAGTCGAAGTGTCAAAGCTGCCATCTTTGCTTCCAACGATCCTTCCTGAATGATCTCTACACCCATCCTTTGCAAGTTAAGCAACTCTGGTTTCTGATTTAGGTTTGTAGCAGCCACACTCTGTATTGCCTTTCGGCTCAATGCATCAGCAACGACATTAACTTTACCCGGATAATAATTGATAACACGGTCGTAGTCCTTCATAGTTCCAACCATCTTCTCTGCCTCATGTTCAATTCTTTTTGAGTAAAGAAGTACTTCAAACTCTTATAATCAGTATAGATTTCACAATGTTCCCCATATAGATAATGCCTCTAAATTTTGAGTGCAAACACCACTTTAGCTAACTCCAAATTATGAGTTGGGTAGTTATTCTTATACTTCCTTATTGTCTGGATGCATATGCTATTACTTTCCCATTCTGTATTAATACACATCCAAGACCATTCTTCGAAGCATCACTATAAACCTTGAAATTTCCTGTCTCCATAGGAATAGTTAAGATAGGTGTTGATATCAACCGTCTCTTCAATTCCTGAAAACTTTATTCACATGTCTCCGTCCATGTGAACTTCATATTCTTCCTGGTCAACTGTGTTAATGGTGAAGCAATCTTGGAGAATCCTTCAACAAACCTTCGATAATATCTAGCCAATCTAAGAAAGCTACGAACCTCAGTGGGATTTGAGGGTTGTGGCCAATCATGGATTGCTTTAACTTTACTTGGATCCACCGAAATTTCTTCTCCCCGATACTACGTGACCCAAGAAAATAACTCGGTCCAACCAAAATTCACACTTCTTAAACTTCGCATACAACTGTTTCTCCTTCAAAATCTCTAACACATTTCTCAAGTGTAGCGCATGATCCTCCTTATTCTTAGAGTAAATCAGAATGTCATCGATAAACACAATCACAAACTTATCGAGGAGTTCCTGAAATACTCTATTCATGCATTTGTCAATCCGAACGCATCACCAAAAATTCATAATGTCCATACCTTGTACTGAATGCAGTCTTTGGAATATCATCCTCCTTAATCTTCAACTGATGATACCCCGACCGTAAATTAATCATTGAAAAGATAGCTTCACACTGTAGTTGATCAAACAGATCATCAATGCGAGGCAATGGATACTTATTCTTCACTGTAACTTTGTTGAGCTCTTGGTAATCGATACACATCCTCAATGTGCCATCCTTCTTTAGAACGAAAAACATTGGTGCTTCCCAAGGTGAGAAACTAGGTTGGATAAATCCTTTGTCTAGTAATTCTTGCAATTGTATCTTCAATTCCTTCAGTTCAGGTGGTGACATTCTGTATGTCTCTTTAGATATAGGAGCAGTTCCCGGTTGTAGCTTAATAACAAACTCTATTTTCCGATCTGGTGGCAAACCTGGAAGATCATCTGGAAACACCTATGGGTATTCCCGAACTACTGGTACATCACCAAGGACTGGACATTGATGTCCCTCAACATTCATCACGCTCACCAGATACCCCTCACAACCACTTTTCAACAACTGCTGTGCTTTTTCTGCTGATATCACAGAAAATCTGAAGTTCTTCTTGATTCCAACAAAAGAGAATGGTTCTCCCCCCAATGGCTGAAAAGTAATACTCTTCTTCTGACAATCTATTGTAGCACCGTACTTTGACAGCCAATCCATGCCCAATATGATATCATAATCATTCATACTTAACACAATCAAGTCAGCGAGGAGTTGTCTTCCTTCAATAGGAATAACACAACCTCAAAGAAGTTGATTAGTTTGCTTTGATTCACCAGAAGGTATCATCACCTCATAATTAGCTTCTATCAAGTTAGATATTCTACCTAGCTTCCTCATATACTCAGTGGATACAAATGAATATATTGCTCCAGAATCAAATAGCACATATATAGAAGTGTCAAAAATAGAAAACTTACCCGTGACAACTGATGGATTCGCATCTGCCTCCTCCCGCGTTAAAGTGTATACTCTTGCTGGAACTCTCCCCTGCTATCCTTGCTTCCCTTTCTTAGGACAAGTAGTAGTCACATGTCCTTTCTCCCCGCATGTGTAACATATTCTCGGAGGAATGTGACACTCTCCACTATGTGATCTCAGACAACTAGGACATCTGGGTAGTGGTGACGACGATGGCACCTTACCCTGATTGAATTTGAGATGCTTGTTTTGTTCTCCTTGTGTTTGTCCTTGATCCACTGGAACATTAGGTTCCGGCCTCTGAAATGGCATTGGCCTCTTATTATCTCTCCCAAACTGCTGCACTGGTTTCTGCTGAAATTGGCGTCTGATAGTCTGCGCTTGCCTGATCCTCATCTCTGCTTGTTCAGCAATTTGGGCCCTTTCTGCAACTTGTGAGTATGTTGCTCCTTGCAACCCTGCCATACTCACATCTCTGAAAAGCTCAGGTCTTAAACCTTCCATGAACCTTTCCATTTTAAATGCCTCCGTACTCACCATGTGTTCCGCAAATCTCGACAACTGTTCAAACTTACGAAGGTAATCTGTGACTGACATACCACCCTACTTCAACTGTATAAACTCATTCATCTTCAATGCTCTCACTGGTGCCGTAAAGTACTTATTTCTAAAAAGCTCTTAAACCTTTCCTAGGTCATAGTTGTAACGTCCTCGATACTTTAAATTGTATCCCACAAGTGGTTTGCACTTCTTCGTAGCATGAAAGAAGCACACAACACTCTGTCCCCATCTGAAATTCTACTGTATTGAAATATATTTTTCACTGTACGTAACCAATCCTCTGCATCTGTGAGGTCTATTGCATCCTCTAATATCGGAGGGCTCAGCTTTCGAAACCTCTCACAAACTATTTCCACACGTTCTACTTGACGTCTATTTTGATTAGCATTAACCTCCAGTTGTCCACCCATGTCTCTTTGCTGAATCAGTTATTGTATCTGTTGGGACTGACGTTCTACCAATTCCATCAGTCGAGTAATCACCGCATCACGATTATTTTCTTCAGTAGGTGCTACTTGCTCAGCAGTTCTATCACTTTCAGAACTTTCACCTGTAGTCCTTGCCATTTTGTCTATTAACTACGAGTCCTACACCACATAGCCAATATAATTTATAAAACACATAACAACACAGAAGGAAAATAACACATACATGCAAGGCTGCGCTCCAAAGGAATGAGCTTATGTACATAGACAATCTGCAGAACCAAAACCATGCTCTGATACCACTCTGTCACGACCCACCTTACATAACTTATAATTCAAATACTAATTAACATAAATATCATTATTATAAAAATCCGCAATTTTTTTACATAAGATATTTATAACCAACACCATCACACCAGTCCAACATACGTAACTGATTTCTGACACCACCTCAAACCACACAAACTTATCACAAAATTTATTATATTATATAACAAAACATCAGCGGAAACAAAATAAGCCCACGGCCTAGCCCAACAGGTCGTCATCTATGTACATCTGCTCAAGACCCTGCAGGAGCTCCACAACTTGGACAATCACATCACAAAACTCAATCATCAACAGGCTCACCTACAATACATAAACTAGTGAGACAAAAATCTCAGTAAGTAGAAATCATGCATGTCAGTGCATGAAAATGCATTTAGTTTTCTATCACCCATTTCTCAGTCTTTCTAGTTGGTCTCTTTTATTTTGAAAATTGTTCACGTTATGGGATCCCCACGACATAATTATGATATGCACCCCAAATAAGCTCAATGGGGACGATTTTTCCGAACCCCAAAAATAGTGCCGAGAATGATTTTTTCAAACCCTGGCAGAGTGATGAGGATGATTTTTTCGAACCCCAAATAAAGTACTGAGAACGATTTTTCTGAACCCAGAATAAAGTGTTAGGAATTATTTTTCCGAACCCTAATAGAGATGCTTATATATAGTGGCCGCACACACCATTAGTATCTTATTAATTTTGGAAAAAATAATTTCCATGATTATGCATGGTATGCAATCAAGGTAATTAAATATGCATCATAAATCATTTACGATATCAATATCAACATTTAATCACAATAAAGCAACAACTTAACTTCAATTCACACAAATCTACTTCTGAAATAACAACTTTATCTCGGATCACACAAATCCTTATAACTAATATTTTCTCAAATCATACAGATATATTTTCAACAGTTTCCAATCACATAGATTTATATAGGACAATAATATTATTTAAAATCACATAGATCCGCAACTTGTATCACAAGTTTATCATTGATAATTTATAAAATAATATTTAGTGACATATGAATACCAACTTACCTCAAATAACATAAATCCACAGCAGGTATCACAATTTAATCCCAAATAATTTATAAGATAATTAAACTAATCACAAATAATTCACACACAACATGTTTATGCATCATAGTTGGACTTCTACTTACCTGGACTCCGACAATAATAATACTATAGACCCGTGAAGAACCGTAACTAATTTCTCCCTTCACGTTCCGGCACACTCTCCTTTTTCCCTCCTTTACTGCCGATTGATCTGGGGTGTGAGGTGATGAATTCCTCAATACCCATATATATAGGCAAAAAGGGGTTGGGGTTGGCCGTTGGGGGTATTAAACCCACCATCTCCCAAATTGTTGTCCATCCATCGGCCGCAATTTTTGACTTTTTTTTTATAAAAATCACGGCTGCAATAGCCATGCATGCCATATGTGATGTGTTGACCAGCAGCCACTATTCCCTTTTTCCTTTTTTATTATTATTATTATTATTATTATTATGAATATACTTGCAATACTTAATAACTAAGATATGACACATACGTGTATATTTTCTTACCACTATTATTATTACGAGAACACGTGTGATATTTAATAATTAAGAAATAATATATTTATACACATAAAATAATTTAATATATATATCCAAATTATTGCACGTAAATATTTATGCACACATATATTCACATATTATCACCATTTATATCACGGATGTATCAAATAAAATGTAAAGATAAATGAAATATAGAAACAATTGTCACATAATTGCCACATAATTATCACATAATTATAAAATGCACATAACACAAATTAAATTATATTGACACACGAGTAGTGAGAAGCTCGGGTATTACTTTATAATAAATATATTAGATTAAATGAATTTGATTTATATAAATGGATAATAAACATGACAAAAACTTATGTGCCCCCGACACACCAGACCTCCTTGGGAACACAACACTTCCCCTTCATATTTTATTTAAACCTATGTATTGTTAGGGGTTTAAATTGTAAAAAGACGCTGTATCCTCGGGAGCACAAGAGTCTCACTCAATAAATAATTCATCAGTCTCATTTTAATTTTTATATTTATTTATTTGTGTAAATTAAATAATATAATATTTTAATGTATAATGGATAGTTATATTAATATTGTGTGTGACTTTCATTTAAATTCACAATTAATTATTTTATGTGAATTTTATTTACCTAAAAGTAAATTTAAATGTTGAAGTGTGATGCATAAATTAAAAATATATAAGAGTGAAATACGATAGAATGAGAATTATAAAGAATTAAATTTTCACTCTTGTAAGAATATAAGTGTTCAATTATCGCATGCAATTGAAATTCTTGTAATTCAAATTAACGGTTTATTCTGTATTTCACTCTAAAATTTATATGCTCTCTCCATTGTGATTTCTAATAGTAGTTGTTTTTACTGTAGATACCAAAACAAAAAGTTAGACATTTATTATTAGAAGGGGAGAGTATAAATACTAATTATAATAATTATTACTCCTTCAGTTCGTTTTAAAGAGTTTTTTTTTTAAACGTTAGCTCTAAGTGATCTCATTTTTTTTTTTATACATATGAGACACCTATTAATACAATTTAAATATGACACACACTGACAATACAACTACATCCAACATATATTAAATAATAATACTCTTCAATCCAATGAATAAAAAGTAAAAGACCCCTTTAAATCCAACGGTTATTATAAATTTTTAATTTAATCCTAGAATTTACGTCAATTAACAACGCATCATATATACAAAGTGCATTCTAGTGAAGTCTACACATACGCAATCTCAGCAAATAGTAAAAAGAAGCACGTTTGAAAATTGAAAATTAAATTAAAATACGGCTTAAAAAATGGGTTAAAAAATAGAGGAAATGTCGTCAATTGTCCTATCCTGCATTTTAAAATACAAAAGAGCGCACTTTGATTTTAAAACTTAAAAATTGCCCATTTTTCTTTTAAATTTACCAAAATATCCTCACATACTTGAATATTTTAATGTTAAAAATTTTGATTTTCTGTCAATGTAAGTTAATTCTATTCAATCATATTTTTTTGTTCTATTCGATCTTCTAATCGATCAATTATTTTTGTTCTATTCTGTCAATTATTATTTTATTCTATTCGGTTAATGCATATTTGTTCTATTCAGTCTTCTAATCGATCAATTATTTTTGTTCTATTCTGTTAATTTTATTTTGTTCTATCGGTCAATGCCTATTTGTTCTATTCAGTCTTCTAATTGGTCAATCATGTTTTCTATTCTGTCAATCTTTATTTTGTTCTAATCTTTTAATACATGTTTGTTCTATTCGGTCTTCTAATCGGTCAATATCTATTTGTTCTATTTAATGATTGACATAATTAATTATTTTTTTTCAAAATTAAATATTTAATTTTAAATAAAAATGAAAGATCAAAGATATTAACGTCAAATTATATGAAAGTGTGCAGATTTACTTTTTTTAAAAGGAAGTTCGCATTTTTGCTGAAGGAAACTTGTGAACGACTATTTATGCCTAAGACCCTAAAAAATAACCACTCATTCACGTAATGCTGACTCGCTTTCTTTGGCCGCCAACGAGGAATAGGACATTCATTCTTTTTTACTAGTACTAGTTTTTTTTTTCTTATTTAATTCGGTAAATTACTCTCCATGTTTCTTCCAAAGAGTTACATTTATTTTATACATAAAATTAAAAATATAATATTTTAGTTTATAATGAATTCCCTCTATTCTAATTTAATGTTTATATTTATTTTTTTCACATTAATTAAAGAAAATAGTATTTTAATCGATAATAGGTAGAAAGATATATACTTCCTCCGTCCAATATCAAAGTATCAATTTACATTTTACACGTAAATTAAATAGTGTTATTATTTTATATATGCAGTGGGTAGTTGTAGTAGTGGAGGATGTGAGTCTCATATTTTATTTGTATTAGTGGAGGGTGTGGATCTCATATGTCTAAAAAAGAAATTGATAGATTAAGGGTAAGTAAAATTGATAAATTAAGGATGGAATGGGGGAGTATAAAATTTAATATGAAATGGATATGTGTATTAGGGTTGGATGTGAGTCCTATTGTGATATATTAATTGTTTTAGGTGTGTCTCATATACCAAAAAATAAAACGTAAAGATTAAAATGTGACGCCCAAAATAAAAAATGTAAAGATTAAAATAAGACGGAAGAAATATAATATTTTAAAGTATGATGAATAATTATATTAGTATTATGAACAGTCTCATTAAGATGGAGTATTAAAGTTGTGTTTGGATGGAGGATTTGAGGAGGGATTTATAATCTCTTCTCTCAAATTATTTCTTCATGTTTGGATCCATAGTTGAATTCATGGATTTATAAATTCAAGACTTTAAAAGAATTTATTTCAAATCATGAATTTGATTTTGATGTCTTTTAAGTTGATTTTTTTTATTATTATAGATTTTCAAATTAATTAACATAGTTGTTTTTTTATGGGGTTAAATTAATTCATAAACATAGTTTTTTTTAGTGGATATTAGTTGTTTTTTACCAAAGTGTTGTCTCATATAAAATAATAATTCTCCTTAATCGATGTGAAAAAAGTACACCCTCCATTTTTTATGTTTACTGCTTTACGTTATTTAAAAAAAAATTATAAGTAATTTGATAAATTTTATTGACTATTGAAAGTATGTTAGTATTTTAAAGTAATAAATAGTAAAATTTAAAGTAATGTTGTGTGTTAGCCTTTTAGGTATAAGTGATAATTTGAAAACAAAGTAACTTTATAAAGTTATTGAATAAAAGGTTTTTTTTAAAAAAGAATTTTGAGGGCAAACAAATAATATAAGTGTGAATTGTTATTGAAACATGGAGAGTAAATGATTATCTGATGAGAGGGAGCAAAACGGAGGAAAATTACAAATTTTATCTTATACTCGCATATAACCACCATTCATTAACTAAAAAAACCCAACATATAACCATCATCCATTATTAATATTGAAAAAGACCTCTCATATATGATTCACACTCAATATTAATACAATTATACATTATATATATAAAATAATATTAATACTTATTAAGTAAGATGCCACGTGTATGCTAATGTGTTAACCGCAGCGGCGCAGCCAGACTTTTAATGGGTAGGATGCCACATGTCGGTTGATGATTTTCTTCCTTTTAATTTTAAATTAAAATAGTTGAGTGAACGTGGAACATCATACAAAATTAAAATACGTTACGTGCTTATATTTGATTTAAATTAAAGAGTGAGGCTTGCGTGCACCCGGGCGCACGGAACACATTCCGTGCGCCTTTAGAAATTTTGTATTATGGGTAAGGGTACATTAATTTGGTCTAAAGGGTATACACTTTAATTACTAAAAGGTACACAATTTTGTTCTAAAGGGTATACACTTTTCATTAATATTTTTTTTTCTTTAGAAAATAAAGGGTACACATTTTTATACTAAAGGGTATACAATTTAACACAAAATTCTAAAGGCGCACGGAGTGTTGTTCGTGCGCCCAGATTTTTCTTTAGAAAATAAAGGGTACACATCTGTATACTAAAAGGTATACAATTTAGCACAAATTTCTAAAGGCGCACGGAAAGTGTTCCGTGCGCCCGGGTGCACAGGAGCTTTTGCCTAAATTAAATCAAATTAGTTCTCTAGTAGAATAAATTAGTCAAAGTTAAACGTGATATAATCTTCCTCACTAAGACCGACGTAATTATATAATCTCCATTCATAATTCATCTTCACACTTTTTTTTATTTTTAATTTTATCAATCTATAATTCGAGAGATAATATCAAACTCAATAATCTTATATTAATATAATTTAATTTTAAAATTATAATCAACAACAACTTTCTCATATAATATAATTTATTTAAAAAATACAAAATTACTTAAAAATAATAAGTTTATTTTTTTTTTATATTTATGAAATTCAAAATGTTGACTTCAATTTTAGGAGGAGGAAGTAGTGCTTTTTTTGAAAAATAAATCCAACTACTTTCATCGTTCACACGAACTATATATTTTGCTATTTTATACCTACGTAATAGGAGTAAAATATAATAAGCTTTTCTTTTTTATAACTAAATATCTTATATATTAGCATAGAGGCTGCATGTTAAAAATTAAATATTTATTTAATATATTTGGAATATGTTAAATTATAAAATAGCCTTTTATTTTTTAACTGAATATTTTAATATATTAGCATAGACCCCGTGTTAAAAATTAAATATTTATTTAATCTAGCTATTTGGAATATGTTAAATTATTAATTATTTAATTTAAGTTAGAACATCTATTTACATGTTCAAAAATCCTATAATATTAAGTAATTTATTCTTGATTTAAATTAAAGTGAAGAAAAAAAGATGATACAAATAAAATATAGTACTCATTATTATCTATTAAAATATTAAATTAAATTCAATAATTTTCGTGCAAAAAAATTGACATAAGTATTAAAATTGGAATGATACTTATCTCTAATTTAATAATAGATGTGCTATTTTAAGTTAGTATATATTTAATGAAACTTTGTAATGCATTAACTTGTATCTTCGGAAAATCTACTAGCTTATTCAATATCATTGATGGACGATATTACTTTATGATAATTTTAAGTACAAATTAAACATTTTTTTTATCCTGACTCAAATAAAAATACATTTTTCTCACCCACTTTTATGAGTTACTACCCAAAATACCTCAATTCAACAGGTTTTCAATTATGCTAAAAAAAAACTATTAAAAACATAAAGCAGCGAATAGGGAAAAAAAATCTAAGAAAAATAAAATAAGTCAAATAAGCAAAAAAAATAGACAGGATAGAAATGCATAGTATTCTTACAAATTTTAAAAATCCAAAAAATTTAGACCAAATAGAATAAAATATTTTAGTTGAATAAACAAAATATAAGCCGAATAAACAAAAAATTGGACTAAATAGAGATTTATAGTATTCTCGCCCATATATATATATATATATATATATATATATATATATATATATATATATATATATATATATATATATATTAAAAACCTTAAAAAATACTGAATAAAATAAAAATATTTGAGACGTTTAACTAAAAAATAGGTTAAAGACACAAAAACTGATCGAATATAAATTTATAATTTTTATATGTAAAAACTAAAATAAAAAATACATGAATTGAATTTTTAAAAAAAATCTAATAAATTAAATTTGAGTCACCAATAATAGATAAAGGTATTTTTGGAATGTACAGTAAAAACTGGATTAATTTTTTTTTTTTGAATGACTTACTTTCCATTTGAGAATGAGTACCGTTACACATTTTCATTAACTTTAATTATATACATTGTGATAATTTACTTGCATATAATATATTGTAGTATCTTATATTGTTTTAAAATAATACACTCTCTATCTCGATTACAATTTAATATTATTGTTTGCACGATATTAATAAAAATATCTAATTAATTGTTTACAACACTAATATAACTGACCATTATATAATAAAATAGTATTATATTTCTCATCCCAATACATATTAAAATATTATATTTTTTAATCCCATTGTAAAAAATAATTGTAAACATTTGGACAGAACCAATTCCACTGTAGAACCAATTCCATGCTAATTTTCGTGTAACTTCTAAAAGTTGAGTTATACCCTAAGTTCAATAACTACAAAAGGATTTAATAAAATGCAAAAGGATGTAAACTAAAATGAGATCATATATTGAAATATCTTATATTTCCGTCCCACAATAAACTTTACAATTTTTTCTTATTCAAAAGCATGTATACACTAAAATGAGATCATATATTGAAATAACTTATATTTCCTCGGGTCCCATAATAAACTTCACAATTTTCCTTTTCGTTCATCCTTCAACAAATTTCACCATCAAAAAATTAAAATATCACCTTAATCCTATAATCTCAAAACGCGTCATTATTTAAAAAAATTTACACTCGCCTTATACACATAAGATATTTTATAATTTATATATATTATCAAAATATACTGCATTACCCCCTAAAAAAATTAATAAAATTAATCAAAATGTAACTTTTCTGTGTCTACAATAACCGTGCAAGATAACCCGAAACAAAGGAAATATTATATGGTCCATTATACATACGTATAAACTTCACGACTACACACGCATGCACAAAACGAGTCCTAAAAGTAAAACATCATTTCCAAGTAGTAGTGATAATTCACGTCTCTTTGTTGGTGGATGTCACATTCCATATAAATATATTGGATCATAGTCTATAAAATGTTATGAAAGATATTTAATGTGAATGTGATTGATCTACGAGATTTACGTTTGAGGTTACTGGACTTCCAATCCAATTGAGCTTGAACTAACTTAAGTCGAGTTGAACACAATTACCTAGTACACATTAACGTTTTCATCGTGTTCTACTCATCGAGTTCAAATTGAGTTCGAATCAAAAACACTAAACCCTAAATTTTAAACTCTTAGGCATCAATCATCTATTCAGTATGTCACAGAAGATGCTACATCATTTTTAATGGTGCATTCTAAATCGCGTAATTGGATCCTCAAATCATCAACACCCCAAGAACACATTTGGTATAATAAAGAAAAGGTAAAGGGAAGTTACAATAAAAGATGGCAAGATTCATGCACCCTTGAATCTATTTATTTTTAAATGTGGAAAGAAAATATTTCACTTGGAACTACATCTGTCCGAAAATCGTAATGTACTTCAGTGAGCATTGCATGTGTGGTCAGTGATTAGAATTTATGGGTTGAAAGCTTACTAGACATGTTAGGTTTCACGGGCCGCATCACATGAGCTTGTATCGTTTTTCCTGGACTCCGGTGACGCCCATTTGGATTTCTATTATTGTGTGGAGTGGCATCTGTATGGTACATACGAAGAAGAAAAAACCATGAGTTCAGAAAAACAACGCAGTTTCGGTTCGATGTTAGAAGTACAAACAAAAAAGACGAGGCTGCAAGTTTAATTTCTTCAAGTTCTAGTGTGGAACGGTGTATGTAATGTTAGACGAGCTGTGAGATCGAATAATCTCGTGTAAGACGGCGTTATAAGAGTTTAATTTCATAGCTTTGGCAACTATAGAAGCCTTTGTTGCTAGTTTCCATCTTCAACCAAAAAAAAAGTGTTATTTTCTAGGTTGACTGTCCAGTATTACTTAATTTCATCATAATATGAGAACTATTTTACAAGTCAAATAAAAATAAATAAATAACTAAGCATAAAAAATTTTACAAATATATTAAATAAAAATAAATAAAAAACTAAGCATAAAAAATATTTACCTCAATGTGGGGAATCTCTTTCAATGGCCTATCACCAAAATAAGCATACAAAGCTCTCAACACAGCCTAGAAAAATCCCAAAAACATAAATTGGGCATATTAAAGAATAATGCATTATGGAGAAAATTACTCCACATAACAGCATATATGTATGGGTAACCTGGTGAGATACCACCACGACAGGAGCTCTTTGTCGTTCCAACTCGATAATCACAGGCTCCAACCTGAGAAAGAGATGAAAACATAAATGTGGCAACCAAGCAATGTTAAGTTTGAGCTTTTCTTAAAAGCAAAAGCCATATATAAAATGTGGAACACAAACCTTTGTATAACATCAAGGTAAGACTCTCCACGAGGATATCTGTACCTTAGTTTGTCCTTCTTACGTGATCTGTGATTTGTGCAACAATATTAAACCCCATCAAAAGTAGACTAGGAACACAGTTCTAAAAAATGGAGAAGTTCAAATTAACGACTGTGAGTTGAAGTAATATTTATGTGCATAGCACACGAATAACAGGTAACTCATTTCCAAAAATGTCTCCATTATTATTTATTTAGCTGTCTGACACAAAGCCATGCTCGGTTTTAGTTTTTTGTTTCTGGCCACCTAAATTTCTGATAGGCTTGAATGACGCGTAATGGCATCTCGCGTAAAAATTCAACTACACAATCAAAGGTGTACTAAAAGCTACATGCATTTTGCTACATTTATTTTTAAACTATGGACAATCGTTATTCGAAGATAGGACTGCATTGCATAAGTATTTCTACAAAAATCAAAGGTCAGTCGAAATTATCTTAAAAAAATCTAAACTGCGTTCTCTGGCCTGGCAATATTAACATACGAAGTAAATAATAGATATAACCATAAAGAAGGGAAACATACTCATATTCCTCAGGCATATTTTTCTTTATTTCTTCATATGTCATCCCATCGCACACGCCAGCATTAATTTCGTCAAGGGCACGCCATTGTATCTTTGACAGTATAAAATGGAATATGATTTCAGCGGTCAGTAAAAGAAAGCTGGCAACAAATAAGAATTTGTATGGTAAAGAAGAGAATTTAGGATATGCACAACCTTGGGAAATCCGACGATTGGACTTGCTGTTAAAATTGTTCTCTGTAACGTGCTAGTCCATATCTAACCAAAGGAGAAGCAGGATTAAACAATGAAACTAATCAAAATATATGCCTATAATAGACTGTAGTAAGGTAATATATATCACTCAGATGGAGGTGTTGAATATATCTACTGAGAGAGAGAGAAAGAAAAATCCCATGGTAAACAGCAAGACCATATAAATAAACAAACAAAATCTGTGTAATATAATTTATTTAACTGCAAATTTTGCAGAAAGAAATTCAAGCCAACTCCTAATCTCCTTCTCAGAATAATTTCACATAAATATATATATATATATATATATATATATATATATATATATATATATATATATATATATATATAACAGAATTGAACTGATTCCTTCTGTGTGGACAAGCACAAAATTTTGAAACAGACTATACTGTTCTGATTCAGATATCTCTGTTGATGTGGCATGTGTCGAGACTTAAATTCAAATACAGATCATAAAAACATAGCACAAGCAGTAATTTATGTTAAAGTGAACAAAAATTCATAGCCATATTAAATTGAACTTACAGAAGCAGCTCTTTCATTTTTAAGCCGTTTTTCAACAAATTTTGCAAGTTTCTTCGCATATAGCTCACCAGAATCACTGAAAAAGAAAACTAGACACTCAATCACATAAAATGATCTAAAGAACCCAGATGATAGCAATCTATTAATTACAGAAAATTAATCTAACACTGTACTATTGATATCAAGTGATTTTAGTACCATGCCTGTCCAAGTGAATACTCTAAATCTGGAACATAGTTACATAATACCAAGTTTTCAAAGAAAGGTGACAAAGTGAGCCTTTGTCCTAATTAGTGAGGTTGTGCATATAGATAATATCTCACAATCAAGCTCCGTAAAGATACAAATTCTCATTTGTATTTAACTGCAACTTATCTTATTGAAGGTCTCTTTCAAGTCCTTGACCTCCCCCCTTCTATATTGAGTCACTGATTCTCCTTTTTTCTATGCTAGAGTTTCTAAAGGTGAACAACCTATATTTTTAATGAATTGGAAATAACCAGTCCCTCTTCTCAGTAAACCATGATTTCTATCATCATGCATGACTAAAGAAAAATAAGCCTATTTTAAACAATGATTTTGATACCAATAGCTCTGTGTTTTTATTTGAGGACCTTAATAGAATTTATTGCAGTAAAAGAAATAAATGAAAACTGGTCATAAGTGCTTTAAAATGGAAGCAAAAGGAAGACTACTTGTCATGACATCCCAGATTAAAAAAAAAAAAAAAAAATATGGAAGGCAAGCAAATCAAGTTAAACAATGCATTCACAATCATATATTGGAGAACCTTATCACACTGTCACCGCCAATTCGACCTCTGACATTGGCTCGACTCTCTCCATGCCTGGTAAGGAAAATTGGACGGGGAGTTAGATGTGTATTCACCTGAAAAGTAATGCACAACATCCTTAGTCGTCAAATCTCATATCATATGTGTCACCATGTACACGCTATGTTTTTACATCGGGTGATAACTGATAAGTTTAACATACTCACAAGGCTTGTATCCCAATGGTGCAACATTTTCATACAACTATAAGTAAGATTGGCACATTTGGGATATACAAGGACTTATCTCCAAAAGAACAGCATACCAGGAAGAATACTATGCGTCCGGGAAGGTAGCCGCTAATGTTGTTCACCTGTTTCATAAAACAACACGACATTTCACATCAATCACTACCTATTATACACTGAACCTATAAGGGCATCCTTAACCAATAATTAGCCTTTTTCCATGCATAAAAATATGCGTAATAGATATTAAGCAACTGTAGATCTTAATTAATATATGACTTAAGTGAATTAAATAACCATAATCATGAATAGAACTAAAAAGTTATGGGTCACACAACCTCAAGACATGGACAGGTCTTTACCAATATGAAGACTATAATTTCAGATTTTGAATATATGTACAGTAACATGGTTTTCACTATCCAGTGGCAATAATCATGAACCATGCCCACGAAAGCTTAATAATATCAGCTTTAGACAAAATGAGGTAATATTTAACTTATATAGAGATATGAATAGACGAGACAACAGAAAGATATGTACTTGTATTTGTCCACCACTACCAGTGGCCATATCAATCATTTTGATATATGAACCTTCTTCCACTGGCTCATAAACCTGAACAAAATGAAAACTGTCCTTAAATCTTGATTTTCTACAAAAAGCTCACCATAGAGATATGGATCGCTGATTAAAAGTCAAAAGTATGTCCAATGATTCTACCTTTTCGTAATTTTCCAGTCGGACCTTAAAGTCCTGATACCCAGCTTCATAATCTGGCCTGAAATATACCATGTCACAATGTAATACTGTGGTATTCAGAAATAACAAGGAAATCAGATTGCATCATACTCTTCAGCATAATCAGGGCTTTGTTGAACTTTGAGACGTATGTTCCTCTCAATAATTTTCCGATCATTGCATAATGACTCTAAAAAAATAATCTGTGGGTATAAAAAGATTAATCATACATCAGATACCTAGTGAAAAGTTAACTCTAACAATGTAACATAAGTTGACTCTAAAATGCCACACAAACGTCTGAAATAGGTGCCACATCAGTGAAAGCAAGGATAACATTATGCATGTCAGACCTGTATCAATTAATAGTCGCATAAAATTTCCTGCACATGATTGCCTCAAAGTAACAAAGTAAAGTGGCTTGCAACTCCTTCACAACTCAAGTTTCTATCTTTTTAGTCCTTTTCCCGTTGCAAATCTAGCTTCAGCCCCTAGCATACCACCCCAAAACACATTTAAACACCATAAAACAAGACTGAAAAGGACAAAATAAGAACTCCTCAGTTCCTTTCAAGGTCAAGTGGTCCAGCCAAACAACTATGGCTTCACGACTATTTGCATGGATATTTTCTCATTGGAGCACAGAATACCCCATAAGTAGAAGAATCAACTTCAAACAATGATGAGGGTGACCAAACTGCTTCTCTATTAATTTAAGCAGGATGAACAAATGCTCCCATACAAGCCTCATTTATGCCAAGCACATTAACACATACTATATGCATCAGATATTCAGATTAAAATGAAAGTAATTTGAAAAAATAGTGATACCAACAAATGTATGAATTCATCATAAACTAGACACTATACCTTGCATTTGCCTTCAGCCATCTTCATAAGCATGTTTCTTCTTTTCCTAGTACTGTTCGTAGCATCAAATATCCCAACCTAAACATAATTGGAACTACATTATGAAAGAATCAGATGTGCATGCTCACTGGTAGAATTAAAAATACTTACCTGGCCACCTTCTTGCATCCAAGATATCATATCCTCCATTGCCAGAGCTGCTACCTAGTAGCACGTCATGAATTAAAACTAAGTGCAAGGAAAAATGTTAATACAGATTATTAATTACAATATAAAATAAATAAATAAAATAAAAGTTCAAAAATTGTACATTGACATTAATCGAATTTGAATGCCACAAGACGATATTTGATATAACCATATCAAGAAGGGAATACAGAAGGCAAGCACAAGCAAATTCTTAAAGCATAAATATTAATCATTTGACATGCATAAAAGTACAACCTAATATCTTCTATTGCAATATTTGTGTACTTATTAGTTTACCATATAGCTTGGAGCTTAGGGGTATACATTTGTGTTGTTTCAATATACCAACCTTTTAAGCAGCATTTATTAAAAGAAAGAAAGAAAAAAAAAAAAAAACAAACAAACATTATAGGATGTTTACTCTAGTTGCTTCTGCGGGACGTAAGCCTGAGAATTTCAATTACTTACTTCATAAAGTGGAAATGCTAACTTGTACATGGTTGCTGGTTGTGAGAAGATGTCTAAATACTTGAATCATATGACACTCAGCCAGTGGGGTGTTGGGGTATCAAGTAAAACACATACGCGCACTTTTTTCAGCTTCAAATATAGAATAAAGGTTTACCACTGGTGGAACTATGCATCAGAACAAAGGTGAAAATTTAAAAAATAAAACCTAAATTATGGAGTTTTGAAACTGAAGTAATGCAACAACTGCAGAAAGGGAGCTGAACAGAGCCAAATTTCTAACAAGAAACTTTCAGCAACGAGATTACGATGAAGAAAAAAAAATTCCAGGAGAAACCACAAGATTCAATTAGAAATAGGGTGGTGATACTTCTCCAAAGAAATTATAATCTCACACTAATCACTTGTTAGCACTCAGAAAATCAGACACAAATGTGTCTGCCAAATAGCCGAATTGGCTCCCGTATATTTCTCAATATTCTTGATAATCTTACATAGACTCAATCTCATTATTTAAATAATACTACCTATCAAGCCATAAAAGGAAATATGCAATCTCACAATTATTGATGGAATAATTAAAATAATCAATCAAGATGATTGAGCCCATCAATCAAGATTGATTAAGATAATCAATCAAGATGATTGAGCCAATCAATCAAGATGATTAGAATACGATCACGCCAGCAGCGGCCTGGACGGCGACTCGTCCACGTTCACCGCACCTTGCTCCACATCAATTCCTTCCCTCTCAGAAACAACCTTGTCCCCAAGGTTGAGCCAAGGGAACTGCTCACTGAAATCCACCACCACATCTTGTGATTGCTCGACTAGAACGTCGGCCAGCTCACCCCAATTGTGAACTCTGAGTGCTAGCAGTCCACCTCCTTCCGTACGCTGAGAGAGCGAGTCAGCTGCAGATTTTGCTACTGAATTTAAGTGGATTCCATCTGCAAAAGCTAGGATTCCATCACACTCAGGAAGCAACTCCTCCATGATCCCATCGGGTACCGGATTCGCCAACTTTGGTGGTGCATCCTCTAGTAGCATGATGCAAAAGTCAGCATCTTGGGTCCGAATTAGCTCTCGGAGGCCCATGGGGGTGCGACACATAGCTGGATCACCCCTTAGCGTCACCGTTTTACCACCACTTTTGAAAACCATGGTCATGTTGGCCCAATTCGTCTTTACATCCCCAAGGGCAGCCAACCAAGCCACTCCCAATATCACATCCACTCCACCTAGCGGAAACACGTGGTAATCGGCCACCAAGGATATGCCCGCCACCGAAACTTCGAGATCCCGGCAATACCCCTCCGACTCTTGGCGCCTTCCGTCGCCTAGCTGTACGCCGAAACGGACTGACCTGTCAAGTTTCAATGTTAACTTAGACAGTAAAGAACTTGAGATAAAGTTATGGCTGGCCCCACTATCCACGAGAACAGTGATGTCATGTCCTTGCAAAACTCCTCCCATTCGCATAGTACGCGGGCCCTTGAATCCTGCCAATGAGTATACGGGAAGCACGCATTCCCCTCTCTCATCCACTGCAGTAATCACTCCATCTGCCACCATCTGATCGTTGGAATTTTCATGGAACTCGAAGCAATGCAAGTCCATTGCTTCATCTTCCTCCGCTGCTAGAACATTCAGTTGTCGCATAGGACACTGATGTCCCGGCATATAAGTTCTCTTGCAACGAAAACACAACCCTTTAGCGCGAAGATCTGCCATCTCCTGGGGGGTCATACGCGCGAAGCGTGGTGGCCCGGCAGACTGGCCCGTTGAGTAAGATCTTCCCGGTGGTATGCTGTGGGTAGTCCCTTGTGGCACTGAGGTCCCGGTTGATGATCCTCCTGAAGCCGACGATGACTGGACGACTGGCCTTGGTCCATGGCCGGGATTCACCCCAACTGAGAAGCGGCTCTGGAATGCGGGTCGCCCAAGTGAACCGCCCATAATCGATTTCGGGGTTCGGCCACCCCCTATAACTCCAAGATTATGTTCCACGTCCCTCGCCAACTCCATTGCGGTCTCCAGATCAGGCGGGCGGAGGAGTCGTAGTGAGCTCCGAACATCCTCCGCCAACCCCGTCATGAAATAGCCTAGATAATGTTCATCGCTGAGCCCCGGAACTTGGCTTGCCAATTGAACAAAAATCGTTACGTACTCCTCCAGCGAATCAGTTTGTTTAACTGCGGCTAGCCGCTCAAAGGGGCTTCCCTTATAGCGTGCGTCAAACCGGCTCGTAAGGGCTCGTGCGAATTCTTCCCAGGTCATGTCAGGTTTCCGGGACCGAATCCACGAGAACCAATACAAGGCTGATTCTTCCATAGCCACCATTGCTGCAGATAGCTTCATCTCGCCAGGTGTTTGATGCAACTCAAACTGCTGGTTGGCCCTGGCTAACCAACCGATGGGATCAGTGCCGTCGAAGGACGGTAGTGAAGGTGGGGTCGACAGTTTTTCCCCCACAGCAGCGACTGTCGCACCTGGCTCCAGAGCTGCCGAGGATGCCTCTTCGATCACCTGCGGCCTAGTTGCTGATCCCGATGCCACGTTCGCCGCTAGCGCCGTCACTGACGCAGTCAGCCCGGCTAGTGACTCGGCGATTTCCTTCAATTGCTGAGCGAAACTCGCCTGCTTGTCAGCCATCTTCCCCATTGATTCTTTGATCACCTCTTGACCCCTCTCCAAATCTTCAATCCTCTGCTCGCTACGTGTAAGCGTCATCTCGGGTGAGCGATCCGGCAGGTCGGACCAATTGTTAGCACTCAGAAAATCAGACACAAATGTGTCTGCCAAATAGCCGAATTGGCTCCCGTATATTTCTCAATATTCTTGATAATCTTACATAGACTCAATCTCATTATTTAAATAATACTACCTATCAAGCCATAAAAGGAAATATGCAATCTCACAATTATTGATGGAATAATTAAAATAATCAATCAAGATGATTGAGCCCATCAATCAAGATTGATTAAGATAATCAATCAAGATGATTGAGCCAATCAATCAAGATGATTAGAATACGATCACGCCAGCAGCGGCCTGGACGGCGACTCGTCCACGTTCACCGCACCTTGCTCCACATCAAATCACTGATCCATTATGTAAATATGTTGAATTCTGAAAAACTGTCGAATGTATAAGTTTACCTCATTCCGCGCTTCTATGCCTTCAGGATTGTCACCTCGGAAAAAGTCAGCGGTCTGCATAGAAAATTTTGTATAAAAAGGGTTCCAGATCAATGAAAGGTAAAGGCCAGTTATTAGAGAAAGAGACAAATATTAAAAGGCCATTACATGAAATAAATTACATAGGACAAATATTTTTGGCTCTTAAGTTGTATGGCAAAGCATATCCATCAAACTTTATGAAATCACATCAACATGGTTGCTGCAACTTGAAAAAAGTTATGATTTGAGAGAAAGTTGAAAAGAACATCTATTCGTTATTATATTCCTAAAATATATTAGTTGTCTTTCTCAATATTTTTCCTTTTATATTTGTTTTTTAAACCATGAAGCAATTTAAATCTCTGGCATAAAAGTAATGTGTGTCTCCTATCGGAAACTTGACTGCTGATCTAATTTTTAGATGTTGAGGTATAACCATTTCCCTACGATTTTACAAAGTGTCAAAAACAGTCCTAAAACAATCAAACAAAGAAGAATAGATATCACCAATTGATGGTACCTGGTTAACTCCATGCTTCAGCCGTCGATACTGCAAAACAAATTACACAATAATGCTACTTCTTTTTCTATGTAACACCAGGAAAAATAAATAAAGAGCAACCACAACAGAATATCAGCTACCTTCCCAACATTAAAGTGTTTGGTGTCATGACCTAACCAACGAAGATATCGGGTAAGTTTAGCTGCAGTGAAAGTTTTTCCACGTGCGGGCAACCCAACCTGCAGTGCAGTCGGCACAAAATGAACATGAAAGATAAAAATTCAATAATACAAGCCCCCATGTGATCTTAAGTATTATTGTCATTGTTGAAAGGGTCTAAAGGTCACATACATTCACAACAAGATCCAACAAGCAACAGAAAGATAAACGAAACTTAAGCATAGAGCATTATAGTATGAAAGTACCAAGACAATAGCCAGATGCCTATCCTCCTTGGGTCCAAGCATCTGATCTGCAACAGCTGCAGCTGCAACAGCTCCCGCAGCGGCTGGCATAGAGTTCTAGAAAAACAAAAAATAACTAGTTAAAAGGATATAAGGCAATATGCGATATACATGTTCAGTATTCTCCAGATGACCTAGTAGATCCCTACAAACCTTTGATTCTGAATCAAGTTTGAGATCAACAGAGAAAGTTGATGCACTTGCGGATTTTACAAGTCTAGGGGACCCGACTCCCCTATCCACAAAGAGTCCTCTGTGTCCTTCTTGTTTATGAATAGGTGAAAAAGTTCCAACAGACTTTGACTCAACCATGCCAGATCCTGATGATGTTTTTGTTGTGTCTGGGACTGTGACTTCCATTACCTGATTGAAAGTTATCACGACAAAATGCACATAGGATGCTTTTATAGCATTAGCAGAAAATATAAGAGATAAGACAAATATCATGACAATGTTATAATGGAATTAATACAGAGGTATATCAATGATGAAAGAACAAGAGCCTATATTTCACTATGCCATAAAAAAATGGCCAATAATAGAAACTACACAGTTTCCACAGACATTCTTTGTTGTTCTGAGGTATCAATTTCAGGAGAATATATTCTCAGTAATGGGATTTGAAAACCTGCTGTAAATAAAAATGTGGTTGGTAAATTTGTCTGATAAAATGATGTATAGTTTGGGGAGCAATCGTAGATAGTAATGTTTTGTCAGTTTAGGAAGGCATTTTAATCACTGATATGTTATAAGTAATTGTTATTTGTAATAGTTCATGGGGGGGTGACTAAAAAAAATTGTGTATAATTTTTAAGTTCACTTTCTATTTGAGAGCAGGCAACTCCCAATCTTCTTATGTGGAACCAAATAGGAATTTATACGTGTGTGCGCGCGCGCGTGCACGTGCTGCTTTGATAAAGATCCTCACAGAAAAATTCTTAAACAAACATTGCAGGACAAGATTTCAGTCATCAGGTCATCAGATGATCACTCCTCCAGAAATAAAATTATGTTATTTACATATCAAGTAGGAAGCAGGAGCTTTTTCTGCATTAAAACCATTGTTTTGTGCCTATTTCTGTGCATTTGGTTGTTATGTGATGATTCCGTGAAAATAAGGCTTAAAAATCCCAACATATTGCAATGGAATTCCTAGATAAGACATAAATAGACATGTCCTCAACATCAACAACTGAATAAGATATGTCAAGAAAGGGTAAAGAATTGCACCATTGAATCAGGTCGATCGACTGGGATTCCACCATCCTTCTGTAAATGCAATGGACCACTAGTGCCATCACTCCTGGAAAATACCGCTGCGCGACTCAGTGATCTAGGAGTTTCTGTCAAGTTAGCTGCATAAACCAAACCTGAATTCGCAGATGTAGTAGGAGCTGGTACAATATAATGTTCAAGATCAAGCTCCAAACTAGCTGAAGATCCAATCTGTATCAATAGGTGTCCATAAAACGGTTGAAACAGTGATATCTATTCAGTCCGCGAAAGATAATTTTAACTATAAACACTTATAGAAGTCCCAAAAGGGAAAAAGAGAATTATTTATCAGAAAATCATTACATGCACAGCAACAAATTCAACTTGAAAGATAAAATGCAAGGGAAAAATGATTAATGAAGAGAGAACAACCATAGTGGTTTTGCAAAGTGGTATTTTGTCAAAAATAAAGGTCTTCTGCTCAATTAGGGAATCTTTTCATTCGGAGTAGAAAAACTTCAAGCAATTCCAATCCTCAGAACCCGAACAAAACAAGTTAGTAATGAACAGCGGAACCTTGAAACAATAATCTCATTTTAGCATGATGCTTTGACATACTTCAATGTGCTTAAGGATCCATTTTTGCCCAATGAGAACACAGAGGCAACATTGCACACAGAACGTATTCTATTCGCTGTTAATACAACACAGAGGTACATTATTTCCATTACTTATGATGTCAAGATTCAGAACAATTAACACACTGCGATTCTAAATTCTCAGGAGCCAGGTGTACAGAGAAAGAAAAAAATTACACAATGATACAGCTAGCTAATATCTCATCAGTCAAAAATCATTTGCAATATTAGAATCCAAGAAAGTAACTAAAAGAACTTGCAACTTGGGAATTTTGTTATTCTCATATGCCTACCTCATTATTAGATTCAGCTGGTGAGTTTATACTGACGTCAGGAATCCCACGAACAGTTGAAGGCTGGAAGTTCTCCTGATACGCCCTCCAACTCGCTGCAAGATCGAACGGTGACAACCTATCTGCTTTGATGAACACTCTGTACTCGTGAACTTCATCACCATTCAACTTAAACATGGCGGACCTCCGATCCCCTTGTAATGTACCTCCTGTCAATTGCCTGTTTGGCCCCTCCTCCACAACACAGGGGGTATTACCATACTTGGGTTTCAGCAAAAACTTAAAATCCAACGTTTCTGTAAGAAATACAAACTTAATTAGATTCTTAAACTTCAGAAACACAGAAATCGAAGACTGGGAGCCAATTACCATGGTTAGGGGGTACAACAAAACTCAACTCCCACATAGATGTCGATTCGCGTTCCATTGAGAGCTGTTGAATTTACAGCAGTGTTAATCAGTAATGGCGACAATGCGAACCCAAGTTGACAAAAATTGACAACAGCAGGAAATCGTTCGGCAAAATTAAAACCCATCAACACATAAACATCAAGAAGATTGAAGAGATGGGTATAGTAAACCGTAAACGTACGGCTCTGGAGGAATCCCAGGAGCCGACAAGTGGTACGGAGCCGTAGACATGGGGTACGAGTTCCCCTTTGAGCCTATAATTCTCCATCTTGAGAGAGACATAGAGCTGCCCGCCGGCTTGGTCTTCTCTCTCCTCGCTACCATGTGAGCTGCCATCGGGATTCTTGGATGCACCGGTGCCCATATTCTAGAGAGAGAGAGGTATGGTCATTTGGGGTGAGAGAAGATTGGAAAGCAAGAAAGTGGCGATAAGAATAGAATGGAATGGAATAGAATAGAGGGGCAAAAACGAAGGATATACCATGGTTGCTGGGTGGCTAACAGGCCGAGCGGGGGTGGGGCTGGCGGTGGGACCCAACAACGAATCTGTTTATCCATTGCATTGCATTTGCATTACACGCTGCTGAAACCCTGAACCCATCATTTCAATTTTCAGTTATTTACAAACTTTAACCTGATTTAACCCCAACATATGCATTGCTATTAAAAATAGATAGAAATCAAGAACGTTATTTTAGGGGTGAGTATTAAGGTTAAAATTTAGAGAGATGATAATTTTTTGTCTGGCCAAGATTTCCGTGAAACGATAACATGGAATAATTTTTATTATGAAAAGTGGTATCCAACTCTAAATGTTATTAGAATCACAATATGTTTAAATTCGTCTGCACTAAGCATTCCTAATAACATTCTCATGCAGCAGTTGGATAAATCATTCTATTTTTGATGTTATTTAAACCGAAAGAAAAAGTCTATATCATGTCTTTTGGATAAATCATTTTATTTCTATCCGAAAGAGAAGCTTAGTAATACCCATTACATGCAGCAGTAAGATTGTCCAAAAAATAGTGTGGTGTGTTGCATGATCAGGGATTTTGTCAAATAAATATCTCTTAACTAAAAATATACCTTAAATTTATTTTTTTTATAATATACTCCCTCCATAATACTATTTTTAAAGTATTTTTTATTGATTAAAATTAATATTTTAAATGAACTTATACTATTACTGATTAAATATAATATAATTCTATTACAAAAATATGACATAAATCCTAATTTTATAAGTTATTATAATAATAATTGAATAATATTACAATAAATCCTAAACCTTAAAATCATATCCCTAAACCCTAAATCAATATAATGTGTTTAAATTAATTTTATAAGTTATTATAATAATTAAATAATAATACCTTAAACCATATAATTAAAAATTAATTCAAATTGTTTAGGAATAATTAACATAATAATTTGAAATAATTAAAATTAGTAGTAGTTATGTATTATATTTAATGAAAAAATAATATTAAGCACATATATAAGGAATCATTTTAAATAAGACATCGTTTTAAATTAAATAAGGTATCATTATTATGACCAAAAAATCTAATATCATAATTGTGATGAATGGATGAGATTGAATAATGTAAATATATTTATATTTTTTAGTGTTTAAATTAATGTATTAATTAATTTATATAAATATATTTTTTTGTGTTAAAATTAATATTTTAATAAAGATTATATTATTGTTAATTAATTATAAATTAAATATAATATGAACTTTATTATTTTTAATATGATCAAATAAAATTTATAACTATTAATTAATTATATAATTATTTCATAGCATATTATACAATATAGATAAAATATTTTGTATAATTTTAATATTTGTGGATACCTGATTCATACATGTACACAATTCAAATTCTAATGATATTTTTTTGAACTACCCATGAAAATTATAATTATTAATATATATTTATAATGTATTTATATGCCCATGACTAAAAATCGATGTCTATCAGCGCCTACTTTTAACGTTAGTGGCTTCAACATCCACTGGCTGGTGAAATAAACATCAATCAGCATGTTTATCGTATTGCATATTGAATACAAAAAATATTACTCCCTCAGTCCCGGGTATTTTTATCCATTTATACGGACACGAAAATTAAGACATGTTATTTTTGTAATAATGTGAGAAAAAGTATGGATAAATTAGTAATTTAAAAATAAAAAGTAAATAAAGTTGTTGGGAATGATAAATAAAATGTAAAAAAGTAATTAAAGTAGTTGAGATTGTAAAAAGTAAGTAATAAAATATTATATATTTTTCTATTAATGGAATGGGTAGAAATATGTGAGACAGCCCAAAATGAAAATTGGGTAAAAATACGTGGGGCGGAATGAGTATAATTTTTTATTTTAATTTCAAATTCTAATGATATTTTTATTAGGGTGTTTATTTATTAATTATGTAAGATACTTTCTTATTTCGTAATACTCATACCCGTGTATAAATAAATACTATCATTTAAAATTAATATTTTAAAAATACATTACAATATTTGTATCCATCCCAAAGTATTTTAGTGGACGATGGGTTCTGGCCTCCCCCGAATTAGTCGGTCTATGAATCGGATATCGGTGCATAAAAAAATACTCGTAAATTACTCATACCCATTTAATACTATTTTTAAAGTATTTTTTATTGATTAAAATTAATATTTTAAATGAACTTATACTATTACTGATTAAATATAAAATAAATATAATATAATTCTATTATAAAAATATGACCTAAACCCTAATTTTATAAGTTATTATAATAATAATTGAATAATATTACAATAAACCCTAAACCCTAAATCAATATAATGTATTTAAATTAATTTTATAAGTTATTATAATAATTAAATAATATTATCCTAAACCCTAAACCATATAATTAAAAATTAATTCAAATCGGTCTGTGGATCGGATACCGGTGCATCAAAAAATACTCGTAAATTACTCATACACTTTAAAGTATTTTTTTATTGATTAAAATTAATATTTTAGATGAACTTATACTATTACTGATTAAATATAAAATAAATATAATATAATTCTATTACAAAAATATGACCTAAACCCTAATTTTATAAGTTAATATTATAATAATAACTGAATAATATTACAATAAATCCTAAACCCTAAATCAATATAATGTAAATTAATTTCATAAGTTATTATAATTTAATTCAATTACAAAAATATGACCTAAACCCTAATTTTATAAGTTATTATAATAATAATTGAATAATATGTCACGACCCAATTTTTTTCTCATCAATAATAAACCATAATAAATATTCCTTTCATTTTATTTTTTTATACAATACAATTTTCACAAAACAACACATCACACCGGCCCAACAGGTCGTCATCCATGTATACAACTCTCAGGATCTGACGTGACCCAGCCACCAGTCTCGGGTACGATATTACCTACAATGCATAAACTAGTGAGATAAAATCTCAGTAAGTAGAAATCATGTATGATAGTGCATGAAAATGCATTTAGTTCTCTATCGTCTAGTTGGTCTCTTTTTATTTTGCAAACTGTTCACGTTGCGGTCCCGACACACTTATGATATGCACCAAAATGAACTCAATGGGGACGATTTTTTCGAACCCTGAATATAGTGCTGGGAACGATTTTTCTGAACCCTGACAGAGATGCATATATAGTGGCCGCACACATCATTAATATCTTATTAATTTTTGGGGAAAACATTTTTCATGATTATGCATGGTATGTAACCAGGACAATTAAATATGCATCATAAACCATTTATGACATCAATATCAACATTTAATCACAATAAATCAACAACTAAACTTTAATTCACACAAATCCACTTCTGAAGCAACTTCACCCCAATCACATAGATCCATTTATAAAATAACCACTTCACCTTGGATCACACGGATCCTTTTTGAAATAACAACTTCATCTCGGATCACACAGTTCCTCATAACCAATATCTTCTCAAATCATAAAGATATATTTTCAATAGTTTCTAATCACATAGATCTATATATGACAATGATATTATTTCAAATCATATAAATTCACAACTGGTATCACCAATTACAAATAATTTATAACATAATTAAAATAATTACAAATAATTCATGACATAATTATCACATATTAATTACAAATAATTCACACACAACATGTTTATGCATTATAGTTGAACTTTTACTTATCTGGACTCCGAAAATAATAACACTATATACCCGTGAAGAACCGTAACTAATCTCCTATCATCCGTCCCGGCACGAACCCTTCCCTCTCTTTTTCTTTCTCTCATCTCTCTCTTTTCTTCTTTTTCTTCACTCGCAGCTTGCTTGCTGCTCTCTTTAGTTTACCCCTTTTGATATAAATAGATGGGAGGAAGTCAATTTACATAGACCCACCGCCCCATTTTCTTTTAATTAATGCTAAGTAAGTACGTGTATGGTTATTAACCAAAACATTTTATTATTGCTAATCAATTCATGTTGTGAAACTCATATGTGACTATCCCACCACCCACAACATTTAATAATTACTATTCATAGTCAAAAGTACATATATTAATATTATTATTATTATATTATTATTAGAATAAAAGCTAGACATTGACACTTAACCACAGCATACCTACGTGTACATTTTCTTACCACTATTATTAATACGAGAACACATGTGATACTCAATAATTAAGAAATAATATATTTATATATGTAACACAATTTAATTATATATATCTAAATTAATGCACGTAAATATTTATACACATATTGTCATCATTTTTAACACAGATGTCTCAAATATAATATAAAGATAAATAAAATATAAGAATAATTACCACATAATTTTCACATAATTATAAAAATGCGTAAAATATAAATTATAAAATAGAAAAAATTCTCGGGTATTACATAATATTACAATAAACCCTAAACCCTAAATCAATATAATGTATTTAAATTAATTTTATAAGTTATTATAATTATTAAATAATATTACCCTAAACCCTAAACCATATAATTAAAAATTAATTCAAATTATTTAGGAATAATTAACATAATTTGAAAAAGTTAATTCAAATTGTTTAGGAATAATTAACATTATAATTTGAAATAATTAAAATTAGTAGTAGTTATGTATTATATTTAATAAAAAAATAATACTAAGTACACATATAATGAATCATTTTAAATAAGACATCATTTTAAATTAAATAAAGTATCATTATTATGACAAAAAAATCAATGGCCAAAATCTAATATCATAATTGTGATGAATAGATGAGATTGAATAATGTGATGAATGGATGATATTAAAAAATATTTAGTAATCAAAATCAATGATATAGATTAAAAATTGGTTCAATTTTGACTTTTAAAGTGTGTTTTATTATATATAAAGATAAAGAAAAGATAATTATTAAAGAACTCTAAAATAAGAGAAACTTTCTTGTAAGACTGGGTTATTTGTGAAATGGGTGTGAGATGAGTCGACCCATCACTATGCTTATTGAATAGATAAAATATGCTTATAAATCATATTATAACACACTAAAATCATACTTTAATGCATAATCCAGCATATTTTAGAAATTATATTTTAACAACTATTAAACATACTTTATCTATACAATAATCATACTTTAATGATGAATAACCCATCTCACAAAAAAATTTGTCCTAAAATAAATATAGGTTAATATAGGTTATTAAAGGCACTGTAACATCTATTTACAGAGACAAATATTGGGGTAAAGAAATTCAATCTCCGTCTCCCTGCAGTTCATACTTTGACTTTAAGTATAGTTTTTCCTTTTCATTTAAGAAATAATTTTTCATATACTAAAAAATAATTTTAAAAAATAAGTTTCATTGTAAATCGAGTTAACATAATACTCCCTCTAAGATGTAAGTATTTTTTGGGTTGATATTATTAAATTCTATTTAATAATATATATTTGTTTCTTAATAAATATAATTTTTTTAAATCTGTTTTTCATTAAACACTAACAATAATTTCGCTTAAAAATCACTTAATATCTAAGTTTTTATTCTATAATGACATATATTTCTTTTAATCTCATTATTAAAAAACTTTAAGTTTGCTCTAGGATTCAATAAATAAGGAGTGAGGCTTGTGTGCGCCGGGCGTATGAGAACACATTCCGTGCGCCTTTAAAAATTTAGTATTATGGGTAAGGGTACATTGCTTTGGTCTAAAGAGTATACACTTTAATTAATAAAATGTACATCATTTTATTCTAAAGGGTATACACTTTTCATTAATATTTTTTTCTTTAGAAAATAAAGGGTACACATTTTTATACTAAAGGGTATACAATTTAACACAAAATTCTAAAGACGCACAGATTGTTGTCCATGCGCCCAGATACAAACAATAATTTTATTTAGAAAATAAATGGTACACATATGTATACTAAAGAATATAAAATTTAACATAAAATTCTAAAGCTCATGGAATGTGATCCGTGCGCCTGGGTGCATATGAGTTTTTGTCATAAATAATTAGTCATAACACTGAGTATTTTTTTTATTAGGCAGAGTATATATTGCATAATATTCACTCCGTATTTTGGTGATTTAAGTTGATATTTGTTTTTGTGTGTAAGTAGGAATAAGAAATGGATTTAGATTTTTGGTAAATTCAAACCTATGGAGTATTTGTTTTGAGATTTAAATATGATAAATTTTAATTTTATTTCAAATTAATATATAAAAAAATATGAAATAATGTGTGTGAGATATGTAAAATGCAGGTGATATTTATATAATCCGTTTTAAACCCAAACTAGAACAAATAATGGAATAGATAATTTTAAATCTTAATTAAAAAAACCCAAAACAAACAAATTTACCCAAACTAGAACAAATAATGGAATAGATAATTCTAAATCTTAATTAAAAAAACCCAAAACAAACAAATTTTTTTCTCTGAAATTTTCTCTCTCTCCTTATTTCTTATGTATCATTCATTTAACGTAAGATATAAAATACTCTAGAATGACATCGAGAATCTGTACTAATGAATTTTTTGTTTTTTATGATTTCTCATATGAATTGAAAAGACATTGATATTCTTAATTGTTTTAAATAATAAAAATAAAATAATATAATAGAATATAAATTATTAATGTACTTCATTTTCCCAATTCTTAATTATATACTCCCCCGTCCCATTTTATATGTACACTTTCTATTTTGGGTTGTCCACAAAAATTTGCATACTCCTAAAAAACAAAAAGTCAACATACAATCACCCTTCCCCATACATTTTATTTACAAAAAGTTATCACTTTTCTTAATCTCTGTATCCAAAAAAGCATGCAAACTTTTGTGGGACGGAGGGAGTATATATTAGTTTTTTTTTTCTTTTTGCGTATACATAATTAATTGTAATCTTGATGAATTGAAGGTTGTCAATTTACAACCACCACCATCACCACTACTTGAAAGTAGTTAGAGCAGTCAATTTCTGCTTTTTCGTTTTTCCATTTTCCAGCAAGAATTTATGATATTTTTCTAAGAAATTTATGTTTTTTTCCATGTGTATGGTTGTGTGAAAAAGGGTATGATTCAGAGTTCACATTTGGGTATATCCTGTTTTCAACAGTGAATCCAATTTCTTTAATAAAGATGTGATATGGAGTAACCACCAATCCAATCATACGCATATTTCCCATTTTATAAATGAGCTCGTCAGGAAAAAGCTATGGCTGCCTAATGGGAAACCAGTGCCACCCCCCAAACCCCACCCTTCTACACTCTATTCACACATTTAATTCCATCGTACCATAAAAAAATGGGGAGTTGACGAATAATGTCAAGTGCCCATCTCTCTCTCTTTATACGATACATCTGATTGCGAGTGTTTTGCTGTGTGTGTGTGTGTGTGTGTGTGTGTGAGAGAGAGAGAGAGAGAGAGAGAGAGAGGGAGGGGGATTGGCCATGGGGAGCTACAGGATATGCATGTGTTTCACGCGGAAGTTCAAGTTAACGGAGGCGGAGCCGCCGGCGGACGTGAAGGAGGCGTTCAGGAAGTACGCGAATGGCGGGGCCCATATGACGGCGGAGCATCTTGGGAGGTTCCTGGTTGAGGCTCAGGGCGACGCCGCCGCCGCTGAGGCTGGCACCATCTTGCAGCAGATCCTCCAGAAACGACACCACATTGCCAAGTTCACGCGCCACGCGCTGACCCTCGAAGATTTCCACCACTATCTCTTCTCTGTTGACCTTAATCCCCCAATTCACAACAAGGTAAAATGGGCTTCATGTCATTTATCGATCTAGTGTTTAAATCTAGAATTTATGTGATTTCTTTTTCTATATTTGTAGGGAGAAGTACGAGTGTATGGCTTCAATCTATATGCTGAATTGAAACTATAAATTGTGCTCTCTCTCTCTCTCTCTTTCTCTCTTGCAGCATAGCTATGGAACTTGTTAATTTCTTGAAATATAGGCAGTACACAGGAAATATAGGCATAATAAAGTGCTCCATCCACCACTTTTTAATTGAAATACTTTTGAGTCTTCATAATATATACTAGTGTATATATTATGTTGTGCATTTTCTGTAATCTTAGAAGTAGACTTGGTTCGTGTAGGAACCACGCCAAGAATGAGTTTGATGGTGGAGAAGCATATATTATTATGATGTGGCGAGTTGTAGTTATTATTAAAATGATCCAGTTTGCCAGTGGCTCAACCTTCATTCATCTTTGATTGTCATTTAGAATTTTTGTTTGGATGTGTTGTGGGGGACCAAGCTTTGACATATAGTGATTAGATCAACTCTCAAGGTTTCTTGGTTAGGTGACACTAGTTTTGTTTTTTATCTTCTCATTTAATACTTAAGGAAAATTGAAATAACAAATCGAACGAGAGGAAGATATATGCTAAATTAGCAGTTTCCTACTGATTTACACTTAGTCCCGTTGTTATTTCAACAATTATAATGTCAATACTTAGATATTATTTGAACACCTATTCGGCTTTAGTTCCTGATTTCATATACCTTCACGTCTTGGCTAAAAATATGCTATTTGTCGCAGGTCCACCAAGATATGACAGCTCCTTTGTCTCATTATTTCATATTTACAGGGCATAATTCTTACCTAACTGGAAACCAGCTTACAAGCGACTGCAGCGATGTTCCGATTATAAATGCACTGAAGAAGGGAGTGAGGGTTATAGAGCTTGATATCTGGCCAAATCCTTCAAAGGATGATGTGCATGTTCTTCATGGAAGGTATATAACTTTTAACAAAATTTATCTACTCGTTAGATCTTCTCATGTCATCTCCATTGTTGTCTTAGTAATTGATCACTACTATACCATAATACTTAGAGCATCTACATTGGCTTGGTTTGAGTTTCTTATTGAGTCTTAATATCAAGTTTCACATGATGTTCCAAAAACAAACAAACTATGATTGAGTAACATGAGTTTATCTCAAGCATATTTGTGGAGTTTTATGCGAATTAGAGGGTCTATAAAATGAAGAAAGATATTCAATCTTAATTTACAATGAGTCATGAAACGAACTTACTCAAGTTGTTGTGGACTATTTAATTGTAATTAGGTTTGTTTTACAATTATATGTGAGTCATGCTTGAAAGGCTGAGAATGTTAATAAATTTTGTAGGTAGAATAAATTTGTGATTTTACCAATAATATCCTGAAAAATGTTGGAACCTGAAGTCAGTAGCAGACAGGAACGAAATGAGATGGAGCATTTGAAATTTTTTATTTTGCAGTTTATTAAAATTAACAACTAAAAAAGCTTTTACCCCACTATTTGGGGTTATATGGATCATAGCTCTCCACCATGTTCATTCTTTATGCATGTCCTCATTGATATTTAAGAAGCCCATCTGACTGCAATGATCTCCTAAAGCGGGGTTTATACTTGTGGTCTACCTAATGCAACCTCTCTCTCAATTTGTTTTGATTTACCAATTTGATTCCCTCCCATCCTCTTCATTGAAGTATTTTCCATTTACTTTGTGTTCAATTTTCTCAATGTAGAACTGTAACAACACCTGTGGACTTCACAAAGTGCTTAAAGTCAATCAAAGAGCATGCATTTTCTGCTTCTCCATACCCTGTGATCATAACATTGGAAGATCACCTGAACAGTGAACTACAAGCTAAAGTTGCTAAGGTGAATTTTCAAATATCACTGTACTTTGTGTTCTATATCCATTATTGTGTGGATATATTTTCATGAAAGTGTCTATCTGAATTCTTTGTAGACGCTCTCTCGTGTATTTGGTAATATGCTTTTCTGCCCAGAAACAGAATGTTTAAAAGAATTTCCTTCACCAGAAGAGTTGAAACATCGCATCATTATTTCCACGAAACCTCCAAAAGAGTACCTCGAAGCTAAGTCTTTTAAGAAAAATGACAGTAAGGTGCTAACCCGAAAGGATTCTGATGATGGTGAGTGGGGAAAAGAGCCTTCTTGCCTTACAGCTGATCAAGAAGACGAAGATAAGGTATGAAGAAAATGGAATTTTCTTTTTTTAGCGTCTTTTCCATCACAACACAATACATCAAAGAAGAATGGTAAAGGAAATGTGTCTCTCATGTTCACACAGAGTGATAACGAAATGGCTGACCAGAATGATGACGAAGGTGATTCTAGAGGCCATGAAGCAACAGCATACAAGCGCCTTATAGCTATTCATGCTGGGAAACCCAAAGGAGGGATGGGTGAGGCGCTAAAAGTAGAACCTGATAAAGTGAGGCGCTTAAGCCTTAGTGAGCAAGCGCTTGAAAAGGCTGCTGACTCACGTGGAACAGACATTGTGAGGTATCTCCCTAAATAGCTGATCAATATTTAACCCCACAAAGCTCAATGTCTTGGTCCCTTTATGTTTAAATGTTTCATTTGCTAGGTTCACACAAAAGAATATTCTGAGGGTGTATCCTAAGGGAACTAGATTCACATCATCAAATTACAAGCCGCAAGTCGGTTGGTTGCATGGAGCTCAAATGGTTGCATTCAATATGCAGGTCTGATCAGAACCTTGTAGTGATCTAGACATGTTTTTGTCATTTTCCATAAATTCTTCAGTTCCAACACTGCTCAATCAAAGCAAGATGGACTTGTACAACCTCTGCAGTTAGATAGACCATAAATCTCCAAAGGGGATCAGAAATTGACTTGAAATTAATACTAAAAGTTAGAGATATACTATGCCAATTAGAAGTTTCTGTCTCTGAATTAAAGTGGTGGTTGTGTGGTGCAGAAAACTTAAAGATTTGAACCTTAAATTTTAGAAAATCCATTTTTGACTTGTTGTCCATCCAATGCATTCTTCTTACTAGTACTTGCCGGTGCTATGGTAGGGTTATGGAAGATCCCTTTGGTTGATGCAAGGAATGTTCCGGGCCAATGGAGGCTGCGGTTATGTAAAGAAGCCAGACATTTTGATGCCTGCTGCCCCAAATAATGAGGTTTTTGTTCCTAAAGCAACGTCCTCTGTCAAGAAAACCTTAAAGGTACATCTTACGTTTTAACATATGTATCCTGTGCTTGTTTTCATTAATTCTTATCATCTGACAATTCTTCATGACAGGTTAAAGTATACATGGGGGATGGATGGCATTTGGATTTTAAACCAACTCATTTTGATTCATACTCGCCACCCGACTTCTTCACTAGGGTAATAAAATATTTGCCATTCTATTGAATCCTATTATTTATTACCCTAAAAAGAAGGAGATCTTTGTAGATTAATTCACTGCCTGTTGAAAAAACTTTAAAGTAATCATGGCTAATAGTCTTGGAAAGCTGTGTATTATGCCCCATTTAACCTCTCTCAGTGCCCGTCCAGGCACTGGGCCAGTTTGCCACCACACCGGATATCCTATTGCATTTCCTATGCTACTTGTTAGATGTGTTAACACGTGTGAGAGAGACAAAATCTAAATCCTTTGCCCTAGGTTATATGTTTCTTAGGTGTAGTTCTTCTTCTCTATTACGTGTCACTCATCCAAAGGTTTGACGCATGACATGCATTACCAATGTGTTACAGAATATACAAACTAGTCTTCTGCTCATTAAAACATCCAGAAAGACCATAGCCAAGGAAACTCTACATTTTCCACACTAATTACATCTGTTGAGATACCTACTTGTACTGCATCCAAAAATTCCACGTATCTTTACATATTCAGATGAGATTGTTTCATTTATGGTGCAATGTACAATACAGATTGGCATAGCTGGTGCGCCTGCTGATGAGGTCATGGTTAAGACCAAGACGATGGTGGACTGCTGGACTCCTGTTTGGGAAGAAGAATTTAGTTTCCCACTTACTGTTCCTGAGCTAGCTTTACTGCGAATTGAAGTACACGAGCATGATGATCACGGGAAGGATGACTTTGGTGGTCAAACGTGCCTTCCTGTTTCAGAGTTGAGGCCCGGAATACGTGCTGTTCCTCTCTGCAACAGAAAATGCGAGAAGCTAAACTCAGTGAGGCTTCTTATGGGCTTCTCCATTTCATGAGTAACCTGTTGCTTCGAGTACATTCGAGCGGATGTGACAACCTGCGTAAAATTTATCATCGGGTGTAGAAGAGTGTTGTGAAGAGGTTTCATAATTAATTCGTTTGGCACAGAACCGTGTATCATGTGGCTATCTCTGTTTTGTGTTGCCTGTTTTCCTTATCTAGCTTCTTGTTGATATTTAAGATTGAGAATAATGTGAGTGAAATACTTTCTTGTTCTTGTACCTTTTTTTCCTTCTTGTTTTCTATTTGTAAACTTATCTCAGTCTAGAATCAAATTTGCATGCGTATTTTGATGTTCAAATCTAATCCATTTAAATAAAAAAGTAGGGAGTAACCTTTGAACCTGAAAGCTTTGTAATAGTTGTTGTGTCTTAAAAGAATGTCTATATAAAACTAATAAGAAATGATAAGATTTAAATTATATTCAATTAATTAAAGTGATAATGATACAATAAATAATTTTATAACAATTTATAATAGGGCAAGTTTTGTGTGTTAAAACTTAAAAGGCCTGCGAAAAATTTCTATTTACTTGTATTTATTATTTGTATTATTTGCAATAATTGAAATTTGCTAGAGTGGTTAGTATCGTCTAAACCAATCCTAGGGTTTAGCTTTCAATTCTACATGTCAGTTATCAATAATCTTTTTATTCAATTTTTATTTAATTTCATTTTCTTTTCCAATTACAATCAAATTAGTTTTTCTTCCCTATTTTACTTGAAATCTATGTTATATTTTTATATTTTTTTTCTTTCTATTGATTAAAATTCAATTATATATTTTTCATATTATACTTTATAAATATTCTATAGTACTCCCTCCGTCCCATAATATTTTTCTCAATTTCCTCGTTTGTTTGTCCCATAAAATCTTTCATCCAAAAAAGGAAACATCACTTTATTCAACAGCCTCAAAAGTTACTTTAATTTCAAATTTGTCACTCATTTTTCACACCCATATCATTATTTTATACTCCTTTTATTACCTAAAAATACTACAATACCCTCCAAAGTCAATCAAGTCGGTCAAAAAGTGCACATTTCTTAAACAACGAGGAACAGTAAACGTGAAAAGTATTATGGGACGGAGGGAGTACATTTTAAAATTATATATTTACAATTTATATCTATTAAAGTTGGTAACTATATATTTTATAATTTTTTAAGTTAACATCATGTTTATTTTTTATATAATAAATAAATGGTATAATATATGTAGTAGTTATATGTTAATGGTTCTTTTTATAATTTTAGAGTCAATTTTTAGTTTGCATTTATAATAAAAAATGGTAAAACATTTATAGGTGTCAATTTTTAGGTTTGGTAAACTAAACTAAATAAGAAAACATAAAACTTATTTTAAGATATTTGAAATGACAAAATGTAAATTTTTAGGTGAGAAAAAGATAGTATTAAAATTTGCCTCCCTTATAAGATTTCTGGCTCCATTACTGAGATTATTTTACTCTTTCATAATTAATTATCACTTTTCATTTATACCATAAATAATTCATGAAATAACATTATCACTCATTAATATAGTATCATTTTTTATTATAAAAAATATCACTTTTTATTAGTCTTACATACGTGGGATGGTCCAATATATAAGTCTTTGTCTTCATAATATAATTAAAAGTGATGATAATATTTTTATTTTTTTAAAAAATAAAGTACTATCTTTCATAAAAAGTGATAATAAATTAAGTAGAATAAAATGATCTCACAGCCGGTCCTGCATGTTTAATTGCATTCAATTGTAAAAATTATTGGATAAAACAGGGAAAAAAAAAAAGAGAGCAGGGTGAAAAGCATATTATCATGAGATTCATGACGGAGTCCTCAAATCATTGATGACTTAAAAAACTAATTTAATACTATATGAGAATATCAAGTTCTGTAATTAATAATATTAATATACATAATTTAGATTTCATTGATCTCCCAAATCACAAGTATTCAAGAGTTGCTTTACTTAAAATGCCACAACTAACATGTTTTAACATCAGTTTTTAAGACAGCATAGCATGCAAAAATAAAAGCAATCTCATATGGAGTATATCTATTGAATTACGTACCAGCAGTATGATATAGGAAAAAACAACTACATCTATATCACAAAAGGTGTAGCTCAACATCTGCGAGCACTGAAGAAAATCATGCCCGTTGCATCATCAGAACCGCAGCAGACGATAGAAAACGAACATTCAACTTGGAGCGCCATATTATCCAGGAGCGTTATAGTGGAGCGCCATACCTCGTTATGCGAGTAAGTCCTCCAAGTCGTTCCCCGCCTACTCGGTACACCAGACCTTTCAAATTGTAGTTTCCAAATATATATGCGTGTATATGGAATCTAATACTATAAGTGTGCAATTATGAAGAATTCATAAAATCCTTTGAGAAAGAAAGCTGAAAAATCTGAAGATATGCATGTGTATATATATGATAAGATCACTAGACCAGTCAATCAAAATCAACACCCAAAAATCATGACAATTGACAAAGAAAGGCTAATCCATGTTTTGTTTCCCTAATTACCTATTTCCTTCTTTGAATAGTCCATCTGCAAATAAGGTATAAACTGATCCTGAAAAACACAGATCAGATTGAAAAACAAAAGATATATATACTCCTAAAAAATCTAAGAATTAAGCAAACAAAAGTGAAAAGAATGATAATTAAATTCACAATTAATCATAATTTATTCATTTTTTTGACAAATTAGGAGAAATATGTGTATTAAGCTCCTTGAAAACTTTTTTATACAAGCATCATCAAGAAAATAAATTTTAAATTGCTCTCTTTAAAATGTTAGTATCAACTTGCATGGTGAAATAAAACAAGAAAACTGAGTTACAGTGATTCTTCCTCTTCTAAGCAAAAATAGAGATGCTATATTGAGTGTTTGGTTCATTAAACTTATTATGTGAGCTAATAAAGCTTAAAGATGTCATGAATAAGAAATAAGCGAATTGCCTTAAATATTTATTAGTTTGCACCGTGCTCATTGATTTTAAGTAATAGGGCTTCGAAGAAATTAAGCCCGTTTAAGTGCAATTAGTGTATACTCCCTTATTTTTAATAACTTTATGAAGTATTATTAATTCAATATGAACTAGATACTCCCTAGGAGTCCAAAGTATGGTAGAGCCGAATAAAACAAGATTACCTCAGAAATCTCTTGTGCTAGAAATGGAGTAGCTATTAAAAAAGTCCCACAGCTCATGAATCAACAATCAATCATCCACTCAAAAAACCATAATAAAACACAGAGTAATCATCAAACATAAGCAGTATATCCACCAAAACTTCATGCAAATATACAATCAGCACTCATTGATGCCAAAACTGGAATCCCAAAATTTAGAGCGAAAATCTACCTTCAAAGCAGGGTAGCGAATGCTACTGAGAATGGACAGTCTTCACGACTTTGTCTGCTACAGCACGTTGCTGATGAACGGCGCTTGATACATTGGCGGTGATGTTGGAGTAAAGTCCAGTGATTTTCGAGATATTCGAATTTATTTCACAGATCAAATCGACATTTCTGGCCAAATTTTGGGGGATTTTCGAGCGGTGGTTATTGTTCACGTTTTCAATCAAGCGGCGATTGCGCTCGAGCAGGGAATCGACCTCTCTGAAGCTCTTGGTTAGGGTTTCCCATGGATCCGCGTCCAACAACTGTTCGTCGTCTTCATATTCTGCTGCGGCTGCAGCTGCGGCTGCGTCATCGCCGACGACGCGGTGGTTGAAGCTATGGGCGGCGGCGGCGGTTAGGGCACGCGAGGGTTTCTCCATGGTGGGAGAAGGTCAAATCATTGGATTTTCGTTTGCCGCTGCCATTGTCCAATGATAAAAAGATCCGTTGAAATAGGCGGCAGCCATGGCGGTTATTTACTGTTCAGTAAAGATTTTTTTTTTAAAAAAAACATATTATTATATTATTAAATTATTTATATCCTGTGAATTATGATATTTTCCTTTACTACATATTTATATTATTATTTATATATTAATTATAGTGAAAATTAAAGGTCACTAGAAAATGTTTTCTTTTAACATTATTTATATAATAATATAAAATTAAATATAAATCTATTAATTTTAAGGGTAGTTTTGCGTGAGACCGTCTCACGTAAGACCATTTTTCAGTTTTTAAAATAGTTAGTTTCACTTTTGCTATAAATAGTCACTTTCCTTATAAAATATTATAACTTTTTATTTATATTATAAAATCTATATATATAAAATAGGATAGTGTCTTCTATGACAAATTGCCGCCAAAATGAAGAAAGAAAAAGTAAAAAATAAATAAAAATAGTAGAAAAAGAAAATAGGGAGCCTGTGTGTGTCTATGCTACAGTAGCATACGTGAGAAGTTGTATGTAAAACTTCTATGAAAAGATACATCATCTATATATACGAATGGTTGAAGAAAATATATAGTAGCGTACAGGAGAAGTTGTACGTAAAACTTCTATGAAAGATATATCATCTATATATACTAATGGTTTTAGAGATGAAATGGTTTTAGAGAAGAAAATATATAGTATAATAAAATATTATACAGTGCGACGGTTAAAACATTTCGCAGTATGCGGATGGTTGAAAGTGTGGTGTGTTATAAAGTTTTGTTAACGCTCTGGGTGGCGAGAAATCGCAGCGGCATTATTGTTGGTGGTTGTATGGTTGAAAGCGTGGTGTGTTATAAAGTTTTGTTAACGCTCTGGGTCGCTGCGGCAGTATTGTTGGTGGTTGTTGGTGGTGATGGGGAGCTGGCAGATGCGTGATGGTGTTAAAAGAATGAGCCCGTGCGTTGCGGTGATATACTTTATTTTAACTGTTTTTAATTATAAATTTTGTTTTTTTTTTTGAAATAGTATTATCTTGAATATCTCTAATTTACCATACTGAAAGAAACTAAATAATTTCTAAATATTTTAGCAAATCGAAAACATCATAAAATTATCAATTATGAAATATCAATTATTTGTTTTGTGGAGAAAAAAATAAAGAAACGGGGAAGAAAGTTTGTGAAAGAAGTTGAGACCACAAAATGCAGCAAAATGAAATGGACAAGAAATATAGGTGATGAATCTTGATTTTTGTTGTGATTGGGAAAAAAGATGGAGACTGAAAAATATAGAAAAATGAAATAAGGAAGAAATATAGGGGAAGAATCTTGAATTTTTTGTGGAGGCAGAAAACGAAATGAGATGAAAGATTGGTGAGATGAAAGATTGGGAAGAAGTTTATATTGATAAGGTATAAGTATACTTTATATTATTAATTTAAGGTCTTGCGTGAGATCGTCTCACGTAAGACCATTTTTCACTTTTTAGATCGTCTTACGTGAGATTATTTTTCACTTTTTAAAATAGTTATCAATTTCGCTATAAATCATTATTACTTTCGCTATAAAATGTTATCACTTTTTATTTATACTATAAATTGTTCATAAAAGAACATTATCACTTTTCATTAATTTATTATTACTTTTCTTTATAAATGTTATCACTTTCTTGCCGTCTTACATAAGTAAGACGATTTCACACAAGTCTTTGCCATTAATTTAATGGTTGAAAATTGGTGAAATAGATTTTGTTCTTTATAAATAAATAAATACTCTATATATATATATATATATATATAAATTAATGATATGTATATTGTATTATTGAAATTTTGAAAGAAATATTCCATTTAGTTAATAAATTTTCAAAAAAATATACAAAATTTATTAATATTCCTCCAATAAAGAAAATAATTGAAACATAGTAATTATGTAAATTCACTAGTGATTCACTAATGCACAGCATGGGTGAGGAAATTTGATATATAGTGATTCTAGGACGAGGAAATATGAATTGAAGAGGTTAATTAAAAAGGTTTTGAGCAACTTAAAAGTTAAAATTTTCAATTATTATTATTATTTGAATAATGAAATTATTTTTATGAATATTTTGAATTTCATGTACTATAAAATACATCCTTAATTCAATCTACATATAAATTTTTGGGTAGGTCTTGCGTGAGACCGTCTCATGTTAGATCATTTTACACTTTTTTTTAAAAAGTTATCATTTTCGCTATAAAACGTTATTATTTTCGTTATAAAATGTTATTAATTTTCATTTATACTATAAATTGTTTATGAAATAACATTATCACTTTTCATTAATTTATTATCACTTTTCGATATAAAGTTTATCACTTTCTGAATCGGTGTGAAATTCACCTAGATTTTAAGTTGATTTTTGTGGCTTTAATTCAATAATTCACCTAGATTTTAAGTGGATTTAAAGGTATTTTTATTTATTTTTGCAGAAAAATTGGTGATTTTGATAAAAATTGATTCTACAAGTGAAGAGGAAGATGTGGGAGAAAACGGAACTCGATTTGGAGTTGAAACGAGCCAGAACGGCCAAAGAAAAATTTGTATGAGACGGTCTCACACAAGTCTTTGCCTAAATTTTTAAGTAAAAATATTGAATTTCTAAATTGATTCTACAAGTGAAGAAGAAGATGTGGAAGAAAACGGAGTTCGATTTGGAGTTGAAACGAGCAAGAACGGCCAAAGGAAAATTTGTATAAGACGGTCTCACACAAGTCTTTGCCTAAATTTTTAAGTAAAAATATTGAATTTCTTTGGATTTTATATACTTGGAATTTTTATTGGTATTCAGTATATATTTTGTTAATATTTTTTAGATATTTATGTTTTCTTAGATTGACCTTAATGTAATAAATATGTTATAATTATATCAATTTTATTTTTATATAATTTTATGCATTATTATTGATTATATTTTCTTGAGGTTTTTTTCTATATTTATATTGTTTTGAGATTGATATTAATACTTGTGTGAAAAATAATATAAAATTATTCAAATTATATTGATATAATTAAAAAATAAATTAATTAATATTCACTCTAAGCATCAATAACTAATCAGCCATATCAATAACTTAGGTGCAGGTTGCAACATATCTATATAACTTTCAATAACTAACCAATTTATAAGTATAAATAAATTATTAAGAGTTGATATTAGGTGCAGGTTGCACCCATATCTATATAATTTTTTTATTTTATTTTATATGCATGTTATTCTATTTTGTATACATGTTTCTTAATAATTGTATACTTTTTTTACACTAAATTTTTCATTAAAAAAACTAGCATTTATATGTGTATAATTTTTTATTTAATAATATATAAATGTTTTTTAATAATTATATATTTTTTATACTCAATTTTTCATTAAAAAAACTAACAATTAAATTGTATACATTTTTATTCATAATTATATATATTTTTATTTATATTTGTATAAGTTTTTTAAAGTGGGTGCACATGCAACCGGGTGCACAATATAATTAGTCAATTATTAATTATTATATATATAACTTATAAAATAAATAAAAAGTGATATACAAAACTTGATCTATATAATCTATATTTATATCTATATACATATAAAAACAAGATTATTACAAAAATGGAAAGTTCCCGCCAAAATAAGATTAATATAAATAATAATGTAAATTCAATATAAAAATACTACACATGTCAAATTGCTATTGGTGGGTGGTGTACGAGGATGTGACTTTACAAATGAGGTGAATAGTCATTTTAGTAATTAGTAGCCAATGACAATATTTTATTTTTTAAAATTTACATAAAAATTTACCAAAATTTTTTAATATTTATAATCTTATTATATTAATTCAATTTTACATAAAAATTTATTTGAGTTATAAGATTGATGTAATGTTATTTTTTTGTGATAAAATTTACTATAAAATAAATAGAAATACAAAGTGTGAGTATGTGATTTATTATGGAACGAAGGGTTAATTAATGTTGTAATTGTATTTTGATGACAAAGTGTGAGTATTTGATTTATTATGGAATGAAGGTTGTAATTAATGTTGTAATTGTAATTATAGTTTGATGCCATTTATACGGAAGTGTGAGTACGGAGTTTATTATAAAATGAAGGGAGCAATTAATATTGTAATTATAATTTGATGTCATTCTTACAAAAGTGTGAATATGGAGTTTATTATGAGATGAAGAAAGCAATGAAACACCACAAAATAAAAATTATGCATAAATATATGAAAAAGATGGAGTATTATATGAACAAGAAAGTAACATTCCAAATACTTAAAAAAATATATACTTATTTAGCAGGCAATATATATATATATATATATATATATATATATATATATATATATATATATATATATATATATATATATATATATATATTATATATATATATTTTATGAGGATCACATATATTCGTATTGATAAATTCAATGAATTAACTATAAAATTCATAAATAGAAAAATAATGATATATTGAAAGAATATAGAGTATTATATATTATAACGGTGCAAAACCATTTCACTGCGAAACAAAATTTTAAGCATTTGTAATTATTTATTATTTTATCATTTTTCCTATAAATTCGTCTAACTCATTCAACAATGAGACGGTCCCATAGGAGTAATTGCTTATTGTAACACCCTAAAATTACACTCTCTCCGTCTCGTTTCAATATTTACGTTCATTGCTTATTGTAACACCCTAAAATTACACTCCCTCTATCTCGTTTCAATATTTACGTTTCTATTTTGCGCGTCTCATTTTAATGTTTAATTTTTCCATTTTTGGAATATGGGACCCACCTAAAACAATTAATATATCATCCAACACTAATACACATACTCACTTTACATTAAATATTATATTTTTCCACCCACTATCTATTAAAATATTATACTTCTTAATCAACGTGCAAAAAGCAAACGTAAACATTGAAATGGGACAGAGGGAGTACTCCTTTCGTCCCCTTTTAAGGGTATCATTTTTTCATTTTGGCCGTCTGCCCCCAAAGGTCTCATTTTCTTTTTTATCCACACACACCTACTAATACAACTAAAAAATGGGACCCACACCTCCACTAATACAACTACCACTACACATTAAATAATAATACTCCTTAATCTCCGTGCCCAAAAATAAATGACATCCTTAAATCCAGACGGAAGTAGTACTTTAATATATCATTCATTTTACTTTAGTATATATATATATCTAAAGTAATATATAGCAAAGTGAAAAAGTCAAAATTGAGTCAATTTTTAATTTACACCCTTGGATTTGATTACTAATCATTATTGAATCTCATTCATTCATTAGCATTATAAGATTAGATCTTAGTCATTGTCATAATGATACCTTATTTAATTTCATAACAATTTAAATGGGTATGTGTAATTAACGGGTATTGATAAACAGGTTTGGGACGAGTATGAGTATCATAATATATTTTTTTTACGAATTTTTTGAAATTATAATATAGTTTTAACAAATAATTCATTATTAAATTATTTTCTTCATTATTAATAATTTTAAATTAGTATTATTGGTCCTAACATCATTATAATTTTAAAGGGGAATGTGTAATCAACGGGTATTGATAAACGGGTTTAGGAAGGGTATGAGTATCATAATATATTTTTTAACGAAAATGAGTATGAGTAATTTATGGGTATTGATAAAAGACTCTGGGACGGATACAAATATTGTAATAAATTTTTAAAATATTAAATTTTTAAATGATATTTATTTATACACGGGTACGAGTATTAAGAAATAAGCAAGTATCTCACATAATTATTAAACATAATTATTTATTATGTTCAAAAAAATATTTACTATTGGGGTATCCATAACAACTACCGATTGTACACTAAAATATTATATCTCTCAAACTATACCCCTATAAACTAAAACATACCCCTGTACCGATTTTTCACAAGTTAATATTTCCCTATAAATATTTTATCTCTCATTTCACAAGATAAAATTTAAGTCAAGATAAACTTATTTTATAAAAACGCGTGATCGTGCCATGCTCTTACTAGGTTTCTCCTTCGGGTGGAGATAGAATGATTTATCTAAAAGGCATGATTTAAGCTTCTCCTTCGGGTTTAAATAACATTAGAATACCTTTGTCCCGTGCAACGTACGGGTTCAAACGCTAGTATATATATATATATATAAACTACCAATAAATATATTTTATCTATATAACAATAATACATTAACTCGTCTCATATAAACATCGTCTCACAAGAGACTTCTTCATTTCTTTTATATATTAGTACTATTATTATATAAATATAAATTTTTATTAGGAATACATAATATCTCTCCCGCATTTTGCGGGGACATTACTAGTGTTCATAAAAGAGTATTATTACATTTCATTAATTTGTTATCACTTTCTGGCCGTCTCACGTAAGTCGTTAAGTGAGACGGTCACACATAATTCTTTGCCTAATTTTAAAGCATTTGCAATTAACGTTTTTTAATTTTCATTTTGAGCATATATTCATTAAGACATATAATTTATAATTTAATAATATGATAATATATAGTAATATTATATACTCCCTACCTCTGTATCAATTTTTTCATTTGTCTCACGCACACTGATACAATATGTCATTCACACACGCATTAATACAATTATCCACTAATATACAATCCACACACGCACTAATACAACTATCCACTAATATACAATCCACACACACACTAATATAACTATTTACTACATATTAAATAATAATAATTCTTTAAAGGGACGGAGATGGAGGGAGTACTTAATCTAAACTCTAAACATATAATTAAAGATAATTTTAAAATTATATTAATTTTTTTTATTAATTCAAAACATAAATGCAATTGATCATTTAAAATAAATTATTTTATTGATTTAAATAATAATACTTTGAGCTTATAACTGAAAATTATTTATATAATAAAGCATATAAAATTTAATCACCATTAATTATTAATGAAATAGTAATACTTACATGAGACCGTTAGGTATCACATTTTATCAAAAATATAATTACTTTTTATTCAAATGTTATAATTTTTAATTATAAGGGTTGTTAAAAATATAATCACTTTTTATTATATTACAAGTTATTTATAAAATGAAAAGGTTATCACTTCTTATTATGTTACGAATTGTTTATAAAATAATTCACTGCACCACGTTCACTCTACATTAATCCAAGTATCATCATTTAATATTAAAATATTATCATTTTAATTAATCTCACAAAAATCCTCCATAAAACTGTCAAAGTATTTGTGTTGTTAATTTAAAGCTTCAAAATATTATCATACTTTAATACGTATTACAAATTATATACATCCTATAAATCATGTCACAGGAGATTTTTTCTATAAATTATTGTATGATATTTTAAATGTGAATCATTATGTTGTGCATCTAAGATTTTATAGAGTAAATGTAGTGATGTAGTGGGTAGTTAGTGTTTTTATTTTAATTATTTCATTTTATTTAGTGGTTAAAATTAAATATAAACATGATCTAATAGTTTAAGTTATTCAGAGCACCGATGCACTACAATTTGACTCTTTAAATGCTTTGCAAATGTTAATTTCTACAAGTAAAGAGTGAATACTTGACTTGGAACATCCATATGAGCAACAGTGAATCATTCACATCACCAAGCCACAAAACTAAAATTACTAATTCCACAGTTTTTACAATTTGGCCAACTGAACAATGCTACCATCAGAGTTAACCTACCAATGTACTCCTAAATAATAATAGTACTTAAATTTTACAATGACTTGTGAAACAATGCACTCTGTTCAGCTACGATGAGTCTACAAAACAGGCAGCCCAACAAACGAAACAATCTGGAATACGAACAAGAATGATTCTCTAACATGGTACAATGAATGACTAGAAACGAGAAGGTGGAACCGATACAAGGTTTTCTTGCTCAAAATAAGGAACCATTACGATACATGGTTAATCACTGTCGCTACCAGAATCTAGGAAGCTGAACTCTGACTGGCCTTCGAGCCTTACAAGTAGTGTTCCACGGTTTTCTTCAGACCATGCAATGCCTTCTCTCTGTAAGAGATTAACAACCTGCAGTCATGGAGGAAGATTAGTCGTACTAACAAATTGGCATTAAACGACATTGACAATTAAGAAATTCAATGATTTATTGTTATTGAGTTGCCAAGAGTAAATGATACAGTACTCGTCATATTTAACAAACTCAAAACCTGCCGAGTATTCAAGTCCCATTATTTAATTTAAACGGAGATTTTTTTTTTTTGCCAACCATTTATTGTGGGCATTGGTGGTCTTGGCTGGGTGGAACAAACCTGGCTTTTTTCGGATATGAAGTACTTGTAGATTAGGAGGGAGTCCCACCGTACGTACTATTTCTTATTACTTTATCACGTCACTCTCAAAGTTTACAGAAAAGGAATGGAGAGGACTCATTTCCGGGTTTTTTACAGTATATGTTTGTTGTAGATGGAACAGCCTGGTTTTGATGGTATGAATGTGCTAGATTGGATATGAAACAAGAGTAAAGATGTCCAAAAAATATCTCAGCTAGGAAAGAAGGAAACTGAACCTTTTGCATTTGCAACTAATTTAAAAAAAAAAACACCACGAAATCAATTATAAAACTTTACTTTTGGCAAAAACTCAGGTGCCTGAAGGTAGACATGACAATAGAAAGAATGCTCACTTACTGAGTTTTTCAGTTTCGACTTGCCAACACCATGGCTCCCACATCCCGTAATAACCCTGAACGACTTCACAGCTAGAGATGCAGGGGCAGGAACGGAGTACATGTTTGAATACAACAAAACAGATTCTGAAATGGTAATTAATTATAAAATGCTCTTACATCGCACGTATGCTCCAAAGAGAAGGTGGAGCTTCAAAAGCTTCATTGCCTGTTTGATATGCTGTCCATGCAGATCGATTGTTATGATGTTTTCTATACTCTTATTTCTGCAGTCCAAGACAGAGGGTGAGGCACAGATATCTCTTATCGAGATTGCAGTTGTATAATTCTCAATATACACCAACCTAGCAGTAAATATATCCTTGCTAGCCTTTTCATCCGCCTCACGAGCCATTTTATTTTGTAACCTCCCCTGAGGTAATATACACCAATCTTGTTCATTGAATATTACAGATAGAAAGATCACTCAGACTGTGCTAGAAGATAACCCAACCACAACACTGAAATTAATTTCCAGGGCGTATACCTTCTCAGAAAGATAAGATGCATATTCCTTCTCCCCTTGTGAAAATGCAGTCACAGCCTGCAGAAAAATCAGCCTTTTTCTCAGACTTAAAAAGATATAATTAGAAACCAAGTACACTCTAGGGTAAAGATACAGAAGTCACCACCTTCTGATAGTAAGATTTCATGGAATTCCAGTGCAGATGTGCAGGTCCCCTGAGAACCTGATACTCATCTCCTTTAGCTGCAAGTTGAGATAAGTTAGATGAAAGCTGAGCAAGATCAGAAGTATCATTAATACATGCCACAAATAGGGCTAATCTAAAAGAAAACTTCAATGAGAAGCACAAGGAACTGCTTCTGTCAAAGTTGTTAATTAAATTTGAATTAGAATAGAAGAAATGTTCCAATAGTCGTGCATAGCTAAAATAAAACACACACACACACACACAAAGAAACTGCAAAAGAAAAAGTATTATATATTGAAAAGGATGAAGAAGCTAACACAGCACACAGGAAAAATGTTAATCGCCAACTTATTAAAAACATTTGCTTAAGATGACAACTTCGGATTTTATTCCTCCAGAAAGGAATATCCCTTTCAATCAGACAACACAGAACTACAGCTACAATAAAAATAAAATCAGCATTTGTACTTGAGAAACAAGTCCCAGAAAATAATTATAAGTACCATGAAAAAGCTGCTTGCTTTCACTATCGCCATTTTCAAATGTTTGACCAAGTGATGCCATTTTCTTAACCATATTTTTCCAGTTCATAGTGTTAGGTTCCTTTTCGGCTCCCTTGGGAGTGGGCATATTAAACAAACATTCCAACACTTTCTGGGGAAGCTCTGACTCTGACTTTCCTGTCTCTGTTGAACGATGAGATCCACTGGATTCAGAAACTCTTGAATTATTTCTGTAATAATGAAAATGGCGTATATTTAAGCTTCTCTGTGACACTTGAAGGCTAGTGGATCCTAGCATAAGGAGATACACTCAATATAGTGAGGCTAAACATGACCAGTATTAATTCTGGGGTTAAGCAACTTAGGCTACAATAAGGACACCTTCCAGTTTCTATTTTCTCATAAGAAACTAACAAGTATGAACACTTTCACCAGTAGTAATCATTCTTTATTCTCATAAAAAACTTACAAGAACACTTTCTATATTTTTCATTTTTGCTCCAGAATTTCTTTATCAGTAGAAGTTTCTTGTCTGAAGAGTGGACCTGACAAAGCCATTCAAGTCGAACTGCCAAAAAAAACCTTACCTGAAAGGATTCCCAGCAAACCACACATTGTCTTGAAGTCCAACATCAGATGAATTAGAAGCTGAGTCAGATGTTCTATCACCTACCTGAAAGACAAGACAAAACTAATACCATTAGGACTCAAGAAAACAGGAAATGACCATGTGTTATGTTAAAATATGAAAAAAAATAATAATAATTGGCAGACATTTATGTAAATAGCACACCACAATAAAACAAAAATCCAAAGAAAATATCAATCAAGCGCAGTGATACTTATGCAATTCTTTGTTAACTTATGAATATAACAAAACAATCACAGAGACAACTTATTAAGAAAATGCTAAATGGAAGGTTTGATTGGTTTAAAACCTACAAATCATCACTTATCTACTATGATAGTTGTTGAAATGAAAAAAAAAAATGCAAGAGCAACATGACAAAAAGACATAATTTGTCACGTGTATGAATTCTCCCAAGAGACTTTTCCATCTTCTTGGATGTCACAACGTTAATTCAAGACGATCCACTGAGAGGTACAAGAGGAAAAATCATCCATAACATAAACTAAATAAAACCCTTAAATCATAACTAACGAGATACTACAATGACCATAGTCTTGGTAGCTTTATCCTGAACTTTGTAGAATAAGAACTAAAAAACCAAGGATTGAAGTTAAGGAAAGACAACATATGTGATCCAAACTGCTACACTTCAAAGATAATTGAAGCAACTGTCCGCAAATAAGTGTATGAGAATAATATTTATCATTTATGGTTACGTAAAACAAAAAAATCATGAAACTGCAATTTGATATGATGTTCTCATCATACCAGGTGCAGGTGTATTAAAGGTGGAATAAATACAACTAAATTTTCTAAGTTCTTACACAAAGAAGACACATAGTTAATAAAAATAATATTATTAAAGAAAAAATTGAGATGTTGGAATAAAGTTGATGACATGCCAAATGCAAAGGTAAAATAATATGATCTACACAACCTAATATCCAATGTCCCCAAGAACATGTAAATATAGAGATGTGTTTTGCTACTTCAAAAAACTGCAGTACTGATGCGTAAATGTAACTTCACCAATAACTGAGAATGCAATTTCATTCTCCATTTTGGATTTCCAGCCAGAGCATTCTCACAATCAATTTTGGATATCAATTTATATCATCTGCTTACGATGTTCCTCACATGAAATATATATAAGCCTGATCAAGAGACCAGTACCATTCATGCAACTTGAAACAAATAGCGTTACCAATTAAGAAGATTTGTCGGACATTTCATCAGAAACTAGATAGAAAAAAATGACAATCAATTCTAGCTTACACTGTTTGACTCAATAAGATACTGAGGATCTTCTCTGCTCGTAGACTCATAAAAGCAATCGCGTTGCTCAACTGAGGAAGCTGACAGCTCTAGTAGCACATCTAAAGCCTGGTTCAGACAGAATCAGTATGAAATACCAATACATGAAAACGAGACAGAGATTTTTAGCGCATCCTTAGAAGGAATATACAGTGGTAAATAAATGATGAAAAACAGTCCTACTGCGGACAACAAATAAGATTGGTTCTTTTTACAGGTCGATATTATTTTTAAGCAAAGAAAGAAGAGATTAGCGTCCTTTACCTTATCTAGGTTATATCCGCACTGACCTGAAAGAAGAATAGATGATTCAGATGACAAACAATCCAGGATTTTTTGCCGCACAATTCAACACTATTTTATGCTCCATACCTCCCAAAAAGCAATTATCTTTAGGCAAAAACTTGTGTGCCCCGGGGGACACACCATGCCCCCATGGGAACACAACCATCCCCTCCATATTCTATTTAACCCTATGTATTGCTAGGTGTTTAAATTGCAAAGGGGCACGGTGTCCCCAGGGGCACAAGAGACTCACTCTAATCTTTATTCAAACCAAACTCCATGATCCTTATACTTTTCTTTTAGTTGTTATATCAAGCAATCCTAAGCCACAGCAGATATGTATTTTCATCTAAGAATCCTATATACACAGCCACTTGCTGTATTTAAAAGTAACAGTCATGTAAACAGACGTATATCAGACAATACATGTTACTGACCCCCAGCCCCATCATACAAAACAGACGGAGTTCAAATATATTCACAGAAAAAAAAAATTGATAAGGGGAAATAACAAGCAACTCACACAATACGTCACTAACTACATGTAGGTTTAATTCACAGTCATCTCCAAGCATCGAACACAAGAACTGTTCAGCTTCTTCCTTGCTCCAATCCTGCTTATGAAACCCTTTGAGTTTAGACGAACTCTTCTTGGGAATAGACCTCACATAGTCTTTTCCCAACATCGTTGAAACAGTCCCAGCAGAAGCAATAACTTTCTTCAACTTGGGTTTACTCTTCTGCTTAAAATCATCCTCAAGGAAATTCTTACCAACACCAAATACCTCTTCCGATGTGTTCGAGCTGGAACCCGAACTCGAACCCACATCAAAATTCCCACCAGAGCTCGAAGACGCGACGCTCTGATCGTCCAGTACAGCTCTCTTGGAAAGGATTTCCGCAGCCTTGTCAGGATCCTTACCGGCTTCTTTATAAGCTGAAGCAACTTCCTCCACCGACACGGAGGCAAAAGCCTCCGATAAAATTTTCAGAGCCTTGTGCTCATTTTCCAGAGCCTTTTCAGCATGAACCCCAGCATTCCCGTTTCTAGCAGCTCTGGCTTTCCTCCTCCTCGATTGCTTCATAATTCAGATGCATAAACCTACAACTATATACAAATCTATTTATCTACGCTAAAAACACATGTTACACACATTGATAACAACAGACAAAGCTAAAAGCTAGTCAGAAGGCCTTCGATGGCTTAATAAAAAACAAATTCCGATGGAATGGGGGACGTTAATCTAATCTGCAGAAAAATTTAACATCCTACATTCGGGGAGGCAGGAAATCGAAAATAAAAGAGAAAAGTCGAAAAGAAGGGATGATGAAAAAGCCCTAATTCGAAGAAATTAGGGGCAAAACTGTGTGTACCTGAAGAGGAAGGATTTGAAGTTATTGGGGTAGAGAGAGAGAGAGAGAGAGAGAGAGAGAGAATCCAAAAAGTCGTGGCCCAAAACGACGCCGAAAAGTAGGGGGAGATTCGACGTGTGGACTTAATTGGACTCGGTATTTCACTCTTTTACCCTTACTCTTCACCCCTTTTTCTAAAATAGTAAATTACTCCCAACTCTTGATCATTTTTACATCCTGTAGGCTGTTTTATCCGTCAAGTCAATTGATTTATAAATAAACCAATAAATCATTAGAAAATGGGATAATATATTTATTTGTCTATTAACTTTGCTCAACTTTAATTTTAATTTATAGATTTTTCAATTTTTGAAAATCGTTCATTATATTTGAAAATTTTTAAAATCCATTCATCATATTTACTTGGTTCAACAAAACAGTCATATTACAGGTTACAGCAGGCCACTAGCAGATAATTCAAAAAAAAAAATTTACTTAATATTTTCTTAAAACAGCCCGAATCAAAAACTTATAAATCAAAAACTTATATCATACTCACCTTATATTCACTTTTAAGCCAAATTTCTTCTACTTTCAGCGTTTTTTAAAATGGTATCAGAGCCCTAGATTTATTTATTTATGAATGAAAAATTTATATAAACTTATATCACTTAACGAGAGAATAGTTTTAAGAGATATGGATCCGAACGAAAGTTCGACATCCGAGAGGAACATGACTATTAGCCATGTTCAAAGCTGGAGCAACATGAATTTCTGGCCCTTTGGATATGGCGAAGCAAGCAGCTCTATGCAACAATACTATAATGTGTTGTATAGACAATATGCAAAAAAAGAATACGAGGACGCCGATCGATTCTGGGATAGTCTCGATCAAAGGTGAAAACTGGTGGATGCCCGTGCTAACCACACCAAATAGGAACATCTGGAGGAAAGCCGCCAGATGGAGATAAGATACTCCAAGGAAGTATCAAGAAATATCGTGGAACTCCGAAGTTTCACCAAGATCCATGGATGTATCCCCAGACACGAACAATGGAGGAGGCGACCAAATCAGGGTCCAAGAGAGATTTGTAAGCCTTACCACTTTTCACATTAGACGGAATGACGGAGTGGAAGGAAATCGAGGCAGATAACTCTAAGATGAACCAAGATCTTAGAGAATTGCAGAAAACGGTGAGATTTTTTTGGAGAATATTGCCAACACATGTCCAAGACGGTATCGGAGATTAACTTCCAAATGGATAAGATATAGAAATTGCCAAACAAACAACTTGATCTCATCAAAAAATAAAAGATCAAGTAATGTCCCTGGAGACCAAGGTGACGGGGAGAAGGCAAGGAGGAAGGTTACCACCAACCTTCGAAATAGAACCCCTTTTACACCAAAAGGAAAAAACGATGGAGGTCCAGAAGACCAAGATCATTTTAGTCTAAACAGGAGGCCCGAAGCTATAAATCAGGGCAGAGATCTAGACCATCAAGATGGAGTTCAAGAAGTCAATCATCATCCTCAGGGTCAAACCAGAGGAGTACAGGAAGAACTCCCACAAGAAAGACATTCTGAAGAGCGACCACACGAGTTAATGAAAGATTTAAGGATTGCAACTGCTACAAGTGTGGTGCAAGAGGGCATATCTCACCAGATTGCCCGAAAAACTAGAAGCGGGAAGTTCGACAGTTCGAGACAACTTCAGAAATGGAAGAAGTTGTTTACTTTCAAGATCTGGTACAAGTATATCAGTTCGAAGATATACCCTCAGACGAGAGCATCTATGAAGAAGAGTTCTTTAGTCAGGACGAATCCTCTGAAGATGAGTCGGAGTGAAAAAGAATAATTCAAACAGGAGATGCAAGAGAATATGTCTGGATTCTTTTCCTAGACATTTATTTCTCATAAAGCCCTTATGAGGACATGAAGGATGATCCAAGGTTCAACCTATATAACGCATTCACAGTAGGGAGGTTGGAGAAAATTCTCAGCTTCAAAAGGAGAAAGCACAACATCATATTTAAGGTAACCGAAGGGAAAATTGCAATCCCTATGGAGCTTACGAGAAATATGATGGAAATGCAACTGGTTCCCTATGAGAAGATCAAGAGGGAACTCAGTAAACTCCCGGAAAAGGTATCCAAGACTATGTCTTGCGTCCATATCGGAGTTATTCAGATCCTCATCAAAGCAACATTCAAAGAAAGAATCGATACACCAATCGATATTGCTATCTTTGATAAGAGGATCAAGAATACGAGAAAAGCATGCCTATGAGGACTCTCGGGAAACTTGTATGCAGAAAAGGTGGCATGCTACATTTACCCGAGAATTGCCTATAATCTGGCGGACCGAGATTTCAATAGGGCACTCACCCTTCATCAAGATTTTAAAAACAAAGACTTGATGAGAGAAGTGAATAGGCCTTACTTCATTATATATAGTATCTCATATGCTCTGTCTAACACTCATCATTCGGATTTATTTAAAATGAAGGAGTATATTGAGATACTATAATTATTCGAAAGGGTTGCATGCATAACTAGGCCAGAGATAATGGAGTTACTGCCGATTCCCGATATGGATTTGCGAATCAAGGATAAGCCGGTCTGGAGCAAATAGAATAGCCTTAAATTCGAACAGATAAGGATTTCTTTCCAAGAAGATTGAATGATCAGCGATAAATGGGAAAGAAACCAATCGTGAAGATAATCCAGGAACCAGAGAAGTTCACAACTAAAGGTGAACTAAAATGCCCAGAAAGATGGAGAGAAGTCGACGTAATATTTGATATCACCAAAAAGAAAAATTATATTCCTTGTTATGTCTTATATTATCTTCAACAGCCAACAACCCGGAGATACCAAGGACAACTCAAACTTGGTGATCTTGAGCTAATAATCGAGGGTGTTGCAGGAAGATTCCTAGAACAACTGGTGCTGAGATTGGAGTTTCTCGAGGAACACAAACCTTGGAAAAGATTACAGGATGGAATGGAATTAACGGTCAAAGAGAAAAGATACAAGGTTTACTATTAGAGGCTTGGGCTTAAAGCTCTGATCTACCCATGACCACAAGTCCATTCTCAATATATACCGTTGGGATGATATATAAGAAATATCATGCAGAGTATTTTGCGGCATACATTGATTCAGGAGCCGGAATCTGCACAGCAAAAGAAGGAGTCTTTCCTAAAGACTCAGATGAAGAATTGCCAACAATACTAGGAAAAGATTTCTCTTAGAGGGTACTAATCCTTATAAAAGAAATCAAACAAGCGGAAATCATGATCGGAGGTGCAGATCGTACCCCATGATACAAGGTGAAAACTCCACATATATATTTTCACGATACCGGAGCAGATATTCTATTAGAAAATAATTTTCTACAGACATTCAAGCATTTTATCCAAGAAAATGCAACACGGAGGCTTATATTCATAACCCTTTGTGAACATAAGATCATCGCACCAAGACTGCGCAATGCTTTTCAAAGAAAAATGTCAATCAAATTTCACAGCAAGCGTGGTGATAATGAAGGAATACTTAGCCATCCAAAGATAAATGATCAAAGGAAATATGGCGAAGTAGTCCTTCAAGAGAGAACTGATACCAGAGGAGGATGGAAGATGGAAAACCTAAAAGAAAATACAATCCACCTTCTCAAAGCAAGCTTGGGAGAAAGCCTACAGAGAGACGTCATAATCGAAGAACAAACATCTTTGGAGGACGTCAAGAAAAAGATACAGAGGAACTTCAATGAGGATCCTCTAGCCTGGTGGGATAAAAATGAGCTCAAAGCTTCACTCAAAGTTAAAGAAGGAAATGAACATGAGTTCGTGAGATATAAGTCTATCCTGATGAACCAAGAGGATTGAGAGGATATATAACTAATACTTAAGGAACATCTGGACCTTAAGTTGATATCACCAGGAGTATCTCCATACAGCAATCCAGGATTTCTGATTCGAAATCATGGAGAAGTCAAGCGGGAAAGCCGAGACTTGTGATCAACTACAAAGGGATCAACAACATCTTGGAGTTCGATGGATACTACATACTAAGTAGGGAACACTTGGTCAACTGTATCAAGAATGCCAAGGTATTCTCAAAGTTCGATTGCAAATTTGGATTCTACCAGATTATGATGGAAGAAGGAAGCAAGAAGTTTACAACCTTCTCCACACCACAAGGTCATTAAATCTGGAATGTCATGCCTATGGACTTGGCGAATGCACCTCAGATATACCAGAGAAAGATGGATAATCTTTTCAAAAATTATTTCTCATTTATATTTGTCCATGTTGATGATATTCTCATAGCCTCAAAAAACATGAAGGAACATTTGGCGCATCTGGAAGTATTTTCAGAAGTATATCACAAGGAAGGATTGGTGCTTTCTAAAAGAAATGCAGTAATTGCAACAAGGCATATCGAATTTCTTGGAGTCGAGATTGATGAGTCTGAAATTATCCTACAATCACACATTGTAGAAAAGTTCAAGGATTTCCTGAAGATTTCAAGGACAAGAAACAACTCCAGAGCTTCTTAAGGGTTGTCAACTTTGCTGGAATGTTCATCAACAATCTAGCGCAATACAGGAAGGTGTTCAGTCCTCTGTTGAAAAAAGATGCTGAGTTCAAATGGGATGAATCACACCGAGCAATGGTTAAACGACTAAAGGAGGTTTGCAAGAGGCTCCCCAAGTTAGCTATACCAAATGACGAGGACGAATTGGTACTCTACACAAATGTCAGTGACCATTGGTGGGCAACAGTTCTAACTAAGTCCACACCTGAAGGAGAAGTGCTATGCAAGTACTGTAGCGGACTATTTACGGAGAATGAAGCAAAGAGGTGGCAGATCAATGAAAATGAGTTCTTTGCGGTTCGGAAGATGTTCAAAAAATGACCGCTATTTTTTCTCGTGAAGAAATTTATCCTTAAAATTGACAACACAAGCATCAAAGCCTTTTTGAAAAATAAAATTGAATCTAAACCAAAAAAGGCTAGACTTTTAAGATGACAAGCAGAATGTCAATATTATGATTTTAATATTGACATTATTAAATCTGTTGATAATGTTTTGGCAGATTTCCTGACGAGAGATGGAAGGAGCTGAAATAGACTCCATCTTGACTGTTTCAAGGCACCTGATGGACAACCTTAAGTTGCTCCAGAGGGAATTAGAGAATCTGGCACTCAATGCAAAGCGTGCTGGAAGAATACAAGAAAGCGATCAGACCAAAATGTCCAATCGCATAAGAGATTGCATTCGCAACAATGCAAATCTATTCGAGTCATTACGAGAGCCACCCCTCCGGGCTGTTGATAGCAATAGCAATCGACAAAAGGAGAGTAGTCGAGAACGGGGCTCTAAACTCGGAGCAAGGGATTCAAGTACCCTTAGCACGAGTCCTAGATTAGAACCTCCAAAAGAAGAACTGGTCGAAGGAAAAATCGAGGCTCTGGAGTCAAATCTAGAGTCGACGAGTCAACCCAGCATCTCTGGGGTCAAAGAGGGAGAGATCAACCTTAGGCCAATGACAGGCACTACTAAGGTTGGTATTAACTTATCTGATTTCTCCTATTGGCAGGAATACCAGGCCAGTTGGGAGAAATTAAACACCAGACAAGGAATCCAACTGGAGAAATGCCGGGTGAATATATCAGAAGAATATCCCCTAGTTTGGATGCGAGAAGAATCAAATCCAAATAATGTAAAGCAATGGTATGATTTTGGAGCGCTAGCTTCAATATATATTGTTGCACTAAGCTTCCCAAAACTTTCGAAGCTGCCAGAGTGGCTAGGAAAAATAGTTTTTAAGGCATGGAAAAACAACGCAACTCTATCCAGATGTGATGTACTGGAGATTTACTTCACTAGTGCGACTCCAGAACCAGTCGAGGAAGGCAACCGCGAGGCCTTCCATTTCATCAAGCTAAGAAGACCCGATGTCTCAACATCAAACAGGATCAATGAGTCTTCTGGGAAGGAACCAGTCTTGGTTTTTCCATATTCTGAAGAACAGATCTCTATGTGTAGAGAGAGGGTTTGTATGCCTGCATTAAAGCAATAGTGGAGGTGAAGTTCCCATTCAAGTTCGAGCATAAGTCTTTGAATGGGTCTTTTCTGTTGAATACTTTAAGAGGGAAGAAGACAGGATTTGCTGAGAAGGCCTTCCAGGAAAAACAAGACCTTCTTTGGAAAAATAAGATTCCGATGAGTAAACAAACTCATCGGAGATATTGCAACATGGCCCATTTTGGGCAATGGACAAACAAAGTGTGCACAAGCTGTTCCACCCAAATAGAACTAGAGTTTGAAAAAGGAATAAGGTTGGGCATAGGGATAATCAGGAGTGCTGAATCACCCCCAACAAAAGAGACGTGGAAAAAAGAGGGTAAAATCTCTTCAAATTACCCAAGAGCCAGGAGAATCTTCAGGCACCAAGGAAGACAAATGACTCTTAAAAAAAGTCAGATGACTTTTCCAAATGGGTAAGGAGCCATGTGATTCCTGCAAAAGCCAAAAGAGGGATGGACCAAATAAGGGCATCCAATAAAGAGAGATGGACCAGCCAGCTGCAAAAGTTGAAATCCAATGGGAATGACGTAAGCAGTGATGCCAGCACAATATTGTAAGCAGTGACGTCAGCCAAAGTAAAGAGGCTTTGAAATTCAGATTTCACATCTGAAAGCCTCTATAAATAGTAGAGTTGAGAAAGCAGAATGCAACGACCATTACCCTCGGTTTTCTCCCTAAATAAACATTGTATTAGTTTCTTTTCTTTCTTGTATGAGTGTTTCTATTTCAGCTACCATAGGTAGCTAGAGGAGTCTTCTCCTCTCGTTTAGGTAGTATGAATGTGTAATAATATCTCCATCAATAAATAAATAATCTTGGGTTACTGCCCACATGTAACCTTCTATTTTTCTGATCTCCATATTTTCCGACGATAAACAGTAACAACATCCTGTACACCCGGTGTAGGAAACGAACTAGGGTTGTGCTGAGGTCCGCTGAAGAAATGGGATAGAACCATCACATTGGGGGGCGCGTGGTTGGCTGTGAGGAGCAGCTGTAAAATCTCCCGGATACCCGGTGGATCGACGATAAAAAAGGTACTGTTACTGTTACAAGTTGGTTAATTACTAGATTAATGTTGTTTAATTAATATACGGAAGCATGATGGGCCTGATATGGTCGTAATGGACTATGACTATTTTGAAAAATAAAAAGTGATAAAAATTTGGCGAAATAATGATATGATATAAGTTAATTAGGGTTGAAAATCCTTAAAAGACCTGTTGTAGGACTAAAAGGTTGAATTATGCAAAGTTAGTGGACTGATTTCAAAATTGAGAAAATATTATTTTCAAAACTCGTTGGTCACCTGCTATAGCAGACCAAAGGACCAAAAAGTTGAGATTTGTAAAGATAATGGACTGTTTTCAAAATTGAGAAAAAAGATGGACCAATTTCAAAATAAGAAAAAGTTAACAGACGAAAAAATCAATTTTCCCTTAGAAAACTCATGTATATTATTAGTAAGTTTTATATTAGTAAGTACTCCCTCCCTCCCCCAAAGTATTTTACACTTTTCTTTTTTATCCATCCCTCAAAGTATTTCACACTTCACTTTTACTAAAATTGGTAAAAAATAAATTATTATAATATTCACTTTTTACACATCCTAATATAATACTCACTTTTCACATCTTCCAACAACTTTACACATCTTTTTCATTAAATTAACTAAAATATATATTATCTCTCTTACTTTATACATTAAATTTTTTTTTAATTTTTGCGCACACCAATACGTTAAATACTTTCCGGAGGGAGTAATTTTTGAAATTTAAAGTGAAGAAGCGGGCTTCATAGGAGCGGCCCAACCAGAGAAAGGTTTGATTTAGTACAAGTATGTTGGGCTTTTAAATAGCGGCCCACTGTGAGAAAGAAATATTTGTTTTAATTAGATTGTTTTTGGGGTAAAACTGCTCTAATTACCATTTTCATGCTCCACACTAAAATTAGACAAACAATACAAATAGTTCAATGGATAATAAGTGATAGTACTTTAACATAATTTGACCAACAATCAATCTAACATTGGTTGCTATTACGGTAGTGTTGGATAAAGTATCCGTATGTTATATTGGGGCTCCGATATTTTGAGCTACACCAAATTCAATATTCAAATCTTTAATGATTGTGTCAGATATGATGTTGCTATCTTATGTCGGGGTTTCAATATCATGACCATCACTGAATCTGACACCCAATGCTATAATGATAGTATCAGATATGATGTCGGAGTCGTGTGTCAGGGTTCCGATCCCATGATCGACACCGAATCCGGCATCCAATGTTATAGCAATGATATTGAACATGATGTTGGTATTCGAGTATTCGACACTCTGTCCGACACTATGAACAATTAAATTATTAAAGAAATAGAGTGTGGGGGGTATTTTAATAAAAAAAAAAACAGTTAGTATAATTGTTTTAAAATCTAATTGTTGTTGGTTGACAATGAATTTGTATTTAAATTTTTTTTGTAAATTGCCCTTCTCCCATTTGTTATGTGTTACTTTTGTTTGGGACCCATCATAAATTCACGAAATTTTTACAAGTATAAACGGGTAAGAATTAAGGAATATTTCCAAAAGATTTTTGGTACTCAGTGATCCATCTTTCTAACATATTCACACTCATAACTTGTTTTGAATAATTTTGTTGAAGATGCAATCTTGAAATGGAAAACAGAATCATGAATTGCTTTTGAGGAATTGCAGCTCCACAGACACCCAATTCCTTCTCTCCCAAACCAGCACAAATTCCTACCTTTTCAGCCCACTGCTATATTCTTCCACGTGTGGCGACCAATCGCCCACCCATTTTTGTCTGCATTTCCATGGCGTTTTAAGGAATCCCACTTCGATGAAACACTTCAATTCTATCAGCGAAATGATCGACACGTCCTGCCTCGTTGTGGGCAACTATTGCCACGACGTTCTGATGAAGGACGACGTCGTCTTGGCCGAATCCCTCGGCGGTGCCGCCGCCTTCATCTCCGCCGTACTCGATGGCCTTTCTATCTCCTCCACCTTCATCGCCAAAGTGGGTTCCGATTTCTCCTACTCCGTCACCCACCCGCCTCTCGTCTCTCTCTCCTCAAAAACCACTGTTTTTCACGCCAATTTCTCGTCGCAAGTACAGCGCCAGGATCGCGTTCTCAAACGAGTCCAATCCTGCGATCCCATCACTCCCTCCGATCTCCCCCAATCGTGGCGGTTCGATTTTGGTTTGGCCGTGGGTGTCGCCGGAGAAATCTTGCCGGAGACGCTCGAGAAAATGCTCGACATTTGTGACACGGTTTTCGTGGACGTTCAAGCTCTGATTCGGGGTTTCGATCCTGTGACTGGTTTAGTAAACCTTGTTCACTTGAAGGATTCAGGATTCTACCAATTGATTCCGAGGATTGGATTCCTGAAAGCCTCTTCAGACGAGGCACCGTACATCGGTGTGGAAGAGGTGAAAAAGGAGTGCTGCGTGGTGGTGACCAATGGGAAAGACGGGTGCACGATTTACAATGGGAAAGTGGAGCAGCAGATTGCTCCCTTTTCGATTGTACAGGTGGATCCAACGGGGGCTGGAGATAGTTTCCTCGGTGGGCTCGTCGCCGGACTTGCGCACGGCCTGGCTTTCCCTGACGCCGCCCTGTTGGGGAACTTTTTCGGGTCACTTACAGTAGGACAAATTGGGCTTCCCATGTTCGATTCGAGATTGTTGCAGGTTGGTTGTTAAAGTTTTGAAGATTTTCCTTTTCGAATCCATATTGTAATTGAAAAATTGTATGTTGTCGCTGTAATTTAGAATTGCCAAGAGTGACCTGTGTTTGGCCTATCAAGTGTTCGATGAATTGCTTGAGTAGAACCAAACTTGCTCATGTTCTTTTATATCATCAAATGGTTTATTTGCAAGTCTAAATTTTGTTGCTTGTTGATTAATGATCAACCATTCATGGAGTATGTATATGCTGCTTGCATTTTAAGTTGGTGGAACTCTTCCAAGATAATTGATGTGAAATCCATGAACTTGTGAAATGTTGCTAAATACTAACCAGAATTCTTATTCTTATGCTATGTCTGCTCTCTGTGAAGCTATTCACTCTTCATTTTCTACTACACACAAGCCACTTTCTATGTATTGTTCATATGATCTAATTCAGTCTTCGACTTTCTGTCGTTTTGTGAGAACTCTATCTTTGCTTCATATCATCATCTCTGATCTCTCTATCACTATATATTGTTCATTTGTTTTAATTTGGACATTAATTATCTGTCAGTTTGTGAGAACTCTATCTTGCTTCATATAACAACCCCCTTCCCACTTGTTTATGATGTAGAGTTATACTGATTCAATGTCTTTCTAAGAATAAGAAGATCTTGATGATGCAAAATCTGCCTAAAAGTATGGCAGTTAAACTGATTCAGCATCTTGAATCGTAATTTACAATACTTTCTTTGGTGTTCTTATAGGCAGTGAAGGATGAGGTGCTACAAAAGCAATTGCAGTCTCTTGATGGCCATAAAACTCCAAACAACGAACTGGTGAAGCCGTTGGATCATGAAGAGTTCCATGCAGCACTTGCTAGAGCCAAAACACTACCAGTTGAAGAATCCCCTGTGGAGATACCTAGTGTGGTGGTGGATCACCGTAGCAACCTCTCGTGCAGTGTACAGCCCAGGTTATTCTCAAGCAATGCTCGTGAAGAACCTATTAGATCAGGCAGCTCGATACCTTGACGCACACCTTCGTCCAACTATTCAAGAGGCTTCTCTGCAGGTAGGCTTTTTGATTGTAGAGGGTGATAGAGCATGGTAACTAATGGTAGACCATCGTATTTGGTGGTTGAATTGACAGCACCTAACTGTAATTGACATCAGCTATGTCGACTGTTTGAAGCTAATAATTGTGGAGGGAAGAGTTTTCATGCATGGGATTTTGATCTTCAGGCACACTCTGTTTTCTTTCTCATGTTGGAGTAGTACAACAATGTTTGGTTAACTCAATAGATGAACATGTCTAGTAATTGTGTTGATGAAAAGTGGTCATAATTTTATGAGTTAATTGAAAAAAAATTCAAGAAATTTACTCGTATTACAAAATCAACCTAAAAAAGAATATCAAAAGTATTGTTGTCAAATTTCTCAAAATTTACCCATTGTATTCATGATTTAACATAAATTTTGAATTCATCTACAAAAACTTGTTACAGACATAAAAAAAAATGTCATTTAATAATATTTCCCCATCCTTATCCTTATGGTTATGTTTGCTTTTTGCACGTGTATTAATGTATAATATTTTAATGTGTATTGAGGTGAGAGAAATAATATTTTAATGTAAAGTGGGTAGGTGTATTAGTGTGATGTGTGGGCAATGAAGAGAGAGGTAATTAATTTTTATGGTCCCATATTCTAAAAAGATAAATATAACCATTAGGATGTGACGTCCAAAAAGAAAATATGTAACCATTAGAATGAGATGGATAGAGTATTAATAAAGAACGTATCAATTTGTTATTTATATGCGGATTAAAGAATATTATTATTTTATATATAACTAAAAATTATACTCCCTTCGTGTCGTACTTATGTTCGCCGACACTGTAGATACGGAGTTTAGAAAAAGTTATTTTTTGACCAATTTTATTAATTTTTTAGGGGTAGTGTGATATTTTTAGATAATAAATACTCTCTCCGGCCACTTACAAGGTACTCGTTTCACTATTCCTGGCGTTCGCTTCAAAGGTATTAATTTCCTCTATTTAGTAAAGAAAGTACACAATATGACTCACCACTTCCCTCTAATACAACTGCTCACTTTACCTATAATAATAATACTCCTTAATTCACGTGCAAAAAGCAAATAAAGACCTTAGAATTGTTCACGTGCAAACAGCAAACGATCACCTTTCAAGTGGCCGGAGGTAGTAAATTATAAAGAGTGATATTTTTTAAATTAAAATAACAGAAAATATGAAAATAAGTATGAATATAAGTATGGTAAGGTGAGAGAATTACTCTTAGATCATTCATAGGGTCTAATACTGTAAGGAGAAATAAGATACCACTAATATTTAATCCCTTTTCAAAGATTGTGACACGTATAAGTTTTAGCCTTGAGACCCCAAAAACTGCGGATGGACCCGTATTAATTTAAACCCAAATGATTAATAATTATTATACTATAAAAAATAAAAATTAATTGGCACATGAGACTCACCCGTGGTGAAAGCAACCCAAATTAATGTTGCAGAAATATTAATTAGTACTTGAAGATGGTGTAACTTGGATATCTAAACCACCAAATAGCTGCATAATTTATCAATGTATATGTGTATGTCATAATTGCTAGGAGAGAATACAACTATATATAAACTACACTTGTCTGAATTCAAAGCATTCCAACTCATTCAAGTTGATGAAATGTTTCCACAAATAAGATTAAAGATCACATGCACAAATTCTTTCTTAATGATTATCATGAAATGATCACCAATACTAACACTAATTTGAATCCTACTTCATCTCTATTAACATGATGCATAAGTCAACCTCTCCTCACATCCTCCTCAACATATTACACAGAGGGAGTGGGGGGATCAAGAATGATCATATCAGATAGATACGATATTTTAGCAGTGCCTTGGGATGTAAGTATAATAATATAATACTATTAAATATAATATGAAGCAATAGATAGATATAATAATTTCAAACCTTCGGAGATTGACCGCGAATAAAGAGGACTTGAGGTGTCGTTAGAAAATTTCCAAAGGTCTCAACAAATGTGGAGACAATTCATACATAGAGCAAAACTCTGGCTTGAAATAGGGTCTCCAATAATAGACGGTGGGTTTTGGTGTTTCTAAATTAGTCGGTGTACGGATTGGATACAGATGCATCGAATATATATATATATATATATATATATATATATATATATATATATATATATATATATATATATATATATATATATATATATATATATATATATATATAAATTTGAAGGCAAAACAAAAAAGAAAGAAAGAATGACAACTGTTATGAAACATGGGTAGCATTGAGCCCTTCATCAAGCCTTTGACGCCGCAAGTAGTCGCCAACTTGATTCTATCTTTTTTAATTTTTTTCCCTAACCCTAGCCACTAGTCTTTTTCAATGTCTCATAATCTTTCCTACAAATCAGGAAACTAATTGCTTGCATTCATCGTTAAACATCTTTTTCAACCATAATCACCCTCTTCTTCACTATATAATCACCATCACTTCCATCAAGGGAAATGCAAATCACCAATGGAGTTGACTGCAAATGTAGCTGCCATTTTTGGAGTGACCGGTATAGTTGGAAAGGAGCTCGCAAGGCTACTCCTTTCGTCTCGTCATTGGAAGGTCTATGGGGTTGCTCGACGTCGGGCACAGAATCATGAGCTGTGCCCGACTCGAGAGTACCATTTCGTCTCGTGTGACCTTTTGGATCCACCCGAAACTCAAGAAAAGGTGTCCCCTTTAGTTGATGTGACCCACGTGTTCTGGGTCACATGGGCTAGCCAGTTTCCTCTGGATAGCCCCGAGTGCTGCGAGCAGAACAGGGCGATGATGGCGAACGCCCTCAACGCCCTGCTCCCCAACGCCAAGTCGTTGAGGCACGTGTCGATCCAAACGGGCATGAAGCATTACATCTCATTGCAAGGCTCTTTGTCCAAAGAAGTTGTCTACTATGATGAGCAATCACCAAGGGTAGACAAAGGGCATAACTTTTACTATTCCCTAGAAGACTTGTTGCAAGAAAGATTGCCACGTCATCATATAGCTTGGTCTATTCATAGGCCAGGTTTAGTCATGGGTTGCTCTCAAATCACTCTATACAATTTCATTGGTAGCATATGTGTTTATGGCACAATTTGCAAGTATTTGAACCTCCCATTTGTGTTTGGGGGTAGTAAAGAATGTTGGGAGGAAATGTACATCGACACGTGCGATGCACGCCTCGCAGCCGAGCAACAAGTTTGGGTAGCTAATAAACACGAGGGAGTCGCACATGGCCAAGCTTTTAATGCCATGGACGGTCAATGCTACACGTGGAAGATGATCTGGCCGGCCATCGGGGCCAAGCTAGGGCTGAATGCACCCGAAAACGACTCGTTTTCGGGTGAATTCATGTTCTCATCGGCCATGGGCGATAAGGGTGGTGTTTGGAAGGAAATAGTGGCTAAAGAGGGGCTTGTGGAGACTAAGATGAAGGATTTGGCAAATTGGGATTTTCTTGATGTTCTTTTTCGATTTCCTGTTAAGTTATTGGGTAGTCGTAAAAAGATTGATTCGATGGGATTCAAAACTAGGTATCATGCTATTGATTCCATTTCTTATTGGATTGATGTTATGAAAAAGGATAATATTATCCCTTGATCTAATTACTGATGTATAAAAGATGGAGTAATTTACTGTAATTAAATTGATTTGAATTAGCTTCCACTTTTTTTTTTCATTAATATTTTACACCAAAACGTATTCATTTGATCATTTTGAAATACTCTCTTGTTCACACGTTAACGTTTACTTTTTCCACTTAAATTAATAGATTTAATATTTTAATGTATAGTAAGGTGTTAAATATATATTTAATGTGAAGTAGGTAATTATATTAGTATTGTGTGTGAACTCTATATAGAATAATTATTTATTTTGTATTGAGCCAACTTAAAAAAAACATAAATCTTAATTTGAAACAAATAAAATGAAAAATGTAATTAGATGAGTACTCATATATATTAGTACTCCCTCCATCCGTTTTTAAGAATTTCAATTTATTAGAAGAAAATGATACTCTTAAAAACGAACATAAAGGAATAATAAATAAATACTAGGTGAAGTCTGGTGGTGTGAGAAGGTGCCGCCTCCCTGCTTTTCCTCATCTTGTCTGCTGGTCAACTAAACAGAGTTGATTAATTATCGAACATTACACTATAATCTTCCAGACATTTTAAGAAAATATGATGAGTATATTTGAAACGGGTTACATGTTGTAATACTCAAAAATTATATTTTACTTTACAAATAAACTTTGTAAAAAAAAAGTTTTTGAGTATGTATACTTTTTTTTTAAATAAAAAAATTCTAAAGACTAAGAAGATAAAATAATTATCAATAAGCTAATAAATTAATCTTTTAAGTTTATTTTATTTTAATGTATAAAAGTAAAAAAAGTTTTTGTATATGTATACTTTTTTGCTTGAGTGAAGCTCTTCACATGGGCACGGTGTGCCACAGCGCACAAGAATTTTTTCTTTTTTTTAAATAAAAAAATTCTAAAGAGTAAGAAGATAAAATAATTTTCAATAATACAATTAAAATATGGGCACTCCCACTAACACAACTATCCACTACACATTAAATAATAATACTCCTTAATCCACTTATAAAAAATAAAAAGGCCCTCTTGTCATGGGATGGAGGGAATAGTTAGTATTACCTTTCATTAAAGATTTATCACTCTTCATTCAAATTGTTATTACTTTATATATTTTTTACTACGAATTGTTTATAAAATAATTCACCGTAACACTGTCATTCTTCATTAGTTCAAGTATTATTTTTTATTAAAATATTATCACTTCTTTTTCGTCTCACAAAATCTTTATATGAGACGGTCTCAATATTTACTATTTATATACTCATGTAATATGTGTATATATATTTTACTCTTTTTTTTATATATAACATTTTCTTAATGCATGGTTATTTTTATTGTATAATTGTAGTATATTTTTTAAAATTGACATATTCAAAGGTGTCATTCAATATATATTTGAAAAAATTGATGTTAATACTTTTATACATTGGATGGGTAACATTTTTTCACATTACATGTTGATAATAATTGATTCCATACTTACACATTGTTATGTAGTTACAATATGTTTATTGATAGTTAAAATATATTCTTTTAAAATATGATAAATTATTAATTAAAATATAACAATTGAATTTATAGTATAATTTATTACATACAAATTAATAAGCATATATATAATAAGTCTTCTAATATAACGAGCTAACCTATTTCATCTCACATGTATCTTTCACACAAGTACGTAAAAAAAAAAATTCTTTCAATACAATTCAAAATTTTAATTTAATTTTATTATATTAATACCTCATTCTCAATAAGTGTACATTTTTTAATTAACATTGAGTAGCTTTCACTAAGTAATTATTTACACTTTTTTATAATATATTTAAAAAACCAAAATGAGAATACTTAATAAATAAATCGATGAAAATTCTTTCAATACAATTCAAAATTTTAATTTTATTATATTAATACCTCATTCTCAATAAATGTACATTTCTTTAATTAACATTGAGTAGCTGTAGCTTTCACTAAGTAATTATTTACAATTTTTTATAATATTTTTAAAATAACAAAATGAGTATACTTAATAATAAATCGATGAAATATTTTATTATTAAAAATAATTACTTGATCCCGCTTAAATAATTCATATTCCTATGACTATACATAGTTTAATCAGAGCACATTTGAACAACCAACATCTACCATGACATGATCCTTGAATCATCTCCTCTGGAAGTTGAGAAGTTTGACAGAGATGGCATAAACTCCGAAGAAGAGGAGGTTGAATCCGATGAGTATGAGAGCAGTGTATCCAATCATTCCTGAGCCAAAACCAAAAGTGACATCAATGTAGTCCTTGATGGTGCCATCGAATCCAGGTCCTACGATCCTCGTCTCCACATCACCCAGTTGGGAGCAGATTATGCCGCGTAAAGTCCATCCCACCGGACAGATGTAGTAGAACCATAACCACCATATAGGGATACCCTGGAGATCAGATATATATCAATATCAGACTTGCATTTGCATATTAATACGTCTTTTAAGGATATGTCGTATGTAGACTTACTGGTTTAGGCACTAGGAAGCCTGAGAGGAGATTCCAGATTGAGTAGAATGCTGACGAGACTACCGAAGCAATGTGTTGATTTGGACTCAGTCCGACAACCATCATTCCGTAGAAGGTGAAGTAGGTGAATGTTAGAAACATGAACACCAGATACAAGAAAAATTTGCCTGAAATAACTCATCATCAGATGCTTATAATAATAATAACTTTAACACTGTACAGCATTTTCTTCAACTGAGCAATACAAAAGCATACTTGTCTGAATACTAATTCATGTGAAGGAAGTGACAGTTACCAGGGGATGCCCAAAGTTCATATTATTATACTAAAAAAAGGTAATATAGTTAAAAGCCCAAAGTCCGTGTTTTGTGATGGATTTACTCATCTTGTCTGGGGGTAGTTCAATTAACTTAAGATTTTAAACTATTAATGGTATCAGAGATTAATGTAAACCCATCATTATGATAAAAGAGATATATTAATGTAAACAATAATAATAAAACAAAATCAAACAAAACAAAATAAAACAAAAATACTGAACATGCATACTCACCTGCAGTCCTCTCGAAGTTCATCATGAAGTATGTAATGACACTATAAATTATCGTCTGCAGAAAAACGTATGGGATCTCCACAACACCCTGCAAGAGAGTTGAGATTGATCATTTACTTAGAACAAATTTCTAGTATCATCCTACGTGAACATGAAAGTTTTTCCAGTATCATCCTACGACAGTTGATCAAACCTGATCTATGACTCAAGAGACAGAGAGAGAGAGAGAGTTAACCTGGGCTAATGCAAAAGGAACTGGGGAGTACATTCCTGCTGCTTTCTCTCTGTAGAAAACTGTCCTCTCAATAGATACTACTGGTTGTACAGATGATGAATTGTTGACCCCAAGAAACAACGCAGAAGCATAAAGCGCCCCCATCAAAATAAACAAATTTTGAGTTGAATCCCTGTATATACATATGGGACACTGTTAAAATATTTATATATCTGGAGTATTTAATGAAAATACATGCTATTGTTGTAATGTTTTTGGGCATTGCATTCTTAAAGTTCTATGTACCTTTTAGAACCGACGTCCCAAAATACTGAGCCAAAAATAAGAGCAGCAATCGTCGTAAAGAACAATCTCACCGCATTATACGATGGACTCCTCCAATACACAAGGTTTTGCTTCCAGAGACAAATTTTGAGTTGAGAAATTATGTCTTTAGAGTATGTAGTTTTGAATTTCAAAGGCTCTGAATTTTCAGGTGGAACACTAAGATTCTGTATCGAAGCTTCTACATTCCTGAATTCAAAATCCAATAAGCTTCTGATAAGTACTCTTCCATTCAGTAAGGAAAAAAAAACATTACAAGTAAGAGCTAGCCATAATGGACTACCTATACTGCTGCGAATTTTCATATATCACAGCAAAATCTTGATGAATTTTTGCTTCAACACCAGGTGTGGTTATTTCGAGCATCCAAGTCGCGGGGTTGTAACCATCAGCTATCGGAAGGACGCCGCTAATCTCCTAAGCAATCAGAAAAAGAAGTGGTACCTTATATCATCTACTCAAGACCATCATAAATTTCTGATTTGAATTACCAAGATGGATTGCAATAAAAACTGGTTGTATGGTAATCTAACCAAAGCTATACCTGGAAATAGTTGATCATGGTCTGTGATCTTTCGCCAAGCTTCCCACCGTAAATCATTCTCCCACCTCGTTTCATAAGGAGAAGCTGCATGTTTCATCACCATCAGCCAGTTTTATTTAGGATATATATATGCATTAATTTTGGTACTTGATCTTGGAATTACCTCATCAAATGCTTCAAATATCTCAATGCTTGGTTGATGTATGGTGCACACCACAGTCCTCCCAGTATCAACTGTGTTACGAACTGTCCGCATGACAATGGCTGCTGCTCGTGCATCAAGGCCGGATGTAGGTTCGTCCATAAAAATGATTGATGGGTTCGCGACGAGTTCCACTGCAATTGTCAAACGTTTTCTTTGTTCCGTGGATAAACCTGAGCTACCTGGCAAGCCTACCAAAGCATGCCTTAGAGTATCAAGTTCCACTAATTGCATTACCTCTTCAACGAACTCCTGAAAAATGCATTAGTTCAAGGACAGTATAATCATACAAGCAAGAACCCTGAAGCTTTGTAGAATCCATCTTACCTCTCTTTGTTTCTCATTCACTTCCTTCGGAAGCCGAAGAAAGGATGAGAACTTTAAAGACTCCATCACGGTCAGCTGAGGTGAATGTATGTCGTTTTGTTCAACATATCCTGATATTCTAGCAAAAGTTTTCTGATCCTTCGGATATCCAGAGATTTTAATATCTCCTTCTATGTAACCACCAGTCTTCCTTCCAGCAAGAACATCCATCAACGTGGTTTTCCCTGCTCCACTTGATCCCATTAATGCTGTAAGAACACCAGGTGCGAATACCCCACTAACATTGGACAAGAGCTGCAACCTTGTTTCTGGTATACCTTGTGAACTCATTTCCTAGAAATCCCAAACGTATATATATAGTGTGATTTTAGTTTGCAAAAATAGAAGTGGTTCTCAGATAAAGTTGCTCAGAGGAATACCTTGGGCATATCAACAAAATAGTTGACGTTATGAAAAGTAAGGATTAATGGTTTAAATGGTAGAATCATCCCTTTATTTTTCATTCCACCATTGCTTGATCTTGTATCATTCACACCATGACCTGTCAAATCAGTTTTTACTGTAAAGTAGGGAAATTTTATTGGTAATTGGTTTAATACATACATGTATTTTAATGAGTTTCACTTATATACCATTCGTAGCTGATTGTTCTTGATCATCTTCTGCTGGAATAACTGATTGTGGTTTTTTAATAGCTGTAACATAATGAGAGCTGCAGTTAAATGATTTATTCTATTATTTCGATGGATATCAAAGTGTCGAACGTACGATTGAGATAAGCCAATGCCACTGTCACAATAAGGTTGAAGACGAGAGTAAATGCTAGTAGAACACCAGCTCCAAGCCAATACCAATAACCATCATGGGGTAAACTATAAAGATGCAGAATTGTATATCCAAGATTGCTGTTTCCTGTGGTTGAAATCTGGAAAATCAAGTTAAAAAAAATCAAAAAAGCAGAAAAGATTGAATACCACCACCAGTGATCAAGTCATTTCAAGGATTTCACCTCCGTCCATCTTGTAGCTGTGAACTCATTGACAGAAATAGCGCTTTGGGCGTACGACAGTGGAGACACCCAGTAAGCCCATATCCACCATGGTTTGATCATATCTGAAATAGAAGGATTGATGTCACTGTGTGCAACCATATGAGTAATTTATGAAGACAAACAATACATACGTCTTGGAAGAATAAAGCCACCCAACAAACAGAGGACGATTAATGCAGCTGAGGCAAATGTATTAGCAATGATCAAGTCCCTTGCAATAGAAGCCATTGCCCTAAACAGCCCCACTGCCATTTGGTGCACGACAAATAACAGAAACATATGACGAAAGAACCTAAAGCAATTAACAGAACATTGTGAGCACTAATTATATACATATAGAGAGAGAGAGCAAAAACAACTATATCCTTGCCAACTTAAGTTAATAGAAGATACCTTCCAGCTGCAGGGGCAAATCCTACAGAATAATATACAACGCAAGTCCACACAACAGCTTCAATAATGGAGTAAGGTACACGGAGTAAGAAACTCGGGAGAGACCACACCCACGCAGGATAGAAATGATTATCACGTTGCTTGTAAAATACAGGAAGGCGGAAAATCATTAGAGGTAGCTCAGCAAATCCATTAAACATCATATGCGCCAACCCAAAAAATAAACACGCCATATAAAGGTTGCCATTTGACAAGTCAGTGGGATGTATTCTCGTTCGAAGAAACATTGTACATGTAATAATGCCTACAAAAGCAACCTGTGTAGGTGTGAGGAAAAGGAAAAACATCAGATGACATTGTTCTGAGCTATCTTCCAAATTGTCAAGAAAGGTAAAAAGTACCTGAAATGTTTTAAATATGTAGAGAAATGAGTGTCTTTGCATCAGAAGTACTTCCCTGTATAAACAAGCTTTAAACATCTCCATTCTTGGTACAGCAAACTTTGTTTTGGGCAGAGTTGAAGGGTGATTTTTAGATTTATCATATGGATTAGAGAGAACCGAGGCTAGATTTTGGCCATATCTTGAATTCCTAAATGCTTCAGCAATCCTAGGAACCGGAACAAACTCATATGGTTTGGAATGGTCACCCCAGTACTGAGCCTGATCTTTTCTTGATATTACCTAGTAAAGGTCAAGAGAACCTTGTAAAATTTACAGTCTTAGGGAAGTGTGTTCCAAATAGTATTTCATAATATGTTCAATTATTTTAATACAAGCCATGTATACTCTATGATATCTTCAGGTACACAACACAAAAAGATTATCCTGGAACATGAGATCATGGATATACCATTTAGAATAAAGAATCAAAGTTTGGAAGAGTTTACCTCTTGCAAAAAATCTGCCACATTCTTACGAGGTGGCAAGTGAAAACCAAGTGATGCAAAAAACTCTAGAACATCCGCACAAGGCCCTTGATATACGAGGTATCCTTCAGATATTAATATGAGATCATCAAAGAGATCAAAAGTCTCTTGAGCTGGCTGAAGAAGAGACATGACTGCTGTTCCTTCCAAGAGATGAACGAAGTTCCCTATACATTTAACGACTTGGAAAGTGGTAGAGCTATCAAGCCCTGTTGATATTTCATCCATGAAAAGTGTTTTTCGAGGACCAACCACCATCTCTCCTGTGTAAGGCAGAGAGCGACTTAATATATTGATCAGAGCCACTATAAATGTTTGTTCAGTTAGATTTTTATTATAAAAGGCGTTTACATCAGGTAAATAGATATGAATCATAAAGATCATTGTTAATCTCCACAAAGTATAGAGACATAAAACATGCATGAGAAAGATAGAGAGTGAGATGACCTGTTGTCACTCTCTTTCTTTGTCCCCCTGAAACACCTCTGAGCATGTCATTACCAACTAGTGTATCAGAGCAAATATCTAAACCAAGAACCTTTAGGATGTAGTCAGTTGAAACACTGTGCTTTTTACCGCCAACAGATGTTGCCTGAAAATTTAGTCATTAGGTAGTGTAAAGATGAAATGGCCAAAACCAACAGTCCAACTCCAAGTCATGTTTTAACAAAGTCACCTTCATATAAGCATCTATCTCTGGCCGGGGACGTATATTTCTCTCCTTCTCAAGTCGGGTAAGATCCTCCATATATTCTGCAGTAGAGTTTAACATGTAATATTGAATAATTTCCATCCTAGTCAAAACTTGTGATAGTTTCATAAACCCTTTGTTTCCATAAACAAATTTATCTTTCTGGATCTAGAAAACAAAGTAATTTAAGGGAAATGTGTTCTTGCTTCTTATTGACACATTATGTTTGTTCAATTAGACTCTGCTGTAACAAGGTCAAAACTAGCTTATTTTGAACCATAGTCACTCAGATAATGATATAAAGACTTTGTCATATATGTAGGAAAATTAGTTACTTATATAAACGCATGTTTAGTGAAATATAAATTGAAATGGAGGTTTCTTGTGTTAAAAATTTTTAGAAACCCATCCATAAGATTTTTTATAAAATCCACATAACTGTACCTGAAAAACGTTCACTTGAACCTTGACATCGAGCAGCAAAATCTAGAGTTTCTCTAACGGTGAGCTCTGCAATGTGATTATCATTCTGACTTATATAAGCAGAAGTCCTTTGAACAATGAAATCATCAAACTCGTATCCGTTGTATGTAACAGTCCCAACTCTCTGAAACCAAAAAGATTATGTTAACTGATAACGAACTTTACTTTGATGTTTGATTGTAAATATTAAAGGGAGCGTTAGATACGAATGCATTAATAGCTTTTAGATACAATTACAGACAAGTTAGAGAGAGTAGATTGTGTTAAGTCGTGAAAACAGGATTTTAAAAAAAAGAAAAGACAAATCACATTTACTTGATAGAATTAAAGAGAGAGATAAGGAGACATAAATAATAAATAAACATCACAACTTGCACAAATTTATATGTAAAGTTTTTCTACAACATTCATTGAACAAATATTGCAATTTTGCAAATTATTCATTTTTATTGGATGAACCAAATAAACTCTCCTTTCAAATAATAGAAAAGTTGAATCATCTATTTACTTTTTGCAACTAATTGCTCCAAATTACTACCCACTCCAGGAAGTTTGAAGATTAAGCAGGAAAAAAAATCCATTATTTAGAAAGTTTTAGGATCAAGAAAATGATATATTTCAAAATAAATTTTCTAAAGAGTGTTTCGCATTACACAATAAATAAATAAATAAATAAGTAGTATTGAGAAATGATTTTAAAGAAATAAATCAATTAAAATGGTTTATTTATTAACCAATTTTTGGAGGCTTAAAAGTTTAGTTTTAGATAAACTAAACGACGTAGATAATAGTAGATAATTGTAGTGTATTTTAAAAAAATAAATTAATTTTAGATGAGTGAAAAATTAATATATAAATAAATGAAACCAATTTATGATGAGAGCATTTTATACATTCGGCAAGTGTTGAGGCATTTACAGTCATCCAGCCTTGACTCAGTGATTGCATATGAAAATGAATAAAATTTATTGGAAATTATAGAAATAGATAAATGCCATAAGCATCAATTTAATTTGTGACATCACTTGTGGAAGAAAATTTTGCTCACCAGAAGATGGGATCTTTACAACTAATATTCATAATTGTACTTAACCAAGAGAATGTGAAAACAGAATCATTAAGAAAATAATAAGACGGAGGACCTAAAAAGGGAAAATAAATGGGAAATCTCATGAAGAAAAATGTTATTACAAGTAAAAATGTTACTCATATATATTTTCATACCACCTTCAATTTTTAATTATGCAATTTGTAAAATTTTTGAATATTTATAACCCAGTTGGAAGCTGAACACAAAAAAATGTTTTATCAGATTGATGGGGGATAGAAAAAGAAAGCAACAAAATGGTGATTTAACAAAGTAAATACTACATAATTAATCTGAAAAAATAATATCTTTTTTATTAAAAATATTATCACTTTACTTATAAAATGTTATATTTTTTAATTTACATTATAAATTGTTAAAAAAAATAATTTATTATTTTGGTACGAAAATTAACATGTCTGAAATCGGCTGTAATTAATACTGCATATACTAACCTTTAAGCTGCTTTGAAGCTTCCCCGCAAGAGCCAGAAGTAAGGTAGACTTTCCAGAACTAGGAGGCCCCAAAAGTAATGTCAACCTAGCAACAACAAATTTGCATATATAAACAGCTATGAACAAGTGAATGATAATTGACATTATGCAACAAGTAAATATTTGTACAATTTACATGTTAATTAGTTTCTGTTGATAATAATAAGATGATTAACGGTTTTTTTCTTTTTTCTTTCTGAAAAGAGAAAATTGTGAAATATCCATGTAACATAATCTGCATAGTTGTTAGAAGCAAGAAGAGCGAAGGAGGCATGTCTTGAACACAGGGGTAAGAAATTACAAATTAAAAGAATAATTAACTCAAAATATTTTTTATTCCATATAATGTTAGTATACTGTAAATCTTTTTTTTTTTTTATATGGTAGTATACTGTGAATCATTTGATTAATAACTATCAGCTAATAAGTATATAGATTCCATATACTTACTGCCACTGCATTGTGTTCTAATTCAGTTAACTACAAGTGATTACATAAGTTGTGCATTTAAATTCCTAATGCTACAAAAACTATAAGCCCGTATTCGCAATGAAGTTTGATAAAGTAATAAAGAAGTCACCTTCCTGGTTTTACCACTCCACTGATGTTGTTGAGGATGGTTAATTTATGTCTCTTTGGCCGAAATATTCTCAAACTAATCAATAAATTCTGCATTAACAAAGAATCAGCACATTTCAAATCCAGATCTAAAAAAAAAAAAAAAAAACTCGGTGTTTTACCTCAACAACATCACGAGTATAATTAACCAAAGTAGGCAGAGCTCTGGAACCGACATTTACATCCGCAGTGATTTGTAGGTTCTCAAATCGAACTTCGACTTTTGGAATCTCCAAACACACCCTAAATTGCAGTAATTTTACCCAACAAATTAAACTCTACTGAAAAATAAAATTATCACAACACAGTAATTTGTTCATGTCAATTCACAAAATCAGTTGAATAACACGTTGATAGTAGTGTAAACGGTTTGTTCATAATTACCTATCGAGGCGCTCTTTGATTCCGGAAAGGAGTTTGAAATCATCCTGTTCAGTCGTATCGAAAGCTCTCCTAACAACTAGCTCGCGATAGGTCCGATCGAGTTTCCGAACGTCGACGGCGTCCGTACTATCCCCGGCAGCGTCAGTTTCCCGCCTTACTAGAGCGGTGGTGGAACGCAGCTGCGACGGCAGTCGTTCGATCGCCGCCCAACGGAGCTCCTCCTCGTCCCGCGCCACCAACTCCGCGGTGGAAGGGCGCGAAAACGTGCTGTCCGCCTCAAACTCGTCCATTTCGAAGAACTCGCTTCCATTGGACGCCGCCATTATTCGACCTATGCAATTCTACTGAAAAACTGCCTCTATTTATAATTGCTTGTGATTCTGAAATCTCCTTCTCTTCTTCAAATACAGAGGGAAATGTGTTAAGAAGTTTAATTAAAGTACAAACGTAATTAAATTCAAATTTACCATATATATTAAACTAAATTTGAAAAAAAGAAAAAAGAGGCGTCTAAAATTTGACGATTAGCGCGTGATAATTAGTTAGAAAGTTGGCCGGAAAGAGTAAATTTTAATATGGAGAAATATGTCACATTTAATATATCCTAATTTTGATTATAAGTGATTAAATTAAATATGGAAAAGGCAATATTGGGAGTGATTATTAAGGTCAAATTGATAGTAATATTTAGGTCTACTGACCCTCATAATTAAAATTATACCATGCAGATACGTAAAGCGATAAAATTAATCAATAAAATCTATTATGCTAAATTAATAGGAATTGTCGGCTTCATAACATTCCAAATGTTGTGTTATTAAAAGTATAATACTCCAGTGGAGATTTTTGTCAACTCTGAGGTGTCCAATTAAAAAAAAATAAAATCTTTCTAATTGTGCGTATTTGGAAGTAAATTGTTTTAATTTGATTGTTGTATTCTAATTTGATATTCATTGTGATATTTTGTAATTATTACCCTTAAATAAAGACTTCACATTTTTTCATATGAAGCTTAGGAAAAATTATTTTTTTAAATTAATTTTATTAACTTTTGAGAGTAATATATTATTTTTAGATAATCAATAAATAATAAGATAAATTATGTGAGTTAAGTTATAGGTGAGAATGTTATTTTTTAAAATATGATATATTAAATGATTATTTAATTTTAAAACTTTTATTATTTTTAAGTGATGAAGAGTGTATTGAGACGGACTAATATGAAAAGAGTGAAGAGTAATATTACCATAATTTCATATATATATATATAATTAGAATTTTTGTCAACTCTGGTGTCAAATTAAAAAAAAAAATCTTTCTAATTGTGCGTATTTGGAAGTAAATTGTTTTAATTTGATTGTTGTATTCTAATTTGATATTCATTGTGATATTTTGTAATTACCCTTAAATAAAGACCCACATTTTTTATATGGAGCTCAGGAAAAATTACTTTTCATTTTTATTAATTATATTAATTTTTGAGAGCAATGTATTATTTTTAGGTGGTAAATAAATGGTTAGGCAAATTATGTGAGTTAAGTCATAGATAAGAGCGTCGTTTTTTAAAATATTATGTATTAAGTGATTATTTATTTTTACACAATTTATTTATGTTAATGATTGCTTAATCTCTTAAACGTCATTTTACTTTATGTATTTATTACTCTTATTATATAAATTTATGAAACTAAATAACACTAATTTAGTTTGCTAATTTCATATGTCAAATAAGAATTTTAAATTTATAAATTAGTTTGTCTTTATGAATATTATAAATATATTGTTCATTTTCTATTTCTTTATAAGATTGAATATAATTAAATTTAAGCTTATTTAGTATAATTAGATTGAAAGATTATAACCGTTAAATTGAATTTTGATTTAATTTCTAAGGGCTTATTACTGATAAATACGTAAATTAATAGTCTAATTATTATTATATTCTGATATACATAATGTCATTTTCTTTTTCCAAAATTATCTTTACTATCTCATTTAAAATAAATTTTAATATTCCACATATAATTAAATCATACTTTGACTTTCCATATATATATCTTAATCTTTGTGACTTTTACAATAACAATAAAATTTATATGCGCACTGTTATAATCTTTGTATCAATTATATCACCAATAAGAAATACATTAGAGTTATAAAAATACTTAAGTTCAATAATTTTGGGTAATCTTTGCACACTAATGTTCATCGCAATAAGAAGCACATTAAAGTTAAAATATACTTAGGGTTCAATAATCTTTGGGTAATATTTGAACACTAATGTTCATATAGTATAATCTTTGTGTCAATTATATCACCAGTATATATTCAAATATAGACCAGCGTTCATATAACATAATATAAAAGAATAATATGCATTAAATTCAAATCAATATCAAAACCAAATAAAGATCTAACTTTAGCGGTTAAAATGTTCAATAATATCTGCAAAATGTACACGTTTAATAATATCTTCCCTATATATTTCAAATTGCTTCAACATGGAAACAAAAGAAATCAGAAAAGAAGAGGATCTTAATTGCGATTCGGGGGTTGATCGGGTGTACAAATCAAGGATTGTGTTGAGAGATTTAAGGAGAAATTTTAGGAATTTAACGTTAATATGGGTAATTTGGGTAATGTTATATATAATTTTGTAGTAATAAATAATTTATATTAGTCAATGTATCATGTAGTAATATTGAAATACATTTTGACCTCTTAAAAAAATACTTAAAATAAAAAAACTACCTATTACGCCCTATTTTTAATTTATAAATAAATGTTAGATTAGGTGAACCATGTACTGAGTGCACTCCAAAATCACCATTAATTTTACAATCCAACTTGGGAGCACATGGTGCACTTGCACGATCTTAATAGTTAGATTAGATTTTTTAGTTTAATAATCACTCTTAATTTTACTAATATATTGTTATATATATATGAACTAGGGTCATTATTAAACTTATACTATCATATAAATCAATGTGCGTGTGTATATATCAATTTAGTGAAACTTGATGTCTTTGGTGTGCCGGGGCATAATACTCATCCTAATATACGCACAAGATTAACTCCGTTCTAAGCTGGGATATTTCCAGAACACCAGTCACCAAAATAAATACCCCAAAACCACCCTATTTTCCTTTACAAAGAAGGATGGCAAAAACACAAACAAGGGGACTCGGTCCATTGATTTATTTGTGTTTTGGACATCTATCCAAGTTTTCATCATTTCACCACAAAGCAATATCATAAATAGAGATGAGATGAAAGAAAAATATCAATACTAAATAAAGACTACAAGTTGAAATTGTAGTAGGTATGTATGTAGGTAGTAGTGATGGTGAGATGGATTAGTAAGCTATACAACAAGATAGTAGAGCTGAAATGCTACTTGGGAAACAAGGCTTCACCATGACCTACTATTCACAATCAAAAACCATGGCATTAGCACCAAAACATGACAAAACACAATGGCGGCGAATCAGCATTTGCGCTTGGTACCTCGTCCTTTCGCTTTTAACAAAGGTTTCTTGGAGCTGCGCTTATCGTCGTCAAAATCATCACCACTCTCATCATCCAACTTCCCTTTCTTACGACCCTTTTCGCCATTCCCGCACATGATTATTTTTCTTTCATTTCTTTCCTGCTTAAACTCTGTTTTCTCTTGGGGTTTCCAGATAAAGATAGACCTGGAGAACGAAGCAAATGTCATTCAACTATGAACCATGGAAACTAACCAAGGCCTACGTCGCTTTGAATTTAATGAACCCAAACTCAAGGTTACTGCATTAGAGACAAACCTGGAACTACCAGATGCCAAAACATCTTCACGGGGATGCAGCTTATTTACAGGACTGATTGTCGTAATGTTTGGATCCATAACCTCAGCCACTAACTGACCTGTACTAATGTCTATAAAATCAATGGGATGCAGAGCTACACCATCATAATTTTCGCTTATGTAGCGCCCAACAACAACCAGGGTCTCAGAAACATCCTGCATAAAAAATACATTTTGTGAAGTTCAATTAACTATGGATTAGCACGAAACTGATGGATTGTTTCAGCTACTCAAGGTATACAGAAAGCGTTCTTCACCTTTGGATCCCATTCTGCACGGAAAGGAGTCAAATGTCTGTTAAAATCATGACTATGCACAATTTCTCTGCTTGGGGAATCCAAATTGCCAAAGATGGAATCCCATACACGAATTCGGTTGTCCTGTGATGTGGTTAGTATCTTGCTTCCAGTTATTGGAGAAAAATAAGCTGAATTAACAACACGCCCGTGTGAAAGATCATAAACAGAAGCTCCAGCTTCAAGCTTTCGAACATCCCATACACGAGCCTGATGATAATGCAGATTATAATAGGGAACCAAAGAGAAAAAATATTGCACAAGGTAAAAGTGACCTCATTTACATTGAAATGAAACAAATTACTAATGGACGACTCAAGGACTATGTTTATTTTCTCACAGTCATCGTTATTGTTTGACACTACAGAGTGGTGGAGCAAAAAGAATCAGCATAGAAGCTTACAAAGTGATCATTTCCACAGCTCAAAAGAATTTCAGGTTGACGAGGATGACAGTGTAAACCAGTAACTTTGCTTCCTTTCTTGTGAATCAATATAGGCTTTCCTGTTACATTGTTAGAGCGTGCATCCACCCTGCACATGTACATGCAAGAATTATGTGTGCCATATTATTTGTCCCCAAAAAAAAAGAGAATGCTTAAAAAATATATATATTCAACAAGGCAAATATAAAAACTCCCATATAAAGCAGGGTCAAAAGATCATAGCTCTTGCCCTGCTTAAGAAATTGAACACGCTGTGTAGGTGTTCACTGTATCACTTTAAAATATTGACACTCTAAATTAAACTCTTAAACATTCAATTGACCCTATGGTACTATATGCTAGAACTATGGCTTTTTCTTTAGCCTGCGATTATCCATACAAGCTCCATGGTAAGAATATACGCACATGTGAAGGAGTCCATAATTATCAGCAGCAAGCAGAAGTCCTTTGTCATAGTTCATATCCAAGCCATAAATCATTCTCCAACTCTTAGGCCCCTAACCAAAAACCCAACGACCAATCGTAAGAGATTCTCCATAAACATCGTATTAATAAAATAGTACACACTTAACTACTGAAGTAAGACAAAGTACACATTAGAAAGCAAGAAATTTGAAAATACAAGCTCAGCAAATCGAAAAATAACAAGAATACTCATAATAATAAAAATCTTTTCTTGTTATAGATTGTTGGAATAGAATCAGTGTTTATCCTCTTTGAAAATTAAGTAGCTAGCAGATGATGTTTGGCTTGTCTAATGATATCTACCAAAGGAAATCATAGGAACTAATCTTCAGTCAATGAGAAGATGAGTAGCTTGTAGAACAAGTTAGTCCTTCATTCTGCAAACTTCATCGAGGACAATGTTCCAAACCCCTAACCATTAAAGTACACCCACCAGACTCCAACTGTTGTGACCTCAGCCAGCTGGAACACATGGGCTCCAGCACTCACTCAAATCTCATCAACAGTTTGCCAATCCTCCCTTGAACATAAACTAATCCCTTTTGCTCTAGTCCTGACTCCTATCAACACCCACAGCAGAACACCACCACCACTAACTATTGAAACCCAACATCTCCAACAAGAAATATCTAGTTTCAAAGAATCATAAACTCATTTAGGATATGGATAGCAGGCATGTATTTGGTAGAATTGCATGAGTGAGAATGAACTACATGAAAGTAACGAAATATACCTAAGCTAGCATATTAGAACGACATGACAGGGTCGCATCAGAAAATCATATTGATTTTAAATACAGATAGGGAAGAGTACCTGCCACCCACCAGGATTGAGATCGACTAATGACAATGATATTCCAGTCTCTAAGTCAGTGCTGCTGACAGTTCCATCTGAAGAAGCACCATATACTGTTCCATCATTCAAATGATTAAACCTGTATTTATTAAAGGTCAACAGTTTGAATCATGAAATTGCTAATGAATCAATGGATGTTGATCCTGATTCCTGACTTCAAAATTATGAAAATCAAATGAAACAGATAGAATAAACTCACTTCATGTTGTTCAATATGCAGCTATGTATGTTTCCATATACTATCTTCTCATGCACTTTCTCGTAATCCCAAACTCCTAGTTGTCCTTTCTTCACCACAAGAAAGAAAAATCTATTATATCAAACAATCACATAAAATTGACTCAAGTTAAATACTAAAGAATGTGAACCTTGTCGCCAGATAAAAGAAGATTGTTTCTTGTCGGATGGAACTCCAAACACGTAATACGCCTGCTATGATATCTAATTACCGCACAGTTCACTTTATTTGGGATCACAAATGCTGGCTTGATCTGTTACGGAACAGAATGAAAAAAACACGTATCATGTGAAGTCATGCATAGTCAAAGAAAAATAGTAAAATAGCAAAAGTTACATTAAACAAAAAGCACTATAAATTCATCAAAAATTTCCAAGTAATTCAATAGACATGCAACGTATTGTAATCATATTTCAGTTGAAATTTAATCAAAAGTATTGTCCAATTGAAGGAAACCTGAAAAGAGGAAGAACTCTGATGTTATTGCTACCTTGGAAAAACTCTCAAATCCAGTGACCACCAAATAAACTGAACCTGGAAGCACATCAATCCTAAAAACCTATTCCACAAAACTAGCCAATGGATCCAAGTATTGTTATCATTTTTGGACAGGTATACATCACAACATAAAACTCAGATATGAAACCACGGTATTACTTTCCGTCAAAAGGGTTAACTATTCAACAATGAGGTATAATCATCACCAGTGTCTTAAAACACCCAGATTTTAAGTTTAGGAAACAGAACATCAACCTCGAAACATAAAATCAAGAATGGTTGGCATTCAGCAATAAACCATTTGCTATGTAATGAAAAAGGAAAATGAAATGACAGAATTCTGATAAGCAAAAGATAAGTCTATACTAACAAACAAAAAGAACATGAGAATCCTTACCATAAGTTTACGACACTTGAGTTGACGTTCAAAAACATATTCCAATGAAGTGTGAGTGCTCTTGAAGGGTGCTGGGGACACCCCATACTCTGTAGCCACTCTGTGTGGGCAAGCCATCGTAGTGTGACCTTCAATCACCAAACCAAGGGGTAAATATTACTCAGTTATAACTCACAACGGCACAAAAGGAACATGGTCCTCAAACAATATAGTATTACATTTGGTTCATGAATGAAGCCCTGAAGGATAACTAAGAACTCAAAAAGAAAGCAAGACATCCCAGAAAAAATAAATAAATACTAGAGAACAATAAATACATTTCTAACAAAATAAAATACTAAAAATTAGAATTTAAAAATTACCAGGCATCTTGCATAAGAAACAGGGTTTCATTGGGCAGTCAATGTAGGTAGCACCCCTGAAGCCAGCTTCATGACCAGGTTTCTTACAAACCTACACAGTAATATAACATAGCATTTCTCATACATACACGCAATATACAAACCAATGCAACATCCACACATCCAACACAAGGTGATAGCAACGAATAATTTTGCTGATGATCCGTATGAACAAGAAATCAGTTACAGCGGCGTGCATATGTGCGATAGTGTAGTTCGGTTGCATTGCTTAAAAAAAGAAAGAAACCGCTCGAAATGCTTACTTTGCAGACTCTCTTAAGAGTAATCGTGATAGGTTTTCTCCCACTCTTCGTCGATGTTGAGGCGTCATCCTTCTCCTCTACTTGCTCTTCCTCCGTCTCCTCTCCGGCGTCGATTTGAACCTTTTCATAATCACATTCCTCTTCTTCTCCTCCTTCTTCCTCTTCATCTGAAGAACTCTCCTCCCCGTCCGACTCCCTCTCAATCAAGATTTTCGGAAACGACATCCCTCTGGTTTGCGGCGCCATTTTCAAAACTCTGATGCTTAGTTACAGAAGACTCGAGTTTTTTTTTTTTTAAATAATAGTGGTAAATAAATTGCGAAATACAGATTGATATTGATAGACCGACTTTGGAGACGAAAAGGTTGTTTTGATGTCAATTACGAAAATCTCCTTATTAGGTTTTTATATCTAGGAAAAATAAGATGCATCTAAATTCAACCGTGAAACGAATAAAATTATAACACTATCAGTTTTTACACACCACATTATAATTAAAAAAAGAAAAAGAAAAAAGCAATGTTCTAAATAGCACTACCGATTTGAATTTTTATTTTTTTTTTGAAAATGTAACTTAAATTTTACTTGAACAGGGGGAGTGCTGGCAAGGCAGGGGCAAAAGTGGTAAATGAGTATGTGAAGTGGCGGGACATTACGTGGCACCTTCATAACCGATCACTGGTCGTTGTTCACGTTTTATAAACAGGGAATTTATATCGTTTCTCGGATTTTTTATTTCTTAATTTTCCAAAAAAAGTTTTTTTTTCTTTTTCTTTTTTTCTAGAAAAAATTCTAATTTTAATACTTATTGTCTGAATTTTTAAATGTTCATAGAAGCAATGTCTAATTGAATTTTTCTCAAGCCTGAACCTTTATAGATCATCAATTTAATCTTTCCTTAATCAACCACTCTAGTGTATGATAAAATGTAAAGCATAACCAACGTATAATGCAAACTTCTTTAATTAAATTTCACTAAGTAGAAATTGTAAATATATTCATACTGTCATACATGAGCCACAGAATTTATGCAAATGGGAAGGTTTGACTTAAAGAAATCACAGGACTTTTAATAATACATGAATATAACACAAGTTTGATGTGGTATAGAGTAACACCAAATACAGTATAATAATCATGTCCTAAAATTATATACATAAAAGAGCAGAAGAGAAGAATCAGAAGGATTCTACTGAACCTTCTTCAGCTCTGCTTGTCAGGGAAGGTCTCATGGTTACAATGGCCGACTCATTCGCGCCAGCTCTCAACGCAGCCCTTCCCGCTTCCAAGAATCTTCGAACTGCATCCTCAGCATACCTGTTAGCCGCACCCACGCTCATTCCTCTTCCAATGTCCGGATACGTGTTGAGGATGTGGTCTCCGTTGAGCTGTGATGCTAGCTGAATCAGCTCGATTTGGAACTCCGACAGTTTCATGTCTTCCTTCGGTCCACGTGGCCTCAGTGATGTCTTAACTTCTGGGAGTTTCTCTGGAGAAAGACAGATATTTAAAGATCGATCATGATACTAGTATAAAAGGCTTTATAGATCAATGTGTTAAGTAGAAAAACTGCCCAAGCTAAAGCTCAGCTCGACTCATCACACAACCATACTCCTGATGGGTAACCACACTATTATTATCAACCTTCCAACCTACTTACATAAGCTTAGATTTTTGAGTGCTGTCTTGTTTATATCAAGATCAATATCTCTACATTATAAATATGCTCTTTTCCGAGAACATATAGTCAGAATACGAAGCAATTAGCAACAATGTGCTAACTGGCTCTGGATTTGTATCACTATGATGATATTTCCAAAAAAAATTGCAGTAGTTATTTCTAATTCTGGATTGTTAATCCACCTTAATTCGTAGGAGTGTTTTTCAGGCAACATGATTACAAGAAAAGGACCCAAAGCATATCCAAAAGGACCACACAGAATATGTCGCTTTAAAACACAAAACAATCTTATCTTGGAAGCATAGGCAACTTGAACAACATGGTGAGTGAAAAGTGAGGTAAGTGCAGACCTGGACAATCATCCCGTGGAGTATCGCGCAAGGACAAGTATTTCTCAAAGGTTCCAGCCCATGCATCTCGTTTAGTTAAGAAGTTTGAATTGAGATTGAAAAGCTTCTTAACTGTAGCAGGTATCGAGGAGTGTTCAAATTGCGAAGATGGGGTCGGGCCACTTGGCTCATGGAGTACTGCAAACAAAATCGAGAATCAACTCTAAAATGGAGCAATAAATAATGATTTATACAAAGAGGTGTGCAAGATAGTCCTAGGAAATATAAAATGCCCGTCTTAGTTGACACCGAGAATATGCATAGTCGGAAGTACACAACAATCTTTTCATCATCATGTGTTAGTTTCTCCTCAAAACCCCAACACATTCATCCAATATCCAACATTCCCAAAAGCATAACATGTTCTTCAGCACATAGTTCAAAGATGATTAACATCCAAGACATCATACTTTCAGATCCAAAATAATAATGCGTGGCCACACCATCCAAAACACACAGACAAAACATCAACTTTCAATCATCCATATTCATGTCTTTTGGAATTGGGACAATATAAACAGCAGTCTCTTAACTCCTCAAGTAACACATACACTCGCAGTACAATTTACTAATCATAGCAGAAGTTTTAGAAGAAAGAACCGACGATATTCTAAATGTTGATCATACCCGATTCAACCACAACATGAATCAAACCAACTTATATATGAAACACTGCTATCAAAATGTCCTAACATAGGTTTCTCATAGCCACACAGAGAACAAAAATGCTAATTTGCTTTCGCATGAAAGGTTATAATTCAATCCATCAAGGTTCAAAGCAAAAAATTTAGTAAGTGAAGCCAGTAAATGCATTCATGAACATATGCAGAAGCTGAAATCACACAAGCCTTCAACCAATCATCTTCAACTAAAACCATAAACAGCAATGAACATAATCTCATACCAGTGCCCTTATCAATCCAGGGTGAAATCAAGAATGTGGGGACACGAACACCAAGCCGATCGAACTTGAAATAGAAAGGGTCAGGGCCAATGATCCCATCCGGATTAGGCACCCCAGAAACTGGGGTAGGAACATGATCGTAGAATCCGCCATGTTCATCATAAGTAATCAAGATCGCCATTTCTTTCCACTGTGGGCTAGCTCGCAGAGTTTCATACACCTCCTTCACAAACCTCTGCCCCCGAGCCACATCATGCGATGGATGATCATCGTTGGCCGGAAAAAGATTCACGTCGAAATAACGCTGCTCGATCACGGCGTAGTTTGGGAGCTTCCCCAATTTAGCATGGAGCTTGAATTTCAGTGAATATTGATGGAATTTAACGATGTGCTTGAGTTTTCGTAGACTGCTGAAGAACATAGTGGCTGGGATATTCTGGTAATAAATCCCGAAATCGAGGTCATTTTCGTCCAATGAATCGAAAATGGTCTTCTGCGGGAAGCCATTGATGAGATCCTTCCTGACGTTGCTGGAGGCGCCGTGCGAGGTGGCGGAATGAACGTAGAACCGGTTCGGTTGGGTCGAGGCGGGAACCGACGCGAACCAACGGTCCATTACGGCGAATTCGTTCGCTAACTCGGCGTAAACCGGGACCAGCTCCGGTTTGAACCCGCTCATCACGGTTCTGGACATTCCTTCCACATCCATGCTCTCCGCCTGCTGAGCAAACCCGTTCATCGGAGCCGGATTCGCCGTGGTGTCGTTAACAGAGCCGAATATCTGCTCGGTCATAGCTTGTATCGAGTGACCCGGGTCCGAATCGACAAAGAAGGCGTCGTCGGAGACGTGGACGGGTCGAGAGGTCGGGTCGGAGGCGTTGACCCGGTTGAATTCAGAGCCGCTGAGGCCATCGATATCAGGGCGGACGGTCTTGAGCCAGCCGAGCATATGATCGAAGGAGCGGTTTTCCATCACTATAACCACCAGGGTTTTGATCGGGCCTTCGATTTTGTGCTTGTGCTTTTTGGGAAAGGGGAAGGAGTGGGACCCGGATGAGGAAACGAGGAGGTAGACGAAGAATAGGAGGAGGAAGCGGGTCGGCCGGAGGAGCCCCATTTTCCGGCAGGCGGCGGAGGAGGAGGAAGAAGAAATGGAAGAATTGAAAAGTATATGCGAATATATATAGAACTGAAAGAAGACAAAATAAAGGTACAAACTAAAGAATTAGAGTGAAAGTGATAATCTTGTTTGACTGACCAATGTTCTAATCTTAATTCTCATAGACCTTCTAAGATTGCCTAAATTAACATATTATTTGTAGAATTCATTTTAATTTATAGTAATAATTTACTAACAAGCAATGACCTTTTCATATTTTCACTGCGTCCCACGTGCTTCTCAAATGTTTCAGCCTTCAGGTTTATCTAAAATCTCCTTTTTAATTTGACTACTTCTTACATGTATTACAGCATAATAATGATTGAATATATAAAATATATTTATGGATAATTAAAATATATTTATAATATAATAAAATTATATTTTAATGTATTAATTTATATATTTCTTTAGTACAAATGACATTCCGTAAAATTAACATTAAAAATTTAGTGACAAGAGCAGTTTGATAAAATCAAATTTTTACCGAATCCCATTTGAAACTCTCGTCTTTAAATTTTTTTTGTCTCTAATAAAATAGTCTTCAATTGTATCACAACCCGAGCTCCAATTCCAATGGGCCTGGCCGGGTATCAAGGTGTCCCGCCCCACCCTGCACTCCTATACCCCCGCCCTGTCTCGTGTCCCGGTACGAGTCGGCTATTGAAGATCCATGCCCCGGTCCTATGCGGGGTGGGTCCGTCCTATTCCGTTTTTTTATATACATTCAAATAGGAAATTTTAAATAAAAGAAAAGTAAATTTAAATTTTAAATTAAATAATTAAATTTTATTTTCATTTTTAAATTTATTTTATTACATAATATATTTAATGATATATATAATATTGTAATAAAATAAAATACTTCCTCCGTCCCCGTATCCATTTTGTTATTTTTGTTCATCCCATTACAAAGTATCCATTTTCTTTTTTAGATTGATGTGACCACACATGACCCCACACTCAACACTAATACAACTATCCACTGCACTTTAAAATATTATTTCGCTCACCTCAAAATACATTAAATTATTATACTCCTTAATCCACGTGCAAAAAATAAATGGTTACGTTTCAAAGGGACGGAGGGAGTACTTTGTAATAGTTATATATAATTTCTATATATGATTTCTTTTATTTAAATTAAATAAAAATATATGTATAATATTTAATACTATATTAATAAATTATATCATATAATAAATATTTTAAATAAAAAATTTTAATATTTAAGTAACGGGCGGGGCGAGGCTAGGACCCAGACCCGCCCTGGCCCGTGCACGGGCCAGGGCAGACCCGACCCAATCAAGGCGGGGCGGGCCAAGAGCGGCCGGCCAAAGTGTCATCCCTACCATGGACTGCCCCATTTTGCATTTATAAAATAAAAATAAAATATTAATAATAATCCAATACGATTTTTGCCTTTTTTTAATGTAGTTACATAGCATATTCTTGTTATAATTCGATTAGGGTCAATTTTCAACAATTTGTTTTTTCTTTCTATAGCTGTTGTATCATTTTTTTTTTTTTAAACAATCTATTTGTCGCAGTAGCGTTGAGAATTGAAGAACAATTTCATTTAATTTGTGTGACAATTTGGGTGGTGAAGTAATGAGATGCGTTGGATGCAATCCAATTTTGTACATCAATGGCCTACAAATCCAAAATCCAAATATCCTTGCTTAGGGGGTGGTTTACATGGGGTAGGTGGGGCCGCCTAATTTATTGTTTTGAATTTTGATACTTCATTATTTGAACTTTTACGCAAGAATGAGATAATAAAAAGTTATTTTAATTTTCAAAAGTAGGTCACATTTACGATTTTATTTTTATTTTATTTTAACATAGTTGGAAAGGGAGTATTGCCCTCCCTTTTATCCTTAATTTATTCATTTTATCTTTTTGAATAATCCACTCTTAATATATCAATTTTCTTTTTTAGACACATAGGACCCACATACCACTAAATAAAAAATAAATAATAGTAATATTTATTCGACTACCAATAAGGCGTCTATTTACTTTTTGCATGTGAATTAATGAGTATTATTATTATATGTGTAGTGAATAGTTATATTAGAGGTGTTTGATGGCTATGTATGAGTCTCTTTAACTAAAAAAGAAAAATACATATTTTAAAATGACCGTCTAAAATAGTAAAATGAATATAGGTTTCAAGTGTATTTTGGAAAAGAAGTGTTTGGATGAATAAAAATTAAGATGAGGAGCTCATTCAATCGGGTAAGTTAAGATGAGAGTGTATTCATATAAATAAAAGTGATTTGAAGGAACAAATAAAAAAGTTTTGATCCGTGAAATAAGTTGGAGTCTACAGATGAGAGGTTTACATTTCTCCAATCTACATGGCAAATCAGACCTGACTTCCTCCTCAACATACTGAGGAGGGTTCAACCCACAGGATTTTGTTGATTATTATCCACAGAATATGACAAAAGCATCCCTTCAAAATTCGACATTATCAATACAAATTAAATAACCAAAGCAAGAAAGACTATGGTTTGGTATAAAATCACATTTATTCACAATAAACGAAGATAATTGTTTCTGGATTACGTAGATGCTACATCCGGTGAAGTAGTAAGAATGTATACCCTATTGCAAAATGGTGATGCAATACATGATCAATTGATTCATTCACAGAGTTAGACATCAAGAAACACAACACCAAATTAGAGCTAACCACCATATCATTTCTTGAGCTTTCGGGTGATTTCAGCAACGTACTTACCTTGATGGAAGGCTTGTTGAAGCTCGAGCTCTGTTGGATGGCGCGACCCATCCGCAGCATAAGTCCCTGCACCGTATGCAGATCCACCCTTCACTTGTTCCATCTCGTACATTCCACTACCAAATGTGTACCCGAGAGGAACAAAGATCATCCCATGATGGGCTAGCTGTGTTATTGCTGTCAATCTGCACTTAACAGAATCAATCATATGTTGGAAAGCCCTGAATCCATTAAATCTTCCTAGTCATAAATAAAATTGTATACTCCTCTTTTTCGCATTCTCACACCATGAACTAACAAGACACCCCAATGAACTACATTCTCATATTCATGTTTAGTAAATAGTGCATCATGTATAGAATTCAAGATGGTTGGAGCAAAACTTACGCGGTGAGTTCCTGTCCGCCCCCAGGGAAGCCGGTGCTCCAGAAAATACCGGCCGGCTTACCAGCAAGAGCTTGGGAGGCCCATAACTCACTAGTGGCGTCAAAAAAGGCTTTGCATTGTGCTGCCATTACTCCGAAACGAGAAGGGAAACCAAAGATGAATCCATCGGCATCCACCAGCTGTTCGGGCCGGATCACTGGCACATTATCAGCTTTCTCAGGAGCCTTCATCTTCTCTAGAACCTTCTCAGGGAGTGTTTCAGCTACCTAATTCCACCACTCAAATTAACCACTACTACAAGATTGTATATTCTTGAATATCCATCTTATCACATTTGAGTGATCAAGTATGACATCAACTTTGAATAACAACAACTACTAGTTTTAAATGGGATCTGAAAAATAAAGACCATAATCTTGATCTATTATGATTGTGATTCAATTGATCACCACAAAATCTGATATCCCTATGTATCACTTTTGGAATCAAGAAAGCACACAACAATTCCAATTCATAAGCCCAATTTCACAAGAAATGATCAACCACCCAATTTCATCTCTAAATAAATAGCATAAATTAACAAATAACCTGCCAAAGTGTAGCTTCAACATCAGGAACTTCATTAGCACCTCTTTGTATTTCCCTTGCCATGGTCTCCACATGTCCATACAGAGAATAATACCTTAAACATAAAAAATAAGATCAAATTAATAAAATAAAATACCCCAACAAAATTCAAAGTTGAAAATCCTTCACCTAGATAAGACTTACACTATATACACCTTGGTAATGGCCATTCTATCTCTCTCTCTCTCTCAATAGAAAACTGAAATATATATGGAAACTTGAAATCACAACAGAGAGCAAATAGGCATATCAGTAATTCTCTCGATTCTCAATTAGCAAGAAAACTAGTCTGCCAAATGCGATTGTAATCTGAGAAATATGCAAGACATGAATTATTCTAAGCCAAGAAATTATTGCAGAGAAACTGGGTCCTTTGTAGGTTTTGCTGATGTGGTCTGTATTTTGAGTAATACAGCCAAAAAAAAGGATAAGACGTGACAAATTACAACACAGAAACTGAATAAAGAAAAACTAAAATGAAAGAATATCGATTATTACCAAATTCTGATGTGCTATCCTAATCAGTATGATTTGATTCCCTTGCTTTGTAGGACAAGAGTCGTGATAAAGGGAACGTCCAAGGTTGTCATCTGGGTGTCCAAGCTTAATCAAGATGATATTATTTTGTAGGGTTTATTGTTTATTCAATTTATTTATTAGTAGTAAATGTGAAACTGTTAATATAATAATGAATTAAATAGTTGTTTAGTTGTTTTCTATGTTAGAATTGACAAAGTTGGTACGGCAGGTAATGATTTATAGTAAGGATCAAGAACTAACGATTGGACTACTATATGGTGTGGTTGTATATATTAAATAAATATTTTTGTTTGTTTTTTTAGATAGTTTAAAATATACTACAATATTTTAATTCGAAATGTATGGTATTATAAGTATTGTGAGGCTCCATATAAAAGTATTAATCAATTTGGTGTACGTCTCGCAAGCGCGTGATAGAGGGAATACTATTTAGTCTTCTTCTAATTATTCATTAATTAATTTTATTGACTATTTGAATTATAAAATTAAAATAATTGTACTTATTTGATTGAAGTGGTACTTCTACTTTATTTTGAGATATACTGTGCATTCGGTTATATAACAAACAATCAACTCTTCTTCTAACGTAACAATTTATAAGTATATGATTTTATAATAAAAGTGCAGAATTTATATTTTATATATGCAAACATAACATGTTATTCCTCATAAATGCTGCACACGTGCGTGTATTGTGCAGATTTGTATAACTCTGCACAGATATACACACAATCACACACAGTTTCTGTGTATACTTTGTGCAAAATTACAGCAGAGAAAGACTAACAAGAAGATATAAGCAGCATTATCGAGTGAGAAAATCTTGAATATAATCCAGGTTCTCTTCTGGCATGTACATCTAGCAGAGAGAAGGGTGGAGAGAGAGAATCCAAGTTTTGTTCATCTAGCCAGCAAAACTTCCCATGGGATCCAGGGATAGACAATAAGGACAACGAGATGCAGTGTTACTTATCGATGAATGATGATTCTGCAAGATCAATGGCACGAGCAAGAGCAGCAGCCTTGTTTTCGCACTCTTTCTGCTCGTCAGCAGGAACACTGTCTGCAACAATACCGGCCCCAGCTTGGAGATGGGCAACCCATTCTTGGCCCTTCCCGCTGTCTTTGCTGGTTGGGAATACAATGGTCCTTAAAGCTAAGGCAATATCCATATCACCCGAGAATGAAATGCCACCAAATCCACCACTATAAGGCCCGCGCCTTGTCACTTCTAGTTCATCAATCAATTCCATGGCTTTCACCTGCACAAAGATGATTACTAACATCTAGCAGAAGAAAGAAACACTGTTCTTGCAGATGACATTAAAAATTCTGAAAAATAAATGACATTGATCTTACAATTACAATAATGATTTAACAGCACAACACAAAATGCTGAGCAAATTAAATCAGACTGCAGTATGGTTCAAAAGGCTCTTTATCTTAGATGATTTGAATGACATGATAGGCATCCTTTAGTCTAATAAGTTATTGATAAGATATTCGAGGTTAGTAATTCTATCAAGATGGTGAGGGGGATGCAAGAAGAAGCTAGAAAACCTTGGGGGCTCCACTAACTGTTCCAACAGGCAATGCTGCACGTAGAGCATCCCAGCTGGTCAAATTGGGTAACAGCTCACCAGTAACCTTCAAAATCAATATAAACCGTGACAATGAAATTCTATTAATAATTATTCGCAGCACATAGTTTTGAGGGAAAAAAAAAAGTAAATAAGTAAACAAGCATTAGCTTTTCAACATTACATTTGCTCAATAATCTTTACCTCCCATCAAAACCTGCAAAGATTTTTTTTATAACTATTCGTCATTTTTAAAAGTAAAACTACTTGGTGTTTGTATAGATCATTGCACCTTTTTTTTTTTTTGGCCACATATATATAAGAAAGCTTTTGAAATAAAAAAGATGATCGCCAGAAAAGAAAACATACGGTTGAGCTGATGTGCATGACATGGGAATAGCGTTCAATATTCATGAGTTTATCAACCTTGACAGAACCAGGTTTGGACACCTGTAACCGTCAACAATTAGCCTTCGTAAGTTGCAATGAAATAGAAACCAATTTCAATTAAATAAAACTCCATGTAAATAGCACACTAGACCATTTTGGCATAAAGTCTTTCATTTATATTCCATGATTGTTTAAAGAAACCAATTATAACTCATTTGTGCAGTATGCATTTCTCGATACGATTCATCCAAAACAACCATAGCCATAAGTAAAAATGTTGGACTAGTAGAATTTGCGATCTGAAGGCCTAACCACTAATGACTAATATGAGTTTAAAAAGTCATTCTCACATAGGAATGTAAAACCTCAGCCATGAATCTAAAAAGCCCGCAAACTTATGAAGTGAGGTGTTGGCCCAAACTTTTGTATGCAACTTGTTTGAGTTAAAATCTTTTTTGGTCCCATAACTTTTGCCTCTTTTGCAAATGGTTTTAAGAAGTTGGTTTTTCAAAATTTTTTCATAAGATTTACAATTGTTATACATATCATTGGTCCAATTTTTGCCACCAATTTGAAATTTCCCTGGAATTATGCATGTGCTCGGCACGTGATTGCCATATTTATCCTCTCTGACAGTCTACTTTTCCATAGTTTCATCCTTCTCCCAGAAACCAAAGCCCTAACTCAATTTCTAATTCCTCTTTCATTTGGTGCTCAAATCAAAATTTTAAGATTAGGGCTTCAGATTTTCAGAATAACTCTAGAACCTAATTATGAAATTTAAATGAGCATGATGTTAATGAGAATGAAAAAAATTGAGTTGTGGTGAAAGATTAAGCTACTGTAAGAGGAAGGATGGAAGTTGCAAACATGACACCAGTGGAAATCGACTACTAACCTTTCCAACATCATTTCTTCCCAAGTCAACAAGCATAATGTGTTCTGCACACTGTTTTTCATCATTCAAAAGCTGATTTTGAAGCATGTAATCTTCTTCAGGAGTCTTGCCTCTCCGGACAGTTCCAGCCAAAGGCCGATTAGTGATCGTACCCTGTCTTAAGAAAGATATGCAAAGATGGAAGGATTATTGCAGAAGATAGCGTGTAAAAGAAGAATTTTTCTCGAAAGAAATTATCAAGTAATAATTTAATGAAAAGAAAGAAAGACTTCTCCAACAATACCAAGGGATGATAACCGCACAATGCAAAATTTATTATACAATTTTTTTTTTTTGCAGTATCAGGAAAATGAGATGTATAAATGTAAATAAGTAATTATAACTACACAAGCATGTCTGGATGAGCTACAACTCAGTAATGCTGCATTCTTCCAATGAGCTTTCCCCACTTTTCTTTGGTAGCCTCGTGTTGTACTAAACCCAACCACGTTGTTACAATAAAGTCTAACATCCACCTTATGGATCTTACATCAAGGGAGACCAGCAAAGGCCAAAGACGGTTCTTCTTGGCTGTTTAAAACTTTAAACTACAGCTTGGATTTCCAAATACACTACAAACAAATCTAGCAGCATTTTAACTTCTATTAATTCATATGAAATATTTAACACAGTAACTGTAAAGAATCTCCAAAACATGGGGCTTCTGCTTCACAAAATATTAGCTCCTCTATCTTATCTCCTATGACACTTACCCTTTTTATTGTATAATAATAATGGTTCCTACTTATTAGCAACAGAAAAACTTGATTTACACAGTATGTTCAAATGAAGTGAGCAATAGAAGAAAATGTCATCATGAAGACAATTACAGACGCCAGTCTGAAAATGCATGTGTGGTTGCATGTGTGAAGCACCTTTCTAGTATTGATTTCCAAGAAGAGAGCAGACAACCTTCAGAGCAGTCAATTATTATCAAAAAGCAGTAAGTAAAGAGAGAGATGACTAATGAGCATTGGAGAATACAGGATGGAAGTTTTTATAATTGATCATTCGGTGTTTTATTCCATGAAGTATAAATCTATCAAGAGTAAAAGAAAAGAAAGCAATGTACAGTCAAGTGGGAAATATTAAACATAAAATTATGCAAGATAGATAAATCAGGGCACAGCTGCATTTAGACAGCAGAAGGTACATTACCCTTTTAACTCGAGTAAGAATTTCAGGACTTGAAGCAACCAGGATACAGCCTCTTGCCTAATGGTATGATAACAGACTGTAAGAAACAAGAAGAAAAAGTAGACCTCATGAACAAACATTAAGGAGAGCAAACAGACTTGTAAATATGCCATATATGGACTTGGATTGACAATTCTTAAAGCTCTGTATACTTCAAAGGGATCTGCAAAAGTTCGTCGTTCAAAACGCTGACTGAGAACAATCTGAAAAATATCCCCAGCTAGGATATGCTCCTTAGCTTGAACTACTGCCTTCTGATATTCTTCACTTGTCATGGTGGACTTGTTCAAAGATGGACCAAAATGGCTAGTGTTTAATTTTATTGAACCCGCAGCCAGCCTAGGACTACAAGTAACAATCACAATAGGAATAAGAATAATAAAAGGCGCAATAGCTTTAAAATTTCAAAACTAAATTGATCATTTACATCCATATATCATTGAATGTGACAGGTACTGGGAACATTTAAACACAGATTAGAGCAAATTTAGGGCAATACTATTTTTTATTTATTTTTTTTATAAGGGCATATTATTTATACTTGCATAAAAAAAATAAAAAATAGATATAAAAATGAAGAGGGAATAATTTCAAAAAAATTCGTCATGGCCACATGGGATGAGTATGACCATGTAATTTGAATGGTATAAATACTGCTCATCAATAGTGGTTTGATCAATCCAACTTTCACTTCCAAATTTTATTCAATACTCTTGTGCGGCCATCCCCATCAGTTTCAAAACTTGCTCCAACACCAAATTGATAGTCACCGAGATATGGGGACAACTAAATAGGGACAAGTGCAGACAAAGGGCAATATCATCAATAGTTATTAAAATAAAATAAAATAAAAATTAGACTCACAATTCGAGAGGTGAGCTGATTTCTCCCAAAATTATAACACAGAATACATAGATTTAACTCTAGATCATAAGCTTAAACTAACGTTATAAATAAAAGTAACATGTTTAATTATTAAACCTAACATAAGTAGTAATGAGCCAGATGATAACTATATTCAAAACTGAAAATAATATACTTACGTTCGTATGTCATGGACTCTTGACACTAAATCTTGTAATCTCTTCATCCCACTATCATAGGCTTCCTCAATAGAAGAGAGCGGATCCAACCTGACCCAATGTATCACATACGCTTTCTGAGAGAAAAGCACACAAGTGCATAATCATCATACTACTTAGTAAACACGATAATGAACAAATAACAATAAATATAATTTTCTCAAAATTGAACAACATAATGCACATATTTACTTGCAACGAATTTGAATACACATTCAAATATAAAGTGAGATGCTATATAAAACATTCAGCAAAGTACAAGCTATTGAAATAAGAGTATATAATATCCAAAAATATGTTTCTCTTCTCACTTGTTTTTTCTTTTTAAGAATGCCAGAAGGCTTAATAAAGAAATTATAACATAGGCAATAAAATGAGTAAACAGATCACGGCAAAAATTTGCAGATAATATAGTAATACAACTGAATTTGTGAATATTACATGATCTAAGAAAAATGAACAGAAGTCAGGAGAGTGAAAGAACCTTTTCCACATGATCAAAGACAATAACATCATCATAAAGGCCCAGGTGAACATCGGGAAGGTTTCTATCATCTTCAGGAGCTTTAGAGAAGGGAAGCTTTTTCTTTTCTACATAACGAACTGTATCATATGAAAAATAACCAACCCAACCACCTGTTTGGAAGAAAGTATATTGTTTAAAGAATTCCCTCTGTTAGAACTGAAGAGAATTTCAAGATTCCAACTTGTTGTGAACAACCTAGAACACCAGTTATGTAAAAGAATGCATGATTTTCACTAGAAACATCATTTAATGCATGAAGCATGTTCTCCAGCAATCGCCAGACTTCATATTCTTCTTTTTTACCGAAGTAAATGGCACCTCTGCTATTTAGCTCACTTCAATGTCACCAATCACTTGTACATGTCCTATAATCTACTTTACAGCATGTGAAATAGAAAATTGGTACTTAAAAGCAATAGGATCAACATTATCATCACAAAAATCAGTTAGAATATCAATTTATATTAGCAATGTGACAAATCAATAAGTTATAAACTTATAATGATGGAAAAGCATGGTCTCATCCTAATCAGGTAATTACCAATAATCATGCAACCAAACTTACTTAGAAATAGATTAAATCTAATCATTAAATATCAGACTTCACCAAGTCCGGTCAAATCAAATAAAACTCAAGGTGATCAACAAGTGCTTGCTTCACCACAAGCAACGCAGAAGGAGAACCCCGAGCTTCATGAATGCATAAGTGAAACTGATTTCATATTAAGTTCCTTTGCATAGCTATTAGGAATTCAAATTAGATCAAACTTCTCACATTTCTGAAGCTAGGAAGAATTGATTTTGGACATACGTAAAATGGCAAATAGTTCCTTGTTGAGCCACATAATAGCGGTAAATATTCAGGCAAAAGCAAAAAAGAAATTGGAAATCTAGTAGCTATTTGCTTCTCCAAGTCCTGAGGTCAGATGTTATCTCATCGTAGTTAATTTTAGACATCAATCTTGTCAATTAGGAGTAAAATTCCAAAATTACATGACAAATTTGAATTTTTATAAGTTACCACAAAATGCTTTAGGTAGCTCATCAATTCGCTGGGGTTTCCACTTCTCCATGATCCTGCGAGGTATGACCATGGGATCCTCTACAAATTCTTCCTTCTTCCATCCATTAAGGTGATCAACAATGGTCACCATGTTCTCTTTAGCCACAATTTCCATCGTTGGTTGAGCTCCAATAACACTATATCTCCCCTAGAAAAAAAATGATTGTAACATTAGGTAAATCAACATCAAGGTAAAAGAGGAACATATTAAGATCAAGGGACCAATGCTTTCAGTTCAATTTATGATTGCAAAACACATTGACAAGATGATAAAGTATTAATTCTAACTAAATTACAGAACATGTACTAGTTCTACTAAATGTTTCAGCATTCATTAGAAACATCGCAAGAAATTTCCTGATTGAATTAAGAAACTAAAAATTGTCTAAAAGTCAAGATTAATGAACTCAAGGCTCAAGTTAAGACTAAAAAAATTCTTACAACATTGGAAGCTAACAAGCCGGGTTCAACTGACTCAAAAAGAAAACTGGGGGCGTCCCTCTCGTCTTCCTTCACCAAGCATCGATAAGCGAGTACCGGAGTTAAATGATCAGAAAATATAGACCTGTAAAGAGGGATCAAATTCCCATTCTTAGCAGCTTCCTTGAACTTGACATAGTGGTCCACTGCATCCAGTAATTAATCATCAGTTCATATTCCTTTATTTTCAATAATTCATTATCTAGAAATCAAGAACAGCATAATTAGCTGCATTGAAATGAATGCTTGACAACAATTATGATTACACTCATGGAACACACCAACCCTCCCACACGCACATGCACACACTCGCCCAATGAAAAATAGTAAGCAAAGTGGATACCAATGAAATAACAATCATCCAAGCGGGAAAGAAAAAGCATCCCAGAAGTGAATTGACTACAATAAGACTAAACTGACCATATGATGGAAGTGAAATGCTGCACTTGACGGCGCGAATAGGCCTGAAGGTGGGTGGTAATGCGGTGGCGGCGGCGAAACGGCGAGGAGGCAGAGGTGGATGCGGACAGTAAGGTACTAGGGTTTCCATTGTTGAGACTCAGTATTGCAGTTCCAAAGCAGCAGTACTTGTAGACGATGGCTGACTGCTTGGTGGGCGAGTCCCCCCCAACTGTGTGCGAGTCCACTGGGTTATACTGTGCGACGCAGCACACTGGAATTAAACTGATTTCGCCGTCCAATTTTTAGAGCACATGAATTTGGATTTCAAAATACTATAAGTAGAAAGAGACATGAATCTTTCACGCACCAAATCTTTGTTTACCGTTGCAACTTACACAGCATTCGTATCATTGTTGAATGATGGTATTTCAATCTAGGCAGAGTAACCACATAATATTATTAGTTATTTTCAATATAAACTTTACACTTTAATTATATTTCTCTTAATACATCACAAAAAATATATATATATTATTTTTTACCATTGGAAAAAAAGTCTTAATTTTATTATCAAATTAGTTTATCAACGAATTAACAACGAAATCCATTGATATTTTTTTATTGGTAAATTTTTTTAGCAACGAAACTTTAATTTCGTTGATAATCTGTTCCCAATAATTCTGCGGGTAATTTCTATAATGATTTCATTGCTAAACTGTTGTTAAAATAGAGAATAATAAATTCTTTGACATTCTGTTCCTAAAATAAAAATGTAATGTTTGTTATTAATCCGTTGGTAAATTTTGTTACTAAAAAATATTGTCTCCGTCCCGTTGATACATGTGCATTTACTTTTTACGCGTAAATTAAGGGATATAATATTTTAATGTGCAGCAAGGTAAGAGAAATAATATTTTAATGTAGAGTGGGTAAGTGTATTAGTGTGGTGTGTGAGCCCATAAAGAAAAAAAATAATTAATTTGTACGAATTTTTTACCAAAAAAGGAAATGCACATTTTATATTGGAACGAATCAAAATGCCAAAATGCATACATTTCAATAGGATAAAGGGAGTAATTTTTTTTAGTGATAGGCATCTCATATTTAAACACTAATATTCTAATAGTTTTATAAGATTACATAATTTTTCATCAATTCAAATTAAGGCTACGAATAAAAAAAAAGCAAAATCATTAATACCTACTTAACATATCCAAATATATTCTTAACATGTTAATTATGTTTTCTTTGAATGTCCTTTTAGACATTATATTTAGATGAATTGTCTTAAGTGAATGAAAATTGTAACTGTCATTTCTTCTATTCCTTTTACAAGTTTACTATAATTTAGTAGCCTATAATGTAGTAGCCTACGTAAAGGAGGAGAATAGCTTGTATAGGCAGCTCAACTGGTCAAGTAAGAAGATAACTTGTACAATGATCAAGGATTGAATCCACGCTGCAGCGTGGATCAACTTCTTATTAGGGGCTCCTTACGATATTTTATTAGGGGGCTCCTTACGATATTTCGAGACAATCCATAGGGTTTAAGGATTAGGGTACAAGTATAATTTCTCTCTCTTAAATATAGCATGTAGTATATATACATCAGTTTACATTTAAAGATTTTTGAATTTTTTTTTTAAGATTTTTGAATTATTTTTTAAAAAAAAATTCATTGGAGGTTTAAGAGAGAAGTGTTGGTTATTATTATTAGAGAAATACGCGTTCGTTTGATGTAGTGTACATTAGTGTTCAGTTAAATTATGGTTCTATATAAACGTTGAGTATTAAACAGTGTGAACAAGGATAATGTTGGGAGGAAAAAAAATCGTTATGTATCCACAATAATTATATTAAATTAATATATTTATTAATAATTAGATTGTAAATTCATGTACCTATAATTAATTAACCCCATATACACGGAGGGAGTATTAGTTCAACGTTCCAACTCTCACTACATGTAGTAGTATCAAAATTCAATCATAAAATTTATGTGCACCACCATTTGAACCTAATTATAAAATTAAAAAAATTAAAAAGGATTGATGGGGATTTATCCTATCCATTTGAATGATTAAGTAAATTAGTTTTATGTGATATACCTTTATTTAGAAGAAAAATTTTAAAATTAAAACTCGATGTTATCAATCTTGATTTAATAAGATATTCTACAAATTTCCAAGTCCCAACTAAGTTATCCTTAATCTTTAATTTTATGTTAAATAAGCGTATTGTCATAAAAGAAAAAAAAAATGTTGATAAGCGCCATGTTGTCAATATTAATTAACATCAATAACATTAGAAAGAAAAAAGAGAATAGCAATAGTAGGGACATAAACAATTAACCATAAACATTCACGTTGTCAATATTGTTTGTATGAAGAAAATTTTAAATAAAATAAAAATGCCCACCTAGCTAGCTATATGGTCCACCCCCAATACGGTGTATCAAAATAGTTATGACCAATTTTTTTTTTATTAAATACCACTCAAATCTAGGAATGTGAATTTAATTACGTGGAGCACCGCCCTGACCCGTATTAATACTACGGGTGTATTATACATTCATTTTCAAAAATGTATACACTTATAAAAAAAAAATATACATTATTAAATAAAAATGTATACAATTTGTTGGCGAATTTTTTGTTAATTTTTTTAATGAAAAATTAAATGTAAAAAAATTATACAAATATAAAAAATACATATTATACACTATTAAATAAAAATATATACACATATGAATGAACGTGTAAATTAGATAGTTTCCGCCTCTGATGTCAATTCATTTGTTCCAGTTTAGGAATCAGAATTGGAATATGGTGACGCTCTACTAGCAGTTATAGTTGGGGAATCCCCCGTTAATGAATTCAATACTAGCATTCCTGCTTCAACCAATGTAGTAGCCGGAAATAGCTTTATAAGCTGAATCTCTTCCCATTCCTCTACTCCGCATCTTCATTTCTGATTTCTTATCTTACGAGATTTCATATCCAAGAGAAGAAGAGAAATCCAGTTTCTCTTGAAAGGTAGCTCTAGCCGTTGCTATAAGGTGTATGGATTCTGACTTTGACCAATGCAAAACGGACTATACGATGATGGCTGTAGGCCCCTCTCGGAAGTGAAGCCTGTACTAGATCGAGTCGAGCTATGCAAACAACTACATATCACTCGCTCACTGTCCTCAGCTCGCTACGTTCGCTTAAGAGTTGCAAGCTGTCTACATGAGTACATGTTAACACACCAGACATCAACTCTATATTAAGTTTGAAATATACTCCATATCTTAACAATATTTGCTTATATTAAAAAAATTTGTATATTACATACACTTTTTATAAAATATATATTTATTTAATTGATTAATTAACTTAGAGTAGAAAAATATGTAAAATTAAAATTATATTAATATTAATTAATTAATTAAAAAAATATAAAAATAACATTGCTTTTAATATTTTAATATATATATATATATATATATATATATATACTAATTACGAATGCACTGCTATAAATAATTTTTAAAAATATGAGATGTCGCGACGTGGTTAATTATCGTATATTTTTTATTTTTTATTTTATTATCACATACATAATCTTTCTACTTTTATTTATTTATTATTTATTATTATTATTATTATTCATGTATATCTTTAGATCATGTATATCTATAAATTAAATATCACCTTTAATCATATTTTTTTTATTGGTTAGAAATAAATAATCAATAAAATATATTCAAATTATTATTATTATTCATGTATATCTTCAAATTAAATATCACCTTTTAATCATATTTTTTGATTGGTTAGGAATACTATTTTTATTCATTTATTATTATTATTATTATTATTATTATTATTATCTATGTATATTTTTAAAGAGTGTATATTAGGTGCACCCAGGTGCATCCTTGCACCCATATTTGTATAATTTTTTATTCTATTTTGTATACATGTTATTCTCTTTTGTATACGTGTTTTGTAATAATTGTATACTTTTTTCACACTAAGTTTTTCATTAAAAAAACAAGCATTCATATGTGTATAACTTTTTATTCAATAGTGTATACATGTATTTTAATAATTGTACATTTTTTACACTCAATTTTTTATTAAAAAAATTAACAATTAAATTGTATACATTTTTACTCTTAATTGTATATGTTTTTGCTTATATTTGTACGTGGGTGCACACTATATTTAGCCATTTTTAAATCATGTATATTTATAAATTAAATACCACATTTAATTAAATTTTTTAATTGGTTATAATAATTCATCTGCGTATCACTCGGGAATCTGTGGTGCACTCGTTTAACTAGTACATATAATGATTTTATTATAGGGTAAAAATTAGGGTGCTAGTTAATATTATATTTATTTTTAATTATTTTATTTTATTTATTATTGAGATTAAATAAGAATTTAATCTAAAATATAGATTATTCAGTACACCAGTGTAATACAGTTTAACTTATAAAATTAATATAAAATGATAAAATAAATTAATCTTATGAATCTTAAGCAAACACTTGATGAAGATCACTCAAGAAGTTGCACTCACTCAAAACGTTTGATCACTCACGTTTCACTCACGAATCGATTGATGAACGAAGAATGAATTGAAAGAGATCAACACGAAGATGTATAGTGGTTCGGCGTAAGCCTACATCCACTTTCCTAAGAGAAGAATTCACTAAACAATGATGAAGGTTACAAGCTTACAAGCACACTCACAAACCCTAATTCTTAATGCTTGTTTCTAAACTGATGTGTGAAGATGGTGTGATGAAGATGATCAGAAACGGCTGGCTGATTCTTCAACTTATATGGATGTGTGTCCAACGTTTAGATTCCCTTCCATCCAATCAAAATGCACACACTTCAATCAGTTGTAACCAACTAATGAATCAGTTGTAACCAACTGATCATTGCAACTTCCAGCTGATGCTTCCAGCTGCCACTTCCTCCATCTGATTACCTTGCTTTCTAATCAATCTAACGGCTTGATTCTACCTCTGCATGCAATCCTTCTACACCCTTAATCCACCAATGCATAAACTCTACGTGGCAAGTTCTTAGTTCTTATGCAATACACACACATATACGCATGGTCTACACCTTCACAAATCTCCACCTTAGACCTTGCATCATCATGTTAGCTTTATCTTCTCCACCTTGCTACATTATAAGGCTGCAGCTACCTTCCTTTCCTGCTCAATTCAACTGAATTAGCTGCTTACACAGCTCATACTTATGAACTGGTAAGGCTTTAGTAAACATATCAGCTGAATTGTCATCTGTTTTGATCTTCTTGACACTTACTACTCCATTTTCTATCATGTCCCTTATGAAATATAACCTTATATCAATGTGCTTGCTCCTTTCATGGTACCCTTGATGCTTGGAGAGATGTACTGCACTCTGATTATCACAATGCACTTCAACTGAATCTTGCTCAATCCCAAACTCACTCAGTATACCTGTCAGCCATACACCCTCCTTGATTGCTTCTGTAAGTGCAACAAAATCTGCCTCTGTAGTTGATAGAGACACTATATGTTGATGAGTTGCTTTCCAACTTACTGCAGTTCCAAACAAGTTGAACACATAACCAGTAAGTGACTTCCTAGTGTCAAGATTTGCTGCATAATCAGTATCAACATATCCAACTACTGCCTTATCCCATGTTACCATTTTCTGAAACTTCAAACCTGCTGTGATGGTTCCTTTCACATACCTGAGAGCCCACTTCACTGAACTTCAATGTAGCAGACCTGGATTACTCATAAACCTACTAATCATGCTCATCACATAAGCTAAGTCTGGCCTGCAACATACCATTGCATACATCAAACTGCCAACAGCACTAGCATAGGGAATATTGCTCATTTCAACCTTCTCTTGATCTGTCTGAGGAGTTTAGAGTAATGACAGACTCACTCCTTGCTTTGCTGGTATAGTTACTATTTTGCTGAGATTCATATTGTATCTCTTTAACACTTTGTCTAAGTATAATTCTTGGAACAACTTTAGCTCACCAGCTGACCTATTTCTCTCAATCTGCATAACAAGAATCACCTTTGCTTCTCCTAGATCCTTCATATCAAACTTCTGCTTAAGTATCACCTTTACTTCATCTATACCAGCTTGATCCTTATAAGCTATAAGGATATCATCTACATACAAAAGTAAGTATGTATAAACCCCTTCTTTGAACCTAACATAAACACAACTGTCATGTAGGCTCCTGCTAAATCCATTTGAAGTAATGTAATCATCAAACTTCAAATACCACTGTCTTGGACTTTGTTTCAGACCATACCAAGATTTCAACAGTAAACAAGCCTTATTCTCAGCCCCTTCAACACTTACACCATCAGGAATCTTCATGTAGATATCCTCTTCTAGATTTCCATGCAAGAATGCTGTAGTGACATCCATCTGATGTAACTCAAGATCAAACTGAGTCACTAATACCAGCAGAATTCTGATAGAACAATGCTTAACAACAGGTGAGAATGTCTCATTATAATCAACACCTTCTTTCTGTGAGAAACCTCTTGCTACAAGCCTTGCCTCGTACCTAACACCTCATTTTTTTGCTTGTAACAGGCTTCTTCTTGTAGATCCATTTACAGCTTACTAACTTCTTATTCTTTGGTCTGTCAACAATCTGCCAAGTCCTGTTCTTATGTAATGATAGCAGCTCTTCTTCCATAGCAACTATCCACTTGTTATTGTCATTTCCTGATATAGCTTCATCATATGTTCTTGGCTCATAATTTTCTATATCAGATGCAACATACAGTGCATATGATACTATATCAGCTTCCATGTATCTTACTGGAGCTTTAATATGTCTTCTTAACCTATCCCTTACAAGTTGATAGGAACTTAAATCATACCTTGAGCTGGATGAGCTAGGAGAGATATCTTCCTTATTCTGATCAGCACTTTATTATCTTCATTACATTGCTGTACTTCCTTTCTAGCTTGCTCCACCTGAGGCTCATCAAAGCCTGTAGTAATAGATACTACAGAATTTCTTTCAACTAATGGCATCTTCCTTTCACTGAATGTGACATCTCTGCTAACAATAAACTTGTTAGCTTCATAACACCACAGTCTGTATCCTTTTACTTCTTTAGGGTATCCAACCATTACACATTTTACTGCTCTTGGTTCCAACTTATCTTGCTTCACATGGGAGTAAGCCTGACATCCTATTACTCTCAAATGACTGTAACTAGGAGCCTTTCAGACCACACTTCTTCAGGTGGTTTGAATTTCAAAGCTGCTGATGGACATAGGTTGATCAGATAGGCTGCTGTAGTCACAAGTTCACCCCAAAACCCTTTGTAAATCCTTCACTACTTAGCATACACCTTACTCTTTCTAGCAATGTCTGATTCATCCTTTTTGCAACACCATTTTGTTGTGGAGTTCCAGGTGTAGTCTTGTGCCTCTTAATTCCCTTTTCTCTGCAGAAAGCATTGAACTCTTCTGAAACAAACTCAAGCCCATTATCTGATCTTAAACATTTCAGCTTCTTTCCTGTTTGATTCTCCACCTCAGCAAGCCATTCCTTAAATGCAGTGAATGCTTGATCCTTCGTTTTAAGGATCTTAACCCATAGCTTTCTAGAGTAGTCATCTATGAAGGAAATAAAATATCTTCCTCCTCCAATAGTTAGATTTCTTGATGGTCCCTATAGATATGTATGAACATACTGAAGCTTCTCTGATGAAGTATGTTCTCCTGAACCAAATTTCAACCTCTTTGCCTTGCTTAGAATGCAATCTTCACATTGATCCATCTTACAGGTTGAACTTATATCTAGTAGCTTCTGTCTTGCTAGCTCTTGTAACCCTCTCTCACTTACATGAGCTAGTCTTCCATGCCACAAATGAACATCTTCTTGATCTTGAGAAGTGTTCAACTGTCCAGAAACAACTGATCCTTCAAGAAAATAAAGATCAGAGCTCTTAACACCTTTCATTACAACTGACTTATCCTTTATGATGGTGAGTACAACTTTCTTCACATAATACTCACATCCCAAGGAGTCTAACATTCCTAATGATATCAGATTCCTTCTCAATCCTGGTACATACCTCACATTTGTGAGCAACTTAATGGATCCATCAAACATTCTGAATTTGACAGAGCCAATACCCTCAATTTTGATGGCTTGATCATTGCCTAACAAGACTGATCCCTCATGATATGGTTTTAAATCAGTAAACCAATCTTTAACTGATGTCATATGAAAAGTGCAACTTGAATCTAATACCCACTGATCTGACACTTGACCAGAAACAACAACCAAAGCTTCAATGAAATCTTGATCCTTGTTATCTCTATTTTCAGTTACCTGATTGGCATGGATTCTTTGATTTCCACATTTTTCAGCAATCTTCCTGGCGACCATTGCTTTCCACTTATGACATTGCTTCTTGAAATGACCAGGCTTGTTGCAGTGGAAACAGTTATTGTTTTCTTCATCTGCTGATGTACCTTGATTATTTCTTTCATGTTTCTTCTTATCAGCACCAGCCTTCTTATCATTTTTGTTCCACTTATTCTGTTTGTTGGCAACAAGACCTTCTCCAGCAACTGCATTATCTGATGTCTTATGGAGCACCTTTGCTTTGATTGCTAGAATCACTTGCTCCAGGGAGATTGATTCAATATTTCCATACAACAATGTGTCTCTTAACCCTTCAAAAGACTTAGGAAGAACTGACATCAATATGACAGCCTTATCTTCACTTGACAGTGCTACATCAATGTTCTCTAAATCATCTATGATCTTATTGAAATCATCTAGTTGGCTTAGAATGGACTTATCTTCTGATACTTTGAAGGAGTAGAGCTTCTACTTGGTGTACAGCCGGTTTGCCAATGTCTTTACCATGTAGAGATCAGCAAGCTTCTTCCACATATCCCTTGCAGATGCTTCCTTTGAGACTTCCCTTAAAGCTTTATCACCTAAGCATAGAATGATGGCACTTCTAGCCTTTGATTGTTGATCTTGATCTGCAGCTAATGCAACTGCGTCCACAGCAGCTGCTTGATCTGCTGGTAGTAGTTTGATTGCATCAGCCAGCCCTTGTTGGATCAGTACAGCCTCCATCTTCATCCTCCACAAACTGAAATCAACTTTCTCTGAAAACTTCTCCACATCAAACTTGGTTGTAACCATGATTCTTCCCTTCTGATCTGATATTGTGGCTGCTTCTTCTCGTTTCTCACAGACGGTGCCACTTCTTATGAATCTTAAGCAAACACTTAATGAAGATCACTCAAGAAGTTGCACTCACTCAAAACGTTTGATCACTCACGTTTCACTCACGAATCGATTGATGAGCGTAGAATAAAATGAAAGAGATCAATACGAAGATGTATAGTGGTTCGGCGTAAGCCTACATCCACTTTCCTAAAAGAAGAATTCACTAAACAATGATGAAGGTTACAAGCTTACAAGCACACTCACAAACCCTAATTCTTAATGCTTGTTTCTAAACTGATGTGTGAAGATGGTGTGATGAAGATGATCAGAAACGGCTGACTGATTCTTCAACTTATATGGATGTGTGTCCAACGTTTAGATTCCCTTCCATCCAATCAAAACGCACACACTTCAATCAGTTGTAACCAACTGATGAATCAGTTGTAACCAACTGATCATTGCAACTTCCAGCTGATGCTTCCAGCTGCCACTCCCTCCATCTGATCACCTTGCTTTCTAATCAATCCAACAACTTGATTCTACCTTTGCATGCAATCCTTCTACACCCTTAATCCACCAATACATAAACTCCAAGTGGCAAGTTCTTAGTTCTTATGCAATACACACACGTGCTCATACAACACACACATACGCATGGTCTACACCTTCACAATTAATAATATGGATCGAAATGAGGAGTACTTGGGTCGAAGTGCAATTATTTTCTTTTTCAATTTAATAGTTGATCGTTAAAGTTTTAAAACCACACGGCACAACAATATAATCGGTGTCAATACAAGTTTTGAAAGTGGCTCCTCCATTAATTTTCAAGAATTTAAACACTGAAAAGATGTTACTTATCTGTTTTTGAATTAATGACAGATAGATACATCTATAACATTTTGTGAATTTAGAGTGTTATATTTTTTTATTTGACTTTTAAAATCGAACTAATTAGCATTTTCGTCTTTATATTTTTTTATTTAACTTTTAAAATCGAACTAATTAGCATTTTCGTCTTTAGAAAGACGTAGAATTTTATATTTATTGTTTATTATGTTTCACATAATATACCATCTTATAATATGACTATTTGCACATTTTTGTACTTATAATTTTTTTAAGTATAACTAAATTTATTTATTCTAAAATATTAGAAATTTAGAAGTGTTCAAATTGTGCAAGTGTTTTACAATTTAAACGGTAAGAAAAATGCTTTGCAAAAAAAAATCCCGCTTCCTTTTAAAATTATTCTATAAAATAAATAAGAATGAATTCAAATAGAATTAAATTTCACAATTAATTAAATAAATTTTTAATAAAACTTTTCCAAATAATGGCAAACTATGAAATTTTATTAAACGGGATGTTTTTGCCCCATCTTCTTTTTGCGAATAATGTAGAAATAAATAAACAATGAGGCCTTAATCAACGTGTAGCCAACTTTGAAATTCGTTGAATGGGCTGGCCCAATTGGTATGGTAAATGTCCAGCCCAGATAATTATCTGGGCTCACCCACCAGTTCAAACTAACATCTTATGATTCTGATTTTTTATTTTCACTTTTTGGAGGAAGATGACAATTATTTTTTGTCAAAAAGTATTCAATTTTTCGGTGCCAATTTGTGTGCGAGTATAAGCACTGCGACTAAAGTAAATAATAATACTACCTTCGTTCCACCACCATTTTGCCATTTTCATTGTTCCAACAGTGCATTTTTTTCTATTAAAATGGGACCTACACAAAATAATTACTTCTTCCATTCCACAAAAGTCTGCATGCCTCTTCTGTTACGGAGATTAAGAAAAGTGATAGCTTTTAGGAGTATTATGGTATTTTTTGGTAATTAATACTCCAAATGATAAAGTATGTTAGGTGTGTTAGGTAATGGTGGTTTTTTTTTGTAAATAAAGTGTATGGGTAAGGATGATTGTGTTTGGGTTTTTTTTTTAAGAAATGTGCTAATTTTTGTGTGATAACAAAAAATGGAAAGTGTGTCATCTGAAATGGGACGGAGGGAGTAATATATTTCTATGAGACCAACACACCATGTTATTACACTCACCCATTATACATTAAAATATTATTTATTTCTCCCCATTTACACATTAAATATTAATACATCTCTTAATCTATGTGTGAAAAAGAAACGCCTTCCTTATAGAGAGTCCCCGTCTATCTCGGTTGTAAGCATCTGTTTATACTTTATAAGGAAACCGATAATATTGTTAAAACATTGTTCATACTAAAACTAGACTTTTAGTATACAATCCAACAATACACCCACCTATTATATATTAAAATATTATTTATTTCTCCTCATCTACACATTAAATATTATAATACATCTCTTAATTTATGTGTGAAAAAGAAACGTCTTCCTTATGATATGATGAGACGGAGGAGTATACTTTGGATGATAATCGGTAATCAATATTATGGTGCACCTTTCTAAGAAGAGCTACTTTTTAGGACTACTTTTTAGAATCTTGTTTACTCTACAAGGAAAAGTTTATTAACAATAACAATATTACTCTTAAAATGTTGTTCTAAGATTAAACTTTCATTGCTCTTAAATACCATAATTACTAAATTATTAAAGTCGTTTAATTTAATTATATCCATTAAGTTATTAACCAATTTTGTATGAGACTATCTCACAGTGAGACAATTTTATATTTTTATAATTAGTTATCATTTTTACTATAGTTATCAATTTTTATTTATATTATAAATTATTCATAAAATAGTTTACTGCACCATTATTATTTTTTATCAATTGAATTATCTTTCATTAATAATGTTATCACTTTTTATTCTGAAATATTTCATTGCCCATCTGACCAGAAGAAAGAAGTATGAATAATTAGTGTAACTAATAATTATATACTAATAGCTAACAATTACCGATTAAAAAAAACGATTACCTTTTAACATTTTGCCAACGGTATATATACCCGATGTTGCATCGGTTATTTATTTTTTTGTCAATTAATTTTGTTTGTAAATTTTTGCGTAATACCAAAGGACATCAAAACTTTATTAATAACACTTAAACCATTTATTAAACTTTTCTTGGATCCTCACACACAAAACACCTTGTAGTGGGTGTTGCGCGTTTAGGGTGAAAAAATATTTTAGTAAGTCATTATTTTTTAAAATAATGAATCACATTATAAATAACGACATAAATGCATTTTCAAGTCTCGTGTATTTATACGTTACTCTCACCTCATCGAGAAAAGGAAATTTAGAAGAATACAATGATAAAAATATAATAAAATTGAAATGGAAAAAATAATATATATCAATGTGTGTATAACTAAGTATGAATAAAATTAATTAATTAAATTAATGAATAATTCCTAACTTTTTTTTTTCAAAAAAAAATATTTGTATATTCCTAACCACGTGTACGGTCGGACTCTATACTCTATAACTTAAAGAGCTGGTTCATATCATCATATTCATGTGCGTATATAAATGGAGTTTTTATTTTAAATAAAAAAAATCATTTTCTTATTAAAAGAAGTGGGCCAATTACTGCAAACTATTGGCAGGCCAAGTCATTTTCTGGGCCATAAATTCAGTCATCATCAGATATTTTTTTTACTATGATGACAAATTTGGGTGGTATTAATTGTAGTCAATTTTGCAATGTCAATTTGGAAGAACCTATCTAATACTGGGACTAAAATAGGTAGTAATACCTTCAAAGATATAAATTTTTGCTTATATATCACATTCATCACAAATCTTGTCACGTTCATCACAAATCTTACTAGCTTTAGAGCCTCACAAATGATAAATAAAAAAAAGGATGTTATATAATTCACTAAGTCTCCCTCACGCTAATTCAGATCGACCCGATTCAAAAAGTTATACTTTATTAGTAATACAATAAAATATATTTTATGTAATATATGATTAATTTCCCGACATAGTAGAAGATATCAAGTGGATTAGAAAGTGTTGTTATTTTATTTATAATTAATAGTTGTATTAGTTGTGAACGGTAGATCATATATAAAGCTCTTTTACTGAAAAAGAAAGTTGGATACATGAATATTCAAAATAGTAAAATTGATAACTTTCGAGTATTGCCAAATATTTCCTCCGTCCCAAGAGGGGAGGCTCTATTATTTTATTTTATTTTTAACGATTTCATCATGTTCAAATTCAATTTAGTATAGGTTGTGTTTCAGCAATTTGCGTTGTTTTGCTCTTTTGATAATGTGAAACTTTGTGTCTTAGGAGTGCAGTTTTTGTCTCTAAATTCGATTAGAATTTTCTGTTAAATTTTGCAATTATATTTTCTATTGCAAATCGTTCTAGGAGTGAAAAATAACAAATGTTATAAATTATCAAATGTATAATTTTGCTGCAAACATGTGATGTTTAAACCTAATAGTTGGATTAATTGAGTAGTATGATAAAATAATTAATTATGAAAAGAAATGTGCATGATAAATTAGGTGATTTGCCCAATGAATTCTAATTTTCATTAGCTGACCTAACTAATTGAATTTCTACAAGACATCAATTAGAATAGGCATTCACATGCATCCACTAAAAGATATACCACTATACAAGATTTAGGAAACAGCGTTGAAACAGAAATACCACTACATTATTTTTAGTTAAAAAATTGGACCTCACCTTTAATTATTTGATTATTATATAGTTTTAGATAATAAATAATAGAATCCCATCCAAGAGAAGTAATAACAAATTTCATACTATAAACACAAACATTGTATTCGTATAATTAGTAGGCATGGCAATGGGGCGGATCGGGCCGGGTACCTAGGTGGCCCGCCCCGTGCCCATTTTTCCCCGCCCCGCCCCGTGCCCCGGTACGGGTCGGCTATTGAGGACCCGTGCTCGTCCCTATGCGGAGCGGGTCCGCCCCGTCCCGTTTTTTTTTTTTTTTTTAAATTATAATAAATTCAAATAGAAAATTTTAAATTAAAATAAAATGAAGTAAATTTAAATTTTAAATTAAATAATTAAACTTTATTTTCATTTTTAAAATTATTTTATTACATTATATATTCAATAATATATATAATATTGTAATAAAATATTTTGTAATAGTTATATATAATTCCTATATATGATTTTTTTATTTAAGTTAAATAAAAATGTATGTATAATATTTAATATAAATTAATAAATTATATTATATAATAAATATTTTAAATAAAAAATTTTATATTTTAGGGGCGGGGCGGGACGGGCCGGGCGAGGCTAGGACCCAGATCCGACCTGGCCCGTACACGGGGCGGGGCGGACCCGCCCCATTCTCTGTGCGGGGCGGGGCGGGCCCAAATTGCCATCCCTAATAATTAGTGTATTTTTACGTGTATATATTTATCAGAATAATATGGCTCTGTTTATTAAAAAGAAATTGTGTTTTGTAAAATAAACACACCCAAGTTTCAATTTATTTACATATATCATCTTATTACGATACCCAAGAACAGTTTCCATTTTTAAAAAAATTAGATTTCCATTTACTGTTCATGTTATTTTAAAAAAATTGCTTTTTTAATCAACTATATGTTAATTAATAAAATATATTGTAATATTTTTAAATGATAAAAATCTATTGATATATATATATATATATATATGAAGAAAAAGGGATAAATTAAAATTAAAATAACTTTTAAAATTATTAGAAAAAGTAAAAAAAAATTATGCCAAGTATTTTATGATACGAAGAAATAAAGAAAATAAAGAAATTTCGAAGAGTTAGACGGGGAGAGAGTTAGGTTGAAAAAAAAAAACCTTAATTATTAACAAGAAAGCCTAATTACAATTTTTCCAAGTGTATCTAAGTAGATTACAAGATCAAAACCAAAGGGCTCCTCCCTCTGTGGCCCCACCAAAATAAAACTATTCCCCATATTTTACTGATTTACTCCTTATATATATTTATTTTTAAAAAAATAAAAGAAAAAAGAAAATTCTATATAGGTAACCATGAACAAAGTCAACCAAGCTTAGCTCATGGAGAAGGGAAGTCTCATTTCCTTCTCACCCTTTTGAACAACTTATCATAAGCAATGATCCATACTTTTAGAACTACTGATCATCAAAAATGATGTGATTTGGTTCAACTTCCCTTCATCTTTCAACCTCATTTCGATCGACAACTTATCCTACTTTAATGCAACATCCAGCATCATTCGTCCAAGTTGGTATCGGGCGAACTCAGAGGAAAACAAGTGTCTTCCCCGCCCGTGTTCCACAAGAAGTGGGCGTAGTTAGCCGCGTAGTATGAGTTGCTCGGCTCAGCTGAGATGGCTTCCAAGTAGGTTTCCTCGGCTGCCCACAGATCGCTCCTCACGTGCCATAGGAAGGTTGCGTATTTGTTCAACGCCTCTGCATCCTTCGGCTCCACCTTCGTAGCTCGTTTGAAGTACTCCTCCGCTCTGTCAAAACGAAAGAAATTAGGCAAAAACTCGCGTGCACACTGACTTTGTCATTTAGTCTTTTTTTTCTTTAGTGTGAGCTCGTTTCATTCAAAATTAAATTGATCAACATTAAAGATACGTGTAGCAAAGTGCTAAAGAGACTAGCTCTAGAAACTATTACAAATAATTCAAACGATATTTTTGTAATAAACACACGTTGAGGGGACCTACAGAGTATAGATTTTTCAAAGTAGAATCAGGACAAGAAAATACAGCATTTAGGAAAATTGCAAAGGTTTTGTTGATATTTTGGTTAGTGGGGGGTTGAAGATGTGCCCCCATTTGTTTTGGTTCACTGATTATCATGTCATTAAAGGGAGGCCAACAAACTGCACCACAAATGGATCTATCACCCTACAGAACACCCTGACCCGGATCCGAATCCGGACAACAATCTCCCCACAAAAATCACATTCCAAGGCAGTTAACTAAATCAATATCTTGATCTTGAATCACACACCACCACTCACTGATCACACAAGTCCAATGATGCAATAATAATATCTCAACTAAATTCTAAATGGTTGAAAACAAGAAGGTAATATCTAAACAGAAAGGGAGAATTTTGTATACGTCTAAATGGTTGAAAACAAGAAGGTAATATCTAAACAGAAAGGGAGAATTTTGTATACCTGTCAAAATCTTTGGCAACTAGGTAGAGGAATTGAGCATAATTTGCTAACAAAAGTGGATTATTCGGTTCTTGAATCAATCCTGTTTGGTACTGCAGCTCTGTTTTGAAGTATTCTGACTGATCATCGGCTTCTATCGTTGCATCAACCGGAGATACGAGCCCTTGTATCGTCTCTTGATCGTCTCTCCTAACACCATCCTGCATTTTAGAAGCCTCTTCCACAATTGAGTTCCATAAGCTCATCTCCTCTTCCTTGGAACCTTGATTGGAAACCGATTCGTCCCCACTACTCCTCGAAGGATCCAACACCCCGTTTGAATTGTAATAATGATCCGACTCATCAAACCTCCCATCTCCATCCGTGCCACTAGCAACCAGCCGGTGTTTACCGCCACCACCGCCGCTGTTTCCACCCACTGAAGCTGTGTTTCCACTAGAAGAAAACTTCAGGGTTCTAACAATTGATGAATCGAACTTGTTACTAGCTGGTCCTTGATCTTCCACAAGGGAAGACGAAACTTCTTCCGTTGTGGAAGTATATGATTGCAACGGTGAGGATGCAGCTAATGCAGCATTGCTTGACATTGAATAAACACTGTAATTAGCTAAAAGGATCATCACATAAACCATTAAAGTGGGAGTTTGTGAGAAAACTTTCTGAAACAACCACACAAACGAAGCGTGAATCTCCTTTTGAACATTGGCTAAAACCCCTTGTAGATCTTCATAGAATAGAATCTCCCTCATCTGAAGAGTGTAACAATGGAGCTCTCTGATTATAAACACCATTGATGAAAAGGCCATCTTCATCGAGCAATAAGCAGATTCCCCTGCTTCGATTAACCCTTCCTGCCATTGTTTCTTCCTCTTTATAATCCTAAGAGAAAATGGAATATCAACACTATTTGCCTTCCTTTCAATATTCCCAGGAATAATCTCATCTCTCTCGGGAAAATCATCAAACACATCGAAGGCCTTACGGTTTTCCATGAATTTCACATCGCCATTATCCAGCTTAGATTCCGATGAATCATCCATTTTTACAATCGCATCATCGTCATACTGATCATCATCATCACTTAGCTGGAATCTCTGAGCCAGTTCCTGAATCTTCTTCGAGAACTCCTCGTCGGAAAATGAATCCAAGCCAGCGGTTAATGCCCGTCGAATAATCCGAACACGGGATCGATTGCTGTTAAAAGATCGAGATCTGCAGAGTTTAGACGACGGTTGGGAACCCAACAACAGCGTCGAACGTTCAACGAATCGGCAGAACAGAGCTCCGTCGCTGCCTGTGATACTCCGGCGAAGCGACGACGGCGAGGATATCGCCGACGCCAATGTCTGGGAAGAAGACGGAGAGTGGGGAACCGAATGCTGCGACCAATGCAAAGAAGAAGCTGGGGCTACTTTCAATAACATATCTCAGAAAAGAGAGAATCGATCAAAAGTAGAGAGAGAAAAGGGATCTCAAAAGTGAAATTCCGCAACTTCGAATCAAGTTTATTTGTGTTCTCAAATTTAATCACTCAACACAAATCCCTGCAAAAAAAAAACGAATTGAACATTAAAAAAGAGGACCAATTAAAGGCAAAAACACATGCTTGAATTAAGAACCCAATTAAATAAACACAAATCAACATCAACCCCACTTCATCTAATCATGACACACTCCTCCCCCATTAAAATCGGATCAAGAAAGCGCAGTTCAATGCGGCACAAAATTTCACGAAGAATTAGCAACTCACCGGAATGAAATCTCCGGCGAGATCTCCGGCGAACAAACAGACCCCAGAAGTATCGGAGTATGCTTCAGTTATCAAGAAGCAAGGGAATGGGTGTGAGGTCATTAAATACTTATACAAATTAAATTAATAATAGTAATTAAATACTGAACAATAATAATAAAAAAATCAAATAAAGACACTTTAAAAATCTTGGAAAAGTCCAAGAAAGTATAAAGAACGTACGTACATAGACAGTATAATATAATTGCAGCTTTATGATACGACCGTACTTCCGATTTTCCCCTTCTAATTAGGTTATTATGCAATTATTAAGTTAAGTAATTGAATTGCGTCTTTAGTATAACACTGTATTCACTGCAGTTCACACTAACGTAGTGTTCGTTTCCCCGATTTTAAACTCGGATTTTGGTTTTCAATACCTACATATAGATTTTAAAAACTACATATATATTTAATATATTTTTTCTCCTCAATTAATATATTTTTTTATTTTTATCTAATTTTTTAAATAAATTAATATATTGATTTGACTTAAAGTTAGATATGAATTAAAATATATTATTCCCTCCGTCCCACGTAGTTTTACCCACTTTTTATTTTGGGTGTCCCACGTATTTTTACCCGTTCTATTTTTGGTAAAAATACATAATATTTTATTACCTACTTTTTACAATCCCAACAACTTTAATTAATTTTTTACACTTTATTCATCATTCTCAATAACTTTATTCACTTTTTCTTTTTAAATTACTAATTTATCCTTACTTTCTCTTACATTATATATTAAAAAAATAAAACGTCTTAATCTCCGTGCTCGTATAAATGGGTAAAAATATTCAGGACGGAGGGAGTATTATTTTATATTTAATAGGGTTATATTAGTAGTGGGAGGTGTGTTATATGTATAGATCTTGGTAAGTCCAAAATAATAAATTTGAAATGTTAGGGATGGATGAAGTATTTTTTTTTTTTTTATTGACATTTACTAATTATTGTTATTATTTTTTAATTTGTCTATAAGACTGCCATATATGCGCAGGTAGAAATTTAGTGGGAAAGCTCTAATCTAAGGGTGACTGACTGCGGTTCGGATCTTCTGTTACATTTGGTGTTACATCTCCTGTTACAAACCGTTGGATGATTGACACGTAGGATAGACTAATATATACCCTAACAATCAACCCTAAGGGGAAAGGTTGAGATTAATCTCTCCGTACACGTGTCACTCATCTAACACGTGTAACAGGAGATGTAACACCAAAATGTAACAGGACATCCGACCCCGACTGAAAGTGCTCGATTCCAACAATTTCTTCAATTTTTGGTAATAACGAGGCAACATTTATGCAATCTGAAAGATAATACTCAAGATAAAATTTCAATTTTATTTTATTTTTTTTATGAGTAAAGTTATGGGACAAAACTATTTTTTATTCCACCGAAAAACCACAATTATGTGGGTCACATACATTCATTGATCAATTCCAGCAATTTATTCAATTTCCAGCAAAAACGAGACAACATTGGTGAAACAAGGAAGATAGTAAGATAAAAATTCAAAAATTATCTTTTCTTTAAACAAAAATTGTACATGATCAAAATTATGATACAAAACTTTCTTTTAAGCATATATTAACAATTGATATATCAATCTCACGTATACTCATCTAAAAAAGAATGTCCCTTGAATGTGAGTTGAATTATTTAAGATATTCTTAATAATTTTCAAATTTGGATTTTTCATTTAAAAATTAAAAGTATATATTACCTAAAAAGATATTAACAAACACTTATGTAAATCAAATACACGATATAAACTCTATAATATCATTTTCAACCGTATGATATCTTATGTATTTTTAAGATTTATAAATTAAAGAAAAATTATAAAGTTTACACGGAAACTCGACCAACGAGAGATTCAATATTTTATATTTTAATATACTATAAATTGAGAGAGATTATTACTGCGGTGGGTGTGGAAAGAGGAGGGGTTGTCACATGGTTGGGGAAGGATGAAACCGACGCGGCTTTGGTCACGGGACCTTTCCTAGGTGTTGTAAGCAATCGTAATATGCCACGTGTTAATGTCAACCGCCACTACCCCATCTTCATTAATTTCCTCCACTTTGAATACAATTTTTCCACTATTTTTGCATAAATCTACACTATAATTTCACATTTTACACCAATTTTTTTTCATTTAATATAATATTCTTTATTTATCACTAAAAATTAATTTATAAATAATATTTATAATTAATCTATCATAATTAAATTTAATTAGTCACTTGTAAATCCAATTTAAATCTTAAACACTTTTAAATCACAACACCTATCAATACATATGGTATATAAAATTAGAAAGAAGGAACACATGGTTTATGATGTAAATTTGATATATAGGATTAGAAGAAGAGAGCATATAGTTTATTGTATAAATCTGGTTTACAAAAGTATTTGTGAATTAAATTGATGTATTAATATTTTATATACTAGTTCAAATCATGCATAATCCGAATATATTAATGAAAACACAAACCATCTAACTCCTTAATTAATACGGATAACACAATCCAAATTAAAGTCATAAGTTTCCGATTAATTTGTGTAAGGTTGTGTATGTGGACTCTAAATAGGTTACATTCATTAATAAATTTGTAAAATAAAAGTTAGATTTATTGTTTTTTACCTTACTGTGCAGTTTTGTTTGAGGGACCATTTTACAGTATGAATCACTTTTATTTAAAACGGTTTTTTATTTATAGTATTATATTATTTGTGATATAATTTACTGCATTATTATTACATTTTATTAAGTGAATATCATATTTATTAAAATATTTATCACTTTTTATTTGTCATATTAAATCATTTCAAGATACAATGTTATACAAGTCTTTGTCTTATTTAAGAATATTTCATTTGTGTTCAATTTAAATACATTATATTTTTAAATTTAAATTAATGAAGGGTTGAATTACGGAAAACACTTGTATAAATTTAGATTTACTGTGTAGATATATGGATTTCCCTTCCAATTCTATTATAATTTAGATTTTATTTATATATATTGTATATTTTAATATTGCACCAATTTCTAATGCATTAAGTGCTTTACATCCATATTTGCAATATTTTTTTTCAGCTTAAGAACTAATAATATTATAATGTTGTACTAGTAATACTTTTAATTAAGAACAACCCATTTATAATATCTGTATTTAAAAATATTCAATCTCTCTAAATATATGGTTGCCGTATAACTTGAGATAATCTTCGAGACGATATGATTGTGACACTGTCTCAATAGTATATATACATCAAATTAAAGGGTTATTCTAGAGTGCACGAGTGCGTCGGTGCACCTGAGGGTTAAAAAGGCAAATGTGAGGGTGTAGTGGGTAGTTATTGTATTTATTTTATTTAGTGGATAGAATTAAATAAGAATCTGGTCTAACGGTTTAGATTATCCAGGTGCACCCGATGCACTACAGTTTGACTCCAAATTCAAATAAAAAAGTTGATAGATGTTAAATCATGATAACTATCGATTGTGGTCACTGGACCCCTCGTTAAAATGAGTGATCCCGATTTTATTCTCGTTAAAAAGAATATGAGGAATTATAAGGAGGCTTTGAGAAAATATAAAGTAAAGATAATTAGTGAATTAATTATTAACTATAGTAACAACTAACTTTAATCAATTAAAAAAATATAACTATCAATAGTGGGTTTTTTTAACATATATGTGTTGTGGAATACTAATATTTTTATTACTTGTATAACCTAAAACTCTTAGGCAATATTAGGCGAATTAATGTGATTATTGTTAATATTGTTATTATTACTATTTTTACACATTGTCTTCTTCTTCCTTTTTTTTTTTCGAATAAATTATTATCATTTATAATTTTAATAGCTAAAACTTGTGGGCCCAAAATTCCGTATTTTTTGAAAGGTTTACATTTTAATATTAAATGATATACAGTAATACTTTTTAGTATAAGAATGTGTTCCCTTTATTTTATAAAAAAAAATAATCAAAGATTTACACTTTCATATTTCAACTATTTTTTCAATGAAAAAATTATACTCTTATTAATTGAACTGTATACTCTTTAGAACAAAATGTTATACCTTTACACAATTTGTGAACCCGAAGACACAAGAGACCAACTCAACGTTAATAATATGTAAAGTTAATATTTTATTATAGTAATTCATGATCCATTTTACAATTTTTATAATCTATTTTTGTCCATATCATATTTGACTTAATATTTATCTATAATGTTAATTGTTGATTATATGAGTATAATTATAATTTTACAATTTTTTTATTTATTTAATGTAGTATTTTATGTTTATGGTTGATGATCTATTTTGCCATAAAATTTAGAAAAATACTAGTCTGCAGTTGATTGTATAAGTAAAGGTTGCTCTTTAAATATTGAATTACTAAGGTTACATTGTTTAAAAAGTTCGCTAACAATAATAATGTTACTTTTTATACTAAAAACTAACTCCATTTTTCTAGAAAATACCCTATATTGTATAGAATAAATCCAGATTTCATTCTAAGTTTTTTTTTAATGTAAAATATATACTCCTTTCGTCCCATATATTTTTACTCACTTTACATTTTGAGGCGTCCTAGCCTCATAGGTATTTTTATCCATTTCATAAATGGTAAAAAAATTTACATCTTATCTACTTTTTATACTTTATTCATCAATTTCAATAATTTTATTCACTTATTTACACTTTATTCATCATTCACAAAAACTTTATTTACTTTTTTCTCTCAAAATTATCAATTTATCCCTACTTTTTTTTACACTATATATTAAAAAAAAGGCTAATTTAATATTTTATTGTTGTTTGAAAATTTATTTAATCAAATATGGCGAATGCACGAAAGTTTAACAGATTAAGTGGAGTCGCCGCTCCCACTGGTGACTCTACCTCGAAATTGATGAAATCGATATATATATATATATATATATATACCTCCCTCCAAAGTATTTATGTACACTTTCTATTTTGAGGTGTATCACATATATATGTATATTCCTTTAATAAAAAATGCACTATACATGTTGCTTAATTTTTATACTTTATTTAACAATTTCAATAACTTTATTTACATTCGATTCATTTTATTTCATAATTCCTAATAAATTTATTTACTTTTTCTCCTTAAATTATCAACTTATTCCTACTTTTTTCACATTATACAGTATTTAAAAAACTATATTTCTTAATTTACATGGCTGTGCAAACGGATATAATACCTAGAGGAAAAGGAGTATAATAAATTAGTTAAAATTTTATAATGCTCCATCTGTCTCTCAAAATGTATTTATTGTTATTTTAATTCGTCTCAACAAAATATCAATTTTTTGTAAATAAATTACATATTTTCAATTTGAGCGTGTCACATGTAACTCAACATTTAATTATAGTATTAAATTTTAGGGTCACTTATTATTGGATACATAAAATAATGCATAATTGTTGTAAACTACATGACTCAAAGTACTATTACTCATAACTACACAATTATGATTGTGATACCATAAATACTCATATGTATTTGCACAATTTGGTTTTACACAATTTTGTTTTTGCACATTTTAAATTCTGGCAGCAGGCAGCGGCGGTCAATGCCGGTCAACGGCTGTCCGACCGGCGGTTATATTTGATATTTTACTTTAATATTTTGTATGTGAGAATAATTATTTAAATTCCTTGTATCTCATAGTAATTTAGGTTAAAAATGTGTATCTATTAATGATTTTCCCTGAATTTTAAAGGGTATTAATTTTAAATAATAAGAATAATTTTTTTCATTAAAAAATTCGTTGAAATATTAATATTAATGCTTGAATAAAAAAATTGAATGTTAATTTAAATAAAAATATAATTAAATAAAATATTTTTAATTTATAATTCGTAATTTATAGTTTATGCCACTCAATATCATAATACACAATTCATTAAAAAATTATGGGTTATTGTGGGGTGCACCTGAGAGGTTATAGAGTAAAAATTATGGTGTAGTGGATAATTATTGTATTCTTTTAATTATTTTATTTTGTTTAATGATTATGATTAATTTAAAATTTGATCTAATGATTTAAATTATTCAGATGCACCGGGTGCACTGCAGTGTGACTCATTATAAAATTATATACTATGTTCTAAAATAAATAAAAATAAAAGCGAAACATTATTAAAAGTGAAATAAAAAATTAAAATAAAATTTAAAAAACGGTTAGACTTGTCCAATTCGATTCAATCCAAAATACTTCTTTTTAATTGTTTCAAATCGGTATGGACTTGGGTTCACGATTTAACTGGCTAAACTGACAGGTCTACCGATTTTGAAAATCACTAAATAAAATTTTACATTAAACTATTATATTTCTTAACTTATACTAATACATATTAAAAGACAATATTCTTTAATTATCATGTAAATCAGTAAACATAACATTATTAATGAGACGGAAGTATTATACTATTATTTGAAAATATTTGAAAATAAAAAATTAATTTAAAAATTCAATAACAATATAAAATATAAAAATATAATTATATGATAGAAATAAGTAATTCATCAAATTTGAGGTAGAGCATCGATTTTGAGGCAGAGTCGGCACTAGGAGTGGCGACTCCACTTAATTTGTTAAACAATCATGCATTTACCATACTTGATTAAATAAATTTTGGAACAACAGTAAATTAATAAATTAGCCTAAAAAAATAACTTCTTAATTTTTGTACTCATATAAATGGATAAATATACCCTGGAGGGAGTAATTATTTTGGTTACAGGAGAAGTGGCAATTTTTTTTTTCCTAACAATTTTTAAGATAGTAGTTGCAAGTATATTCCTTTTTTTATTTTTTAAAAAATTAATTAATATGGAAATAAATGGGCATTCTCATCCTCGGGTGACCTCAATCTGAATTAAGTATTTTACTATTATTTATTTATTTATCTAATACCTGAACTGAATATCATTGGCTAATTCATTTGAACAACCTCAGCCGTTGTTTTGATACTCCCATCATTTCCACTTGTACTTCACAACCAACTGCATACACTTCTTTTGCTCTGGTCTTCTGAATTTTCAATCAAATCAATACTCTCTTCCTCCCGCAAACAAAAAGAGTTAAGATTTCTTTTGTAATTTACAAAATGGAGTAGTACTCCTTCCGTCCCGGGTATTTTTATCCGTTTGTATGGGCACGAAGATTAAGACGTTTTATTTTTTTAATATATAATGTAAGAGAAAGTAGGGATAAATTAGTAATTTAAAAGAAAAAAGTGAATAAAGTTATTGAGAATGATGAATAAAGTGTAAAAAAATAATTGAAGTTGTTGGGATTGTAAAAAATATGTAATAAAATATTATGTATTTTTGCCAAAAACTGAATGGATAAAAATACGTGGGACACAACAAAATGAAAAGTGGGTAAAAATACGTGGGACGAATGGAGTAACTTTTTTTTTTTGATGGAAGGAGTATTTTCTTTTGAAAAATTTTGGTTTCTTACATCGTTTTCAAAAATTTTATTATCGATTCAATCAACATTAACCGATCAAATCGAATACACAAAAATATGATTCCTGCATAATATACTCCTTTCGTTCCGTTAAAAGGTCCATATTTTACTATATATTGGGTGTCTCATTCAAAGATTCTTATTTTTTTTTTAATAAAAAGGGTCCACCACTACCCGTCTCATCTTTCTGACACAAATTCCCAATACATATAAAATAATAATACTCCTTAATTCATATGTGAAAAGTAAATGGTCACCTTTACTCGGGACATAGAGAGTATGAGATACTTAATTTATTTTATTTTTATCTTTTGTTAGACAGTACACATAGCAGTGTAAATTTTGACCATATTGTACTATCTCCTTTGCTTAATTAAGTTTTTTACGAGATTTTCTTAGTTAAAGGTTTTTAATAAAAAAAAATAGATATTGTTTGAAAGGAAGCGACAATTTCTAAATAATCCTAAAGACTTAAATTGCACTCTTTTATCCTTCATTACGTTTTTCCCACTACGTTTTCTTAGTCAAAGGTTTTTTATGAAGGACAAGTTAGATTATGAAGAATGACAACTTTTAAATAATCCTGAAGATCAAGTTGTACTATTTTTTTTCCTTACCAAAGTTTTTCGCATGATATTTTCTTAATTGAAGATTTTAATGATATAGCTATTATAACATATGAAAATCATAAGACATGTATTATTTTCCTCCACTAATTTTTTTCCAGAGAATTTTCTAGCGAGGTTTTAACGAGAAATTAATATGACGGCGTAGGGGGAGTGTTGTAATATTATGAGATTGACGTGAGCATTACTAAAAGAACTGCCGCGGCAATTATACGATGTATATGAACAATTAACAATACAAATAACATGATATCTAACTCTTCTATTCTTCTCTGATCATCTTCTCTCAACTATCAATAATTTTGAGACTAATATTTGTGTGAGACGGATAAGAGTAATAATATTTTGATAGAAAGTAATGTGTAATTAAGAAAAAATAATAACCGTTAAATGAATTATTTCATGAACAAATTATAATATAAATAAATAAAAATTAATAATATTTTTAATGAAATATGATAATTACTTAAAAAAATAATCTCATAAAAAAAGTATAAAATAGATGTGGCCCTAATTGTGATTATTGTGATTATGTTGCACTGAATCTAATACTATACAATTACTTGCTGAAAATTATTGGAGGGACAATAAAAATAAGGGTATAGGGTTTATAGGGTAAATGTTAGGGTATAGTGGGTAGTTATCATATTTATTTTTAATTATTTTATTTTATTTAGTGATTAGAATTGTATAAAAATATGATCTAACGGTTTAGATTATTCAGGGGCACCGATACAGTGCAGCTCAAAAAATAATTATATGAATTAGTATATAATGCAATAATTTTGGATAATAGCAACATATTTCATATTTAGAGAATTAGAAAAGAAAAGTTAATATAAAAATTTATTTTCGAGATAAAAAATTGAAAACTAATAAGCGTTTCGAGATAAAAAAAATCGAAAACTAATAAGTGTTGACTCAGTGTGAGAGCATTTCACAATAAGATTATTTTATGTATTTTAGTTATCACTTTTTATTAAAATATTATTTATTTTTCTTTTAAAATATTATGATTCTTTGTTTATATTATGAATTATTTATGAAATAATTTATATTATTATTATTATTATCACTTTTTATTAATTAAATTATTACTCCATCCGTCTCATAATTGTTGTCGTAGTTACTGTCGACACGGAATTTAAGAAAAGTTATTTTTTGACCAACTTTATTGACTTTTGAGGGGTATTGTGGTATTTTTAAGTAATAAATAAATTATAAAGTATGTTATGTGTGTTAGGTAGGAGTGATATTTTTGAAATTAAGATAACTTTTGAGGTTGTTGGTTAATGTAAAATTTTCATTTTTTGGGTGCAAGACAGTTATTGTGGGACAGATGAAAATAAAAAGTAAGACAATTATTATGGGACGAAGAGAGTATTTTTTATGGGTCCCGTAATGTATTTTTTAAGTGCATCGCATCATATTCCATATTTTGTCGGATATATGAATTGTCAGTTGGTGCCATTCCAACATTTTCATCTGATTACTTTTTTAATTGCCTAATATTACCCATGCTCTCCCCATACTCTCCCACGTGAACTTATTATAATTTTAATTAATTAAATATATGGGCATATATTTCTCAAACCTAAATATTATATTATCACGATTTTTTATTATAATTATAATAATTATTATTATAACAAGAGCTTCTCTAATGTCTTTTCTCGTGAGTGCAACCTCTTTAGTTATATAAATTTAGAACAGGGGCGGATACAGGGGTACAAGGGGGTACGGCTGTACCCCAAAACCCCCCCAACCCCCCTACCCCCACTCCCACCCCACCCCCAATTTCTTTTTAAAATTTTTTATATATATATTTATATATATAAATAGTTATATATTAATTAATTTATATTCTAAATTATTTAATTAATATAAATTTATAAACAATTTATCATAATTTTTAATAAATTTACACTATAAACTCATAATAATAATGTCTTACATTGCTTTTTACAAATAAAAAGTAGATGGTGTCAACAATAATTATAATTTTAGGGTGTTATTTAATTATTATACGATTTTGAATATCAAATACTCCCTCCATCCCTCTAATTACTTCACACTTTTTTTATCCGCTTCAGCACAAATATACTTTCCTAAAAATGGTAGAAATACATCTCAATAATATCCATTTTTTACACATATTTCAATAACTTTATACATATTTTCATTAAATTATCTAAAATACTCATTTTTTACACACGTCTAAGCAACTTTAAATATAAAATTAATTTTTCTTAATTTATGCATACAAAAAACACATGTTACTTACGGAGGGAGTAATATTTTTATAATTACGTCGTACCCCCGAAAAAAATTTCCTGGATCCGCCCCTGATTTAGAACATGTTTATTTTTAAAATAGAATATAAACTATAACTATAATAAATTAGAGCATATTCTAAAGCCTCTCTAAACGATAAATTATCTACTATAATTTAAAGAATCTTACAACAAAAAATACTTCCAACAAATTCTTTAAACTAACAAAAATTTTTACATAATCATTTTGACTCTTCAAATTTAAAGAGTCTCAACAACTCTTTAAAATTAAATGTGTTGAGTAGGAGTATTTCATTAGTTCCAACACTCTTTTTCTTGAAATTAACATTAAAATATTTACTACTTCATATATTTAATTAAATAAATTTGGAGTAAACACAAAAAATAAAAGAAAGAATAAATACTATAATAAATAAGCATCGGAAAGAGAACAAACTAAATAAAATATAAAGAATGTGTTGGAAATGATTGAAAATGTGATTACTACTCTCTATATAATAGAAAATATTATCTAAATTATAAAAAATATTTTGGAGATGCTCTTTCATGAATTATAAAAGTGTATATATATCTAAAATTTTATATTAAAAACCTAATAAATGTAAAGAATAGAATAAAACATGTTTAATCATTGCTATTACATTTATTCATTAATTAATGACTCGTGTTACTGTTATTGTTTTGGAAGTTGAAGCTATCGACTAGTTAATAATAAATAAAGTAGAATAGATATCTAAGTAGATGAGGGACTGACGGCCTAAAATGAGAGTGAAAAGCTGGACTCCAAATTGGGTTGATTTAATCTGAACGATAACGGCTGCTTATTGACCCACCTCTATCTTATCAATATCACAATTAGGGATAAATTAGGGATGTCAATGGGCCGGGGCGGGCCAGGTAGTTGAGTACCCGGACCCGGACCCATTCTTTTGTCGCGGGTCCGGACCGCCCCGTGACCCGTACGGGGCGGGCCGGGTCCGCCCCGTTTTTGGTCCATTTTGATTTTTTATTTTATTTTAAATATTTATATCTATTATAAATAATGTATACTATATATTATTTCATTTAATTAGTAATTATATAAATAGAAATATCATGTATTTTCTATTTAATTAATCAATTAAGCAAATATATCTTATAAATAATTAATATAATAAAAAATATAAATAAAATATACATATTATACATACAATATGTTATATAATATAAATATTAAATGGATTTAAACGGGTTCAAACGGGCCAAAACGGGGCATCACTACTACCCAGACCCGCCCCATTCTTGATACGGGTCAGGTTGGGTCCGCCCCAAATTCACGGGCCAGGGCGGGCCCGGGTGGGCCAGGCCATTTTTGACATCCCTAATCACAATCACTCCTTCATTTCCTAACAATATTAATTAATTATATAAACAATTATTTATTCTAAAACACAGGAGAGATTATTCACATCGTGTACTCACATTATTCGTCTATTTAAGATACAATGATCGATCCACTAATTAATTAACATATAGTCCCTTCAATTAACCTGAGCTACTTTCCTTAAGTAATTTTTTTCCTTTTTTGATATTTAAGAATTTTTATTATTATATTAAAAAAATTATATCTTAAATGTTAGAGGATAAAATATGTTCTAAACTATTATGTACAATTACACTCTTAGAATTAAACATAAAGTTTAAGGATAAAATATACCTAAATTACAATGATAAAATTAAAATTATGATCTTAGAATTAATCTAAATCATAGGGTAAATTATTCCCTAAATATAATGGTGAAATTACGATTATATCTTGAAATTAACCCTAAATAACCTAATCTCTAAATTTAAAATTTAAATTTTAAATTTTAAATTCAAAATCTTAAATTCTAAATCCTAATCTTTAAGGGTAAAATATAGGGTTAATTGAAAAAAAAAATCATGAACTTTACTCCTATTGCATATTAATCAACATCTTTGAGAAATTGCAAAAAAAATCACCACATTTAAATATTGTTGCAAAACACACACAATTTGTGATTAAAATAGGGATTTTTTTGGATTTATTTTGCAACAATACTCAAAGGTGGTGATTTTTTTTTGCAATTTCTCAAAGTTGAGGATTAATTTGCAATATAAGTAAAGTTCGTGGTTTTTTTTTGCAATTAACCCTAAAATATATCATAAATGGTGAAATTATAATTATTTCTTTTGAATTAGCCTTAAATCTTAAATCCTATAAGTGAAATATGTCTTAAACCACAATAGTGAAATTATAATTATACTTTTAAATTAACTCTAAATTTTAAAGTAAATATTGTGAAATTACAATTATACTTTTAAAATTAATTATAAATTTTAAGATAAATTATGCCCTAAAATTATAATATATGCCACAATACATCCAAATGTTGGCCATGTATCTTTTGATAGCAGCTCATTAGCTTTAGCCGCCTTTAGGCCCAGAGTACTATAAATTCAGTTTTTGGGCCATATTTGTTGTACCTTGGATCACTTATTGAAGCAACTAGAATTGAGGACCAAAATTCTTTTACTTAAAGATGGTTTGGGTTCTATGGAATATATTACTCACAATACCATTCACCCTCAGAATCAAAGTAGAATGAGAGCATCTCCTAAAATATCTTTAAATGAAAAAAATATGGAGTACATAATTTAAAAAGTCAAACAACAAAAGTAACCTTTAATAAATTCTTTAAAATGGAGTAATAAATTTTACATAATGATTTTTTTTAATAATGATTTTGACTCTCTAATTTTGGAGAATAAAAAAGAAAAACTCTTTAAAATAAATTGGGTTGAATATTTCATTTGTTCAAACATTTTTTTCTTGAAATTTACATCAAAATATTAATTGTTTAATATTTTTAATATAATATATTAAGAGAAAAAATAAAAAAAATAAAAAAGAATAAACATTATAATAAATAAAAGGTCACTTACTATTGGATACATAAAATAATGCATAATTGCTGTAAACTACATGACTCAAAGTACTATTACCCATAACTACACAATTATGATTGTGATACCATAAATACCCCTATGTATTTGCACAATTTGATTTTGCACAATTTTGTTTTTGCACATTTTAAATTTCGACAGCAGACGGCGGCGGTCAGCGGCTGTCCGGCCGGCGGTCAATGCCGGTCAACGCCGGTGGGTGGGTAAAGGGTAGGGTTGGTGGTTTAAAAATGTATAGGATTATAAGGTTATGGTATTTTATTTTTTTGTATGTGAGAGTAATTATTTGAATTCCTTGTATCTCATAGTAATTTAGGTTAAAAGTGTATATCTATTAATAATTTTTCCATAAATAAATATAAGTTAGAGAACAAACTGAAAAGAATGTGTTGGAGACTATTGAAAAATATTAATTATTTATATTTATATAATCTCTGTTATATAAAATGCTCTTCAAATTATACGATACTTGGAGATGCTCTTATATAGCTGTATTATGAAGTAAAAGGCAAATATAAGTGATTTTATTTACTGGCAGAGTTCCGTAAGATAAATAAAAAATAATAGTATTTTAATAAAAAATAACTTTCAAATTAATAAAAAAAATGATAATAGTGCATTTAATCATTTCATAAATAATTCATAGTATAATTAAAAGATAAAAAAGATCGTGAATATGACACGATTTTATGCAAATTAAACGTCTTTAAGTAAAAATATCAGTGAATTGATTTTAAAATTGAAGACTAGTAGTAATAATTAGGAGTATTAATATCCAAGCCACTTACTTTTGTACGACTCGAGTTAGGTTCTTTGAATTGAATTGTCACAAAAATATCTTCTGAACCAATTAAATATCTTTCATCGAAATCCAATCCATCACCTTTGATTGATCAGAGAGTAGAGAATCCGAAATTGGGTGGCGAAATGGAGTGCGAGAGGCCGAATCGGAGCGACGTTCACTTGACCGCAGAAGAGGCGGAGAAGGTGGAGGCCGCCGCTCGCGACTACTTCGACGGCGTCCTGCCAAAACGACACACAAAGCCTCAGCGCAGCGAATACTCCGCTGCTTACACCGATGATCTCCCCTCCGGCGATCAAGTTATTCCTGAATATCTTCATTTTCAACAGCTGGAGGAGAAAGATACTCAGGTTTTTTTTTTCAACTTCTTCCAGCTTTAATAATCTGAGATATTGGTAGAATTCAGGAAAATTTCGGTGTTAATGTAGCAAATATCTTCTGAATTTGAGATTCTGATTTTTTAAATATTTTTTTTTGTCCTGTTAATGAAATTAAGCACTTAAAACAAAGGATAATGATGAGATCGATTCACTTCAAAATCAAGGTTGATTCAGGGGAGATGTGGAATATGAGCTTTGATTTTGTAGGATTAATGAACCTCTCTTTAAAATAGCTCAATTTCAGAATCTAAAAAACTAACCAAATCAATCCAAATGTTAATACTACTATGATTAAGGTATTACTATATTGTGCTCTTAGTACATTGCATTTCCTATTTAGAATTTTATAGCTAATTTTTTTCAAATTAAAAGGATAAATATTTCTCGAAATGGTGATGGCATTCATTCAATTTGTGGTGCAGAAACTGGTTTATGATGCAGACAAAGCCATTGAGGAATTTACGGAAACGGAGTATTACACGGACCTTAACGGTATCGATAAGCAGCATCACACGGTACTACAACACTCTGTGTTGGGTTTGTCAAATTAAAAGGAAAATTTTTTCCTTTGTTTTTGTCCCAGATCGGGTGCACCAATCCTTGCTGGGATTGACAGATCCTCATTCATTCCTAAGTAGAACTTGACGGCCTGAACGAACGAAGGAGGGGTTGCGGGTCGGGCCGTGCTCCTGATCGGGCGACTTGTAGCAGTCGCAGACGAGGAAGGTGGAAATCTGAACGGTGGCAGCGAAGAGTATAATGGCGAGGGGCCCGCAATCCAGCCCAATTGGGCCGTTCTCCATGCAAGGGACAGCACTCCTGCTCCAATCACGCTTGTTATCACGTGGGCAATCGCTGTCCATATCGTACCAGTTCTCTTGATGAGGGTGTCGGTGGTGGTGGTGTTGAAGAGGGTGTCGGTGGTGGTGGTGTTGAAGATTGGTGGATCAACTTCCCCTGCTTTCTGGAAGTCCTTAGAGCAACTGTCCTCAACACCACCACCACCGACACCCTCATCAAGAGAACTGGTACGATATGGACAGCGATTGCGCACGTGATAACAAGCATGATTGGAGCAGGAGTGCTGTCCCTGGCATGGAGAACGGCCCAATTGGGCTGGATTGCGTGCCCCTCGCCATTATACTCTTCGTTGCCACCGTTCAGATTTCCACCTTCCTCGTCTGCGACTGCTACAAGTCGCCCGATCAGGAGCACGGCCCGACCCGCAACCCCTCCTTCGTTCAGGCCGTCAAGTTCTACTTAGGAATGAATGGGGATCTGACTATCCCAGCAAGTGGTATCAGAGCCTTGTGTAGCCCAGATTGTGTCAGTACATCTTTCACTTAGAATCAACCATCAGTACATCTTTCATTTAGAATCAACCATATGAGTAGACCACTTAGTATCAACCATTCTAAGAATTTCCTGCGACACATATCGAAAAATACCTGCTGATATTTATGGTGCTACTTCCAGCTCTTGGTTTTCCTGGAAGTCCATCAGCCATAAATATCAGCAGGTGTTTTTCGATATGTGTCGCAGGAAATTTTTAGAATGGTTGATTCTAAGTGGTCTACTCATATGGTGGAGTAGGATTCTCGGGATAGAGAATAATTGTCGGTGAAGACAATGAATCTTCTCTTGTTGGGTAAAAAAAGCATTCATCATTAAAAGGAATTTTTTTCCTTTCTATATAGGAGGCCCTTGTTTCTAATGAAGATGCACCAATCAAATATACTTTAATTTTTGTATTTGATTCTAGTTAAATTCCTTTTTTTAATTCTCGATTGTGAGAATAGGAAGAAAGGTGAGTATTAGTCAAAGATTTGTAAGAGTGTATGGATTGAGGCTGGGAGAGAGAAATTATGTGTGATTGTAAAATATTTCACATAGTGGTATTTTTCTCGGGGCCGTGGTTTTTTCTCCGGTTTGGAGTTCCCACATAAATCCTTATGTTGTTTTTATTCTTTTATTTTCTCGTTAATATTTTGTCCTTTTCCCTTTAAGGATGAATGCTTTTTTTACCCAATATTCTTAGAAGGCAAAAACTTGTGTACAACCTTCAATTGGTACAACCTCTGGTACAACCTCCTTCCTTCACCTTTCGTGTGTGTTTTCCTTTTTCTTTTTTATATTGTTGCTGTACAATACTGTTCTTTTTTTTTAAATTTTAGGGATATAATTGTAATTTTACCCTTGTGGTTTAGGGTATAATTATCCCCTAGAGTTTAGGGTATAATTATAATTTTACCCTTGTGGTTTAGGGTATAATTATCCCCTAGGGTTTAGGGTATAATTGTAATTTTACCCTTGTGGTTTAGGGTATAATTATCCCCTAGGGTTTAGGGTGTAGGGTATAATAGTCATTTAAATAAAAAAATTTTAAAAATAAAATAAAAAACAACATTAATGAAGGAGCAGAAATTAATTAAGAATGGTGGGGACCAAGGTTGTACCAATTTGGTAAAACCGGTTGCACCCTAGTCACTCTCTCCTTAGATATTCCAATAGAGTGTTTAATTGGTCATTAAAATTATTAAGTAGGTTAATAAAGTTTGAAAGTGTCAAATAGAACATGAAATTTGACTTAATTCTTTATTAGTTTCATGTGATATTATATCCCTTTTTCTTAACTAATGGCTTCAAGCCGTTTAATTGCAATTAGGTGTGTCAACTCCATTATTTTTAATAAATTTTTTAGGTCCATGAAATATTATTAAGATCTAAACACTCATGCTTTGAAGTTGCCACAAAAGGCCGTCACTAAGGGTTCCCTTATTGATTATTTTAATTAATATTGAATATTTGATGAACAAACCTATGCATCCTGTATGGTGGAGCCATTTTGTTTTACATCTATAAAACTAAGCGTTTCTAATAAGATGTTGGTTTTTTTTTTGTTTTGAACTAAATTTTACATGTATGGTTGAATAATCCAATAAGAAACTATCATCCTAATTCAACTCCTTGCCATGAGTATTATTTGTCTCCATGAGAAATTCGGTTGTTCCATATCATTTCTGTACTATAACTAATACTGATATGTGGATGTTAAAGTCAAGTTTCCAAACAAATCCTAGCTAGTATCTATTACTTAGATGATTATGGTGATTTGATAGACTGGAACTGGGTTCATAAAAGTAGAGAACAAAAATGAAGAAGGGTTCCGGCTAGAACCCGATTCGAGCACCGAGCATCATGCTTCATCCACAGGAAACCCTGCTACAAATGACTGGATTCCAGCTACTGATGACATGGTAGTAGCACCTCATAACATGCATTATTACCATATTTTTCCAGCATGAGTGCGCATTCATTATCTTGTAACTTGATACATTTCACCCTTTCTTTTCAGGTGGATTTCATCACTGGGAAGCCCAGCAGAAGTGGCTGATTAGGGTCATATGCGTCATTTCCACTCTTCAACATTTGTTGTGTTTTGGTTTTGATGTTGTGTCGGACATGTGATTTGGTTTATAAATTGAGGTTGCGATGAGAAAAATGGCAATATTCGGTTATAATTTTCTTTTTGTGTGTGTGCATCTTTTTTCGTTTGTACTATATATGATATGAATGATGTTCCACTATTATTACACCACTCGTTTACCATGTCATGCGTCGGCTTGAATTTATTGAGGATATGCTAATTTGTTGTTAATTTTTAAGGCTATTTTGGTGCGAAATCTATGACACTAATTATATTATAGTAATTGACACACAAGAAATATACATGGAGCTAGTTTCGTGTGTTTTTATTCAATTTTATATCCTATTATATGGAATGTTATGCCTTTTCGTATAAAAATAAAAACTTATATTTTTTTAAAAAATAATTTTAAAAATACTTTTGGTCCAATTTTAATACTCTTCATATTATATTCATTTTTTCTTTGAAAAAAAACCATACCATTAAAAATTAAAGTAGGGTTAATTCCTAAAATATTTAATACGGTGGGTTTTTAAATCTATCACGACCTTTACTTTTTATTTTTGTTAATTCAATACGCAATTTATTTAATATTTTTAATTATGCCACAATTTTTATAAGACAAATTATTCCGTGCATTTAGGTGCACCCGTGCACCCAACTTCAGAAATCTATACACTTATATAAATAAAAACATGGAGTATAATACTAATAAATAAAAATGTATATATTTTATTAGCGATTTCTTTATTAGTATTTTTAATGAATAACTGAATATAGAATGGATGGGATAAAATTTGATTCACCACTTATTTTATATTTTCAATTCCATCTATTATTTTACATGCGTAAAGAATATGTGTTTAATTTTGGTAAATAAAAAAAATAAAAATAGAAGGTTTTAATTTTAATTAATGAATTGAAGCCATGCAAAATTATTCTTTACACTCATTGTCTTCTTTTAATATTAAAATGACACGAGTAAAGTTAGCGCAAGAAATTAGGGAAAAAAGAAATAAAAGTCTGGGGATTTCCACAACCGAACTTTAAAAATAGCGGAATATATCTAATTGATCGACACGTCAGCTTCTCCAGAATCTTCCCTTGGCCTTGTCTTGCTATATCATCAGTTTTTCTGTTTCCAGAGACATCCAGACTCAGAGAGAAGAGCTGAAGAGATTTTCACCGATTGATCGCGATCCAGTTTCCTGTCAAAGTGAGTTGGACATTAAGGTTTTATCTTTCGTAAAGATTGATCTGTTCTCTCCTGACTTTTTTCTCTTTGTATCAATGATTTTTGTATTAATTGATAAATTCCCAAATTCTGGACATTAGATCTGTATGTAGGGTTTTGTTCCTCTTGAATTCTCGTTTCCCCTGATAGATCTTATACTTTCTCTTGAATTTTCTGTTCTCTTCTATTATATTCTGCCCTGGTAGTATATTTTTATTTATTGGTGAATTTTTCATTGTTCAAATGTGTTTCTCTTTGAAGCGTTAACTTTGATTCTATGCGTTTTAAGCGAGAGGTACGTTTCTTTTCGGGAACGTTCCGCCCTAACCACAAATTTTCATTGTATTTCCAACTATAGAGCAGTATGTCGGTTTCAAACGTATTAAAGATTCGGTGAGATTGAAAGTCTTTCTACTGACATGAAGTTAACGCATCTCAATAGATATTTGTTTCTTGTGGCGTGTAATTTAATGTTTAAACAAATTATTATTTCAATTTGAATGGATATGGGATTATTATTGATAATTAATCCTTTAGTTCTTTGATGATTACTTAAGAATTGGTGAATTTGTTTAAATTTAGGGTTCATTTTTGGAGAAAAGATCTTTTAAGAAAGAATAATCTGATGGTTGTGATAGGTGAAATTTGGTGATTAGCAGTAGTTATTATCAATTGTGTTGGGTCGCTTGTTATTTCTGATTGCTGTGAGGGGTATCTGAACTAACACACTTGTATGTTTTTTTGCTGTGCAGATGTCATACTCCAAAAGATCAAGGTTTGTTCCAAAATTCCTATTGATTGTCTTAATTGGTGTTAAAATATGCAGTTTCCATTCACTATTGGAACAATTTATCATAGGTACTCCTGTTCCCCTTCTCCTTACAGGCGCTACAGTAGGTCTGTCTCGAGGTCATTTTCGAGGAGTAGGTCGAGGTACTTTCTCGAACTGGATTATTCTATTACATTTGGCTTTACATGCTTTCTTTTAACCATATTGTTTTTCTTGATTTGCAGGAGTCGTGATTCCAGTGATGCTGAGAACCCCGGGAATAATTTATATGTCACTGGACTTTCTGCCCGTGTCACTAAGAGAGACCTTGAGAAACATTTTTCGACTGAAGGAAAGGTATGCCGTGTTTGTAGGTTATGCATTTGCTTTCCATTTAGCCTAAGTAACGATGATTTTAACATGTGTTGATGTCACAATCATGTGTTTGATTGTCAGGTGGAAGATGTCCACCTAGTTGTTGATCCGTGGACACGAGAATCTCGGGGATTTGGTTTCGTGTCTATGTCAACCTTAGAAGAGGCTGATCGATGCATCAAGTACTTGGACCGCTCTGTCCTTGAAGGCAGGGTTATTACTGTGGAGAAGGTAAAATTTTATCTTGTAGTTAGGCTGTGACTATGTGTATGTTGTCTGGTTATTGAGCGTAATCTTCGTTAATCACTGTATTATATAATCGAGCTTGAACATTATACGGTGTTCTTGAAGTTCCTTTGGAAACAGGGTAGCTGTGTGTAGCAGCTCTTCACCAAACTAACAAATCAAATCAAATCAAATTCGTCAAGCAAATAGCAGACTCTTATATCAGAGGGTTGTATGCCCTGCATTTCTCTTTTTCTCCTGCACTTCAATATTACTGCTCTTTCTTTTCATGTTCTTTACATGCTCCTTAATCAGATATTGCTCTTGGCTTCCTAGAAGCAGTTTGATCTCATGATTGAAATTAAAATTTTCAGGCTAGAAGGCGGAGGGGTCGAACACCTACTCCGGGAAAGTATCTTGGGTTGAGGACAGTTCATGGTGAGATGCATTATTTATTACCTTCGCTGTAATTATTTTGACTGTTAAATCTATAATCCGTCTTGAATGTTGTTCTCTCCTTGCAGTGCACCGCCGATCTCCTAGCTACTTGTCTCGCTCCAGGAGTCGTTCTCCTTGTTATTCATACGAAAGAGATAGAAGCCGCAGCAGATCATACACTCCATGTTACCGCAGACGCGGCAGATCTTACTCTGTCAGCCCAAGGCGTAGGTCATATTCTCCGGATTACAGGCGCAGGTCTTATTCCCGCTCTCACTCACCTTACAGCAGACGCGATCGATCATACTCTCCTTACTACTACCCCCGGGACTATTCACCTGATGAGCGCTACTACAGCAGGCGTGATAGATCCTACTCTCCTTACTACTACCGGGAGTATTCACCTGATGACGGCTACTACAGAAGAAGCCGGTACAGATCATCTAGAGATTACTCTGCCGATAGTCGCTACTACAGTCGAGGCAGATATGTGTCTAGGCGCCGCTCACGCAGTGTTTACCCCTCGCGGAGTAGGTCCCCAAGATATTCGAGGAGGAGCTACTCCAGAAGCGTGTCACCACCTCCAAGGAGAATGTCGAGACGGAAGATGTCTCGCAGTGCGTCCCCAAAACCGAGCAGGAGCTTGAAGAGGAATGGATCTCCTGGAAAACATGCGCCATCGTATGATATCCAGTCGTGTAGAAGCCATTCGAGGAGTCCTAGTGCATCTGTGTCGAGATCTGTTAGCCCAGATCAGCGTTGAGTTGTGTAGTTTTTATGGAGTGTATGCTTCTAGAACTTCCGTTACTAGGTTGATACTACTTTGTTGTGAAAAACGCTTTATGGGTTTATATGGAACCTCCACTTTAATAATAGCAGGCGGTAGTTTTAACTAAAGAAGCATTTTGAATGATCTGTCTGATATATATATTCGAGCCATGGCAACATATCAAACTCGTGCACAATTTGGGGGAAAATATGGATCCTATCTTTGAGATTACTAGTTTTTTACTTCTCTTTTAATATCATTTTCAGCCGTAAATTGATGGATAATCATTGCACGCAAAGTTTGTTTACTTGTACTCAATAATCCTTTGTAATATCAAATTACTGAAATTGATAAACATAGACACAACTGAAATTGAATTGAAATATTAAAATCTAGAACCAAAATTAGATTCAGTGAAAGGTATCAAATTAGTGAAATTGATAGATAAAATAGTGAGATTAAATTTAGGGGGGAAAGATACAGGATGAAAATTGATAATATATTTTTATTTTTTACTGAGCAGAAGAAAATTAATGTATGCGTTTGGGTAAAGATTATTACATGAATAAATAGGCGTATCCAGTAAAATGTTGGACATGATGGTATACGTATAATAAGCAGAAGGAAGGGAAGAGTATATTATATGACATTTCTTTGCCATTGCAAGTGTATGTGATATGGCCACTTATGAAGCTCAAGGAACGCGACACTCATTTATCTTCCAAATTTCATCCGCATACTGTGCGATGGTTCGATCGCTGCAAAATTTACCACTTCCAGCTGTGCTCAGTATGGACATCTTTATCCATCTCTTTCTGTCCCTGAAACAAACACACAAATTTCTTTAGTGGCATCAACAGTTCAAATAAAACCATGATCGACTCAAATCTTCTTTAAGTGCATTGAGATGGATCATCACCGTACTCAGTTGCTAGTCTAACCAATCAAATCCGGAAGATGGTAAAATCTTCACCACAGAATATGCTATATAGGAGGATGATGGTGGTTCAGGAACTTACTTGTAAGCTTCATCCACCCTTTCTTGGGCATCCATGTAACTTGGAAAGTCGTAGCCAACCAGAAAGTAATCACCACGTCCATACCCAGAATTGCCTTCAAGTGACTCCAGCAGTGGATTGTAGTCGTAACTTCCAAATGCCCCAGATCTAATCAACTGTTTTGCCTCTTCAAATCGTGGGTCTGCTTTAAACTGCAAAACAAGAGTAGACAGACTTTACTTATAAATAAGGTATTGAAGATGAAGGAAGGCGAGAAACGCTGCTTGCCCACAAAAGAGGTGTACAGTGCTTTCATGAATATGTTATGATAGTTTTTGTGATGAGCCATGGTTCGTCTTGTCTTTGACCTTAAGCTATGAGTTTAAACAAGTCAATCATGCATCGGTTCCAGAGCTTGTTCTGGAAATGTGTAATGTTGGAATGTGTAAACTAAATACATACATGTGAAATCTGGAAAAAACATATAAAGATTTACCAGTCCATGCTCTCTTTCTTTACGCAATCGAGGAACTTCATCAGCTGTAGCACCAAAAAGAAAGAAATTCGATTCACCAATTTCTTCTCTGATTTCAACATTAGCACCATCTAAGGTTCCAATAATGAGGCATCCATTCAGCGCAAATTTCATGTTGCTTGTGCCGCTAGCCTCCATTCCAGCTGTACTGATATGTTGGGATAGTTCACTTCCAGGAATAAGCACCTCCGCCACAGAAACATTGTAATTGGGGACAAAAACAACCTGAAAGCTAAGGTAGTAAGTAAACATATTTTTAATTCCTTCTAGAAGACTCAAAATGAAAATGGACAATATCGTTCAGAGTTTCTAGGCTTCAAAACTGTTGTAAATGTGGGTTGCAGAAATTATAGGAATATGACAATGCCAGAGTAAAAAGAAAAGAAGATGATCAGATTACCAATCTGTGAAATGGTCAACCAAGAGCTTTCTTCCTTCTACTTTAGATCTTATGAATGATATTAAAGATTTAGAGGAAGCAAACCTTCAAAAAGCTATTGACTTCTGGATCACTGTTGACAACAGCTCCAACGTCGTTTACAAGCTTAACAATTCTTTTAGCATTTGTATATGTTGCGAATGCTTTTCCACCAATCATGATAGTTCGAGGTGTTGTTTTTTTGCGGTCTTCAGGGCTCAACTCCTGCATTTAGAATCCACTAATTAGGTTATAAAAATCAATTTTCTAATGTCACCAAGTTATAGTGAACCTCATTCTTCAAGCTTAAAGTTACTGAAAAGAAAGGGAAATGAGAAAAAAAAAATAAAATGGAAATCATAGTAATGCCTGGAATGGATCTAATATGCACGAGGTAACAAGATTGATTAAACATCTCACTGTTAATAAACACTGCCAGGTTCAAACAAATGCTTGAGAAATGCAAATGAATACATCTTTCAAATAGCATAAGTTGCCTCACCTTCAGTTTCTTGTACCTATAAACAGCACCCAAAATGTTTAACAGCTGCCTCTTATACTCATGGATGCGTTTGATTTGAATATCAAAGAGGGAGTTAGGGTCAACGCTAACACCAGTAGCTTGAAGAATATAATTTGCCAAACGCTGTTTGCTAGCCAACTTAGCTGATTCCCACTCTTCTTGAAGTCCTGAATTGTCAGCAAACTTTGGGGAATACAAAGTTAATACATCACAAATAAATGTATAAAAGAATGACGTTGTCATTTACGTACCTGCCGAAGATTTGATAGCAGGTCGAGATTGGTCACCCATTGATCTGTTTTTAGCCATTTGGTGATGATATGACTAAGCTCGGGATTACAGAACCTAAGCCATCGACGAGGAGTAATTCCATTTGTTTTGTTTTGAAATTTGGCAGGCCATATGGAGACATAATCAGCAAACAATTCAGACTTCAAGATGTCACTATGGAGTTGTGCAACACCATTCACCTTCCAGAAAAAAAATGGACTATTAGAATTCAACACAGCAAGGAATGATAGTAAGAAATGAGAGGAATAAAGACAGGACACCATTGAGTTACACAGCATTCTCACACTTGTAAAACCAAACCTGCTTTAAAAGTGAATGCATAGAATAAAAGTCCTACCGTGTGCGAGGACACCACACACAAGTTGGCCATACGCACAACTGCTTTTTTCGGGTTATTGTCCATAATACGTAGATCAGCAATTTTTCCCTCAAGATCAGGTATTGTTGACTGTATCACTTTGACAAACTACAGACAATGGAATAAACACAACTTTAAGGTTGAATTGGTCCATAAATATAATAAAAAGGAATATTTAGAGAATACGGCACCCTCTTATCAATTTCTTCGATGATTTCCATATGACGTGGAAGAAGTTTCCACATGACAGCTTGGGACCATTTCTCCAGGGCCTCAGGAAGGACTGTATGATTTGTATAGGCTATTGACCTGGTAGAATAGGCATTATAAGAACTATTAATTACTTGAGCACATGGCAAGCAGCAAAAAAAATCCATATTTCAGAAAAATATTCGATTATAATACAGTTCCAAGAATCACCTGCCAGTGATGTCCCAAGCTTCATCCCATCCAAGGCCTTCATCATCCATCAACAGACGCATCAGCTCTGGTATTGCAAGAGTGGGATGTGTATCATTCAATTGTACTGCGACCTTAGAGGGGAATTCAGACCACTGGAAGTGATCCTTTTCATCTTTCCTCTCCTTAAATCTAGCAATGATGTCCTGAGAAATCCTCACTAATATAAGAAAGCAGTAAACATAGTTTCCTCTGACTGTTCTCCATTCTCCATATTATTTAATTTAAAGGGAAAAGGAATAAGTTGTCACCAAACCTGAAGCGAGGCACTGCAAAGAAAAAACTGCTGCTTCAGTCGTAAAAGTTTCCCTTCTTCGGTAGCATCCCCAGGATATAGTACGGCACAAATCTGCACATCATATGCATCTTGGATTAGGACTCCACTGGATTTCAAGAAAATTCCAATATTTCAAAAGGTTAGAATCAAAATATGAAAAGCTCCACCTGCTGAGCCCTTGAATGAAGTGAAGCTGCAGATTCATATTGTCCGTCATTGAACTGAAACAAATTAAAGTCCTCAGCACTAGCTTTTGCCTCCCACAGACGAAGACTGTTAGTGTTCTTTGTTTTGTATCCTGGAATTGGAACATCGTATGCAACAGCTTGTATGACTTCTCCTCCAACCCATTTTCGGCTGAAAATGTTTTTCAGAAACAATGCATGAATACATTTTCTGAAGAAACTAATGTTTGAAATATAGGCCAACTGCAGAATGGCAAATGAGAAGCACTTTGCAATAGCACTTACGAGCCAGAGGGGTGGACCTCCACTTGACCAAAAAATCTTATAGGGAAGACAACATCATGCCTAACAACTTCCCAGGGACTGAACTTCTGTGTTAGTTAACCAGGAAATGAAAGCTTAATACTTTCAGAAATGAAGAGTAATCTAAATTTAACAATGTTTAGGCGCGAGCAAACCTCCAACCAATCTTCTGCACTTTCCTCTTGGCCTGCTTTGGTGATCCGTTGCTTAAATAAACCATATCTGTACCTCAAACCATATCCCCATGCTGGCAAGTTCAAGGTAGCCATTGAGTCAAGAAAGCACGAAGCAAGCCTCCCAAGACCACCGTTACCAAGTGCAGCATCTTTCTCCTATGTCATAAAACCCAATCACCCTCATGATATACCTCAAATAATAATAAAGTCATTTGAGTCGCAAGTAAAATTTAAATTAACCTCAAAATCTACCACATGTCAAATTAAGTAAGAGCTGAAACTTGATTCCTAATATAAGAACACAACAGCGCAGCAACATATGTCTTCTAAAAGATGCCAATGAATGTAAACATTAATCCAACAATTTTCACATGCAAGGTAGTAATTTATGAAATTACCTGCTCCACTATGTCCTCAAGTTTATGACCCAGCTGCTTCAAAGCATCAGCATATGCATTCTGAACATCCAAGTTCCCAACTGCGTTGGTCAAAGCTCGACCTTGGAGATATTCCATGGATAGGTAGTATGTTTGCTTAGGATTCAACTGGTGATAGTGATAATATGTCTCATTCCATTGCTGCGATATTGTTCAGAATAACAGAAGCAGTTTTAGAATGAATTTTTTTTGTACATGCTTAAATTCAAACTTTTCATTAAACATTAAAGCTAACAACAAGCATAATTGCCATTATTAGATCAGTGCATTTGGATGAGAGTTCTCCACACTGCAATTAAAAAAAAAAAAAAAACTCATGGACTACGCTCAGATTTGACATAATACCTTGATCAACTGATCACGAACACTCTGCGCAGTTGCATAGAATGCTTGCTCTGGTTCGAATTTGAAAGGGGAAAAGTGAGGGGCATAGTGAGCATGGTAATTGATATTGGACGCAATATCAGTTGGCTCTTTGGCCATCGGATGGGCAACTGCTGGAATTTCTTCTGAAATTTTAGCCTTAGCAGTGGCAGAACCGTTTTCCTTCACTGTAGCTGCCATGTTTCAACACAGTTGAAGCTGCAAGATAAAAAATAATAATTAAAAATAAAAAAATTGATAATTGCACTAAATAAATAAATTATTGTATATTTGACTGGAGTAATCGAATACGATTTAAGGCTGACCAACACTGACCCATGGAACAACAAATCATAACACAAAAAAACTTCACATGATTTCATGAAAATCAAATAATTACCAGAAACAACAGCAAGTGAAGAAAAAGCAGAATCAAAATGTGGTAGAAGCAGAAGAGAGTGGAAATTTAAAGTTGAAATTACGTGAAGTTGGAAAGGGAAGTAAGCACATTACCAGGCGTACGGTGTGAAGACGGATTCAACGTAATGCAATTAAGTTGCAAGTTAAAGCTGAAATTGGAGATATTTAAGGAGTAGAATGAGATATTTGTGGAAGAGAAAAATGACAAGTTTTTGGAAAGCAAAAAGCGTCTTGTGGATCTGTGGTTATGGTTGATTCATTGAAGCGTGGTGTTGATGATGAGATGATCGATGAATGAAAAATGGAAAGAAAATATCACAGTGAATGAGAGAGAGAGATAGGGAGAGTGCGAGCTCTATTTGATAAAATATCGCACTACTATAATAACCACACGTGTAAAGTATATTCTTCGCTTTAATTTTGCATTTTACAAATTTAGATTTGGGAGATTTAGTGTTGGGTATATGGAGTAGTATTTAAAACGGCTTATGGATTACTTTTGGTAAAGTCGAGTCAAGAGTTACACTCTTTCTCCTTAAGACGAAATTGCTCCGTACTTCAGGTGCTTACGGACTATAGCAATCGCCTCCAAGATACAACGACTTTGAATTTTGGACTTGTAGCACAACTAGTCCAAAATTATCGGCGAACGAACTAATATTTTAGAACTTTCGGACTTGGGTAGGAAAATTCTAGTACATAAAATTATCGGCGAACGAACTAATATTTTAGAACTTTCGGACTTGGGTAGGAAAATTCTAGAACTATATGTACTAGAATGTAATATGCAAGTATGTAGTGCAGGACTTGAATGATGTTCTGCAGAATGTATGGGGGTCTATTTATAAGTGTTGAAGAGTTGTGTTGCTTTTTTAGAAAGGACACCTTAATTCATTATGGGGCATTAGATCATGCCTCTTGATCAAGATCAAGATCTAATGGTCTAGATTGCACCCCTCCATTTTGAATTTTAAATTCAAATCTTGGAGCCAATTTTTACCCTCCAATGCATCTTTGGGGTAGGGCTGACCCGAGGTGGACCGAATCGACCCGGCGCATAACCCGACCCGCGCGGATGACCCGACCCGGTAGAGATCCAGTCCGATCAGCGACCCGATCTGGCCCGACGACCCAACTGCAGCCCGATCCGGACATTGACCCGTCCCGGTCCGGCCATGCGTTGTTTTAACTCACCTATCGAACCCGGTTCGAGTCCAAAAGGTGATCATGTGCAAGCGCGGCTAGACTTGGTTGGATGCACCATGTGGTCCACACATTTTATTTAATTCAATAATGTGTGTGGGTAATAATAAGGAGTTCAATTCTCCCATCTTTTTCCAATGTGGGATAACTTCCCACTTCAACATTTACTCTTCATTTTTTCTTATTTTTCTTGTAATTAATTGCAAACTTCATGTATTAATTACTCATTCACCCGGAATTGGATTTGAGCAAACTTATACACTAAATTCATCAACTCGAAACGTAGTTTCCAAATATGCAATTTGTTTTCATTTTCGACAAATGAAAATTATAAGAACATTGGTCAAAGGTGGGCTTGACCCACTTCTACACTTAACCAATTCCAACAATCCCCCACATGAATGTAATTAATGCATGTAGACTCTATCGAAAGTTCCTACGAACTGCTATTTGCATCAGGATAGGTAGCTTCCGGCTTTGAACCTTCCTTAGTAGAATGCCATCGGATTTACTTGCTGCTTAGTGAACATGATGTTTTGAACTAGTCAGCATTTTATGTAAATCAAGTCAACGACACCCACACAATAACAATTCTAATATTCTTCGTTCTCACGTTGTGTCCAATTCGGCCCTGGACCATCTTGGATTCATAAGTGTTTTTCTCATTCGAAGCGGCCAAACTTCACACTTATATAGGTGATCTCCTATGTAGAGTATCCTGCTATACTCCACCTTTAAGGTATAGGAATCATTAAAAGCTTTTAAGGCTTACCCTCTACCACACTTCTGCAGGCTTGCACTTGATTTGAGAATGAGTTGAGATAATATTTCAAGTGCTATTTCGGAACACTTATAACTTAGTTGTCTTATTGAACCATGTTCTTGGGATCTCCAATCATCATGGTTAAGTTACCGCTATAAACGTTCTTTAGTGCGTGGATTTTAAATCCATTCCCATTATTGCACTTGTCATTAGATCTCTATTTATGCCTTTTGTCAGCGGATCCGCGATATTTTCCTTAGACTTTACATAGTCGATGGAAATTATCCCACTAGAGATCAATTGCCTAACGGTATTATGTCTCCTCCTTATGTGTCGAGATTTACCGTTGTACATGTTGCTTTGTGCTCTCCCAATAGTTGCCATGCTATCGCAATGTATCATTATAGGAGGCACTGGTTTGCTCCAACAAGGAATATCCTCTAAGAAGTTTCTAAGCCATTCTGCTTCTTCACCAGCTTTGTCTAATGCAATGAACTCCGACTCCATTGTGGAACGAGCTATGCATGTTTGTTTAGAAGATTTCCATGATACTGCTCCACCACCTATGGTAAATACGTAACCACTTGTGGATTTGGAGTCTTTTGAATCAGATATCCAATTAGCATCCGTGAATCCTTCGACTACGGCTGGATATCTTGTATACAGTATCCCATAACTTAGAGTATGTTTCAAATATCTAAGTACTCTTGTCAATGCTATCCAATGTTCTTTATTAGGATTGCTTGTGAACCTACTAAGTTTATGAACAGAGTATGCTATATCCGGACGTGTACAATTTGTTAAGTACATCAAACTTCCGATAATTCTTGCATATTTCTGTTGTGATATGGGTTCGCCTTTATTTTTGGCTAGATGTAAATTCACATCCACAGGAGTTTTAGCCGAAGGTAAGTCAAAGGCATCGAATTTCTTAAGTATATTCTCTACGTAGTGAGATTGTGTTAAGACAATTCCATCAGGTGATCTAGAGATTCTTATCCCTAGTATGACATCAGCCTCACCCATATCCTTCATGTCAAAATTCCTTTTTAACATGTTCTTAGTATTCACAATCACTTTGTGATTACTTCCTATTATGAGCATGTCGTCTACGTATAGACATACAATTACATACTCATTAGGCGTGCCTTTTATGTAGACACACTTATCACATTTATTGATTTTGAATCCATTTGATAGCATAGTTTGATCAAACTTTTGATGCCATTGTTTAGGTGCTTGTTTTAATCCGTATAAGGATTTTATTAACTTGCACACTTTCTTTTCTTGGCCAGGGGCAACAAACCCTTCAGGTTGTTCCATATATATTTCCTCTTCTAATTCACCATTTAAGAAAGCTGTTTTGACATCCATTTGGTGTATCTCAAGATTATGCAAAGCTGCAATTGCTATGAGAACTCTAATTGATGAAATTCTTGTCACAGGTGAATATGTGTCGAAGAAATCATATCCTTCCTTTTGTTTGAATCCTTTAGCTACTAAGCGAGCCTTGTATTTGTCAATTGAACCATCAGCCTTGTATTTCTTCTTTAGGATCCATTTGCATCCTAAAGGTTTGTTGCCTGGTGGGAGATCGACCACCTCCCAAGTATGGTTTTGCATAATGGATTCAATTTCGCTGTTGATAGCCTCTTTCCAGAGAGGAGCATCTGGACTAGACAATGCTTCATGTATTGTCCTTGGTTCATTTTCTAGCATGTAGCTTATAAAATCAGAACCAAAGGACTTTTCCTTCTTGGTTCTTTTACTACGCCTTGGTTCTTCCTCCCTTTGAGGTGAACCTTTTTCTATAGCGTCATGAGTTTTTTTATGCGAGCTCACTTCTTGTTTTTCCTTCTTAGGAAAAATATTCTCAAAGAACACTGCATTTCTAGATTCAATAGTCATTCCCTCATTCATTTCAGGAACTTCTGACTTATGAACCAAGAAACGATATGCACTACTATTGTATGCATAACCAATAAAGATGCAATCAACTGTTTTGGGTCCTAGCTTTACTTGTTTTGGTTTAGGTACCTCAACTTTTGCTAGGCACCCCCACACTTTGAGGTAACCATATGATGGTTTCCTTCCTTTCCATAATTCATATGGAGTTTTATTTCTTTTCTTGTGTGGTAGTTTATTAAGAATGTGGTTTGCCGAAAGCACCGCTTCTCCCCACATGTTCTGGGATAGGCCCGAGCTAATCAACATAGCATTCATCATCTCTTTGAGAGTTCTATTTTTTCGTTCTGCAATGCCATTAGATTGTGGTGAGTATGGTGCTGTAGTTTGATGAATAATGCCATTTTGTAGACAAAATTCTTCAAATGGAGCCACATATTCTCCACCTCTATCACTTCGAATCATTTTGATTCTAATGCTAGTTGATTTTCGACTTCATTCTTAAAGTTTATGAATGCATCTATTGCTTCATCTTTCCCTCTTAGAAGATATATATAACAATACCTTGTGCAATCATCGATAAATGTAATGAAGTAATTCTTACCCCCTCTTGTTGGTGCGAACTTTAAATCACATATATCAGTATGGATTAGTTCTAGAGGTGTAGTACTTCTTTCCACTGAATGAAATGGAGTTTTTGTCATTTTTGCTTCAACACAAATTTCACATTTCTTTTGTGGATCTAGTTCCATTATTGGCAACAAATTTAAGTTGACTAATTTTCTTAGTGAATTTAAACTTGCATGTCCTAATCTATCATGCCATATATTAGAACTCTCGGCCAAGTAAGAAATAACTTTTCCTTTATTTTTAATATCACGGTGTACAGTCATTACATTTAGTTTGAAAAGACCCTTTTCAAGGTAACCTTTTCCTACAAACATTCCACTTTTGGATAGTATATATTTGTCAGACTCATACACTTGTCTAAATCCGGCTTTACTAAGCAATGATCCAGACACTAAGTTCTTGCGGATGTCAGGGACATGCAACACATCCACAAGTTGGAGCTCTTTTCCCGATGTCATCTTCAACACAATTCTGCCTAGTCCAATAACTTCAGATGTTGAAGAATTTCCCATAAATAATTTTCTACCATTTATCGGGATGTAGGTAGAGAACATTTCCTTGTCCGAGCAGATGTGTCTTGTTGCTCCACTATCCACAAACCATTCTTGTGGATTATCCACAAGGTTTGCTTCAAAGACCACAGCCGCTAGGTTTAGTTCGGACAAGTTGGCGGATACCGACTTCTCTTCGGCTAGGTTAGCTCGGCTGTTGTTTTCCTTCTTTGGTTGACGACAGTTTTTCGCCATATGTCCGGGCTTGTTACAGTTGTAGCAGTTGCCTTTAATCTTCCTCTTTTTGTTTTCCCCGGATTCAGCCAAATTAACTCTTGCCTCTTTGCTTGACTTGATTTCAGACTTTCGATTATCTTCTTCGATCCTTAGTCTCACGATCAAGTCTTCAAGCATCATTTCTTTTCTTTTATGCTTGAGATAGTTTTTAAAATCTTTCCACAGAGGCGGTAGCTTTTCAATTAAAGCAGCTACTTGAAAAGATTCACTCAATTCCATACCCTCGGCATGGATGCCATGTAAGATCAGTTGTAGTTCTCTAACTTGATCCAATACAGTCTTGGAGTCCACCATTTTGTACTCGAGGAATCGTCCGACTATGAATTTCTTCATTCCGGCGTCATCCGCTTTGTACTTCTTTTCAAGTGACTCCCATAATTCTTTAGAAGTTTTAAAATCTGTATAAACATTATAGAGTGAGTCATCTAACCCATTTAGAATGGAGTTACGACACATGAAGTCACTATGTTTCCAGATTTGAACGGCAACTTTCTTTTGATCATCAGTTTCATCTTCTTCAACCGTTGGAGCAACTTCTGTCAAAAAACGGGCGAGGTTGAGTGTTGTTAAGTAGAACAACATTTTCTGTTGCCAGCGCTTAAATTCCATTCCATTGAACTTAGGTGGTCTCTCGGCGTGAACAGGTGCAGTAGTAACAGTAGCAGGTACCGGTGCAGTAGTAACAGTAGTAGGTACATCAGTAGCCATCTTTAAATACTAACAGAATTTCGTCTTAAGATTGTTGGGTATATGGAGTAGTATTTAAAACGGCTTATGGATTACTTTTGGTAAAGTCGAGTCAAGAGTTACACTATTTCTCCAGAAGACGAAATTGCTCCATACTTCAGGTGCTTACGGACTATAGCAATCGCCTCCAAGATACAACGACTTTGAATTTTGGACTTGTAGCACAACTAGTCCAAAATTATCGGCGAACGAACTAATATTTTAGAACTTTCGGACTTGGGTAGGAAAATTCTAGAACTATAGGTACTAGAATGTAATATGCAAGTATGTAGTGCAGGACTTGAATGATGTTCTGCAGAATGTATGGGGGTCTATTTATAAGTGTTGAAGAGTTGTGTTGCTTTTTTAGAAAGGACACCTTAATTCATTATGGGCCATTAGATCATGCCTCTTGATCAAGATCAAGATCCAATGGTCTAGATTGCACCCCTCCATTTTGAATTTTAAATTCAAATCTTGGAGCCAATTTTTACCCTCCAATGCATCTTTGGGGCAGTACCGAACCGACCCGGCGCATAAGCCGACCCGCTCGGATGACCCGACCTGGTATAGATCCAGTCCGATCAGCGACCCGATCTGGCCCGACGACCCAACTGCAGCCCGATCCGGACAGCGACCCGTCCCGTTCCGGCCATGCATTGTTTTAACTCACCTATCGAACCCGGTTCGAGTCCAAAAGGTGATCATGTGCAAGCGCGGCTAGACTTGGTTGGATGCACCATGTGGTCCACACATTTTATTTAATTCAATAATGTGTGTGGGTAATAATAAGGAGTTCAATTCTCCCATCTTTTTCCAATGTGGGATAACTTCCCACTTCAACATTTACTCTTCATTTTTTCTTATTTTTCTTGTAATTAATTGCAAACTTCATGTATTAATTACTCATTCACCCGGAATTGGATTTGAGCAAACTTATACACTAAATTCATCTACTCGAAACGTAGTTTCCAAATATGCAATTTGTTTTCATTTTCGACAAACGAAAATTACAAGAACATTGGTCAAAGGTGGGCTTGACCCACTTCTACACTTAACCAATTCCAACATTTAGATTATTCTCTTCATCCCACAAAAGTTTGCATGACTCTTTCGACATAAAGATTAAGAAAAATGATAACTTTTAGGAGATATTATGATATTTTTAGTAATAAATAAATGATAAAGTACGTTATATGTGTTAGTAAGGGTGATTTTTGTAAATAAAATGTACGAGGGAAGAGTGACTGTGTTTGACTATTTTGCTTTTTGTGCAAATTTTTGTAGGATAATCCAAAATAAAAAAGTGTGTTATTTAAAATAGAATGAAGAAAGTACATTTTTATTCTCATAGGAGTATTTGCGGAATTTTAATCCTCCCTCAATTCTCAAATATTTGATCTCTTATGTACTGGTGAACAGCATAGTTGCCGTTCACTAGAGTGAAAATAAATAGTTTAAACTTGTAATGATATACTAATACTTTGTTCTAAAGGTAATACTCCCTCCAACCGTCCTTAAGGTATATATTTGTTTTTTTCACGTCGATTAAGAAGTACTCTATTATTATTTAATGTGTAGTAGGTAGTTGTATTAATGAGGTGTGTGAGTCTCATACTTTCATATATTAAACGTGGATTAAGAAGTATTATTATTTAATGTACAGTAGGTAGTTATATTAGTGAGGTGTGTGGATCTCATATATTAAATGTATTAGTGATGTGTGTGAGTTTCATGTATATAAAAAGGGAAATATATACATTTGGTGTGAACTCTCAAAATAAAAAAATGTATACTTTTATGGCGGACGGAGAAAGTAATCTTTTATTGAAAAGATCAATTGAAGTATACTCTATTCGTTCCGCGTTAATGTTACGTTTGCTTTTGTATGGATATTAAAAAATATAATATTTTAATGTGTAGTGAGGTGAGAAAATACTTAATGTAAAATGAGTAGATGTATTAGTATTGTGTGTGAGTCCTCCTAACAAAAAAAGAAATTGTAAATCTTAATTGGGAACCACCCAAAAAATTTATAATAATTTAAAAGTATTTTTTTCATTTATAATAGCCATAGTTTATATTTTTAAATAGTAAATTTTCATATCGTAATAATAAAATAACTAATAATAATTATTTAAAAAAATTCACAAACTCGGTTCATACAACTATTTCACATTTTATAATTTGTGAGGTGGAGTAATTAATAATGAAGCATAACACGTGTGGTGGCGGTGAGTGAGGCACGTGGAATTGTTTTGCATATTAAGATCACAAAAAGCGTGTGAACGTAAGAGTAAAAAGCGCGCTACTGTCACGAGGCCCCTCCAACATTTCATGTGAACGATGATTGACGCCTGTGTAGAAAATATAGAAAATATAAAATTTTGTTTTTAAGTATAATTAATTTATATTTTAATTATTTTTGTAGTAATATTTTTTATTTTTATTTTTTCGATTTTGTTCCTTTTTTATCTAATAAAATGAATAAAATAAAATAAAATAAAAAGATTAAAATTAAAATTGATTATACTAAAGGATGAATTTTCATATTAAAAAAAAATAATAATAAGAGGAGGGAAAACTGTTTAGAAAGTCCTCAACTCTCAAATTTTCAACTTATTGGAGTTTCAATATTTGATCCTCCAACTCTCTTGAAAGTCCTTTCCATAGCTTTATTTGTATTATTTCAATCAAAGTTGTTTTTGTTTATAAATTCAATTGCAACAAAATAAAATAAACCAAGGATAGTGGTGGAGGAGAATGGGTAAGAAAAACTAATATGAGATATGAAATCTATTTTTGGAGACAATGGGCAAGCGATTATTACAACGCATTATTTGGAAATTCCAAAATTAGGATAATTGTTCACATGCCTCAACAAAACCATGTGTGGGTCACTAAATTATCTGGTAAGAAGCAAATTTAGGCAAATAGGGAGAGGACTTCACGGAATGATTTCGAAATGATAATATTTTAATAAAAAAACATTACTATGAACAATTTATAATCAAAATAAAAAATGACATCTTTAAAGAAAAATGATAGCATTCTTAATAAAAAAATATAATTAATTAAAAAAATATAATTAATTAAAAAAATATAAAGTGATCGTAAACCGATATCATGCTAGATGTGGGGTTAAGGGAATCCATTATTCACTCTGTTGCAGACTTGCAGCAACATTGTCATTCCCAATCTGAAACAAGCACCCCTTTGAGAAAAACTTAACAGGGGAAAAAGGCAAAGGTTAATAGAAAAAAAAAAAAAAAAACTATTCACCTAGGCTATATGAAATGCAACAACTCAGTCACTTCACTAATCTTACTAGTTTATTTTATCTGTCAATTAAAATACTCCCTCCGTTCCGCATTAATGTTTACATTTGCTTTTTGCCTGTAAATTAATAGATAGTATAATATTTTAATAGACGGTGGATTGAAAAATATAATATTTAATATGTATTAGGTAGTTGTATTTGTATTATGCGTGGGCCCATGTAGAATAATAAATCAAAGTAGTAAATAATTACAATTTTACCTGTAAAAATTTTTAAAATCCCCAGGCCAATGATAATCCTTCCCTGATAGCTTCTGTTTTCCTTCTTCAACCCCAAAGAAGTAGAACTGAGAAGAAAAACTGACTTTAGAAGTTGCATTTTGAATGTTCAAAACATGTCCTGCCAGGCTGCGAGTATACCAAACAGACAAAGAAAATCTCAAAATTTCAAGTTTATACTTCCAATCAAAATATACAAATGCAATATGTACACAACATGATAAGGTCAAGTGTAGCAAAAAGTCTGGGTGAGTGAGCAGATGAACACGACTTATCCGGTTTTGGTGGCATCTCCTCTATAATCTTTCCGAATTTCCCATAATATTTGTGCACATTTCCTCATAGAGGGTCTTGAGTGTCTTGACGGTGCAAGGCAGTGTCGAGCGAGTTTGAGGACTCTTTCAACTGCTTGGACTGATGCAACGCCCCTTCGTAATATTGGATCCATTGCTATGATTATTTCTCCATCTTTTAGTCTCCTAAGTGCCTGCAAAATAATACCATTCCTAAGATTTTTCATACTACTTTTGTTGTTTTGATTTGATTAATTGATACAAGCTACAAAAGTCATGCAAAGCACATTGGAAATGCATTTTAGAGTAGAAATCTTAATCATGAATAGATATTTGATCTATTATAAAAAAACAAACTGGAATCAACCTAGTGATTAAGCAGAGAGAGATAGATAAGGGGAATGTACTGCTTATTTATGCAATCAATGGCATCTATTATTTACTCACCCATCTTGAGGTAATTCTCTCATTGAGGCTTCTCTTCTGTTCAATAGGATACCTTCCCGTGATCATCTCAACAAGCAATACACCAAATGAGTACACGTCGCTCTTTTCAGTAAGTTGATAAGTCCTTAAATATTCGGGATCCAAGTAACCAGCTGTTCCTTTAATTTGCGTGGAAATGTGAGTAGCACTCGGATCTTCTGCAGCTACCCTTGCAAATCCAAAATCGGATACTTTGGATCTAAGTTTCTCTGTGAGGAGTATGTTTGACGACTTGATGTCTCTATGAATAATAGGAGGATCTGTGACATAAGAATGCATTTAAGACGAAGACAGGTGAAAATTTTTATGATCAATGCTTATGCTAGTTTCATGGTATCCATATGAACAATCCCAGGATCAAAACTACATGCTACAAATTGCAAATACACTTCCCTATATTGGGTACCTGTATATGAGTGAAGATATGTAATGGCGTGAGCTACATCAATAGCAATATCCAACCGTTCTCCGAGTTCAAGTCCATTTCCACGAGTCCCTGCATCCAAATTTGGTCAGCATAAACATAAGATAATTTGTGTTGATGAAGAGTTCATGACCTACCATCCAAATGTTCACGAAGGGTACCGTTGCTGACATATTCAACGACAATAAGCCGCTCATCTCCATGCTCGAGATACCCATAAAATCTCACCAAACACAGGTGCTCAATCTTTGAAAAGGCTGTGATTTCATTCCTGAACTCTGCTGTTAAGCGTCGATCATAGCTTCTCTGCCAACAATTAATTCATATCATCTTTGGTCGTGATAATGATTTGCAACTCACAAGGAAGTCAACAGAGAGAGAGAGAGAGAGAAACACAAAAAAAGTAGTGCAATTCATAACTTCAACATTTTGTTACCTTTCTTGCACGCTTTACAGCAACAAAACAGCCATTCTTTAGTTTCCCTTTGTAAACAGTTCCAAAGCCCCCTTCACCAATTACATTAGCAGGGGAGAAATTCCCTGTTGCCTTGTATATTTCTTCGAATGATAAACTGATTTTCAACTCTGCAGTATTAGGCTCTGGAGAAGCATCATAATAGGAGTGCCTCGATGCTGATAACTTCCTACTGCTACCAACACTTGAACTACTCAATGAATCTACAAACACAGATAACTCTATTACTCGAATCTCTGAGAGAGTGATAGAGAGAGAAGCTACGACTTACATAAACTTTCTGCAGGCTGATACTGGCTTGCTACTGAAGAAACTTGATCTCTATCATACTTGAAATCAGCCTTCCTATATCGAAAAAACGACGTAAGAACACAACCTACCTTCCTGGCAGCACCCACAATGTAACTCAAACCAAGTTTCTTCTTCTTCTGATTCTGGTTACGGCGATCATCGCCGCCAGAATCAGAGGTCAGTTTTCTGATTTGACCAGGACGGATTACCAAGGGACTCGGTGCTTTCTTCATCTGCTAGACTCCAAGTTATTATTCTCGTCTACAGAGGCAACAACCATATTATTTTAAGTATTTTGGTAGTTTGCTTGTTAGACTAATTCAGCAGTGACTGAATGTGAGTTAGTGACAAGTTCAATACTTTATAGGAAGTTATTCTATTCGATTAACACAGCTAGAAACACATCTAAGTAAAACTTGCCATTCCATTGGAGTAACAGAACAACGAGAAAGCGAGTTCGATTTTATAAATCTTATGTTGCCATTATATGTTCGATAAAGACACATTCTCATGTGTTAGTCACCTGCTGCAGTGCCTACGGTTCGTCAAAGTCAACACAGCTGTGGAATATAATTCCGGAGGCTACACTCGAACAACACGTAAAAGAGTGTGGCCCGGCTCGTGAGTTAAACCGCCAAAAGTTGATGTTATTTACAATGTCTTGCCTGTGAAGGTGTTCAACAGGCCTATTATACAGACATATGAACAACAATCTACCTACAGGAATGTATTCATGATCTCTATACCTCTACAGGAATCTACCTACATATAGTTCCCAAAAAGTATTAGGTCGATTGAGTAGAAGTTATCAATGCTGACCACCCCTTAAGTAGTTTCATCAAAATTGACCCTCTCTCCAGTAGAGTAGACAATATAGAATAGAGCTGAGCAGAAATACAGGAACGCGGTGAGCAACAAAAACCCCCTGAAGGAGCCCACTAATTCCACGAAGAAACCAGTGCCGACTGTTCCCACTATAGCAGCAAACGTGCCAGCTGTGTTAGACATACCTATATGGAAAGATAATGGATGTAAGCACTTATTAGAACTTCTAAACAGTTGAGAATCATAAAAATAAAAATTCAAATGAGAAAGAGAAAGAGAATGGGAGGAACAAAGAAGAGTTGGAAAGAAACTCCTAACAAAGATGTGTTATGTTATACTTAAATTTAAATGAGTTACATGTGTACTGATAAACTAAGATGGAGACAAATGATCCATATGACTCTAATTAGAGAACAATGACCACTGTCCAACTTGTGGAATGTAAGCAAAATTATGCTTAATATTATGCAGCAACTAGTTCACAGAGTGCTTGTAGCCTTGTAGGCATGCCATGAAGGGTTTCATCTATGATAGTAATTGCCCATAATTTATCATAAATTGATTACCATTTATCATTTACTGACAAATAAGTTATCCATTTCAGCCTTTGCACAAAGCTTGATTTAAAATTACTGTGGCAATGGGGTTTTTTTTATCTCCCTAACTGTTATCATTTTGCCCCAACTCCAGCATAAAATTAGTAGACTAGTAGCAGCAAAACATGTTCCAGCAGTATGAGGTCAGCTCAGAAGCCACTATTGTCCTTTTTGGCATATAAAGTTAGTTTTGACACTTCAATCCAGACTATACACTCAGATATATTCAACCAACTTTTTATGTGTCCCAATCACTGCATTCTACTGGTAAAACCATGAGAGTTAGCAGATGTTATCTTTATGGAGTCCTATGTGCTCAACTTTCTCAAAAAGGATTGTGCCAGGATGTAAAACTGAATATATGTATTTGATATTCAGCACAAAACAAAGATATACCATGTAGAACACCAGAGTATTGTGGGGCGATCTCCTGTCCAAAAAAAAAAAAAAGTCGATAAATTAGAAATAGCAGAATATTGCAAAAATTGCTGGTGAACCTGCTTATAATATGCAAACCTGAAGGTTCACGAGGAATCCACAGTGACTAAATGCTTTCAGCCCAACAGCTACAGTAAGCCAAGCAGATGCTATAAGTGGACTTCTTGCCATTGTTAACCCAACAAGAGCCATGCCAGGACCAATAAACCCAATTGACTGTTGAGAACATATGGAAAGCAAACATAAGTACTTACGAAAGGAGATATCCATCGGATTTGGTCATATGGACAACCAATGAGCCATCTCTAAAAAGTAGAAACTGATTCTGGGATAAGTTACCATGTCTGGATGATGGAAACCCAACCGTAGAACAAAGCAGGTCAAGTTATGACCAGAATTTGTATCAATTTTTTGTTTCATTTAATTTTAATATTTTTTATTTTGTTGCCTATGTGTTGTAATTTGGAAGGAAAGGGGTAGTGCATAGAGAAGATCACCTGCATAATTTTGCGAGTCAAAGTGACACTTATGCCACTTTGAATCATCATATCTGATAACACACCAGCAAAGTAGCCTGTGAGAGCCATCATACTCCATGGAACAGCACTAAACCATGCAGCTTGCCGGAGGTCAACATGATATATCTACAACAGATAACATATCTCTGGTTTATCTTCTATGAACATTAACTAAGAACTTTAAATTAGACCGTAGTAGACTAGTAGTATGATTGCGCACCATCTTGAAGTAGATTGGCATCCATGAAAGTATAACAAAAAAACCCTGCAAGAAAGAAGATATGTATAAACTTGTCAGTAGGATAATCTTGCAAGACATCTTAAGAAACATTTATATGTTTGCACATGTGGTGTGTAAATTAGTGCAAGCAAATGATGAATTTTGCTTTGAATCCATAGTAAATGCATATGGAGTATTCAGGTAATATACTGACAGTAGTAATAAGTAATTGCAGACTTGGTCAAAATTATAAAGGAAGCAGGATGAATTACCCAGCTGTGCATAGCATTTGCAACAATTAGAGACCAAGTGGGTAGCTTAGAGAGCAAACGCCTAAAAGGAGGCATGCCTGTTTTATGCTGGCTTTTGTTAAGAGAAGGCACTGATGACTTGTTCTGTATATATCTCAGCTCATACGTTGATATTTGAGAACTTCGGTCAGGAGAGCTTGAAGTTGCTGATACCCAAACTAACACCCAAAGAAAGCCGGACAGCCCGAATATCACAAATGGACCATAAATACCAGCCTGTGACATGAGGATTGGAGAAAGTGTAAGCCCAATAGCACTTCCAAGCTGAAATCCAGCCATTGCAAGTCCAACGGCCCTTGACCTTTCTGTTTGAGGAAACCATCTGAGACAATATTCAGTTAGTTATTTATGTGTTTTAGTTCGTAAAAATTTTTTGTATCAGCATCATAATAGAGTGTTGATTCTGCAAAGATATTAATTGGTAGGTACCTAGCGATCATATTATTCATGCAAGGAAGAGCTACACCTTCAGCGATACCAAGTAGCATCCGCATTGCAAGCAGAACCAATAATGATGATTCTGCTGCCCAGGGAGTGAGGAAAGTAGCTAAAGACCACAGAGCTACACCCCAAGCCATGACCACCTTACCACCATGAAGGTCCACCAATGTTCCTCCAGCTATAGGTGATATCAGATATCCCCATAGAAAAGATGACTGCCATTAGTGGCTATCAAATCAATCAGATTCAGAAAAGTGACAGAAAATCACAAGGTACTAAATATATCTGTTTTAAGTTTTCAAATAAGTTAAAATGAAACAACTGGAATCTAAATATTTAGAGGAGAATAAGCTGGATCTAAGCCACTGGCTCACTGAACCTTCATACAAAAAGAAAATCAGGGAACTGAGTGAAAGAAGCTTAAATATAATACGGTAATTATTCAGAGATAGACTTTGAATTTTATAGAGATTAAAGATTACCATAGCCGTTAGTTTCCTTTGTGACTCAAAATGTGATGAGAATGCTAGCCTAATTAATACTAATGGGTTGCAGAGAGCATTTGACCTCATAAGCCAATAATAGGTTTCTAAGGAAGCCTAGCTTACAATATGATGAAAAGTTTGACATCCTAATTGATTTTTAAAATATAGACCTACAATCAATATTGATTTCCTATTCCAAGTATAGTGTTATGGTACCAAAATTTACTACAAGATTGAATGCTTCAATGCATACAAAAGTAAGAAAGATTCTATGAATCCTAGTTTCTGCCTGGCCCACTTAATGCTGTTAGAGCTTTAATGAGGGCATAACTACAAGTTTTGACATGATTATTTTTTGGATGGTTTGACATTCCCCTCTGTCCTAAGTAATGCTACACTATTTTTTAATGACGATATAAAACACAGAGGGAGTTTTGCATTCTTAATTGTATTAACGAAGCAGAATAGTAATGACAGAAACAAAAGTTAAGTTCAAGTAAACTTTTCTTCCAAGAACTACAAATGTAAAAACAAATAACTTTCAAAGTCTGCAAACAACTGAAAAAGCTAATCAGAAACTCATTGGGAAATTATCAGGAGCAATATCCAATCCTGGGACCAAAATTTAAGACTATAAACCTGAAGTGGAAATAACATAAGGAAGCATACTTTTGTAAATGTTTGCATAAATATTTACTACACAGGCATACATGTGGTGCCATACACGTCACATGTCCTATACGCATGGTACCAAGTAGGACTTTAACATATCAGGATGTTTAAAGTTTAATGAGATAGAGGTCCATCCTGAAACTAGAATTACAAAGTGCAACCATTATTTGTACTTAAAAATCAATACATGATAAAATTTCTTCTTATATACTACTGAGAACCGTTCATGTGCACGTATTTGCTCAATGTTGGCTCGTACATCGATTCTACTACCTCTGTATTGATCAACACTGGACGTGGAAAGCATTTCACAAACAACTAATAAAATAATTCTCTCTCCATGAGCATATAACATAACCACAATGTTCATTCCCAGAAATTACAGCTTAATGCAAGAGAGATTAGAACGACATTCATGAGATTAGTGGTTTACCTGAACAACTCCAGAAAATGAAGGACCCCAACCACGAGAGAGAGAAATCGGAACGATCGCCACCGACATGACCACCCGGTCGGCATTACAAAGAGCCAAGGCCAACGCAAGCATGGCAACCACTTTCACCCTCTCCGAAGTGATAAACTCCACAATTCCCGGGTCCGGCAAATCGTCGGAGCTACCGGGTACTACAAATTGACCATCGCCGGATGTCGCCTTCAGTCGACTGGGTTCCGAACAAGGGATTTTGAGCGGCAAAAAAGTTGCTCGGCTAGCAGAAGCATTGAAGGATGTGACGACACGCTGAGTGATTTTTGCAGGCAATTGAACAGAGTAGGGCTTAGTAGGTATTTTAGGGTTTTGGCGACACGGAATTGGAGTGGAGCAGATGCGTTGCCTGACAATAGAGAGAGAATGGGAATTCATTGTTTGTGATTTATGGAAAAAAAAATGAGAGAGCACTATATGTCACCGAGCAGGAAAGTGTTACGTATTCAAGTCAACCCTGACTACAATAGAGAGAGTGGGAATTCATTGTTTGTGATTTATGGAGAGATAGATGAAAGAGCTCTATATGTCATCGAGCAGTGTTACGTATTCAAGTCAGAAGCCCTGACTCCTGACTCTCAATCAGAAGCCCTGACTCTCAAAATTGGTCAAGAGGGGAGGATTGACCTCCAACTTAAATACAGTTTCCCACCCATATAAGAAACCCACCCATATAAGGAACCGATGTGGGACAAGCCCCACATCATAACAATAGCCCCTCCCGGAACCGATGTGGGACAAGCCCCACATCATAACAATAGCCCCGCCGGACGCTCACGGACGGCTGCACTCTCTTATCAAGCACCAGCGGCTTCACGCCCCACATCATAACAATAGCCCCTCCCGGAACCGATGTGGGACAAGCCCCACATCATAACAATAGCCCCGCCGGACGCTCACGGACGGTTGCACTCTCTTATCAAGCACCAGCGGCTTCACTCCCATTGGTACCAATGTTACGTATTCAAGTCAGAGTTAAGTACCAATGTTACGTTAAATGTTACGTATTCAAGTCAGAAGCCCTAACTCACTCCCATAGGTACTCACTCCCATAGGTACCAATGTTACGTTAAATGTTACGTATTCAAGTCAGAAGCCCTAACTCACTCCCATAGGTACCAATGTTACGTATTCAAGTCAGAAGCCCTAACTCCTCCACGTCCGGCTGCACTCTCTTATCAAGCACCAGCGGCTTCACTCCCATAGGATAGCCCTTTCCGGACTCTTCACGAGGTATCACTCCCATAGGGTAGCCCTTTCCGTCCGGCTGCACTCTCTTATCAAGCACCAGCGGCTTCACTCCTCACGAGGTATCAATTTCCGGACTCTTCACGAGGTATCACTCCCATGGGTAGCCCTTTCCGGCTCCCATAGGATAGCCCTTTCCGGACTCTTCACGAGGTATCACTCCCATAGGGTAGCCCTTTCCGGACTCTTCACGAGGTGTCACTCCCATAAGGTAGCCCTTTCCGGCTCCCATAGGGTAGCCCTTTCCGGACTCTTCACGAGGTATCACTCCCATAGGGTGGCCCTTTCCGGACTCTTCACGAGGTATCACTCCCATAAGGTAGCCCTTTCCGGCTCCCATAGGGTAGCCCTTTCCGGACTCTTCACGAGGTATCACTCCCATAGGGTAGCCCTTTCCGGACTCTTCACGAGGTATCACTCCCATAAGGTAGCCCTTTCCGGCTCCCATAGGGTAGCCCCCATAAGGTAGCCCTTTCCGGCTCCCATAGGGTAGCCCTTTCCGGACTCTTCACGAGGTATCACTCCCATAGGGTAGCCCTTTCCGGACTCTTCACGAGGTATCACTCCCATAAGGTAGCCCTTTCCGGACTCTTCACGAGGTAGCCCTTTTCTCGCAGCGATCCTACCCCAGCTCTGATACCAATGTTACGTATTCAAGTCAGAAGCCCTAACTCCTCCTCAAAACCATGGTCAAGAGGGGAGGATTGACCTCCAACTTAAATACAATTCTCCACCCATATAAAAAACCGATGTGGGACAAGCCCCACATCATAACAGAAAGTAAAGGCAGGCTAAGTTGCTTCAAATTCAACTTCAAGCACCATTTCTGGAAGAAATATAGCAAACGAATTTTAAGTGTTAATAATAATTAATATATATATATTCCATATTATTATTATTATTATTATTATTATTATTATTATTATTATTATTATTATTATTATTATTATTATTAAGTTTAGTGATACTACGCCACGTATTGAAATTCGTTATTGCTGTAAATATGAATTCTAAAAATGTTAGTTTCCCATTGCATCGATGGTAATAATACACTATACATCTTATCTACTTTTTACACTTTATTCATCAATTCTAACAATTTATTTACCTTTTTTACACTTTATTCATCATTCCCAATAATTTTATTTACATTTTCTCTTAATATTACCAATTTATCCCTATATTTTCTTACATTATTATATATTAAATAAAACACACTTTTTAATTTATGTACCCGTACAAACAGGTAAAAATAACTGGGATGGAGGGAGTATTTTGCTTTTTAGATAATTTGATATTTTTAAGTAATTAAAATATAAAGTGGATTATGTGAATTGTAAAAGGATATCATGTGGAGTATACAAAATAGTTATACAAATATGGATGCACCCTTGCACTCGGGTGCACTAAAATCAACTCTTTTAAAATTAAGGTGTGTCAGTAGATTTATTGGATCTTGTGTTTTTCTTTTTTTTAATATGTGAACTTATACATGAAATAAACAAAATAATAAGTGTGGATTTATTTATGGATAGATAAAATAGGATTAGAGTTGTTAAACCAAACGAGTAGCTCGAAAGCTCGGTTCGGCTCGTGCTTACTCAAGCTCGAGTTCGAACTCGTTTCGTTAACGAGCCGAGCTCGACTCAGCTCGATAATGCTAGACAATAATAAAGTAATACTAATAAATTAATAATAATAATAAATATTTAATTATATTATATTAAATATAATAATAAAGTAATAAAATTAGGGCTCGATAAGGCTTGCTAAGGCTTGAAAAACTCGATTCATTTTGCTTAATGAGTAGAGTCGAGCTCAAGCTCGGCTCGAGAATTATTCGTTCGAACTCGAGCTCGAGCTCGTGATAAGCTTGTTTTCTATTCGAGCCGAGCTCGAACTCGGCTCAATAACTACTTGAGCCGAGCTCGAGTATGTGATACTTGAGCTCGCTCGGCTCGTTTAACAGCCCTAAATAGGAGTATATTTTAGGCAATGTACTCCCTCTGTCCCGGTCAAACTGCATCGTTTGACTGCATAAAACTCTCATAAAAATTACAGTAAATATAGCAATATGGGCGGGACGGAGGGAGTATTATACATGCATTGCTTGTGCGCTCAAATTTAATTTGGATAGAACTTGTATGCTCCCCGCGCTAAGATTCAACGACAACAATTTAACTTATATAATTAAAACAATACTTATTATAATCAAAATTCTAAAATGATATATATATATATATATATATATATATATATATATATATATATATATATATATATATATATATATATATATATATATATATATATATATATATATTATTTTTTATTTATAAAAATAGCCTTTTATTTTAATTCGACTTTAAATCATTTGAGTGATTCACGTGTCAGCTCAAGTGAGTCTCCCGTCGTCAATATTTCTTAGGATGAGTGTCGGTTTCAATTAAACTCCCACCGATAAACCAACTGACAAGCGTCGAACAGTCGGTTCAACAAATAAAATGGTATTTTTGCTTTTTTTTTTATATTATTACAAAATATTAATAATAGATTTTTAGGATTATTTATTTATTATCAAACCGACGCATTAAAGAAAGTGACTAAATGAGTGCGATGCTAATAATATTAGTATAACAGGGTGTATGCCAGTATATAAATAATATATTTGATTAATTTTTTGAGAGAAAGAATGGACGGATCTGAATACATAAAAAATAGTATTTTAGTAGACCCATAGTCGCCTCCATGATCTATGAACACATGAAATTGAAACGTACATAACATTATATTAGTACATCATTAAAGCAATTTTCTTTTGTGAGATAGCATTAAAAAACAATAAATTACATTAAATATCTTACCATGTAAGAATAAAATTGATATTTTAATAGTCTTGTATAATCATATCATGCGACAATTTTATTACTATTATTATTTTTATCTAAGTAATTACTCTCACCGTCCCATAATACTTTTCTCACTTTCCTCATATATTTTTCCCACAAAACCTTTCACCCCAAAAAGGAAACACCACTTTATCCAACAACCTCAAAAGTTACTTTAATTTCAAATTTGTCACTCCATTTTCACACACATATCATTACTTTATACTTTTTATTACCTAAAAATACTACAATACCCTCCAAAGTCAATAAAGTTGATCAAAAAGTGCAATTTTTTTTAAACAACGTGGAACTGTAAAGGTGAAAAGTTTTTCGAGACGGAGGGAGTATTTCGGTTAAGCACGTTTTATGAGATAAAAAAAATTGTAAAAAATATCTTTGCAAATATATACCCCCTCTGTCTTTTTTTTTCTCCACGTGGATTAAGAAGTATTACTATCTCCGTCCCATAATACTTTTCACATTTACTGTTCCTAATTGTTTAAGAAAAAATGCACTTTTTGACCAATTTTATTGACTTTAGAGAGGATATTATAGTATTTTTAGATAATAAAAAAATATAAAGTAATGATATGTGTGTAAAAAATGAGTGGTAAATTTGAAATTAAAAAAACTTTTGAGGTTGTTAGATAAAATGATGTTTTCTTTTTTGGGGTGCGAAAAGTTTTGTGGAACAAACAAATGAGAAAATTATGAAAAATATTATGGGACAGAGAAAGTATTATTTGAGTAATGTGTAATGTGTAATTGTATTAGTGAGAGTATGAACCTATATTTTAATTGTATTAATTGTATTATTGGGTGTGTGGAAATAAACTCTTTGGGAGTGGTGTAAAAGGTTTTATTGGACAAACAAATGAGGAAAATATGAAAAGTATTATGGGAAGGATGCAGTATAAAATTGAGGTTTAGATCTTTTGTAACATTATGGTGTTATATTTTTTGTGTCACTCCATTAAATGAGTAAGGTGAGAGGAGAAAAAATAAACCTAAATTAACGTATAAACTCTATAAAAAAATTTGAGTTCTTCGACCAATAATATTCGAGTGAGACTCTTATACCCCAAGGACATCGTGTCCCTTGTAATTTAAACCTTTAGTAATATAGTATAGAATTAAATAAAATATAGAGGAAAAAATTGTGTTCCTATAAAGGCACCGTGTGTCCCATTTTTTGCCATATTATTCCATAAGAAAATTTTACAAAATATATCCCACCAAAATATCATGACAATTGACACATTTGGTACCTTAAAATTGGGAGACGGTGTAAAATTTAGTTGAGACGTTACGAGTATCTTGCGTTTTAGGGTACACGCATGGGTAAATTAAAATAATTAGTTAAAAATGGAGGTTTATCGAGGGTTCTTGTCGTAGCCTACTTGCCACCCTGCTCTTTCCTAGGATACCCTCTCCCTCTCTCTTTCTCTCTCTCTCTCATCTGCTCATATCTGAGTAGCAACCGCGCACACACACACACTCTCCACTCATCCGCACTCCCACACGAATTCAAGGTCAAATGCAGCACTTCCACAATACCATCCAATGACGATCCGACCCGATACGCGATCCCGGATCAGAACCCGCGCCGCCATTCGAACCACCCGCCGCTTCTCCCCCTGTTACCGCCATCCCGACGAGCCCGTCACCGGAATCTGCGCCTCCTGCCTCCGAGAACGCCTCTCCGGTCTCGACGCTTCTTCCGTCCCCAATGCCGGGCAGCCGGAGCTCCGCCGATGCAGGTCCGTGGTTTCGTGTGAAGCTTCTTCTAGTGGCTTGAATGAGCCGAGGCGCAAGTCCTGCGACGTCGCCTCGGCTAGGAGCTCGCTGTCTACCCTCTTCGATGAGGCCGATCTGAAGAGTGGATCGGAATGTGAGGCAAAAGTCGAATCGAAGAATGTAGGGCTTTCGAGGGTTACTTACACTGTGATCCAATCGAAAAAGAAAAATCAGGATGAGATTAGGGTTCCGAATGATGAATTGGGGGAATTGAATCTGGATTGTGTCGATAGTGATGGAGAAGTTGAAGAAGGGGAATTCAAGCCTATGAAGGAGTACATAGATCTCGAATTCGGAAATAAGACCAAGAAATCCAAGGATTTGAGAGACATCGCTGGGAACATCTGGGGCGCAGCATCAGTTTTCAGTAAGAAACTGCGGAAATGGAGGCAAAAGAACAGTACGATAATGGAGAACAAAAGCTGCAGCAAAAGCAAACTTGTTGGAAATGATGGAAATTTTCAATTGCTTCAAGATGAGAGAAAATTGGGGGAAAGGCAATCTGAGATAGTGGGGAGAAGATCATGTGATATCGAGCCAAGGTTCTCCGTTGATGGTGGAAGGATTTCGTTTGAGGAGCCAAGGGCTTCGTGGGATGGATATATGATTGCAAGAACAATCCCGAGGCTAGCTCCTATGTTTTCTGTTGTTGAAAATGGTATTTTGGGGAGTGCCAGTAGGTTTGAGAATCATAGGTTATCGGTTGATGGGCCAATGCATTCAATCATAGAGGATGAGAGTAGCTCAGGGGCTTCGGGCTCTGGCCACTCGAATTCAGATTCTTCATCGTCCATGAGACGAAGTAGTTTTGATCGGTCTAGCTCTGTTCGAAGTTTTGGAAAGAAAGTGACAGGTTCAGAGGATCAGGGAGTATCTCTTGCTAATGTAAAGTTGGTAATCACGGAGAAGGAGTTGAAAGATTGGCATTTGAGTTCTAATAGAGATGATGAACTGGATATGCGTAGATCCATATCTAGAAACACTGCAACTACTGAAGTTGTTGACAGCCTGAACGCACCAACAAAGAAATCTATTAGATGGAGGAAAGTCTGCAATGTGTTTGGATTTAGGCGCAAGAATCGCGAAAATGCGTGTGAAACCTTAGGAGGAAACATGGATAGCCCTTTTAGCGATGATAAAAGTGAGAAGCAAGGGAAGGAGGGTAGTGGACACCAAAGAAATGTGGATGAATGGAAGCTTGAACGAAGTAGAAGTGTTGTTGCTTCAAGAAATTTATGTGATGAAGTAGGATCAAATTATCGTAGGAAGAGTGTTGATAATGCAGGTTTGTTTGCTTTCGATAAGAAGGAGGATTTTAAGCTGGAAAGAAACAGGAGTGCTAAGTATTCTTCAGCTGATATTGGTGATGGTGCAACACCGTTCTACATGACACCATTGAGGAGCTTGAGAAATAGCAAATCTGGAAAGTTCAAACTACAAAGTCCACATTCCATGGCTGGTAATCTTTTGCGGTTAAACTGATTGAAGGTAGACATTATTCTCAGCAAGCTTATCAATTAGCAAACCATTTGGATGTTAACCCTCTCTTTTCTTGCAGCAAATTATGTAATACTGTAATAGCATAAGTTTCTTTTCACTTCTTTTTTGGTTTACTTTGTTTATCAGCTGCCTTCAAAATCATGTTTTTGCTTGAAGCATAATACTGAGGATGAAGGTTAAGTTCCAATAAACCTACTAGGTGTGCATCATACTTTGAATTTAGTATCTTCATCTTGGGATTATTATAGCTAGCCTGTGTATGATCTACATTTATTCACAGCTTTGGTCAATCTGTTGTTGTGAAACAAAGATAGAACTTTTTTTTTTGTTTGTAGTATGATCTATACAGCTTATAATTTAGCCTTCTCAGTGGAATACCCTGCTTAGCTGATGCTACACTTGAAGGGCACTTCATTTTTATCAAGATTTGTTACAAGTCTGAAGGACACAATGATTTAACCACAGAATTTATCTGTTTGAGCTTATTTATAATATCAGCTAATTAGGCCTTCTGCTAATTTTTCGATATGCTTCGAAGATTAAAATTCTGCTTCTACCACTCAAGGTCCAAAATCTCTATCCCTTTTTCTCTGTGGTGGTGGTTGTGGTTCTTTACTTTTGTTTTCTTGAAACAGTTAGTGCATTTAAACTGCATTACATATAAGTAGATTCATCTTCACACTGGAATTAAGATTCTTGATGTGTGGTTGATCTATTTACATAGATCTTATCTACAGTTGAGAAAATTGAACAGAGTACCTGTGAGCATGATCCTGGTGGGTGGATGAATGTTTTAGTTATTGTTGTTGTGGTAATTACTGATTCAGTGGTTATTTCTTAAATAGAGTGTGGTGGAATATGGTAGCTGGAGATGGCAGTTTTAAAGCTTGTGGGGTTTACAAAGCTACTATACAACCTCTGATGAATTAATTACCCCAACATGCCTAAATCTTTAGTTGGGTACCCCATTTATGTTGTGTGACATCATGTGTTAGTGTGTTGCCACCCACATTCTGTGTTGAATTTATTAAGCCCGCTTGCAGTTGTTAACTGTTGCAACAACCTAGTAAATGAATGTGTCACATGATGTTGATTGATTTGATGTCGATATTTAACATAAGACGTCTTTCACTAAGAGTGACTCTAAAAAATTTCATATGAAAATACATTTTTAACCCTCACCCTGAATGTTTACCTCATAGTTAAAAAACACTCAATGCCAAATCCCAGATTATGATCATCAATAACTGCAAATCAGTAAATATGAATCAAGTTTCATTGCATATCAATTTTAATTTTCTAAATTGCTACAAATAAAATGATACCGAACCTAGTAATGATGATGAATATATGTAGCTGTCATTGTGAGAGAGGTTTTACAGCACCTTGTATCCAAAATTCTGACGTGTGCCACAATTTGACTAGGGGTGGACGGTACGGTATACCGAAAATTTTTATGCATACCGTATACCGTACCGAAATTTTCGGTATCAAAAAATGTATACCGTTACCGTACCGAAAATTTCGATATACCGAAATTCGGTATACCGAATTTTCTGTAAGCTAATGGTCGATACCGAATTTTACCGAAATACCGAAACATTGCTTATTAAAAAATTATGAAAAATAGAATGGGAAGCAATTAATGAAGACACTCCTGAAAAGGAAAGCTAGAGAGTAGAACTGTAGAAGTAAAAAGCAAGAAAGTAGGGAATTCAAAGACGGCAGTAGGCCTGGAAAAGGCAGCAAGCCTGAAGAGTACTCAGCCGGCACTAAGCTTATCGTCGGCAGCCAACAAATCTATCCGTCTGAAAAAAAAAGCCGTCTAAGGCGGCGCATCAACCATACGAACCCAGACAGAGAGGATCACGACCTGTCGGATCCAAGCCGTGATAGTACCAGAATCCGCCATTAAAGCCACCAAATCAGCTTCAAAACAACAAACTCAGAAGCAAACGGCCGGTGAGCAACGAGGCTTGCAGATGGCTCCACCGTAGAGATCTGAAGAATAGTGGCCACCATTAAAGATCCACAGTAGAAATCTGAAGGATGGCTCCCAGAATCGAAACGCCCTCTGTCAAAAATGACACCTCCGCACGACGGCCCCGGAAAGAGTCGCCGGGATTCCAACAACGCTGTCAGGAAGACAGCTATACAGATTCCGGCCAAAGCAATCCGGAAAGGAGAACAACAGCCTCTCCTCCTTTTATCATGTAATCAACGACGAAGAGGCTATGGAGGCCGTGTGTTACAAAAACCCAACAAGGAAACAACTTGGGTATGAAGAAAATGCATATGAAAGTGAATGAAGAACAAAAATAGGAGATACCCGATCGAGAGTAGAGGCCAGAGAGGACGTCGAGGCCGGAGAAGGGAGGCGATTGATCTCTTAGTCTTTCTAGGTCATCGATCGGAGTGAGGGGAGAAGGGATAGAGGTGAACGAATCAGCTGCTGCTACTCTAGGGTTTACAAGCTGTTCACCATTATATATGCATTAATTTTTTAATTATTTAATTTATATATAATTATTTATAATTAATATTAATATTAATTTAATTAAAATTGCGGTATACAGATATATATCGGTATATACCGAAATACCGATATTTTTTCGGTATTTACCGAAATACCGAATTTTAAAAATTCTCTTACTGATACCGAACCGAAAAAATCGGTACGGTGTGATACCGTATCGAAATTTTCGGTATGCTGAAATTTTCGGTATGTGGGTTATTTTGCAGCACGATAACTGCAGTATACCAATTTTTTGATAATTTCGTCCACCCCTAAATTTGACACACGAGGTTTTCTGACGATATGAGCATTTTAAGATGAAAATTGAATAAATCCGTGAGTTATGATACAAAATTAAACCATTTATTTATTTATTATTATTATTATTATTATTATTATTTTATTATAGAAATTGAATTTTATCTTAGTTATGAGGTAAAAAATAAATTTAACTCATACTTTTTAGATGCTATTAGATATAATTTTGGATTAATTACTCTCCAATACACCGTATTAACTATTATTACTATGAGATACTAGTATATTCAAATATATTACTATTAGATGCAAGAAATTGTATTGATATACCTAATATAACCCCACTTCTATTAAATTAGAAATTAATTAATATATTATCTAACCACGTTTCTTGGTACCGATTGTTCTCTCTCCTCCAAAACTTCAATAAGAACGCATCGATTTTTTCACACTGTGTATAACTTTTTTTCTGCATCACGATTTTTTTATTCTTCTCTTTCTTTTTTCTCTTCAAATTGTTGTTCATATACCAGAACTATCATCTGTCTTTCAATGTTTTCTCCCTCTTCATCTAATTTGAATGACGATATGTGGCGATGGTGATTTGGTTGGTTCGCCGCTGTTTCTTCGATTTCAGATGAGGTAGGGTTAAGATGATGAAAGGGCGTGGAAAGATGCCACGATAGTGCATAATTATACATTTATTGTGCAATAACATAATAAATTGTGCAGACATTTTAAAGGTTGTGCAACCATATAATTTCTACATAAGTCACTACAATCACTACAATATGTCATCAATCCCTTAATTAGTGGGATTGCACAATATATAATTAAGGATGAGATTTGCACAATATATAATCTGCGTATTCTTATGTACATATTTTGCGTTGTGCAGATTTATATATTGGTTGTTCAAAAATATAATAAATTATTCAAAACATTTAATTAGTGTATCACTACGATTTAATGCACAAACATACCCAAATTCATAAAAAAAATGATAAAAAAAATCCCAAATTCATAAAAAAAATCATCGTGAATTGAGATTAGTGTCGCACGATTCTGTAGTAAATCTAAGCATAGATTGGATATTGTGCCAATTCCACATGGATTGATAACAAATCCCACTAATTAAGGGATTGAACAAATCCCACTAATTAAGTGATTGATGATAAACAGGGAGGAAAATAAATTCTGAAGGCACGTTAGTAATTAAGAGGGCAATATGAATATTCTATTATGTAATTTTGTATCTTGTAGAAATTAATATTTAGGCTTGTATCTCCTAGTAATAATAATATATACATTGCACCTAAAATAAGTTTCCCTATAATTTTATTGTTGGTGAATACATTAATTCAAAATTATTACTAATTAATACATGATGTCTTTTTTTTTCAACTTTGCTTTTATTCTATTATAATAATAATAATTTAGGATAATAATAATATAAATATGAATATATAATAACATGACTCATGTTGACTTTCAATAGATAATAAAAGATATTTTCACAAACTTATCAACCAGGTAACAATACCCAAAAATTTCTAAACACTAATATACCCCCTCCCTACAAAGTTCTCATTTGCTTTTTGCATGTAGATTAAGCAATATTATTATTTTATGTGTAGTGAATAGTTGTATTAGTAGTGAATAGTGAGTCATATGTAGAGTCCTTTTACTAAAAGTGGAAAATGTAACCTTTGAGTGGGATACCCAAATATAGTAAAATTTGGACCTTTCGATGGAAAGGAGGGAATACAATTTTGGCTAAATCGCAAAATTAAAACATAAAAATAGTACACACATAAACTGTACCCGCTGTACAACAAAAAAAATGTATAGAAACAATACACACAAAAACTCTTTAAAAAAATCCAAAATAAATGTACACAAAATTTTTTTGAGGGAGATGGAATGACACGGGGGATAATCGTAGAAGACAAACGCTCTTCGTATGGGAATAGAAATAAAATTTCTATAGCTCAAATATGATTCAAAATGAATTCAAAGGTTTCAAGCTACAAATCTTTCATACCAACAACCTATTTATAGAGAAGAAAATGAATTGAAAAGGCATTCAAACTAAGAAATCAACAAAAGTAATTAAAGATTGCAACTTTCAAGATGTGAAGTTGGAAGGTTGAGTTTCTCTTGATTCTTGTCCCACATCAGACCCCACCACTTGAAAAGAACTCATCCTCGAGTTACGTGATATCATCAAATACAAGCAAACGCCGATACTTGTCTGCAACTATCTTGAATTCGTGAGTAGTTTTTTATCATCTTTTAGCAAACTTCTTGCACAACTAGTTCATTTGTTGCAAGTTTAGTTGCTGCCACACTGCAGCTCTTGGCAACTTGACTAATTCTACATCATGACATGGAACTTTTTTATAAATCACAATAAATGGCGACTTCCCAGCTGAATTTTGGACTGCACTATTAAAAGAAAATTCTGCTTAAGGCTAAGCATAATCCAATTGCGTCGGTGGATCTCAACGAATCAGATTTCCAAGAGTTCGAGAATCAGTTTATAGATGCGCCATGCTTCCCACAAAAGAAAAGACATGCAATGAAGTGCACCCCTTTTTAAAAGCTTTCCACCACCAGAAATACATAATTACTACCCTCTTATACAAATCCTCAGTCTGAGGAGTTGTCTTCCACTCACCCCCCGATCGGATGAGGATCCGATGAAAACCATTTTGAAGATATATCTTTGCTCCAGACAAAATTCAACATGTATTTTAATCTAGAAATCAAGAATTTGTATCGCATTTTATCTTGCTTTTCTCATAATTTCTATCCATGAATGTAGTCTTCACCACCAAATCATGTATTTTTCTAATATCATGCATAGATTTCATCCACTCTTTCATAGAAAGATTTAGTGAAAGAATCTTCCGAGTTTCAATTTTGGGCTTGAAACCCATAGGCAGTAAAGTTACCTTCTTTCCATCTTTGAAGAACTGGTGGATGTTCCCTCTTCCATCATGAATGGTGCTAAGATTATCTTGTCGTGGCTTGGTTCGGAATAAAGCATTCCGCTGGGAATCATCTCTTCGAGGTGGTAAGAGAACTTTACGAACCACTGCTGCCGAAGGAGATTAGCCTCTCATAGTCACAAGGAAATTATCCAACACAATTCATATTGCTAATCTCACAAAGGAGATTAGTCTCTCATAGTCACAAGGAAATCAACATAAACATTAAAATCCTTATAAATTATGATAAACAACAAGGATTCAATACAAAGTTTAGATGAAAACTCCTTTAGATGGCTCCAATGGTGATCTTCTTCTTCTCTTTGTAATTCTCATCTCTCCCTTGCTTATCTAGCTACTTGGATGGAGGATTTGATGGTGGGGTGAAGGTAGATGGTATGGATGAAGATGATGGTGTAAATTAAAGAAAATGGTGTGTGAAGTGTGTGAGCAGCTGGAATTTTGTGCCTCTCCCTTCAAAGGTTGAATGGATGGGTATTTATACTCATTGGGGGCCTTTTAGAAATTTGATTTTTTTTACTGATCAGACACCTACACGGCTCGTGTGCTGCAACACGCCTCAAGTCGTGTCAGGGTTTCTAGGTCAACGTGAACTTACGATGGCACACGAGTCGTGTACCGCAACACGGCTAAAGGATGGTCGTGTTATGCGTTCTGATGTCGTTGCACGACCATCTCTTACAGGCCCGTTTATAGTACACGGCTCGTGTAGCACGACACGGCTCGTGTACTTGAAACGGCTGGTTGTGTTCTTGCTGTCATATTTTCTTCTTCCTTCTTCTGTCTTCCTTCTCCATTTTCGCTCCGATTTCACCTATTTTACATATGATTAAATTCATTCACACTCAATTCCATAAAAATATATAACTCCACCAAATAACACATAAATACGGATAAAAATATATGAAACACACATAAAAAGACACTAAAATCTAGGTGAAAATATCACTCATCAGAATAATCTCTTGGAGGTGGTAAGAGAACTTTACGAACCACCGCTGCTGAATGCTCGTTATTCTCTTCATTATCTGCAGGTTTGCAGACTCCATCCTCATCCTCCAGTATATCACCTCCTTCTTCACGTTTGATCATGTTGGCTGGATATTGGGGACAAATATTTTCATGATGAACAACTTCTTGATACTTACAAGTTACAAGATTTGTCATCGGTTGGATTGGTATTAGGATTGTTGATATTCTCATCTGCAGATTCCTTTTCTCCACCCTACTTTGTAGAACTATAGACAACTTCTACGATGATTGTAGGGAAGATGTTGGGTACGACATGCTGTTTTTTATGCCACATAATTTCTCCACTCGTTCCACACGAGTATTTAACGTTTCTATTATTGTTCTCAAACGTTGCAGATCTCTAAATAAATCAGCAACCGAAGGTTTAGTGTTGTTAAATATTGCCGAAGGAGAAACCTTGGCTTTGAATGTGTTGTTAGCCATTGCAGAAGGATAAACCTTGGCTCTGAATACCAACTGACACGTGGGATAATCGTAGAAGACAAAAGCTCTTCGTACGGGAATAGAAATGATATTTCTATAGCTCAAATATGATTCAAAATGAATTCGAAGTTTTCAAGTTACAAATCTTTCATACCAACAACCTATTTATAAAGAAGAAAATGAATTGAAAAGACATTCAAACTAAGAAATCAACAAAAGTAATTAAGATTGCAACTTTCAAGATGTGAAGTTGGAAGGTTGAGTTTCTCTTGATTCTTGTCCCACATCATGGAATCAATGATAGGATAATAACCCGATGTAACCATAGCGTGGAGAAGGCGATTCAATTGAGAAAAACCAAATCATTCGATTAAAAATTAGGAAATGAAACCGCCGAGGAAGATTTTAGGATAAGTTACATTCTTTCATTTTCTTAATTTTTGTTTATTAATGTTAATATAAATAATTTGGGTAATACAAGATATACTTGTGTATGGTAGGTCTCACATAAGCCCTTATGTGAGACAGATAAAAAATAATAATATTATTATCACTTTCGCTATAAAATGTTATCACTTTTGCTATAAAATATTATCACTTTTTATTTATACTATAAATTGTTCATGAAATAATTCACTGCACCATTATCACTTTTCATTGATTTAGTATCACTTTTCGTTAATGATGTTATCACTTTTTGTTCATCTCACGTAAAGACTTACATGAGACAATCTCACACAAATCTTTGTCATTATGTATTTAGATGCAATTTTTAAAAATAAATGTGTTAGACAGTAATAATAAAATATACTTTGTACTTGCTAATTAGTGACACTTTAGCTTATCTTATTACAATTTTCACAACAAAAAATAGTAAATATTTTTTTAATTGGTGAATATTAGCTATTAGTAGACATTAGTTCACCAAGCATACATACTCCAAGATTTTCTCCAAGGGTTAATCACTTTAGTGATGAGCTAGTGATTAGGTGAGCAAATCCACTCTTTAGGATATGTAACTTTTTTTTCTCTACAGTGACGGGGTACTGTAAACTTTGATTATTTTTTCTTTACTTTCTCTTCTCTTTGCGACTTCCTTTTTATTAGTTTATTCTTTTACTTCTCTTTCTTCTCTTTCCCTGCCATCGATGTGATGTTGCACACTTCTTTTATGTTCTCTTCTCCTTCTATTTTGCAAGCTCGTGTACTTAAGACTTTTTTCTTCTTTTTTTCTTCAATCTTGCAATTAGGACTGGGCAAAAAAAACTGTAAATTGCAAAAATCGATCGAACCGCATTACATCGCACCGCGATATACAATTATTTGAATAAACAGTAATTTATTTTTAAAGCAAAATTGCACCGTACTATGCAGTGCAATTTTATTTTCTTAGTAGAAACTGCATCAAGCGCACCATATATATTGCCTATAAGCTACTCCCTCCGGCCACTTACAAGGATCCATTTTACTATTTTTGGCGTCTACTTCAAAGTATTAATATTTAGTAAAAAAGTACACCATATGACCCACCACTCCCCTCTAATACAACTACTCCCTTTACATATAATAATAATAATAATCCTTAATCCACGCATAAAAAGCAAACGATTACCTTTCAAGTGGTCGGAAGGAGTATAATATTATATATAATTATATAATCTATTATATATGTTAGATTATTGTTAGTATATACGGTATTTTAGTCATTACCTGTCATTCAAGTTTTTTTCGGGTTATAATAAAGAAATCTTCCAAGTTACTATCAAATATCAATTTATTACCTTCTTTCTATAATCTACCATTTCACTTTTTTTCTTTTTTCTTTTTTATTTCTCTTTCTCCCTTAAACTATACTACCAAATATCAATTTATTACCTTCTTTCTACAATCTACCATTTCACTTTTTTTTTTCACTTTTTTTTATTACTCTTTCTCTCTTAAACTATGAAGCGCCTTGTTCATATTCTACCATATACATATACATTAATATTCCTCCAAAACATTATAGTTAATTAAATTCTTTTAATAAAATGTTTGTTAAACTATTTTTTATTTTTAAGAAATTAGAATTGAATAGTTATTGGTTGAATATTGTTATGAATTTTCATCAGCCATAAAAAAAATACGCCTAGTTAATGTATATGTAAAACCATCAAACTGCAAAAAAAGATCGAAATCGTTTAAAACCGTATAATCAATATTATTTGAATTACCACAGTTTGCACTTCATTACTAAAACGAACCGTATATAACAATACAATTTGAATTATGCCAAAAAAAAAACAAACATAAAACCACACCGTGCACACCCTACCTACAATACAGCAATACCCTCTTTTTCTAAAGCGGGCATAACAAACTCTTTTTTTTTTTTCTTTGAACTTGCAACGCCCCTCCTCATTTTTTTTTCTTCTTACCTTTTATTTTTCAACCTTCTTCCCTATTTCATTCTTGATATGACTGAAAATTATCGGTGATGTATATATAACTAAATTTGATTTTATTTTATTCAACATACTTATCAATATTATTTAATAAGTTTTACTATTTATTGATTTTGTAATAATAATCTTCCTTTATTTAATACTACTTTGCAATAAAGCAAAGACTTTTGTGAGACCATCTTATATAAGGGTTTACGTGAGACGTATAAAAATTGACTACTTCTATAATAAAAAAATGATAATGCTATTTTATGAATAATTTATAATATAAATAAATAAAAAATGATAATATTTTATAGTAAAAATGATAACATTTAATAGCAAAAATGATAAGTAATTTAAAATATAAAATAGTCTCACGCGCAAGACTTACCCTTGCAATAATAATTTTCTTTTATTTAACACTTTGCAATTATAATTTTCTTTTATTAGCACCTAATTGTATGTATTCAGGCAAAGACTTGTGTAAGATACACAAGGGCTTATGTGAGACAGATAAAAAATAATAATCTTTATAATGAAAAATGATAATGCTATTTCATGGATAATTTATAGTTAATTGAAAAGTGATAACATTTTACAGCAAAAGTGATAACTATTTTAAAACTATTTTAAAACGTGTAAAATGGTCTCACGCAAGACTTACCCAAAAAATAAATATTTGATTAAAAAAATTAAGTTTTTTTTTCCTCAGAAAATAAAAAATATAAGTTATTATACTAAAGGTTATAACATTTATAATAAAAGGTACAATTTTAAAAAAGTACTACATTTGAGGCCACAGACACAATTTCTAGGGGTGCTCACGGTGCGATTTTGCAGTTTTTTCCCGAAAATTCAAATTGCATTACTATAGGCGATCAGTTCTTCTATAATATATAAATTGGGCGATTTATTAATATAATTAATTATGCGATTTTAAGCGGTTTCGGTCGGTTATTATGCAGTTTGACGGTTTAAAATTAGTATAAGTATTAGTGTTAGTTTATACAACATAATATTTCAATCTCATATATGTTATAAATTGAAAGAGTATAAATAAAATGAAGAAACAATTCGAATATACGTTATCATGAATTATTGAAGAATTAATGTATTGTAAGAGATTAAATATTAAAAAGCTAACATATATGTCATAGTACTATATAAATTTAAAATTTTAGGCTAAAACTATGTCTAAGTGTATGAGTTAATGTATTGTAAGAGATTAAATATTAAAAAGCTGCAATATACTCCCTCCGGCCACTTACAAGGTAACCGTTTGCTATTTGCACGTGGACAATTCTAAGGTCTTTATTTGCTTTTTGCACGTGGATTAAGGAGTATTATTATTATAGGTAAAGTGGGTAGTTGTATTAGAGAGAAGTGGTGGGTCATATTGTGTACTTTCTTTACTAAATAGATGAAATTGATACCTTTGAAGCGGACGACAGGAATAGTGAAATGAATACCTTGTAAGTGGCCGGAAGTAGTATGTCATAGTACTATATAAATTTAAAAACTTAGACAAAAAAAAATGTCTAAGTATATGATACTATATATGAAATAAGTAAAAAATCAATGGTTATTGATAATTAATTATAAAATAATTTAGGAGGTGCGGTGCGGCCAATTTTTAATACAAAAATGTAATTGCTCCGACTATGCGGTGCGATTTTGCATAAAAAAATAACCGCGATTTATTACGAAAATTAATCAATGATAGTGCAATTCGGTTCGATTTGGTCGATTTTGACGATTTCGAAAAAAAAAATATGATCACCCCTAACAGTTTCCCTGAAACACACAAATTTTAACTATATATATATATATATACTACAAACACTATAATCCTCTACACATCCATATTTCAAACAACATCTATTTTGTCTCCTCTCTTCTATCATCTACTTTCTTAGATACATTAATCATTAATAATTTATTAGTTATTACACGTCAGTTTATATAAAGCTAAAACCTCCATTTTCAAATCACATAAAAACTCAGAACAATCATCACCTTAAAGTTAGTATCCTACTCAATTTTCCAAATAACATGAACTCATAGAAGGATAGAGGTCAGACAAAGTATTTTTCCATTTCAAAAGATGCACACAAACCCAAATTTACCAGAAAATGTGGTAACATGGTAGTGAGACGAGGTGGATATCAAAATAGATTAATTAAGAATCAAATACTTTAATATCAAAATTATAGCACTATACTTCAATTTTAACTTATAAAAACAAAACATCTGGTTGCTGCTGTGCAATCTATGTACATCCACCCCCACTTGGCTCATCACAGAACCTTCAGATAAAAAGAAAAAAAATGATAGAAAACACTAACCTGGCTGCCAAACTTCAGCGTCGGGCAGTCAAGTATGTGTTTCTCACGTACTTACATCGGTAGGAATCGAAGCTGTCCGCCTGAAGCCTTTTACGGGACCTTTTCAGGCACGGCGTGTCGTCTCCTTCGTCGTCTGTATCTACATTCATACAATGTGACCTAGTTTCAACACCGATTCTTCTTGGAGTATATACATTTAGATAGTAGCTCACTATGCTTCGTTTGCTATGCCCTGGGAAACATTCTTGGGCCGTTTTTATCAAGCTCGTTGATGTCGCCTTCATCTTGGCGATACATTCAAACTTCTTCTCTTCTTTCAGACTCCATAAATTGGAGACAGACTCTCCCATTTCATCAAACTTCCATTTCCAGAAGGCAGGGCCGAGATCAACCTGCAGTCGACATCTTTTATCAGCGACGTGCTTCTTGACACATTTGACTGATCCCGGGTATTCACATGCACAACTTCCAGATCTCCCTCTTCCAATCACGACATTGCAAGTATCTTGACTACTTCCTTTAGGGGGCCATATTTGAGTACCTATCCACTTTGAGTTGGCATCACTTTGGGTTAGACATCTCAGCCTTGGAGCCGGAGGGCTCCAAGGTGGGACCTCGGATTGGAAACGAGGTCCAACTGGAATAACTAATTTAAAATGATCATCACCAGTGATGAAGGAAAACCAATCTGTTGGTTTTGATCCATCAATGGTTTGATTCTTCAACGGTTTAGATGGCTTCATATTTAAGGAAGTTAGTTGCTTGTCAAGATAGCTGCATTCGAAGCTAATAATTCCGGCTATAAATTCTGCATAAAATGTCACCGGAAATCTCATTAGAGCTTGAACCGGACTTGGTTAGTCAATGAGTGCTGAACTCAAACGTTGATTCTCAAAAGAATATCTGCTAAAAGTCTAGTTCTTCTATCTTAATAGTAATATAGGAGTAATTTATATATATCATAGATTAGTATATGTATAAATAAAAGGTAACAAAGCTCTCATTTAGCACCAACATTATGAAGAGCAATGTGACTATCAAGCAATCTCCACTCAAAGCAATGACTTTTAACGAACTACTCCATCCAAAAAATAAAATCTTGCACTTCTTGCAAGTTACCTACTTTCCCTACAAATTACACTTGATTGGAACCACCTTCACAACTTCTAACCTTCTTTGAATTCTCATCTCCATTCTACAAAGGAAACACGTCGACCCTAGATTGCATGAGCATTAGTCCATACGTTGTGCATTTCTTTCTAGCGTCGAACTTTTCAAACCACAATTTAAGATCCAATGAGAACTCAATTGAGTTCACTCTAAACTCAATAAGGTGTTGCTTGGTGATCCAATGGAGAGTGATAATGTAATGGCACTCCAAAATATTGGGAATCAAAGCCATAGTACAAGACCATTCCTTAGTATGACATACTCAAAGAGCTTGGCAAGTTTATGATCAAGGGGATTCAACTTATCACTCAATTTGGCAAGTTTGGCACATTCCCATATAGACCATATGCTCATCACTATGCACCATTTTTCATTCCATTCACATTCTTTAGTCTTCCTACCTTATAAAATGCAACTCTATTTTCTTTCTCATTCTTAATCCCCCCCCCCCCCACACCCAAAAAAAAAAGAGACTAAGATGTTATCATGTTTCATCTATCTTACGAAATACTCATGAAGTAGTTTAATTGGACTATTATCACTTATCGATCAAGTATCACATTTTATTAAAAATGTTATGCGTATCACGAAACTCAATTGCTCAATTCGTGAAATGATCTTACACAATTTTTGGTCTTTTCCGGTCATGTCACCACAATCATTAAACTTCTCAAACATTCAATTTTCTCAACTATGCATCTTTAAAAAAAATCACTATTCAACAAAATTTATCCTTCATTCACTAAGATTCATGTTTAGTACAATGCTTATGGAGTATTTGATTCACATTAAATTAATACTCCCTCCGTTAAAGTTTACACTTTTCATTTTTACTTGTCTCAAGTTAAGGTTTACATTTCCTTTTTATCGAGTGGGACCCATACAAAACAATTAATTATTACTCACACACAACACTAATGCAACTACCCACTACACATTAAATATTATATTTTCAATCTATTATCTATTAAAATATTATATCTTAATCAACGTACAAAAGCAAATATAGAGAGAGTATTACTTAATAGACCTTAAAAATTTTCTAAAAACAAAGGCGTTTGCAAACTAGTTGCAATTATATGGGCTTATCTATCATCTAAACTAGTTAAGAAAAAGCAATGGCCTGATATAATGGAGCTTACGGGGATGTGGACCACATTGAATCTCATCGCCATTTTCGTGCATCTTCTGTGTCACTCATTAAATGATTGACCGTAAGAGGGGAAGAAATCTAACCTTATCCCTAGAGTTTATGCTTTCTTTTATAGGGTATAATTTTCTCCTCTGTGTCACTCATCTAATGATTTGATACAGGAGATGTTACAGTAAAATGACAAATTAAATACAAACCCCAGAAGAAAATCTACTAATTGCTCCAAGAATTTATGCTTTTCTTTAGATTTAGTTTCATCCTCTCTCAGAAAATAGCACACGAAATCCAGACCGAAATATACAAACAATCATTAATGAATTGTTTCTATGTTTTCAAAACCATTTCTGAGTACATTCAATCCAAAACCAATCAAAGTCATTTAAACATCAGAGCAAATCGCATAAAAGGCGTCTTACAACAGAAATAAATACTGGAAAACACGTTATTTCTGAAAAAAAATTAAAATAAATTACCTTCCAAAAATAAATAGGGTGCGAAAAATCCAGGCTTTATGTGGGGAAGAAATTCTTTTTGATTTTTCCTTCCTGCGCGAGGGTAAAAGAGGAAATTAGTGTTTGTATAGTTAGGCTATCAAAGGATCGCCCTTCAATTCCCCTAATTGCAGGGGTTGTCATCTTAGGTTAATAAAAGAGGTTAGTCTTTTGACAAATCTCGTATCCATGATCTATGGAGTTTTTCTAATGGTATTCTTTAAGATATTTTATTTAAAGGGTGATTTTGGGTGCATCTAGGGTTTATAGATTTAAAATAGGGCGTAGAGATTAATGGGTAGTTAATTTAAGTTTTTCTTAGTTTAATTTTATTTAATGGAGGAAATTAAATTATAATCATACTTTATGTATTATCATCATATAATATAGAAATATACTTTAACTATCAATAAATATAATCTACTTTAACACATCTAACAATAAACTTTGTCAATAGTAAAATATATATGTTTATAATATACTCGACCTTTTAAGTATGTGTGCTTGGTGAACTAACTACTAACTATACTAACAACTAGCATTGTCTGATAAAAAAAATTCTCCAATGTACCTTGGTTGCACAAATTTAAATTCGTACACGCACTAAAAGCATAATAATTTTTTAATAATAAAAATACATTGAGTGATTAGGGAGTGTTTGGTTTACATTGGTAGTCTAAGGGTTGTTTGATCATGTATAATTAGGGAGTATTTGGTTTACATTGAATTGATAATATTCTATTGGACTTAAAATTTTATAAAAAATAAAAGAGTTTACACACTGATTGCACTTAACCAGATTTAGCAATTTCCTTCTAAGTTCGTTAGTTAAAAACAAAGGGCTATGCACCTAATTCATAGAAGAAATCTTTCAAGTATTTCTTCAAGTTCTTAATTATTCCAAAAATGTTTTACTCTAAACGGACTAATCAATAAAGGAGAGGGATTGATTAACTACAATTAACAACTAGTAAAACAATTAAAGATAGAAAATATACATATGTGATGTATGATGGATGAAGGTAAAACAATCTAAGAAGTATGTAAGACAAACAATATCATGGAAAATACTTATGTATACTCACACATATGCATTGAATGTCATCATGGTATTAAGGGCACTCAAGAGTGTCTCCAATCCTCACCCTTCCTACCCAGAGAAGAATGTTGAGTTGAGGAGAAAAGAAGGTACTTATGGATGTTAATAAACCAATATAGAGATATTATCATAATGAGAATTTCTTTAGTAGGCAGGGACGTTTTTCTAATATTTCCTGAAGGGCTCTTTGTATCACAACCTAATCCATAAAAGAAATCTATTGTCCCTAATTGATCAATCTGGTCTTGGATTGAAAAAAAATTCTTTATAAAATGATGAATTATTAATAGGTTAATGGATTACTCCCTCTGTCCCGGGGACATGCATCTCTTTGCCCGGGACGGAGGGAGTACCTATTAAATTATTCATATTTAATGGGTTGATACGAACACGATACGATTTTTTTTCTATCTTTAACATGTCAACTTTATAATAATACGAACACAATAAGATCAAACACTAATTTGCATACGAACACGATACGAATTTTTTCTATCTTTAACATGTCAACCTTTATAATAATACGATCACAATAAGATCAAACACTAACTCGTAATTGACAATCTCCTATTAATATCTCAAACTCACCATAAATAGACACACAAACATTATTATCATTATCAAGAGTTAGTCTTATGTGAACTGGGTGGTGAACCTGTGATCCCCTTTAATTTAAAACCTAACAAAACATATGGTATAATAGGATTGAAAGGGGGACACAGAAAATTCGGTTTACACAAATATTTGCCTATTACCAATTCCAAAATCATCTTTTAATTTACACCTTGAAAAATAAAAACAATTTAAAAGTAAATATGTTTTGCAAATTCATAAAACAAAATTTCAACAAACTTATTATAAATTTCACATTCTTCCACAAACAAAAACTCAAAATTGCTGTTGGATGCTTAATTTTAATTTTCAATTCATATTTTATTATATTAAATTTTAATCAAAATTCATAAGAAGAATTAAAAAAAAATTCAAAAGAAAGAATATCAAAGATATTACCTAATTATGCAGCCACCCCTTCAAATATAATTTCATGTTGAAACTTGAGAGCAAGATGAGAATATGTGGTGATGAGGTATTTATAGAGGAGTTGTGGGTATGAAACCCTAGGTTCTCTTTATGTATTTTGGGCTCAAGGCCTTTTGGGCTTAAAAGTGATGTGATAGGAATATTTAGGCCCTTTCTTTATACTTTATGTTGAGATATTATTGTATGAGATTTTCTTATAAAATAAATCTTGATAAAAAATATATTCTTTAATAAGTAAAAGATTTACTATATGAGATCATCTTATCAAAGATTGTATACAGTCTCACACACATGTTGCTTTTTAATATATTGAATTAACACACACAGTGTAAATCGGGTTTACATACGTTTATATGTAAACTCTGATACTCTTCAATATATGAAAAATTATTTTTTAGATATATAAATTATTACTCTTTTTTAAATTAAAAAATTACTCTTCAAATTCTTATAAACCTTGATTTATCGATTACTCTTTAACACAAATTACTATTTAGAAACATGAATTATTACTATTCTGTATAAAAATTATTACTCTTCAAAAAAACAATTTTTTATATACTAAAAAATAATATTAGAAAATAGGGTTTATATATAAACACTGTTTGTATGAGACTCACCCTTGAATTAAATGAGAAAAAGTAATATCTTCTAAGGACTAATACTTGTGTGGGATAATTTTACGTTTATTTAATAGTTATCACATTTTATAAAAATATTATTCCCTCTGTCCCAGTAAAACGTACGCGTTTTTTCATTTTGGTCCGTCCTAAGGTGTGTATTTCCCTTTTTGTAAAGGAGATCACACATATTAATTACTTCTCTCTCCATGGGCCCACATGTCATACTAATATACATACTCACTTTACATTAAAATATTATTTCTCTCAACTTACTACACCTTAAAATATTATATCCTTTAATCAACGAGCAAAAAGTAAACGCGTATGTTTTAACGGGACGGAGGGAGTATAATTTTTTAATATAAGTGTTAATTTTATATGTATATTATGAATTGTTTGTGAAATAATTATCTTAACTTCTATCACTTTTCATCAATTTATATATCACTTCTTATTAAAATGTTATTAATTCATATTGTTTCATAAACTCTTTTAGTAAGGCAGTGTCACACAAGTGTTTGTCATCTTCTACTTTTCTAACATTCTCTCCAGCTGTTTAAGTATTAAAATGCTAAGGTATACTAATTTTCAAATTTATTTAACATATATTATAAATCGGTCTATTGTGATCTGAGTGCACAAGATATTTAAGGGTATGATATTTTTAGAGTTGATATCCGGTGCATCTGGGTACAAGCGTGCATCCATATATGTATAATTTTTTATTCAATATTGTATACATGATTCTTAATAATTGTATACTTTTTTACATTAAATTTTTCATTAAAAAAACTAGCACCTATATGCGTATAATTTTTTATTCAATAATATATACATACTTCTTAATAATTGTATACTTTTTTCATTCAATTTTTCATTAAAAAAACAAAACTTACAGAAAATTCGCTAACAAAGTGTATACATTTTTGTTCATAAATGTATATATTTTTATTAATAATTAAATACGTCTCTAAAAGTGGGTACACCGTATCCTGGGTGCACCAAGGTGCATCGGAGAATTAACTATATATTTTTATTGTAAGAATGGAGTATATTTTAATTAATAAATATATTATTTTTGCATTGAAAAAGTTCATTAAAATATGAAGAGTATTAATTTTTATTAAAATAAATATATTTTTTTTACAAAAAAGGCAAAGATTATAAATTTTTAGATAAAGGGTATACTTTCCCTTATACTTTTAAGGCTAAACGAAATCATTAGGTAAAAATTGATTTGCCGTATCTCTTCATAAATATTTCTCTGTATTCCAAAAATAAATTCATAAATTCCTAATTTATTTATATCAAAATTATCTTAAGTAAAGAAATGTAAAATATTCCTTGTATGAATTTCACCGTCCATTCTAAGGAAGTGTTTAGTTTAAGTATTTAACTATGTTAATATTACATTAGTAAAAAGTAAGGGGTAAGATGGAATGCGACAAAGGGGATTATAATATTCTATGAAAACTAACTCTCTCATCTCATTAACTTCAACATACTTTAATTGCAACAATTCCATCACTTTTTAATACAAATAACATACTTTATCATTTATTTATTTTAAAAAAATACAAACCATCCCCAAAATTGAGTAAAAAGTACGTGAACTTCGATACCGGAACGGAGGAAATAGGAACTAAGGAAATTCTTATGCTCACTCCTTATTTATGACATTTACGAGTTTTGTTAACTCACCTATTCATTTTAATGAGCCAAATTAGAATAAGGTGTTGAAAATAACAAATCTAAATTTAGGAAAATTAATGTGTGTATGAGGTAGAAGGTGAAATATGAGAAAGAGTAGGTGGTGATCTTTATAAGAGATTGGTGATATTTATATAATCTAATTTTACTTTTAGCCCCAACTAGAACTAAGAATAGACTACATAATTTAAATCTGGACAAAAGAACCAGAAACAAACATAGCCAAGGATTATATGTTTATTTTTAGGATTTAAAATATTTGAGGATGTAATTGTGTATTAAAAATAAAGAGGGTTCACCACACATCATAATTCACAAGAGACCAGTTCTGGTTTAAAAAAAAACTAATAACCCCCCACATTATACACTAATTTTAAGGCAAATTTGTGTGAGATCAGATGAAAATTAATATCTGTCCAATTAAACTATTTCATAAGTAATTCGAATGATATATGAAAAGTGATAATCAATCAAGAAAAAGTGAAATAGTCTCGTCACGAGATGATCTTACACCGTACTTGTTTTTATTTTAACATTGTAATCATCACCTAACACTACAATGTATAAGAACATACTTCACAATTTATTTATTGTCTATAAAAGTATAAATTACGAGTATCATTTAAAGCAATTCAAAAAGCAATATTTTTCTAACTCTTTACCTACAATATCCATGAACTTCTAAAACCGTTCTTGAAGAGCAACAGAGGGATCCTCCCAAATAACTGCAGTGTCCTTTGCCTCACTTTAGCTATAATTCGTATAATCGAATGTATAGGAAACAAAATTTTCTTGATGATAGGAATTCATAATATATACTCTTCAATCATGCAAGCAATAAAGGCTGTTACAATAATTCCTAACACCAGTTAGGTTCAACCATCATCAACACAATTTTCAAAGCTCTACCTCTGCAATTATTCATATGTGTCAGTTCTTTCTACAAGAATTTTTCAGATGTTAACCACCCCAAGCCTGGAAGGTAGAGAAATTTGTCAAGTTAGAACTAAAATATAATAGTATAGTTCACATGAGAACATGATTATCAAGAACCTAGAAAAGGATGCCACATTACTCTATGGGGTGTATTTTTTTGGTATAAAGTTCATTCCATCCTATTCAAATACCTAACACTAGCCCACAATTTATTTTTTTTAATGTCCTCATTTTCATATAAAAAGTCGATTTTTCATTGTTCATTGTGGTGAAAATGGTAAATGTTTCATTGTTCATTGTGATCCCAATACATTTGTAAGTTGAAACTTAAAGTTGATGTGATGTAGCGAAAGGTTCGAAATGGCATAAAATAGGATAGATGTCTAGTCAAACGTTGATTCTCACAAGCATAAGAATAGACGGAAACTACTTTATATATTTTTATTACATAAAAATACTGTACAATACCCTCTAAGGTAAAAAAATTGATCAAGAAGAGTAGTTTTTCTTAAACACTTAATACAGTAAACTTGAAGTGTTCTATGGGATGATACAGTAAACTTTAAGTATTCTATGGGATGACGGAATACTAATTTCTACAAGAATATAATAAATCACAAAATAACAAATTTGAAGAGTAATATTTTTCGTTCAAAAGAGTAATAATTCATTTATTAAAGAATAAATTTTCATGTAATAAAGGATAACTTGAAAATTAAGGTGCAATCATTTGGAGAAATTTAAACTCACGAACATAGGACAGCGTGGATAAACAATGAAATTAGTTTCTAGAGAGAAAAATACAGCGGAGAGAAATACAGCTTTACCTGTAACCGATGGGCCTCTGAAATCGGCATTGATTGGGAATTGAGGTGAAGAAGCGATAAAATATGAGATTTTGCATAAGAGTGACTCTATTGTGCCCTTTGTAATTTTCGTGACTTTTTGCAATTTAAATTATCTAGCAATACATAGGTTTAAATAGATTGTAAAGGGGAGGGTTGTGTTCACATAGGGACACGGCGTTAGATTGTAAAGGGGAGGGTTGTGTTCACATAGGGACACGGCGTGTTCGGGGACGCATGAGTTTTTGCCTTTGCATAAATAGTAATCTGTTTTTAAATAAGATTCTTTTTGACCCGGACCAATTAGCTCGGAGCCCTACGGGCCAGGCTCCATAAGTAGTGATAATGCATGGTAGTGGTGGATTATTAGTGTTAATACTCAATAGGATATCTAAAACCTTAAACAATAAACCTAATCAAACGAACGCTTTTCAAGTAAAAGACATTGTAATTCACAAAATGCATTTCAGAAACACTAGAATGGGTTAAACATTCAAGAACAAGCTTATTGAAGTGTGAATAAACATCAACTCTTGATTTAGAAGATGGAGGGAGATACATAAATACAAATGTATATATTTATGTGTGTGCATATATATACTACATAATAATAGATGAGAATAATGCTTAGTTCAATACCATCACCACAAACCTATACATGAACCAAATGATCGCGTGAAGTATTAACAGAGATCCGTCGTAAGCTTTAGCGTGTCGGATCTGATCAAGGGAGTCGTCAACGAAGAGTCCCGACTGCTTTTTTGTACGTGTACCACTTTGCAACCACAAGAAAGACGGCCAGATTTAAGACGCTCAGTATTGCCAGGAGCCAGAAGAAGTAGTGGAGGTGTCCGTGGTTGAGGTTATCCGGTATCCACCCGGGTTTCCCACCACGTGTGCTGACATTGGTGACTATTGTCACGAGCAACGTACTCAGATAGCTCCCCAGAGCAACGGTGGTGAGCTGAAGAGCCGAGCACAAGCTTCTCATTGCATCGGGAGCTTGCTCATAGAAGAACTCCAGCTGCCCAATGAACATAAACACTTCTGCACATCCTATGATGAAGTACTGAGGAACCTGCCAGAAGATGGACATGTCTATCTTCTTGAGTTCATATGCATTGTGCCTTTCCACGTATTTGAGACGAACGACCTCAAGTGTCCCGGCTGAGATCATGGACAAAATTGAGATGAAGAGCCCAATTCCCATTCTCTGGAGCTGAGTTATCCCATTCTTGTGTCCTGTGAATTTTCTTGCAACCGGGACTATGACCCTGTCGTAAACGGGGACCCAGAAGATCACACTAAGGGTGTCGAAAATGCTGAGTGACGCTTCTGGGATCTCAAAGCTCGATTTCCCCACATGAGTGTTCATGGTTAAACCTTGTATCACAAACAATGTTCCCATTTGACCGTACACAGTGGCGAAGATAATGCCTGTTGCCCAAATGGGGAGTAGTCGAATGATAGCTTTCAGCTCCTCCACTTGGGTCACAGTGCATAGTCTCCATGGATCCACTGACCCTTTAATGTGGTCCGACTGCGTCTCCACAGCAGCTTTGTCGAAGAATCTGTATCAACACAACATGGAACAAAATATCAAAATCCTGTTTCGCCATGTTTCTTTCATAACAATTCCAAGATGAATCATGTAAACAAATTATGTACCTAAGTTAACAAAAATTTCTACAAGGTTGCATTTATATTAAATGATAGGATGAATTTGTAATTCAGAATAGCCATTTCATTCTTTAATGAATCCAAAATCTCTACTCACTCAGCTCATCATTTCAGCAATAAGTTAACTGGTTTTGATCAATTTAGAATTCAAAGATGCTTAGTTACTTGAAATGCAACCTAAAATTTACTGCTCAATTCAAATAATCGTATTCAACAGACTAACCGAAGATCTGTAGTATGCTCAAGCTTACGGCTTCCTTGGATTGCAGACTCAGCTTCCGCCGTTTCATACAGCAAAGATTTATCAGGAACTTCAACTCTATATTTCCTGAAAGATGCTACCAATACTTGGCAGATGCGTGTGAGTGGGCTTCCCCCAGGCTTTTGATTACGGTATAAACGAGTTCCTGAAAAGAAAAAAACTACAGCTATTGCCATTGCCACTGTAGGGATACCAAATCCCCACGACCAACCAACGTGCAATTGCACATAGACGAGGACAGAAGAAGCAATAAGGGCGCCAATATTGATGGAGAAGTAGAACCAGTTAAAGAAAGAGCTCTTATGCTTCTTTTCAACCTCATTAGTATCCTCAAATTGATCAGCCCCAAAAGATGAGACACACGGTTTTATCCCACCAGTTCCAAGTGCAATGAGATAAAGAGCCACAAAACAAACGGCCGACTGCGTGGTTGTTGCGTGACAGGTATCACCTTGGCAAGTTGGTTTCAGGCCGGGGATTGATGCTGACAGTGTCAACAATGTCATACCCTGAAAGAGATCAATCACTTGGCATTCACTTCCCAAGAAACGTACATGCTAAAATTATGTATATTATGGAGTTTTAAACCACAGGAATCATGCAAATGAGCATTTACAGTCAACAGAAATTATAGAAATGACAACAAATGTAATGGTAATCTAAGTTCCCCCCTCTTGTACATCTGAAAGAATGAACATTCGATATTGCTAATTCAACACAACAAAATGGCCATCGTGTTCCATGAAGACGCATGTTATAAACAACTCAAATTGTACCGCGAAAATCTAAGAGGGCACAACAGTTCACCAAGAACTAAATCTCAGGTCAATTACAGGACATACTTTTCATGAGTGAGTAAATGATAATATGCGATGATAAAGGTCTCTTCAATCAACACCAAAGATCTTTCCCTAGATTCTCTTAAAAGGCATGCTCAACTCCATATCAGAAACAAAATCATCACAAACCAAACCAAACCAAGAAAACTTACAATGACATAGATGATTGAGAAACTAGCAATAGTGCAATATCTTCCCATGTATGCATCAGCGATAAAGGCTCCAATAAGTGGTGTGATGTAGCATGTTCCTGACCAATTCGAGACATTGTTAGAAGCAGTGGTGCTGTGCTGGTTCAGATTCTTCTTGAAATAAACCACCAAATTCGAGCTCATCCCATAATACGCCAATCGCTCGCAGCATTCGTTCCCTATCACCATCAACCAAAGCAAAGTTCAACCAATACTTCTATCTAAAATTGCATAACACATAACTAAACAAGCAAGAATCCATTGAAACCATTAAATCCAACAAACAGCATAATCAAGAAGCATTAAATCAACAAATTAGAGAACAGAATATCAATATAAACACCTAGAATGAATGGACAGGCTTTCCACGTTCCAGTTTCACTTCTTTTTGCAGGATTATTCTGGTAATCAATAGTTCCATCTTTAGTGTACAGATCATCATCCTCCATAGCCATAATCCCAAATTTTTAAGCAACTTTCTCACTCAACACCCCTGAATCTGAAACATAAAAAATCAAGAACTTTCCCGTTAAGATTTAAAGAATTAATCACAGCAAAACAGACAAAACAGCAGTAAAACAATAAGGAGAAAACTCCAAAAGGATTAAACAATATTGCCGAATTCAGAATCTATAAAAATATTAAACTAAACTCTAACTCAACAATTCACAGCTACAATCAATGAAATTAACACTATTAGCAAGCTCATAGCAAAAACAAGAATCCGCAGAAACCTGTAATATTTCGACGTAAGATGCGAGGGAGTGTAGAGAGAGAGAGAGTCTGTCAGTAGAATGCAGTTGACTTGTTTGATGAAATGGGTGTGAGAATTTGTAGAGCAAACAAGTCAAGAAAAGAGTGTGAACCCATGAATTGAGGAATTGAATAATCAAAGCAAAAATCACAACCAGCTGGAAATCCTTTGTCTGGATCCCATTTTGGATTATCAATCTTTTCACATTTATCTCAAATTATTATGATTATGATGATAACGCCCATGTGGCTATTAATAGGAAAAACCCGCTGTCTTTTTTAATTTACAAATTATTACACAAATAGGAGTAATAATTACGCAATTTTTGAATTCATAGATTACAATACAATTAATTATTTTTCCTTATGAATTTACAAAATAATTACACAAATAAAATTAAGAAGATTCCATTGGCATTAAAATTGTAGGATCACCACCATAGTTGGTGACTGGTGATAGTAACGTATGGGTAATCATTATGGAGTTCATAATCAATTAATATTTTGAAAACTAATTTATTCTCTGCTTCTAATCATTTTTATTATAAATTTATATTTCTGTAACGAAGTAGGTGAGCAATCACGGAGAAGATTATTTAAATTTAAAATGAGGGATCTCTTATGAAATCACACATGGAGTATATTTTATTGTTGGAAAATTAATGTAACTTTAAAAAAATGACTTCATTACTCTTCTATAATTATTAGGCTTAAAGCTTGTGTTTGCCCGGTCACACGGTGTCTTTAGAATTTTGTGTTAAATTGTATATTCTTTAGTATAAAGATGTGTACCGTTTATTTACAAGACAAAAATTTGTGTGAGTCCGGGTGTACGGAAGCACATTTCATATGACTTTAAAATTTTGTGTCAAATTGTATATCGTTTAGTATATTAATGTGTACCCTTTATTTTTTGAAGAAAAATAAAAATCTATAATGAAAAGTGTAGACCTTAATAAAATGGTATACTCTTATTAATTAAAATTTATACCATTTCGAACAAAATAATGTACCCTTATCCATAATATTAAATTTTAAAGGCGCATGGCGTGCGCCCAGATGCACGCATGCCTCGCTCTAATTATTAGTATAGTTTAACACGAATATAAAAAATCACAATAGTCATAATTTGAAGAGTAACAGTAATTCTTATGTTGCATATGAATGTTTATATTTAATTTTTAGACGAAGATTAAAAAATATACTAATGTATATTTGATTGAAAAATATACTAATATTCTAATGTATTATAATTGGATGTAGGTTCATAGTAATATATTAAATTTTTTTATGTGATTCCAATTAAAAAAGAAAATATAAATATTTAAATGAGACGCAATTTTAAAATAGGACGGAGGGAGTACGAAAGTATTTTTCATTCAAATTTTTGTGAAAGTGACCGTTCTGTCTTAAGAGAAAATTTTCATGTACTAAAATACTGATATCTAAATCAAGGATATAGAAAGGGTTAAGAAATAATTTTCATTTAAAAGAGTAATTTAAAGAATAATTATTAAGGGTATAAAAAGTAAGAAATAATTTTCATTAAAAAAATAATCTAAAAAATAATTTTTCATGTATTAAAAAATACAGTTAAAACAAATGTTTGTCTTAAATATAATAAATAAAATGTTTAAGAAAATGTATACTTTTTGACCAACTTTATTGACTTTGGAGGGCATTGTGGTATTTTTAGATAATAAAAAAATATAAATTAATGATATGTGTATGAAAAACGAGTGATAAATTTGAAATGAAGGGACTTTTGAGATTGTTAGATAAAGTGATAATTTTCTTTTTTTTTAGAGTGTGAAATGTTTTATGGGACAAACAAATAAGAAAAATGTGAAAGATTTTATGGGACATAGGTAGGGAGTATTTTATACGTGTATCTTTGAAATTCCTGCAGTTTACGTCAAAGTGTTCGGTGTTGCACAACAATTATTAATTACGTGACTATTGTTCCTTTATACTACGTGAAAATGACCTCATAAAACTCCCTATTTAATTTAATTATTGATGAACAATTCGTGGCATTTCATTAGTTTACATCTTCAATCAGAAAAATAAAAATGCTTTCTAAAAAATATACAAATAAAAATAATGAATAATGTTCTTCGAGTTTGATATTTTAATTAAAAAAATATTATTCTACTCATTGATACATGTGCTTTTCAAAATATTTTGATTGTTTAATTATTTTAGATTTTGTGTAATACATGGAGTATTGGTGGGAGAAAAGGTAAATTGGATATTAAAATTGCAGTTGCAAAGTCTAAAAAAACTTGGAATAAAAGTACACTAACAAGAAAATGCACTCTCAAGCATAAAATAAATAAATAAATATTTAAATAAAATACTACTCTCTTCATCTCAAACCACTCTTCTCATTTACTTACCATATTATTTAAAAAAATATATTTTTTTTATTAATTTTGTTGACTTTAGAAGGTATTATAATATTTTTAAGTAATAAAATATTATAAAGTAATGATCTGTGTGTGAAAAGAAAATGACAAAATTGAAATTAAAGTACTCTCTCCATCAAGATCATCATTTTACTATTTTTGGCGTCTCATCCAAATGTCCTCATTTCCCACTTTTAGTAAAAAGGTACAACATGTGGCCCACCACTCACTACTAATACAACTACTCACTACACATAAAATAATAATAGTCATTAATCTACGCACAAAAAGCAACCGATGATGTTTGAGCGGGATGGAGGGAGTAGCTTTTGAGGTAATAGTCTGTGTGGGACATAATAAATAAGAAAAGTGTGAATGACGATGTGTGACGAAGGGAGTATGTCCTTAAACTCTTGCACAAGTGCCAATAATTTGAATATTATTTATTCCTATAATACATATTATTTCCGTTCTATGCAAAGGGTTATTTTTGCTTTTTGCACATGAATTAAGAAATATTATTATTATTTAATGTATGTATAATGAATAGTTGAATAAGTAAGTATTTGAACTTTATATTTTAATTGTATTAGTAGGTGTGTGGGTTATGTGTTAAAAAAAAAAGATACTCTTTGGTGTTACGACCAATAGAAAAAATTGACTCTTAGAAAGATGGAGTAATAAAAATCCAATAAGTAAAATAGGAGATAAAAGCAAGAAAATGAATCTCATTGATTTGATTTTTTCAAAACGTACCCTCTATTTTGAGAATGTTGATGTGATTTTAAGGTTCGTGGAATACAAGATGGAATCCCATTTGAAATAGGATATCCTTTGATTAAGATATGTATGTATAATTTATAATCATATACACTCAATCATCACAACATGATGATATACAGACTCCATAATATTTACAAAGGGCATCAAATTTGTTGATCATAACTGTATGTGTAATACTAATCAAATCATCTCAATGTTCCAACAGCCTTCTTGTAAGTATACTTTTTTGCAACCACAATAAAAGCCCCCAAATTGAGCACACTCAGCACAGCAAGAAGAAGTAATGCAGATGGCCATAGTTCAAGTTATCAGGTATCCATCCATGCTTCCCATTCCTCGTGCTAATATCCATCACAATCGTTACCAACAGAGCGCTCAAGTAGCTCCCAAGTGCGGTCGTCATAAGAGACAGGGCCGTGCACAGGCTCCTCATGGAGTCGGGCGCCTGCTCGTAGAAGAACTCGAGCTGCCCTATGTTGGTGAACACTTCCGCACATCCTATGATGAAGTACTGAGGCACTTGCCAGAATATAGACATCGGCGTCTCCTTGACGCTATAGCTCCCGTGCCTTTTCACCATCTTTAGCCTCACGATCTCTAGAGTGGCCGCGGAGATCATGGCAAAGATGGATATAAATAGCCCAGTTCCAATGCGTTGGAGCTGGGTTAGGCCACTCTTGTGGCCTGTGAACTTTCGTGTCATTGGAATGATGACACGATCGTACACAGGTACCCAGAAGAGGACGCTGATCGTGTCGAAAATGGCGAGTGAGGCTTCTGGGATTATGAAATTGGAGCGGCCTAACTGAGCATCCAAGTACTCAGCTTGGAGGAAGAAGAGATTACTCATTTGGCCATACACGGCGCTAAAGGTTATGCCCGTTGCCCACACGGGCAAGAGGCGTATGATCCCTTTGAGCTCCTCTACTTGCGTCACCGTGCAGAGGTGCCAGGGGTTGGGCGAATCCTTGCTCGAATCACATGGCATCTCCATTGCTGCTTTGTCAAAGAAACTAAAATTTTTGCCATTTTAAAAGACAAAGTCTAAAATAACTATTTCTACTAAAAAACAGCTCTTTCTTCAGTCATCTGTGAAGGTGCAGGATTTCTCGTGTTTGAGAAGTCCTGCACTAGAAGTGCTGCACATGCACATCCCAGATGTCTGAAGAGAGACAACATACTTTGTTCAGAGTACCTGAGCTCGTTCGTGTGATCGAGTTTACGGCTGCCTACTATAGCAGACTCTGCATCAGTAGACTCATATAAAAGAGACTTGTCATCTGGTACAACAACCCGATGCTTCCTCAACGAGGCCACGACGACCTGGCACAGGCGCGTCAGGGGGCTACCCCTGGCCTCTGGTACCGATACAATCGAGTACCAGAGAAGAGAAACGCGACGGCCAATGCCATCGCGACAGCCGGAACACCAAACCCCCAACCCCAACCTATGTTCACTTGTTCCAAACCAAAACAGAGGAGGCCACCAAGGCACCAACATTGATAGAAAAGTAGAACCAATTGAAAAACGAGCTCTTGTGGCCTTTCTCAACCTCATCAGCATAATCAAACTGGTCAGCACCGTACGAGGACACGCAGGGCTTGATGCCGCCCGTCCCGAGCGCCACGAGGTACAGCGCGACGAAGCACACCGCGGTCTGGGAGCTCGTCCCGGTGCACTCGTCTTTACTGCGACACGTCGGCCTAAGTCCAGGAACCGAGGCCGACAGTGTCAGGAGTGTCATCCCCTGATCACACGCAATCAAGAAAGTTACAAAACAGAGGTTAAATTATCCTGATTTGAAAAGGGTAGTATTGTCTTACAATGACATATATGAGAGAGAAGGTAGCAATGGTCCAGTATCTTCCAAGATATGCATCAGCTAGAAAAGCACCTACTAAGGGCATTACATAGCAAGTGCCTGACCAATTGGAGAGATTCTTGGAGGCAGTAGCATTGTGTTGATTGAGCTGAGTTGTGAAATACAGAATTAGATTGCTGCTCATTCCATAGTATGCTAATCTTTCACAATATTCATTTCCTGGATTTTCAGGAAATTAATTAATTAAATTTCACACATGTTTGCAAATTGCAATAGGGTTTATTGTATCTCTGTCTAGGCTAACACGCAGTGAGTAGGTGAGAGAGAATATATACCAAGAATGAAGGGGCAGGCCTTCCATGTTCCAGTTTTCTTCCTATTGGCTGGGTTGTTCTTGTAATCCACAGTCCCATCTTTGGTGTAATTATCCTCCTCCGCCATGGAAGCTCTGAGTGGGAAAGCTTTATAACCTGGGAGAATTTTTTTTTATACAAAATTTTAAGTTGAAAATTAATACCACAATTTTATTAAGAAGTTATCAAATCTACCAAATTTATACTTCCTTGCCATTTTGGTCCATCCCATGTATTCATTTCCTTTTTTAGATTGATGTGACCATACATGACCCCACACTCAACACTAATACAATTACCCACTACACAATAAAATATTATTTCTCTCATTTCAAAATATATTAAATTATTATACTCTTTAACCCACGTGCAAAAAGCAAACGGTTATTTTTCAAGAGGACGGATGGAGTATTTTTTTTACTCATTTGCCCTTGGATAAAACCCTTGTATCCTCCCACTCCCAAAACCCTCCTCCACCACCAAGCCACTGCCGGCCATCGGACCGCCGCTGCCCCTCCGTCGAAGACCCCACCGGACTGCCGCCGCCCCTCCGTCGAAGACCCCATCGGACTGCCGCCGCCGCCTGACGTCTGCCGGTGACAGGCGGCTACGCATCCCGATCACCGGAGCCGCCGCCATCATCGCCAGAAAGTCGCCGCCGCCGCCACTGTTGCCGGAGCAGTTGCCGGAAAAGTTGATGCGCCGCCGCCGCTGCTGGAGAGTCGCCGGAGCCGCCGGTGCATGGTGGTGGAGGTAGGGTAGATTGGGGGTGTGGGATGGATAGAATGGGTGGGGTGAAACACAAAAGGAGGGGTATAGTGGTCCAAAAATTGTGTAAATGGTAAAATTGATAGTTAAATAATAAAAATGTTGGTATTAAAATTGTACAAATCAAAATGGGCATTTTTCTTGAAATCTCACACACACTTGAAAATCTGTGGAAGTAGAGAGATTTGAGTTTTGACAACCCATATCAAGTTTCAGAAGTGTAAAACTTAATTACGTTTCAATTTCTTGAATTTTGATCCATGTTTAGTTGGGAGGAGAAGAGGGAAGAAAATTGAATGGAATAGCAGGAAATAGCACTCCATTATTAATAACATTGGGAAGGCAAAGTTGTTAATTATGGCATGAGAAGGACTGTTATAATTTTTGTGTTATATTGTTATATTTTGTGTTACAATTTTTGGAAACGCATATATACATTACACCATATAATATATACTTAACATTTCATATGAGAGGTGTTACATTTTCCTTTTTTTTCTCTCACCAATATATTTTAATACACACCCTTTTTTTTATTAAATATACACACTTTTATTGAATACACACGCCATTTAAATTTTTTATTTCTTAATTTTATTATATACGCCCCCCTCAAATTGTCAAAAGTACCCGTATAAAATTAAAATTATACACACCCCTCAAGATATGAAAAATTCACATTCATCCTGTTTGATCGATGTATTCAAACAATCCTTTCTTGTTGAAGTAACTTTACCAAACAATTGTTGTTCAAGGAACTAAATAGCACTGAGTTAAAAGTGTGTTCATCAATACAATTTATCTAAGCATATTAGGTGAAGTGTGGCCTCTGTAATTAAGGTAGCAGAAAAGAAGTACGTCCTTCACGAACTTAATAACTTGCATAATGAACACAGGATGTTCGGGAGTCCCTTTTCACAAACATCTTCTCAAATCAAAACATCTGATTTTTTTATTCTGAATTTTATTATAAAAACAATTGCTATGAAACTTCTCGATACTGGAAGTTTAATTAAGTCATAATCCCTCCGTCTCACGTAATGAGGGTCATTTAGTAAGGTAAATGACCCTCATTACCTAAGGTAAATGACCCTCATTACCTGAGACGAAGGGAGTATTTGTCTTTACACGAGTACAAATCCCTACTTCAAAATTGAGTCAATTTTATGATTTCATTAGATTAATAAAAGAAGATTGAGATTAGAAGAGAAGCAAAGGTTACAGGCAAGATTGCTTGGGGCAGCGATTGATCCAAAAAATGAATAGATTTGAAGAAGGGAGATACTTTAGGGTTTATAAGATATGGTAGGTATTTAAATATAATTTAATTATAAATATGTAGTGTGTGTATTAAATAAATTAGAGGTAATTTTGAATCTTTAAAAATATATATTTTAATAATATAATAATGGAGTGTGTATTTTTAATAAAGACAAAGTCTCTTGTGAGACGCTATTTATGTGAGACCGTTTGTGAGGAGACGTGTTGAAGTATGCCTATTATATAGATAAAGTATGTTTAATGGTTGTTAAATATATTTTGTAAAGTAGATGGATGATGAATTAAAGTATGATTTTAGGAGGTTATAATATGATTTATTATGAATATGTTTTAACTACAAATAAACATATTTTACCTATATATGATAAGTATACTTTAATAATGGGACAACCTGTCTCATAACCGTCTCACAAAAAACATGTCTTACAAAAAAGTTTCTCTTTAATAAAATGGGGTTTGTATTTAAAGTAACCTTATATTTTATTCAACTTTTTGCAATAGAAGACGTAATACTATCTGAATCGAAATATTCTATCTTATAATTCGTATTTTATTGGAGTTTTATAACATTAAAAAAAATTAAATCCTACAAATCACTATTAAATCATTGAGCATATAGCGTTAATTTAGAAAAGTTTGGGCATATAGCGTTAATTTAGAAAAGTATCATGACGTCTGTTAATCGTTTGAAAAATAAAATGTTGGATGAAAAATTGTGTGCCGTCTTTATCGCTAAATTATTATTAGAAAAAGAATCCGAGAAAAAGGGTACTCGGCGTTGTCATCTTTAACTCAAGAAGTGATTAGTAACGCATTGAATTGATTGAAAATCTGTGCATTTTTGGATTATGTTAAAAGTGGTTTATTTTGGTAGAATTACTGGTTTATCTTGTTCGGAAGTTGATCTGTTCTGGTAAAGCTAAATGAAGAAGATCATTAATCTAGGGGTGTAAGCAAAAATTAATACTTTACGTTCACTCTTTACTGATATATAAGAGTGAAATTCAAACCAAACTACTCGATACTCGACTCGAGATCCTTCGATAAAAGCTCAGTTTGATAATGATATCAAACAAGCTTGAACACACATTTACGTTTGATAAAATTTAAAGATCGGCTCGAGCTCGAGCTCGATTAATAAAAATAGATAAAGTAAGTGTAAATTTATCAAGCTACTCGAGCTCGGCTCGTGTCCGGCTCGATAAAAGCTCGTTCGGGCTCGGCTCGATTGCTTATCAAACAAGCTCAAACATATGTTTTGAAGCTTGATAACATTTTAAACAAGCTTTAACAACTCTTCGTTCGGTTCGACTCGACTCATTTACACCCCTACTGATATACTACCAATTATATTTAAAAATAAAAAATTAATTTTTATTTTTTATTTTTTATTTTTTTTTTATTTCTTGTAATCCATACTCTTCAACCTCAACCAACCAGACATGCAATTACATCAATTGATCCTTCTCCCCTTTTTATTTTTATTTACCTTTTTAATATCATTGCGTAGTTAATTACTTCGATCGATCCTTCACGCAATTCTACATATCAACATATTTATGATTATTTTCAGGCGTTTTTACAACATATATGCAACCTTCCATGTTACCATATATATACAACTTTACATGCGATCTATGCATTATGTAATATACTACAAGATCAGAAAAAAGTCAAAATATGATAATTTAAAAAAAAAAAATTCATTAATTATAATGATGATATCAAATTATCAATCAAAATCGAGAAATTTTTTATTAATATAATAATCATGTAAATTTTAAAATAAAAAATAATAAATATTATAATCCATTCGTTAATTTCGACACAAATATGTGGCGCTTTTATAATTAGGAATAAATGAACTAAAATTGTTTTAGTTATGAATTATATATATATATATATATATATATATATATATATATAATATACTAATAAGAAAGTCATCAAATATTGCAATTTCAATAAAGTCTATCTTGATTGGATGGATGAGTGTGTGACCGAATACAAATTATTGTATGAGACTACCCCTATAAAATTAATTCAAATATATATATGTTAATCTTTCTCAACATTATTCATTATTTATGTCCAACAATTCAATTTGAAATTTTAAGTAATTGATTAATTATTCAATATCTTGCCCATTAGACCAAATATTAGGTCAGCTTTATTTTGTAATGTATACCCAACAAGAGTTTATTAGCTTTATTAGTAGTGTATGTTTATTTATTAATGAATGTATTAATTATATTATTAGAGTTCATTAAAACATTAATTGAAAATTTGGTAACAAACTCTATAATTATTTACTCACGGGTGTATTTTGAATGTGCTCGCATAAATTAGTGTTCGTGTATCCGGATGCATGAGATATTTTATCGTATTATAATTTGGTTACATATGTCGAATTACAAATGAAAAATACTTCATTCTGTCTCTCTATTTTTTCACCTTTTTTATTTTGAATTTTCTCACAAAAATTAGTTTTCACCTCCCTAAATAAGCGTGAGATATTTTATCGTACTAAAATTTAGTTACACATGTCGAATTAAAAATGAAAAATACTTCATTCTGCCTCTCCATTTTTTTCACTTTTTTTATTTTGAATTATCTCACAAAAATTAGTTTTCACCTCCCTAAATAAGCAAAATGTTAAAACAATCAGTCTTCTCCACGTACACAACTTTATTTTTTTTAAAAAAATTATTCATACATAATACTAGCTTTATTACTAAAAAAAAGTATCATAATATTCTTAAAAATTATGAATTTTTTTAATCTGGAAAGAGGTGATCAAAACTATTGAAAAGTAGAGGTAGTAAATAACAAACCTTATGTTGTAACGTAGCTAATCTGCTTCATACTTCATAGTTTATGTTTATGCTCCTTTCTCGTCTAGATACATCATACACACAACTAAACCAATATATTCATCTATATATATATATATAGAGAGATACATATCATGTGTACAATATTTCATCCATATTAATATGTGGTTAATATATTTTGAGGTTGACTACTTTTTGAATATTCCTTCCATTAATTAATAAGACATAATAGATTTTACGTCTATCTTGTAGCCTTGTGAAACAACGTACGAATTAAACTAATTAGATTATGACTTTTTGGGGCTTTGCATGATGAATTATGATATTTACCTTGTTTTAATAATTAGATTGTAAGCAATTGAATGCATTTTTGACATCATCGTTATTTTCATACTCTCTTTTAAAAAATATCAACATATATTAATTTAAAATTATTATTTTGATCCATTTAAGAGTGGTATGTTTGAAAATAGAAATAACAATAATAATGATCATTGATCTGTGTGATAATGGAAGAGATTAGATAATGTAGGCATATAATATACTCCCCGATCCCACATTAAATTTCACGATTAAATTACATTTTATGTTGTTTTAGTTGTGATTTTTGTTTAATTGTTATTTATTATCACGTAATTTATGGACTACTCCCCGTATTATTTTTTCATTTTGGGCGTTCGCCTCTTCCAATGGTATCATTTCATTTTTATCCACACATATTTACTAATACAACTAAAAAATGGACCACACCTCCACTAATACAACTACCCACCACACATTAAATATCAATACTTCTTAATCTCTGTGCTCAAAAGTAAATGACACTCTTGAATCCGGACGGATGGAGTATTTTGTAAGAATTATATTTATATATTGCTCTCTCCATTCCACATTAACTTGCACAATTACTATAAATATGAAGATTTTAAAAAATTATTTTTTTGACTAACTTTATTTTCTTTTGGAAGAATAATGATATTTTTAGGTAGTAAATAAATTATAAAGTATGTTAGGTGTGTAACGTATTGGGTATGAGTATTAAATTTGTAATTAAGATGTGTTTTGATTTTAATAATTGATATGATATTTCCTTTTGGATGGTCCATAACGTGGAATATACGAAGACGAAAAGTGTGAAATTTAATGTGGATCGAAAGGAGCAATTGTTTTGAGATTATAGCATTTTAAAAAAGCTTCCATCATTTTGATATTTTAATTTTATTTAATTATAATTTTAATTATATCATCCTTAATTAAAAAAAAAGAGGTAGGTTTACCTGTCATTAAGGGGATGTTGTCATTAAGGGGATATTTGTTTTGGGATTAAGTTGATCAAATCTAAATATTATTTGAGGTGAGAGAATAAGAGAGAGAAATGAAAAAAAATAATAATTGAGGAAAGATAATGTATAGTAGGAGTGGATGATTGTTAATAGTGTAAGTATGTGTACATAGTGGAGATTTATTAAATCTAAACCTGAAATATTGAACCCAAAACAAACATCATATTAGAGTATCAAAATGGTTCGGCCTACGCAGGCCAATCCATCCCTGCCCCACCAAACCCGCATAACCAATAGTTCAAACCTACAAATGGCCCGCCCTACATATGACCCTTCCAATATATAGCCGCCCAACTAATAACCTATCAAATTTAATTCAAAAGTTAATTAGTTTTTATAATTTTTTATAAAGTTTTCGTCAATTAGATTATTTCGAAATCCTATTTTAATATGTTTATTTTAATTTTTTATTTGCTAAATTTTACGTAAAAATGTAAAAACAAAATTTGGCCCGTGCGGGCCAAATCGCCCCAAACCCGCCCACCGATGTCCTAACCCATATAGGTAGACATGCACCCCGGTTCGGAACCGTCGGTTCCGGTTTCGAATCGGCGATTCCGGTTCCAAGATAGGGAGAACCGGAACCGAACCTGGGTACGAAAGTTTCGGTTCCGGAACCGATGGTTTCGGTTCCAGTTCGGAACCGTCGGTTCCGGTTTTATTTTTTTTATTTTTTTTTTGAATTTTAAGCGTAAAAAATAAAAAAATAATAAAAAACCGGCGGTTCGAACCGGAACCGCCGGTTCGGAACCGGAATCGCCGGTTTTTTCCCAAATATGAGGAACTGGAACCGAACCTTCTTTAGCCGGTTCCAATTTTTTTTTTGGCCGGTTCTGGAACCGGCGATTCCGGTTCCGGTTAAAACTGGCGGTTCCCCGGTTCGAACCGCCGGTTTCGATTTTTTTGTACATGTCTACATATAGGTCTACCCCATTTTAACCCACACAATGGTGGGTCCTAGTGCATTGTGGGTCAATTCAATCCACCAATCCATATTAAAAGCTCCACCTGTCATAGCTTGCAACCCACTTTTGAATGGGTTGGGTCCAGCATTTCTAGCTCTCAAAAATGGTAGATTTTAAGCCCACTCGTTCCTCAGGCCCGTTTTGATAGTTCTAATCACATCTTACCTTTCATACACATTATTTTATATATTTACACATTAATTTAATATAAAATTAAAATGCATGTGTTATTTAAAAATGCCAAAACATATAGTATAGATTAATTAATACTACTCTCTTCGTCCCGCCCAAACGTCACTGGTTGCTTTTTGTGTGTAGATTAAGGAATATTATTATTTTATGTGTAGTGGGTAAGTGTATTAGTAGAGTGGTGGGCCACATGTGTTATATTTTTACTAAACGTGGGAAATGAAGACATTTGAATGAGACGCCCAATATAGTAAAATAATGACTTTTCGGTGGGATGGAGGGAGTATTTGTTATATTTATTAAATTTACTTAATTATGAATCTAACTTTTGTATTTCTACTTATACCCAAAATAAAGTAGCACTTACGAAAAACTTTCACTTTCTAATGCATTTACATGTAATGAAATAACAGAAGAAAAAAAAAAGCACATAGTATAATAATAATGGGGAAATATGTACCCTAAATGATTTATCAAAAATTTTAAAGTCCTATATTTAATAAAAAAATGTTTAAATATCCAAAATTATGAAAATATCCTTATATCTATTCAAAAATTTAATCTGAGTCATAAACATTTACAATCAAATCATAAAAAATATATAATCGAATCACTAATACAGTCGAGTCTTATATATATGTACAACCAAATCATAATAATATATATACAATCGAATTCTTTATTTTAATCGAGTTACAAAATGAATCAAGAATATTTATGTAATCTTGGGCATTTTAAAACATAATAACTTAAAATTAGGATTAAAAATTTTTCATGGAATTGGGCACTGTCGCCCATTTCATCAATAATTATAATAGACAAATTAACTTTTATTATTTCATAAAAACTTATTTTTATTTACGGATTGATTTCATAATTACGAATTGGTTTCAGAAGTTTGATTGGAGGGAGCTGTAAATAATAACTCAGTTAAATTATATGAACAGCTAGCTAATTGGATCCAAAATAATCAGTTGAGATCCATAAAGCCCTAGTGTTCATTGTTCTTCCCCAATTCCTCACATTTTCACTCTTCCGCCGGTCGAAATAATTCGAGGGCTGGGGTTTTCGACGTCGTCTGATGCGATTCTGAAACTAAAATTGAAAATTGGTGAGTTCGATTATCCTTCGATCTTCACTTCTGCATCGCTGCATTGGAGTTATGATTATTAGATTATGCATATGAAGTGATTGTTTGGGTAATATAGATTGAACGGCGTCCCTTCGTCTGAATCCAGCACATTCCGACTGCCGCCGCGCCTCCTCCAGTCGATTCGAACTGACGCCGGTTTATACTCAGCGCTGCTCTCCAGGTAATTCTGGTATTTTTAGTTTGGTGAATAATTTCCTAATTCTTGATTGTTGAACATATACTCTAGTCGATTATGAATCTGTTCCTCATATAATTTACAACGCCCCTCGGCTGGATCCCTATGTGGGTTATATTCTCTTTGTTCATATGTTAGTAGTTTATAGTGTATATATGCTAATATAAGTATCTAACGTCCTAATACATGGCACTCAACTAGTTTGCGGATGAATTTTGCAATTCTAATAGGCTATATAAATTAGTTTGCATTTCGACAAGAGATATCGAGCATGTGTTGATCTTATTTGGATACTCTTATGAGTTATGTTGTAGTATCAATGTTTATTATTCAGCACTCATCTAATTAGATGATGAGAATTTTCTAATAAAGTTAAGACTATTTGGGTTGGGTTTTTTACATTACCAGTTTACTAATCGATGTTCAAAATCTGGCAGCTGAGCTTCCAGTCTGAGGAAAGAGGGTTGGCCGAATGGCACTACTTCCATCAAAGGGAGTGGTGATTTCAGTTCCTACCCTTGTTCTCTCAGTCGTTGCAGTTGCAACCCTCCTACTTTTCTTGCTTTCCGGTCGTGCACCTCCCCCTGCTTCTTGCTTTTGCCCCGCACCTACAAATGATAAAATCAGCATAAGAAGTGGAGAGCATATCTCAACGTCATCCAAAGACATAGATTGGGTGAAGAGTCTGATTGAAGCCAATGGACTACACATGCAGCAGAACATTCAACGTAAAGGCATAAATCCCCGCACTCGTGAACAGCAGCTCCAGGATCTCCTTCAGTTCAAAGGCATATCTCACTACGAAGGAGAAGAAGCTAATAACCACACTGCTCTTCCTTGTCCTGGTGAACTACTCGTAGAAGAACATCGTAGCAACTATGGGGAGCCATGGGCAGGAGGAAGAGATGTATTTGAATTTCTTGCTGAGTCAGCCCACCTAACTACAAACTCAAAAGTTCTCGAGATCGGATGTGGTACACTCCGTGTTGGCCTACATTTCATTCGATACTTAGAGCCACATCATTTTCATTGCCTAGAGAGGGATGAGCTTTCTCTAATGGCTGCACTTCGCTATGAGCTTCCTTCACAGGGTTTATTGTACAAGCGCCCTCTGATTGTTAGAGGTGAAGATATGGATTTCAGTAAGCTTGGATCGGATACTGTGTATGATTTGATATATGCCAGTGCTGTGTTCCTTCACATACCCGACAAACTTGTTTGGGTTGGTTTGGAGCGGTTAGCAGGTAAATTGAAACCTTTAGAAGGTCGTATATTTGTCTCGCATAATATCAAGTTCTGTTCTCGTCTGGGAGGTGACGAATGCACTAAGAGGCTGAAAAATCTGGGACTTGAATATCGTGGAAAGCATACTCACGATAGTTTGCTCTTCAATCACTATGAGATATGGTTTGAGTTCAGGCGATTCAAGGCTTAAATAGTGTAAAGATCAGTCGCGTTAATTCGATGTGAGGAACCAGTTGTGAAATGAACTTTGTTACCAAGGGCAAGATGGAGATATTTTGAACTTCCTCTCATCTTAAATAGGTTCCTACACAGTGCTGCTTTTAATTTTGTAGTAAGCTACATTTTCTCATTTTCCATATTTTATTTGTTAATTGCTGTATTCTAATGTATTCTTCTTGTTATTACCTATTAATGTTATATCAATGAACTGTGAGATAGATTTGTTTTCCAGAAGAGAGAAAATATAGCAGGGGAAGGATGGAAGAGAGGTTTGTTGATTTCAGGTGCTGGCCAAGGCCAAGTACTCAGAAGGGTTTGTTAATGGTTAGTCCATTTTTAGTTTTATAAAGAATAAGTAGAAAGATTGTGTGTAGAAAACTTAGAGCATGTTTGCAACGTTTGATATGGCTGAGGTAGATGTGCTCTTCTCATGTGTGATGTATTAATTCAATGATCTGCTTGGATTAGATTAGATGTAGTTCTTACTTTGCATGCCATGCCTTGTTTAGTAATTGGTGTCAGATCATTGTTTCATTCAATATTTTAATGAGCCGTGGGTAATTTTTATTTGTACTTTTATCTTTTTATTCTTAACTTAAATTTGAATTACAGTAAATTATGTAATATAAACAGAAATGTGTACTTTATTATGTGTTGATAGCCGTTCTTGTCGTCCGGGCTTGGCGTAGCGATATGTTATGACAAGAACAAAACCAATCAAACACACTATGATGAATGGAAAGGGAGCGCTCTCTATTAAATTTGTGGTTGTTTCTTTACACTCTCAGTCTCACAACTCTCTCGATGAATTAGTAAAAAGTTACATTACAATTCATAAGGTAGACTATTTATACTCCCTTCCTTTGCTCCTCACTTGAGTTGGTGATTTTGCTATTCTTTTAGCCCCTTGGAGAGAGCCAAATCTGTTACCGTAAAGGAACCAACTCTACAAAATTCTGTTGTGTAAATGGTCCCAAAGTTCTATTGGTTGAGAGTTTGTTCATGCCTATTGTGTGTTGTCTTTTTTTAGCAATTATGAGAGTAATGTGTTATTTTTCATTCTTAGGTGCTGACATCTAGTGTGCTTTTGGTGTACTAACTTCTATTGAGTTAGCCGAGCCTATTCGGGCATATGATCTTATCCTCAAACTTGACTGGATTTTATTGTTATTGGCATTTGGGCCTTCTTGGATGGGCTTTATCTTCGGCCTTTATGTTCGGGCTATTAGTTTTGGCCTCATGAGCTCTTTTACATATTCATGTCATCATTGGGTCTTAGCCCATGTTCAAAATGGGATATAATAATACCCACAACATTATGGTATGAAATAAAATGATAAAAAGTATACTTTTACACGGAGTTGAGAGAGTAAATAAAAAAAATACTGGAGTAAAATTGAATTCATCAAAAATGACAGGAGAGTCAAGTAAAATTGAATTCAATAAAAATGAGAGATTTTCTTGTGTAAACCCGTTGAATGGTAAGTTGACTTACTCTTGGTTTGGAAATTATTACCCTGCAAAATAATGAACTATTACATATATTAATGATAAGATATTACTGGCATAGTAAAATTTGGAGTCTCATTATAGCGCACCTAATGTACCAATACATTTGTAAGACCAAGGTCACCAGATTTAAGATTAACTACTACAACACCATTTGATTAAAATTGAAAAAAAATATACAATTACCCTAAATTTAAGTTATAAATCCTGTAATGCGGTGCCCAAAATCACCCTAGAATTGGAAAATATAATAATAATAATAATAATATGTCATTCTTAAGATTAATAATAATTATTCTAATAATGATATTATATAAATTAAGTGTAATATTCTTATCAGTTTAATGAAGTTCAAATAGATACTTATAGCAAAAAGTGATCCATAAACTAAAATGTAGGAGTAGTAAATTTTATATCTCGGAAATTAGCACTAAAAAATAAGTGTGACATTTAGCAAATAATGATGTGTTGACTTATTATTATCTTCTTAAAGGAGTATTACGCTGTCACCCACTATGATTCATATTAATCATTATTGATATGAAACTCCTTAAGTCCATGCATGAAAGACATTGGCCAACTAAGATCCTTATTTTTTTCCAAGAAAAATGTGAAAAAATTTTAAATTAAAAAGCTTCAATTATCTGACCCACAATCAACTCTTTATACCTTTGTAAGTAATCTTCGATGCATATTCTTTATTTCTATTTTTATTTGACAGCTCATATTATCAATAATAATACGTCTTCCACATTGAACGATTCTCACTTTTAATTTCATCTAATCATTTTAGTTTGTTATTTTGGACAATCTCTACTTATCATGTCTTAACAACACGTAATTACTTGTGAATTTAACTAAAATGTCGACCATTATTGTGTCCTGTACTTGTATATTCGCACATTATTTTAATTGAAAAAATAATGTTCTAGAATTCTTGTAATTGGTGGCAACACATCTGTTGCAAGAATTTGTCGAAATTCAATCCAAATCTGACGTGAAATGGGTTCAAGTCGACTTGATCCAACCCAACCAGTGCCCAAATCATGTTGAGACTTGAATGTTTTATTGAAATAATATTTACTTTTGTGCAATCCAATTGTAGGGTTATTCTGGGGTGCACCTGCCGCCTGGTACACCCGCAGAATTATAGGGTAAAATTGAGTGGTTGTGGGTAGTTAATAAATTTATTTTTAATTATTTTATATTATTGATTGGTGAAGATTAAATACAAATCTAATCTAACGTTGAGATAATTTAGGTGCACAGGTGCGCAATTAAACTCCCAATTGTATGGAGATGTTACAAACTTTGGATGATATGATATGTTTTGATTGGATGAGAATTTGAACAGTGTATTCAAATTCAAGTGCAAATATAACTATTACGTATAATTTATTTAGAAAAAAAAAAAGAGGGAGTATAACTTTTTGGCAATCCGCTATCTGAATTTTGTAAAACATATCAATATAAATTCTATCATATTTGAAGAAACATGCTATCAATTAAGAAAATGGTTGGCAGAGTTAAAATATATATTACTATGAAATTGATTTGTAGTGAAAGATTTAAAGTGATCTAGATATTCTTTAATTAGTAAATGAATTATAAAACAAAAAATTACTCCTTGAAAATTAAATCTAAAATGTATTTTTTTGGTATTTTTATATCCACATTTTATTATTGATAATTACTTTTATTGAAATAATAATAATAATAATAATATATAGGTAATAATATAGGTGGAATAGACACAAAATTTTGGCCTAGTAATACATAAATTTGGACCACAACAAATGGAAGGGACTACTTTAAGAATGTAAACAAAAAGCTGACAAAATAATATTTTTTGTTTGAGGGGAGAAAAATATATTATTAGTGGACACTGTTACACATATTCAAAAATATATATATTTTTAAAGAAAAATAAATTTATTAATTCGAAAGGAATAAGTCATGTAAAAAATAATAAAATATCAAAGAAGCACGACCAAACTAAAACAACAAAAATTCTCATGGTCATATTTCTGCCCATGCCTACTCCAAACCGTCTCTATTTCAGTTGTTCCACACCAACATTGGTAACGTGTCTTGGAGTACTGCAAAACGTCTCAATGAAATCTAAGTACTTCATTCGTCCCAAAATATTTTGCACACTTCCTTTGTAAAATAAGGAAGTGTGCAAAATATTTTGGGACAGAGGGAATAATTACTAAATTCAATTGGGTTAAAATTATGTTACCATATAAGAAGAGAGAGAGGATATTATTTCACAAAAGTTAAAATACCACATAAATTTAATAATTATCAATAATAATTTTTTTTAGATGAAATTCAAATATCATAAATCCACTTAAACAGATTTAAGACTGACACAAATAGTGTGTAGATGTTTTTTTTTTTAATATATGTATAACACGTCGGCAAATAAATGAAAACCAAAAACAAGAAAAAAGAGTAAAAAAGTGATGTTTGAACCAACTTTAATTTGACTTTGTCATATATTAGTGAGCCACAGTTAGCTGTTATGTATATGGTGCAAGAAATGAAACGAAAAGGATGAGCTTTAGGCATTATTAAATTACAATCTTGTTTCTCAAGTATTATATTACCAACAGAAACAAATTAATAAAAATGACTCCTTAATTAATTAAATATATAAAGCTGATTAGTGATTTTATATATATACATCCAACATTATTACATGCAAATTGGTTGCACAACATGAACATGGCTGTCTGGATTCGAGTTTTGATCATGCTCATTCTCTCTTGTTTGGTGGTCGACTCGGGAGAAATTCGTCATTATAAATTTAATGTAAGTTCTTTTTTCATTATACATACATGTTAGGATGAAAAAATTATTGCACATTTATTGGTTTTTATTAGTAAAAAATAAATATTCTTAAATACATTTCTTGTGTAATATTTTTGCATTATTTGATAAGTAAGGCGTAAGATTGAGGAGATGCTAAACCTAAAAAGCAGTAACAATCTAAAAAAAATTATTAAATTTTTTTTCTTTTATTACGTGTCATTTAAATAGAAACATTAATAATATATTCTCCCTTCCTCAATTTAACTTACACTTTCATCCGTCTTCAACTCATCTTTACATTCAAAAAAAAAAACAACATCAAACCCGATAATCATATAATAAATTTTAATTTCAAATTTTCCATCAACATCTTACACACTTAACATACTTTATAATTTATTTATTATTATTTCAAAATACTAAATTACTCCTAAAGTAAGTCTATAACAAGTTTTCTTAATATATGCGTTAAAGTTAAAAGGAGTGAAGATGAATTGAGGACTAATGGAGTTTTTTTAGGTTGTAATAGTTTTCAACATTCAAAATAATGCGGTGAGTTCTTGAAGCTAATTAGCTAGATGGGATTATAGTCGTCCAAAATTCAATCTCTATTTTCCTTATTTGTAAAAAATTCAAATCTCTATGCGAAAATTAGTAAACAATCACAATCCCTATAATTTAACATTCTAATCTTACATTGTTAAGACGTTATCTACAACGTATAAAAAAGGATGCAATATTATATGGAGTATAATTAAATTAAATAAAACCCTTTTTTATGTTAATGTATACCATCAATCATTTTTTTTATTTAAAAACATTTAACGTCATTTGGGAATGACTAAATTATGCTAGCTGCAGTCCATGATAAAATGCGTGGAATTATCATTCTCTATTGTTAATATTATATTATATATAATAAATGATAATTATGAGAAAATATATATGATTAAATAAATAAAAATACAGGTGGTGATGAGGAAGACTCGGAGGCTATGCTCAAGCAAGGCAATCGTGACGGTTAACGGACGTTTCCCCGGTCCCAACATTGTCGTTAGAGAAGACGACACTCTCTTAATCAACGTCGTCAACCACGTCAACTATAACGTCACTATCCACTGGTAATTTGCTTACTACTATCCCATCAATATTTTCTAATATATAATCTCTCCGTCCCGTTTCAAAGTTTACGTTTGTTTTTTGCACGTTGATTAAAAAATATAATATTTTAATAGATAGTGGGTGGAAAAATATAATATTTAATGTAAAGTGGATAGGTGTATTAGTGTTGGATGATATATTAATTGTTTTAGGTGGGTCCCATATTCCAAAAAGGAAAAAATTAAACATTGAAATGAGACGCGCAAAATAGAAACGTAAACATTGAAATGGGATGGAGGGAGTATACACTCCATATATTAGTGTAATTTTTCCAACAAGTGAAAAGTTACTACAAAGTCTCTTGATGATGAAATACAAAAAAATTAACAGAAAGTATATCAAATTTTAAAATTAATAGAATTAAAAAAAAAGTTGTAAATATTTTAGCATAAGTACTAACACTTGCAACAGAACACGTGAAAACTACTCCTTCCGTCCCCAAAAGTATTTCACACTTTTTTTTTCATCCGTCCCACAAGGCATTTCACACTTTATTTTTACTAAAAATGGTAAAAAAATACTACACTATAACAATACCTACTTTTTACACATATCCCAACATAATACTCATTTTTTCATACATTCCAATAACTTTACCCACTCTTTTCATTAAATTAATTAAAATGCTTCTTCTCTTTCTTACTTTATACATAAAATAACATTTTTTTCTTAAACTTCGCGCACAACAATACGTGAAATACTTCGGGGGATGGAGGGAGTATTTTCTATGACAAACTCTCTTGTTAGACGTTACATATATGACACGGTTTGTGAGACGTGTTAAAGTATGTCTATTATATATATAAAGTATACTTAATAATTGTTAAGTATGATTTTAGGATATTATAATATAATTCATTATTGACATACTTTAACTACAAATAAACATACTTTACTTATATAATAAACATATTTTAGCAATGAGTCGACCCGTCACACAATCTTCTCACAAAAAACCCGTCTCACGACAGAGTCTCATTTTCTTTATTTTTTTTACTAATTATAACTTCTCAATAATTATATTATCATTTTTTATTAGAGATATTATTACTTTTTATTTATATTATAAATAATTTATAAAATAGTTTCACACAACTTTTATTAATTTTTATTAATTATGTATCAATTTTTTTTATTAAAACTATTACTCCTTTGTTTCACAAAACTTGTCATGGACGTTTCACACATAAGTGTTTGACTAAAGAGTTGAATAATGAAAAAGATGATCGAGTACTTGATAATAATATTGCCCTTATAAAATTTTTACTTAAGTGCATATTTGTGTTGCTTTTATGGGCGACTTTCTATTGAGACGATTCGTGAGATTCGCTCCATTGTAAAATTATATTCATTTTTTATAATTGAAAAAATGATTACTACTTCAATTCAAACATTGAATCTCCTGTCTCATCTCTCAATTAAGAGGAAAGATGGGGTAAAAGTGCAAGCGCATAAGTAGGAACAATGGCACCTGAGAAGATATTGTTTTGGTAAAGTAGATATGCATCTCACATAATTCTCACACAAACATCCTTTCAAAATCGATTTGTGTTTTTACTATTATGTCGCATTGATGATCGGTCAAGAAATGAAGATACTATACTTTATAGGCATGGAATAAGGCAACTGCGGACCGGGTGGGCCGATGGACCGGCTTATATAACCCAATGTCCGATTAAACCGGGTGAAAGTTACGTTTACAATTTCACGGTCGCCGGACAGAGAGGAACACTCCTCTGGCACGCACACATTCTCTGGCTCAGAGCCACCATTCATGGCGCCATTATCATCCTTCCCAAATTGGGGGTTGCTTATCCCTTTCCTAAACCCTATCAAGAGATCGTCCTCGTACTCGGTAATTTCCGATTCATATTTTCATAAATAAATTCCCACTGCGGATCTCTGATGTGTCCGATTGCAGGTGAATGGTGGAAATCAAATGTCGAAGATGTAATTGAAGAAGCTATGAGTTTGGGCATCGCTCCGAATATTTCAGATGCTCACACTATCAACGGTCATCCTGGACCAATCTCCAATTGTGTAGGGAATGGTAAATTACTAGATCTATAGTTCTCGTTGTTTGATGAATACTAGATCGATCGATCAGAAGTTTGCTTATACTAGAAGATGTTTATGTAGGAGGATTCAATCTGATGGTTGTACCTGGAAAGACGTACCTTCTCAGAATCATCAATGCCGCTCTGAATACAGAGCTGTTCTTCAAAGTTTCTAGGCATAAATTGACGGTTGTCGAAGCCGATGCTGCGTACGTCAAGCCATTCGATACCGACGCCATTCTAATTGCTCCCGGACAAACCACAAACGCCATCCTCACCGCCGATCAAATCCTTGGAAGGTACCTTATTTCGAGATATTATTGCTACATTTTGTATAATTTCTGAGATTTTTGATATCCAGGTACCAAATCATCGCGAAACCATTTAAGGATTCGCCGGTGGAGATAGACAACACCACCGCTACCGCCACCATGATCTACGTCGGAACCCTACCTTTCGTCGAGACAATTCTCACAGATCCGCCGCGTCAGAATGCCTCCGACTTCGCACTCTCCCTGCGCGGTTTGAATTCGGCGGAATATCCATCCAAAGTCCCTCTCAAAATCGACGAATCACTCATTTTCACCATCGGCCTCGGCATCAACGACTGCCGGACCTGCCGCAACGGCCTCCGCGTGGTGGCGGACATAAACAACGTCACCTTCGTCATGCCGAAGGTTTCCCTCCTCAACGCGCATTTCTTCAACATCACCGGAGTTTTCACCGACGATTTCCCCGGGAAACCGCCGATCACGTACGATTACACAATGAAGCCGCCGGTGAATCTGAAAACGATGAGCGGTACGAGGCTGTACAGGCTGTCGTACAATTCGACGGTACAAGTGGTGTTGCAGGGCACCGGAATGATATTTCCGGAGAATCATCCGATTCATTTACATGGATTCAATTTCTTTGTGGTGGGAAAGGGGTCGGGTAATTTCGACCCGGAAAAGGATCCGAAAGAGTTCAACCTTGTTGATCCCGTGGAGAGGAATACCATCACAGTTCCGTCCCGTGGGTGGGTGGCCATCAGATTTCGAGCAGACAATCCAGGTAAAAGTTACTCCATCCTTACTAGGTATTTTCACCCATTTGTACGGCACGGAGAGAAAAAGTAAATAAAGTTGTTGTGAATTATGAATAAAGTGTAAAAAAGTAATTAAAGTTGTTGGGATTGTAAAAAATAGGTAATAAAATATTACTATGTATTTTTACTATTAATGGAATCGATAAAAATATGTGGGACATCCCAAAATGAAAAGTGGATAAAAATACGTGGAACGGAGGGAATATTTTCTTTGCGTTTGATATTTTGACTGATTGATTTATTTTCATCAAAATAAAATTTAAAAAATGTAGTATCGTTGTTATCACAAAATTATTTTCTATTATATCATATGATGTCAAATAGAATTAGTTTTTCCTAATACAAGAAAACGAAAAAAATGATTCCTACTTTATGATTTAGAAAAGATTTCCAATTTTGGTCACTTGATAAATGTTAAATGTTATAGTATGATAAAATTTCAGAAATGTTTGGATGGAATTTTTTGTTTCAGGGGTATGGTTTGTACATTGCCACTTAGAAGTACACACTTCATGGGGACTTAAGATGGCATTTGTGGTGGACAATGGCCAAGGACCAGATCACTCTCTTCTACCACCCCCAATTGATTTGCCCAAATGCTAAATTATAAGGCCTCATACTTTTTGCTTAATTTGCATTTCCCCTAAGATATACACTTTTTGGTCTTCACCCATGGAAAACAAGTGGTTCTTGGGCCGAACCCGTCAATTTGGATCCGACCCAAACCCACTAAAATCCATGAACATACCCACACAGAAGTTTGCTTCTTTTTTGTTTCTAGTTGTTTTGTGTGTTTAAATATACAAAAGTTGCATGAATTTGCCACAAGGCAATCATCATAAGTGAGTAATGAATTTCAATAATAATAATTATTATTTTATATAGGCAAAAACTCCTGTGCCCCCGGGGACACAGAGGGATACTCCGTGTACCCATATGAACACAACCCTCTCCCTCATATTCTATTTAAACATATGTATTGCTGGGGTTTAAATTGCAAAAGGATATGAAAATTGCAAAGGCGTACGGAATGTGCTCCGTGCGCCCGGGTGCACAGGAGCCTCACTCTTTTATATATATATATATATATATATATATATCGGATCTTATCATTTCCATTAAGTTTTAACTTTACCCTATTTCCTCTCACACGTAGTAGGAACTTGTATTTGCGTGTTTAAAGTTCTTTCTCCTTGGGTTTTAGACATTTTTTGTTATTGGAATTCCAAATGGACCCTTGTAAAACTAGGCCTCATAATGAATTCAGTTTGGGCTTACTATTTAATTTTTATACCACTTTGTTCAAATTGATGATCCGAGTCAAAATCATTCAAGACAATTATGCAAGTATATTTAAAAGAGTTGATTTCAAATGCACAAAACTGTTCAAACGTATTATATTGTGCTCTGTAATCTAAATAGTATTCATTTTAATCGATAGTAATGTTATTTTTTCAATGAAAATGGATTGATTAAAATTTTTTATTTTTTAATTTAAAAAATTAAGGATATTAAATTTTATGTTAAAGTGTGTTGCATTTAATTAACAAATGTATTACAATATTATTGGGTCGGATCTTTTCCCTAATTAAAATCATTCTTGTGCTCTTTCATCGTTGTCAGTAAATAATTGTTTTAGAGTTTAAGCTTAGTAAATCTGTGTGATCATAAATTTCCTTAGGCTAAGCTTAATTTAGAATTGACAAAGTTTTTTTAAGATGATGTTCATGTGAGATAATCTCTGAGACGTTATAAAATATGAGTGTTATATAGGTTAAGTATATTTATTGATGGTTAAAGCATGTTTTTATGAATGATATATTAAAATATAATTTCAATGTGTATTTGTTTTAAATCGGAGTAAATTGTGATAGATAAATTACTATATCAAATCATTATCACTTTAAAAAGTGTTAATTGTTATATTGGATATCCGGTGTCCATGTGCATTCATATGTGTATATATTTTTATTTAATATTAATAATTGTATAGCTTTTTAAAATTCAATTTTTTATTAAAAAACTACTAACAAAGTGTATATATTTTTATTTATTAGTATAAATGTTTTTATTCAAATGTATAAGTTTCTAAAAGTTGATGCACGGTGCATCCGAGTGCACAGGATAATTTGCCTTTAATCATGTAGTTTAGGGCTTTATCATTTATCTATTGAATTTTGAGTTCAAATATTATTAACAGTATTTATGAAAAATAGATTTTTTTTATCAATGTTATTGACTTTTGTGATATTTTATTATTTTTAGATAATAAATAAAGTATAAATTAATACTATGACTTATGTGGGCTAATTAAAATTATCAAATTTGAAATTAAAATAACATTTAAAGTTAATGATAAGTGTTGTTTTTTATTTCTTTAGTCTGAATGTTAGTTGTGAGACATGGGAGTATACTCAATTAATAAAAAGGAATAATGTTGTTTAAACTATTTAATTTAATGAATAATTTATAGTGTATAATTTATTATTTTGAAAGAAAAAGGAAAAACTAATTATAAAAGTGTAAAATGTTATTAGGTCTCATACAAGTATTTTCCATAATTTAATGATTCAACTCGTATTCTTGAAAATACAATATTACTTATATTATTTTATTCTTATAATTTTGTAATTATTTTTTATTTTTAAAATTTATTACTCCCTTCATTCCAAAAATATTTCGTACCTTTATCCTTTATCCGTCACACCAAGTATTTCACTTTTTTTTTTCTTTTTTTTTAAAGTAAAAAATACATTTTAATAATAATTATTTTTTACACACATCCTAACGTAATACTACTATTTACCTTCAAAATGTAAATTTTCTTAAACTTTATGGAAAAAAAATTGGGATCCGTCATCTAAAAGCTTAAGCTAATAAAAATGAGAGTCGTTTAATACTCATATGCAGTCGGAGAATTTTTGTTTCAACTTTCAAGCATAGCATGTGGAATTTTCTCATAAATAGGTGGCGGTGATGTTTTAACATTGAACCTTCACTAGGCCATGACCTTGATTCTATGTTAAATTATCACCTCATTTTAAAACTTAAACTGATAAAAAGAAAAGTCGTTCTAACAAGTATTTAATTCGTAGTTAAAATATGCTTCTCTTTATTTTTTTTTAAGTATGATGAATAATAAATTGAAGTATGTTCTTAAAGTTTTATAGTATGATTCACTATGAACATACTTTAATTATCAATAAGCATGTTTTATTTATACAACATCTACTCCCTCCGTCCTAACTTAACTTCACACTTTCACTTTTGGTCCGTCCAAATTCAACTTCACACTTTCATAAAAAGAAAAAGCAACTAATTAACATCCCTCTAACATACTTTAATCTCAAAATTGTCATTACCTTTTTAACACACATAACATACTTTATCATTTACTCCCTCCGTCCCCTTGATATGCATCCATTTTTCCATTTTGGTCCGTCCCATTACAAAGTATACATTTTCCTTTTTGGATTGATGTGACCCACAGCCACTGCACATGACCTCACACTTAACACTAATACAACTACCCACTACACATTAAAATATTATTTTTCTCACCTTACTATACATTAAATTATTATACTTCTTAATTCACGCACAAAAAGTAAACGAATATCTTTCAAGGGGACGGATGGAGTATTTATTACCCAAAAATTTCATACTACCTCCAAAAATAAGTAAAAAAGCGATTTCTCTTAAACTCTGTATCTACAGTAAACGTAAATATGAATTTGGGACGGAGAAAATATTATACTTTAATAATGGATCGATTCGTCTCATGATCATACTCATTCAAAATTAAAACCTTACACGAATATTTCGGTTTTTTTTTTAAAGTGAATTTTGGAGGGTAATTGGAAGGTAGAGTGTCGCCCACATGAATAGGATGCACACGCTTTCCGGGGTGGGCAGAGCAGGAAGGTCACATGGTGGTTTTGACTTTTATTTTAATTTAATTATTACACAACAAAACCATCAGAATCTTTCCTTTAATGGAAACAAATTGCCAACCAACTATTACCTTTTTTAAATTGTGAAAATGACAAAAAGTGGTCACTATTGGTTAAGTGTAATTTTAAATAGCCACATATGTTATACACAATTTTTTCTAGTCACTTTTAAAGGAATTGACCAAAATGCCCTTGAGGGGGACCCACTTTTCACAATGTCTACAGAATGAGATTCCACACTTTTTGACTAAAAGTACCAAACGTACAGTAAAGGAATCGGATTCTTCTTTATTTCTGAATAAAGTGTGAAAGTACAACTACCACTACCTAGTACTCCTATGTAGGCATGTGATCCCTCATATCTATACAAAAGAAATGAGGTAATATATAGTGGAAAAATGGGGGTGGTCGTCCAACATTTATAAAACAATTTTGTACTAATTATTTTAGAGGTTGAGCATTTGGAAGACCATTCGGGAGCAAATTTCTAGTATTTTTAGAGAGGTGTGAGATTTTAGGGAGCAGCTGTACAAGGTATGTTTAAACTTGTTTTAACAGTTATGAATGCCTTAATTTTATAGTTATGAATGCCCTTATTTTATAATTTTGATATGCCTCATGAGTGTATTCTAATTATTCAACGTTTTTATAATAGAATAGAAAAAATTGTGGGCCGAGTATAATAATTTTTAACATCCAAAAGTTTTTCTCTCTTAAATCTTCACCAGTCATGTTAGATCGTATTTTTTAAGTAATCTTCTCAAAAATTTGTTAAACACTGGTGAGTAGGCCGAACAGGGTGAACAGCAGTAGGCCGAATAGAACAACCGCTGGCCGAATAGCCCAAAAATTCTCTTAATTTCAGAAACTTAGTAGTCCGAATAGAACAACATTTGTAGGCCGAATAGACAAACTCAGTGGGCCGAATAGAACAACTAGGTGGGCCGAATAGAACAACCGCTGGCCGAATAGCGCAAAAATTCTCTTAATTTCAGAAACTTAGTAGGCCGTATAGAACAATATTTGTAGGCCGAATAGACAAACTCTGTGGGCTGAATAGAAAGACGTAGGCCGAATAGAAGAAATAAAATTTTCACGAATTTTTCAAATTTAAAAAATATTTAGGCCAAATAGAACAATTTTAGTAGGCCGAATAGAAGAACCTTTTGGGCCGAATAGAGGAAACATTGGCCGAATAGAAGAAAAAAATACATAGACTTTTTAAGGTGTGTCGAGGTAGGCCTAATTTTGAAAACAGTGTAGGGCTGGATACATTAATTTGTTGACCGAATAGAATACAATATGAGTACAATTTTTTTAATGTAATAATGTTGCAACTAATTTTCTAATGTTTTAATGTTGATGTTATTAAACTATTCTTGAAAAAATGTGCAGATGAGTTATAAAAAAGTTGGGATGTCTTGGGGTGGAGCTTGGGAAGGGTTGCAATACACAGGTGGAGTGGTGAACTGGTTATTCTTGCCAGATGATAGTCTGTGTTATAGTAGTTTGCTAAAAGAAATTCATGACATAGTACAAGCTGATTTGGGGCATTGGGGTTATGTAGTTCATTCTCTAGTTGATTACGATGGCCGTTTGTCTAAATATAAGATAAAGAATGATGCACGTGTTGCAGAAGTATTCAACTGTGTTGATGTAGGAATGGTGTATGTGACACTCCGTCCTATCGCGGGTGCAGGGAGTAGTATGGTTTCAGGGATAGGTTATGATGACCGAAGTGGTGGTACGAGCAATGACCCACGTACGAGGGCACATTCTAGTGGGAGGCCTGATTTTGATTTGAATGTGGAGTATAGTTCGGCCTCAGAGATGCAGTGTTCTGGTTTTAGAGAATGTCTAGATGTTGAAGCCGATGATGTCGTTTGTGAGGGTGAGGATGATGTAGATGGTTGTAATGATGATGATGACCCAGGGAATAGGACTGTCGAAGAAGGGGATCACATACAGCAGGATACTATTCAGTCTTCTAGCGAAAGCGATGATGGTGCTGAGGAGAGAAGACGCCAATTATATGAAGAAATCTGTGATTACATACGTCAGAGAGGCGGCCCTAGCTTTCTTGAACCGATTAATCATGACTTGCCCCGTCCTGAAATGCAGCCAGAAGAGTTGTGTAGTACACGGCCCAACACCCATCCTTGGCTGATTCCAGGTATGGACACTATGTTTATTTATAATAGAAATAGAACTAAAGTATATTTTTATGTGAAACTAATGCACCTGCCACGTTCATAGGCATTCTGGATGAATCAGACAGAGTAGATCAGTTGACTGGCCCTGAGTTTAATGCGTCTGGTGTTCTTCAAAAGAATAGTGTATTTGCTACAAAAGAGAAGTTGCAGATAGCCGTCGGAATGTATAACTTGCGGCACGGAGTGGAGACCCATGTCCAAAGATCTAGCACGACCAGGTATAACATTGAATGTAACCTGAAGGGTCAAACAGGGTGTCCATTTAAGATGCACGCAAGAATGAGTTATGGGTTGTGGGCAGTGGTTAAATTCATCGAACATCATGGTTGTTTAAATGATCCAGACAGGTCAACTCCTACACAAGTGTCATCCAAAGTAATCGGTTAATATTTTGCTGCTAGGCAGTTTGATAAGGTTACTAGCCTCCGACCCCAGGCGATGAGAGACGAGATCAGGACTGATTTTGGGTTCAACATCAGCTACAATATAGCGTTAAAGGCAAAACACTATGCTGTTGGACACACGTACGGGGATCACGACAGCTCTTATAAAATGCTCCCTGCGTATACGCATCAGTTGGAATACGCAAATCCCGGTACGCACATCCGAATCTCTGTTGATGAAGATGACCAGTTAAGGTTTACATTTTATGCACTTGGAGCATCGAGGCGGGGGTTTCAAGGTCTGGTCGTCCAGTCATTGTCATAGACGACACTCATACGAAGGGGAGGCACAGAGGAATTATGTTTGTTGCAGTCACGCATAATCCAAACCATCAGATATTTTCACTCACCTTAGGCACTGGCGATGTTGAGAGCAACATTTCGTGGACGTGGTTTTTAGAGAGGTTACGAGAGGCATACGGATGTCCACGAGATCTATTGATAGTTTCTGACTATTGCACGCGCTATTTCTACTGTATATTCTGATGCCCATCACGGTCTATGCTGCTACCATTCAAAGCACGGATTGGCCGGCTTTGGAAAGAACGTTTTGTATACATTTCAGCGTGCGATGGATGCATACCTATCAACAGATTTTGATAAGTTAGTCTGCCAACATCTACAACTTTTGTAATATTACATTCAACAACGAGCCGGTATAATTATTTTGTATTAATGGTCCCCATTCCTAACTTGTTATTTGCAGGTGAATCAGCTTATTGCAATGTGGTACCCTGTCGCAGGAGTTAATGGAATTGGTTTGGTCGTGGGGATATGAGAAATGGTCAATGGTGCATTGTCCTGTCAGTAGGTACGAGTTTATGAACTCAAATGCAGCTAAGTCGTACAACAACGCCATCCTTTGGGCGCGACAGCTACCTATATGCACAATGCTAGAGATTTGTCGCACAATCACTGAGAGGTGGTTTTACGAACGTCGAACTGAAGCTGAGCAACGGAGTACCATCCTATGCCAGCGTCTCCATGATGAATTAGTGGAACTTTCTCATGCAGCCCAAAAGCTTAATATTTCCATGCTCATTGGAAATAAGTTTGCAATCAAGGACAGTGATAAGATATTCACTGTTGACTTGAACGACAGTACCTGTACATGTGAGAAGTTCCAGAAGGACCTTGTTTCGTGTATTCATGCGATGAAGGCAATCGAGTACGCATACACTAAACATACTTACTTGCATTGATCTCCTGATTATGTGTTTCTTATATTATACGTTCTACAGTGCTTGTAGGTTGCCAGCCAGTACCTACGTGTCTCCAGTTTACCATCGCACCAGTGTAGTAAATATGTGGCGTGGTCCAGTGTTGCCTGTTCCCCACTACACTCAGTGGGACACACCTGAAGGAGTCATGTCACAGCGTGTGAAACCCCATCTGCCATGCAGACAGGCCGGTCGACCATGAATGTCTCACATAAGGTCAGGGATCGAGTCGTCCAGGAGATGTCACAGAGAACATGTGTGCTCCAGATGTCGACAGCCAGGTCACAATCGACTAAATTGTACTAGAACTTCATCGTCGCATGACGATCCACCTCCTCCTGCGATGGATGCCCCTAATCCCCATATACGTAGGCCAAAAAAATGTGGAAAATATGGTGAAATTGGGCATACTCGTCTACGTTGTCCTTCTTAAATCTAGTGTATACATTATAATTACAAATTCGAAATTTAGAGCTGTGAAAACATTGCCACTTCCATTTCAACTCGAAATTACAAAGTCCTACTTGGTTCATTTAAATAAATTTATACACAAAAAGGAATGTCTATAAGAATTTCATCACGTTTGATTAGTTCTAAACTAAGTATAAGTTCATGCTCTGGCAATAATGGTACCAGCCTGAAAGATTAGGAAAGCAACTTGCTTACGGAAACGCAAGATGTGATCGGGGGTGTTCCAGTTAAAGTCCCTCGCTAATATTCCCTCTACGGTCCTGAGACAGGCCGGTCCGCAACTAGCATCGTCATCTTGTCTGAAATAAATGTCTCTGCGAGCTGGTGTCAACTGGAAAGTGTACGGAACCCCTTCGGACTCAATCTCGCACATCAGAGCTGGCATGACACGTCTGAAAGGTAGAGTCTCCATCATCTGGTGCTCCCTCATGTCAGGCTCGTCATCCCATCTATGCCGAAACGAGTCAAAACAGTAGAAGGACATAGTCTTTGTAAGCAGTGCACACGGGTAGTAGTGCGCTGTCGTGTGGACTATGAACAATATCTACCAAAAGTAAGTTAAAAGGAATGCATATATTAGATGTATACCACTAGGTCAAAGTAGGAGTTAGTATTTTGTAAATACATCAAGGGTTAGTATAAAATACCACGTCACAATCTAACCATGGCCTCGACCCCCTCCATACTGGCAATCGCCCTTGGGCGTACGCACGAAGATCTGTCAACAAGTCATCACTTATGCTGGCAAATGTCGTTTTGTCATCTTTGAACCGGCTCGTGTGCTCATTCCAAACTGATTGAACTCGGACCTTACACGATAATTCTATAATATTAGTCTCAAAAAATTAAGTACTAAATTATATTCAATCCATTGTAATATGCTCATTTACTTACAGAGAATTTCATGTCCATAATGCAGTAGGTGCCAACATCCTGATGAACGTGTACGCCGATGTCAGATGGTCGCTCTGATAATAATCGGAGGTATGTATCCAGGTGCTGAAACATATAGAAACATATTAATAAAAATGTGAAATAATGAATCATACGTAGTTATTAGGTATACACATGCGTGCTATATGATATTACCTGGTCGGAAAACCAAACACTGGGGTCCTCCATCTCAGTGAAAAAGTCACTGCCTACTCCATAACCGAGACCAACGTTGATCCTGAATTCAACAATTCATTAACAACATTCTAAATTATTTAAAGTAATATATGAAAACGTCTAAAATATGTTAGATAGCACTTACAGATCACTGCTGTTCATAAATCGCCGGAATATTTGCCACTGGCGCTCTCGTTCAGTCGTTGTGAATGGAGACTGTAATGCTGCAGTTGGATTTCTTGGCCGCTTAGCACGCATCATACCATCTTCAGTAACGCCGAGTGTGGGGGCCATCGGACTGACATGCTCCACCGGTCTAGACGGGAAATGTCTAACCCCTGACCTCGCGCTCGATGGCTCAGCTTCAGACAACTGGGTCCGGGAAAGATCAGCTCGAAGGCGACTGATCTCTCCCGTAAGCGTCTGTCGAAACAAATGTGATGTTTGACGCTCAGACACAATCTGACAAGCAAGCAGGTGTAACAACTCATCCTGCTGATCCAACCGACGAAAGACCCTTTCTTTGAACTCCTGATCATATCTGTGGTCTTCATGATCATCTCAGTAGGCGTCACCCATCCCACTATCATGCCACAGTGGGGGCTCATCTACTCCAGCGTCATGGTGCTGTTGTCCGTCATGCTCATTTACAAAGCGAGCATGCCAGCTATGATGTATCGGGTCATAAGAACTAGGCTCAGCGTACCTCGTCTCCCCTGAAGCGTGTCCACTGTACTCAGGGCTATGAGTATAGGGAGGTCGGTAAGAATGCTGATCCCAATTTGACGTCCAAGCTGCAGGATCATCCGTACGCTGGCCCTGCCACCGATCATCAACGTCCACACCCAAATAGTACTGACGATCCCATGGATTACTAGTGGGATCGTGAGCGGTCTGCTGCTCCAGATGTGAGTACTCAGGCCCCCGGACGACCTTTCGTCTTGGGTTAGAATATGACTTGGTGTACAGCCTCATGATCAACCCCTCCAAAGGATCATTCTCTATGCCAATCCAATACCCCTTTGTACGCTCAATAGCGAGAACACGCGGAAAATCCACCACATCAAGATCCTGATGAAAAAAAACCCAATACATTTAGATACAGTATCACTGATTTGCCTTCACCTAAATGGATTAAATAATATAATTATACCCGATTAAATAGATTCCTATCGACCCTCTTCACTTTACGAAATACCCATCGAAGGCAAAGTGGCCTTAGATCCACCCTATCGTCAGGGACATGGCCATAACACGCAGCAAGGGTAGGTAGACGCTGTCACCCGTAAAGCACTTATATTAGATAATTAATGTTGTTGAAATTGATAATACACTATAATTTTATGCAATCTACTAAAACACGTACCTGGAGCGCAAATGTGCACCCGTAAAAGTGGTATCTGTACTTATCGGGGTTTGCTTTAGCTGGAAGTTTAGTCAAAATGTTGTCCATAAAGTGCAGCAGCGTCATATAACTGACCTGCCCCCAAGGGAACAAATCCCATCTCTGTTCGTCCTCTACTAACTCCCAGACTCAGTTGTCCACACCCACCTTGGTGACATCCAACCCAAGGATAAAATAGTACACCAACAGCACCTTGGCAATTTTAACCGCGTCCTCGGGGCTAACATGTCTAAATCTTCTGCCTTCAAATTCACTAGCAATCTGACTGACTAATGGTCTCTCGTCCTGACCATAATACCTATCGTAAACCCCATCAATCGGGATCTGATATGATAAATTCGGATCGAACCCGAGTCTATCCCGAAAGCAGAGTCCCATTATCCTCATGAACTCTACCATGCTAAATATAAGACACTCGTTACCAACCTGAAAATATCTAGCAGTGAGATCGTCCCCACTAAATGTAATCTCCCGCGTCATGAGACTGTGGAGATGAGCATTCGCGTTCCAATCATCGTTGAGATCCCAGTAATGACCAAAGCATGATCTTCTAAACATCTCCTCCGCATTACCCCCAACCCTAGTTAACTGTGTACGAATAATTTCCATCACAACTCCTGGTTTGCAGTAATTATGTATACTGCAGTTCTGGCCCTGCATAGATTGACGCTTCCACTCACCCTGCACAAATAAAATTTTTGCTAGATAAGACAGAAAGTCATAATTACGGACAAAATAAGTATAAGTTCATTGCAGCCACTGACCAAATATTTGCATACTCAAACATTTGTTCTATTCGGCCTACAGTTCCTTCTATTTGGCTACAAATTGTTCTATTAGGCCTACCGAAATTGCTCTATTCGGCCTACCAAATATGCTCTTATTCTAGCCAGACAACCATTTCCAAAAAAATTCAAAACTCTATTCGCCCTACACTTGTTCTATTCGGCCTACAGATTTGTTCTATTCGGCCTACAAAAACCTATATTCGGCCAACCAAAATTTCAGACAAATTTCAAAAAAGATCCTACCCTTTGCTCTATTCGGTCCACACTTGTTCTATTCGGCCTAAAGATTTGTTCTATTCAGCCTACTAAAAACCTCTATTCGGCCAACCAAAATTTAAAAGAATGTCAAAAAGTAATTACTCCTACACTTTGCTCTATTCGGCCTATACTTGTTCTATTCGGCCTAAATATTTATTCTATTCGGCCTACAAATTTGTTCTATTCAGCCTACAAATTTGTTCTATTCGGCCTACTAAAAACCTCTATTCAACCAACCAAATTTAAAAAAATTACGAAGTAATTACTCCTACACTTTGCACTATTCGGCCTACACTTGTTCTATTCGGCCTAAAGTTTTGTTCTATTCGGCCTAAAGTTTTGCTCTATTCGGCCTACACTTGCTCTATTCGGCCAACAAAAAGTTCAAAAAAAAATTTAACACCCCACTGCGGTCCTACATCCTACATGTGATGTATACACAATCAAGTCACATTCAACGCATTACATTTCCAAACCACATGTACGAAACATTATACAAAATTAATTCACATTTTACACATATGAACAAAACCACAAAAAATATAGTGGAAATATCCTCGAAAAAAGTCCTAAAAATCATTATACACTAATTTAGAGATGCCAATAACACTGCTTATATACATACCTGAAAATTTGTCATTTCCAATGTGTAATGCACCGTGGGAGACCGCAAATGGAGAAGAGAAATCCAGAAATGCACTGTGCTTGATACTGGGATGAAAGGAGAGAAGAAGAGAGAGGATGTTGGACGAAAGATGAGAGAGAAAGAAAGAAAGAAAGAAAGGTGAAAATGGATTTAATGATGTACCCCACCAACCCCCATCTAAAATCTTAAATTCAAAATTTAAAAACTTTAAATGTGGTCCACCCTCCCCCCATTTACTGCAGTCAAAACTGACATTATGATGGCCCCATTATTTTCGTCCTTTACCTAACAGTTATGGGGGTAATTTGGGGAGTCCACTTAAAAGTGGCTAGTAAAAATTGGTTTTAAGAGATATGATTATTTTAAATTGTACTTTGTTAATAGTGTCCATTAAAAAATCCGACCCTTTTTAATTTATACCCTCTAAACATTTTCTAATCTTGTCCCCACATCATTATTTCATTTTCCAACACTATTATAAAATATGTTCTCACTATTTGCATTTTATAATTTAAACTTTTCTTTGACCCTTTATGCCATCAAAAGTCCATTTTCACTTTTATTTATTTATTTATTTATTTATTGAAAAGTAGGAAAAGGAAATTATGTTTAGTAGGTCACCATCTACCCAATCAAATGTGCACATTTCATCCCATGGAGATTTAATGTATGAAATTACACTAATTTTAATCTATCTATGAAATTGCACTAATTTTAATCTATCTTTATGAAGGTAATCTATTATCATCATAATTAAACTACCTTGCATAAATTGCATCATCTACATATTCTTAGGCATTTTTTATTTAGGACAAGAAAGATAGATAAGTTATCAAATACAAACCCAAAAATAAATTCTATTAATTCCGGATAATAATACTTCAATTCAAGATCTAATATCATAAAAACTTTAAAGGTGGTCATTTATTTTCTTCACGTGGTTTAATTAGTATTATTATTTTATTTATAATGAATAGTTGTATTAGTAGTGGGTGGTGTGTTAGATATGAAAACCTTTTACTTAAAAAGAAAAATAAATATCTTTAAAGTGAATGCAAAAAATAATAAAAGTGAAACTTTTGGTGTGGACGAAGTATAACATAAATTTATTTCTCCAATTAATATGTTATTTTAATGATACTCCCTTCGTCCCATAAAGAAGTTCACAGTTACTGTAGATACGGAGTTTAAGAAAAAATTACTTTTTGGGGGTAGTTTGGTATTTTTAAGTAATAAATTATAAAGTAAGTTTTGTGAGTTGTAAAGGGGTAACAATTTTGAAATTAAAGTGTATTGTGGGGTTATTGATTTGTGTGTATTTCCTTATTTGGGGGTGTGAACTTGTTTATGGGACGAACAAAAATAGAAAGTGTGAATTTGTTTATGGGACGGAGGGAGTAATAAGTAATAAAATATTATCTTACAAAACAAGTTTAATATATGAAATTTCAATGTACTTATTATTATTATTATTATTATTATTATTAATTTTATGGTTTTTAAGTCATGTGTCGATAGTTTTTACATCCATCGAGTCGCGAATTAGTAGAAAAAAGTACTTCAAATTCCTAATTTATAATCAATTTATTTTTCGGATATTATATTAAAAAATAAAATAAAATCGGATACTATAATGCTCTGTCTTAACTACTTTAGCCACACTAGTGCGCATTTAATATACTTTCATGGCTGCAATGTTGGAAACACTTTTATTTAAAATGAAACATGAAATTAATACTAGTAATCAATTACTTCCGTCAAATAATATATTTACCTTTTGCTTAATTCGTCGTTTTACAATATGGTTCAACACTTCAAAAATAAAAATAAAAAAAAATCTAAATTCAAATATTCAAAGGAATATTTTAATTTTAAAATTATCTATCAATTTTTAACTCAATATATCATATTTTATACTCCCTCCGTCCCAACTTTAACTTCACATTTTCTTTTTTGGTCCGTCCCAAATTCAACCTCACACTTCCATAAAAGGAAAAAGCAACTAACTAATATCCCTCTAACATACTTTAATTTCAAATTTGTCATCACCTTTTTAACACACATAACATATTTTATCATTTATCTATTACCCAAAAATACCATACTACCCTAAAAAATAAGTCAAAATATAAATTTTCTTAAACTTCGTATCTACAGTAAACGTGAAGTTGAATTTGGGATGAAGGCAGTACTTATTTACTCCATTCGTCCCAGGAAAGTCTGCACCCCTCTTTTCGGCACGGAGATTAAGAAAATAATAACTTCTAGTTCAAACTTTCATTACCAAATTATAAATTTACAGATAGATATTAGCGCGCCAACAAGTTTTACAATCATCGAGGGGAATGGGATTGGAGCCTATTAATTAAGTCACCACAGTGGAAACCCATTTTCGGAGGTATGGCGATCCCATGAACGAAGTTCAACGGGTAAAAACGAAACTGTAAAAGGGTGACTTGGAAGAGCATACTTAATAATACAATATTTTTGCGGAAATATTTCCGAGTCTCATTCCTATGGTGATAAGTGCTCTTCATGTGACGTTTGAGGTTGAGTTTATAACTCTTAATGAATCCAAAGGCATATATCTTTGCGAGGTGATTGGTCACAAGTTACCCTTGGAGGATTCACCTAAGTGAACATAGTAGTGGGGTCGCTACTATGGGGGTGTGGGCTACTCCCTAAAAATGTTCATGATACAAGATTCCGTGCATGACCGGAAAGCACACAACTGATAGAACCACAATGTTTACTCATACTGTGTGTGGGATGAATTGCCATATTTTTCAAATGACATAGTTCAATACATTCATGTCACTATGTGCCTAATGTGGTAGTTTGTTCACACTAAGTGGAGGTTCAAACCCGAAAGGTACCTACACCTATTACACGGTATTATATGCTCAATTTATTTTCATATATATATATATATATATTTTTTAAAACATGGTCAATAGCATTAATCATGAATTTAAAAGTGATATGGCTGATTGACTTCCAACGTTTCTCTCCCTTATAACCCCAAATATTAAGTATGGTAATAACCCCCTAAATTAATTTGCATTTATTTCATTCCAAATATATATATATATATATATATATATATATATATATATTACAAAAATAGCTTGTGATCTGAGATATATATTTTTTTACATACAGCAACTATTCACGTATTTTTTCTACATACTGCAACTCAGATATACTTATTTCAACTACCAAAAATATATATTCTTCGTTTCTAGGATTTTTCTTAAAAAAATTAACGTATGGAGTATTAAAAAATAGAAATACACGAGGAAAAGCTCGACTGTGCCTTCTTTTTTTTTTTTTTTTAACTTCATTATTAGAAGATGTGTTAAAATGCCTATCTCACAAAAATAGTATTTACTTGATTAAAATAAATGACACGATAATATATATTTATGATTCGATTGTACATACTAATGAATTAATTATATTCTTTCGTCTTATTGTAATATTTACACATTTTTATTATGTGCGTTTCAAGACTTACATTTTTTTTATAATAAATAAGATCCACAAAAAAATTAATATATCTTTATGGGATTATGGGAGTAACAATTTTAGACATATATTTAAAAATAAAAAGTGGTCTTCCAATTTCCAAACTTAAATGTATTTCTTATCACAAAAGTTAAATAAAGTGTAAAGATACATAATACATAGCTTTCCCAAATAATTGGAGCTCTTATAACCCTAAACTTTATTCCTCTAATGACCTAATTACCTCTATGGGATTAAACATTGCTGACTCCTTAATCACTTTTTGTCCCCTTAATCTTATACCACACCCACTTACCGTCCTCATCTAATTAATTACAATCCTACTATTTAAGTACTCCCTCCGTCACCATTTAAAGGTGTCATTTGTTTTTTGTACGTGGATTAAGAAGTATTATTATTTAATGTGTAGTGATTAGTTGTATTAGTGAAGGTGTGAGTCATAAGTTTTAGTTGTATTAGTGTGTGTGGGTCTCATATGTATAAAAAATGAAATGAGACCCTTGGAGACGAATGCCCAAAATGGAAAAATGATAGAGTGAGTCTCTTGTGAGCCCGGGCACATGGATTTAGATCCGTGCCCCTTTGCAATTTCCGTGCCCCTTTACAATTTAAATTCCCTAGCAATACATAGCTTTAAATAGAATATGGAGATGAAGAGTTGTGTTCATATGGGGACACGGACCGTGTTCCCGTGTCCTTAGGGGCGCAGGAGTTTTTGCCAAAATGATATCCTTAAAAGCGAACGGAGGGAGTATATTTTACTCTTTGCGTATCTCAATAAATATTTTATTTTTTTCATTTTGTGCGTCCGTCCCAAATAATTTCTTTTCTCTTTTTAAATAAATAAAGCTCACACTATTAATACAACTAGTCACTATATATTAATTAAACATTACTTAATTCGCTAAAAAACAAATGACACTGTTGTTGCAGAGAAGGAGTGAATAATCTCTTAATGAAATGGTAGGTATATAATTTTAAATTATAGAATTATTACTATTCATCTTTCTCATAGTGACACATGTAAGAGAAAATTATGGGAGTACAAAAAGATTGTGCAGTTGTGCTTTTAAAATTTGGAGCCCACATCACATTATGTTGCATTTGTATATATGTTTTACTTTAACCGTGACAAACATAATTAAATCTTAATTATACACTATGATTTAATTTAATATTGTCAAGCATCTAGGGAGGACCGAAAGTGGTACTTCCAATAACCCACTCTAAATCTATTAAATATTATGTTAATATAAAATCTGGACGAAATTAAAATACATTTATTTATTTTTAAATAAAAGTATACTATAATAGAATTTTTCTTTACATTTCTTCTCTCAAGCCCTTCACAATGATATGCAATTTTCTATTCTTTTTTTTAAATATAATTTTTTATTAGTTTCTAATTGATTTTTTTATTTAATATTTCCGTTTTTTAATAATACATGAATATCTTTATTTATTTATATTTTTTAATGTTCACTATTATGATTATTTATTTTAGTATTAATTACAAAATTTTTAATATAAATTTATTAATTTATCAAATTAAATCATACATAGAGAAAAAAAATATTCTATAATATTCTCTCTTATTCCACTTATAAATAAGATTTTCTGATCATTCATTATAAATAAACATATTCAATTCTCAAGTAAAATATGAGCTTTTTTCAAGTTCTTTTAAATGATCAATTCACCCCTATAAAATCAATTTAAGTAAAAGAATTGATTCAAACATTTTTCAATTGATTCAAGTATTCTTCAAATAAATAATCGATTCAAATATTTTTCAGGTGGAAAGAGAGATTGAATTATTAATTCCTTTAAAAGATCAATTTATATGTCCTTTTCAAAATTAATAATATGTTTACTCCTATAATTTAATTTGATGTTAGCAAATAATATAATAATCAAGTTTATAAGTATTTTTTAATCTTCGAACCGTTATATATTCGCTATTCGTCTCAAGTTAAAGAACTGATCATTTTATTTAACTTTTGGGTTCGTATTTCTAGTATTGCTAGCTTATAACTCATACATATGTTAAATGTTTAATTAAAAAGACAAATTATATGATTTTTATATATAAATACTCTACACTAATGGCTTTGATCTGATCATTTAAAAATTGTTTTGTTGATGCAATTTGTATCAAACAACTTTTAGTTATAAGTGTATTATATATTTTTAGTTCTAAGCAATATTAGGTCATTTGTTTGAAATATTGAGGTTTGATCATCACGGATCACTGATGACCCTCTCACACGGGTATGTACTGTGCAGTACACCTCATGCGAGAGGGTCATCGGTTACCTATGGTCAGCTAAGAATATCTTAAAATATTTCATACATGAACAAATAGAGATAAAATACAATAACTTTTAATAATTAATATTAAAAACTATATAATATATGTTATAAAGTAATATTCAATGTTATTAAATTAAAGTTTAATCTGACGACGGCTGAAGTAGTCTAGGTACACCGATGTTAAAGGTGTACCGCAATGAAACTCTTCACTTTTACATACTACTATGACTTAGTTTTCATATGTCTTATAATCAAAATTAAAAAGTTATTACTCTATTTGTTTAAATTCTCTGTACTGATGAAATAAGATATTTAGCTATTAAAAAATAATAATTAATGTTAAATAATTATATGATACTAATTATTTAATTATAAAAAATAAAATAATAATTAAATGATGTTATGAATTCAAACGTTTCACACCTTGATATGCACACACGTTTCTCACTTGTTAATTGAAGCTTATGATCACACACTCACTCAAACTTAAACACAATGAAGAACAACAAAGAAATTATAGTGGTTCGGCTTGATGAAGCCTACATCCACTCTTAAAGGCTCTGATCTTATTGATAATTGAACTACAACTAAAGGAGATGATCTACTCAAGAACACACATGCATGAAACCCTAACCTACTTCACATCTTATATACTGAAGATCAGCTGCTTCTTCATGTGATCAATGTGCATGCTGATTGGTTAAGAATAGAATCTAATAACCACCTTTCTAACAACCTAACAGTTGCTTCACCCTACTAACTGATCACCATCATCTCACCTTCCATGCACAAGAAACTTGATCAACGGTTCATGCTTATGCCACCACATCAATCTTCACTTATGATCTTGTGTTTGGCTCAACCAATTACCCATCTCCACCTGTCATGCTTGTTTACATGCATTCCATATTCATGCAAGGAGCTATACTTAACAATTCTCCACCTTATAGACCTTGCATAACCTCAATAAGAATCAAAACCCCACACTTTGCTGTTATAAGGTACAGCAACCTTTCCAAGACTTATTGCATACTGAATTTGCTCTTGCACAACACAAATTTGAGAGTTGGAAGAGCTTTGGTTAATGCATCAGCTGGATTTTCAGAAGTGTTGATCTTCTTCACTATAACAATCCCTTTTTCAACCATATCCCTTATGAAGTATAGCCTTATATCAATATGCTTTGTTCTCTCATGATATCCCTGATGTTTAGAAAGATGAAGAGCACTTTGATTATCACAAAATACTTCAAAAACTTCTTGTTGAATGCCAAACTCCTTCAAGATCCCTGTCAGCCACATACCTTCTTTTACAGCTTCTGTGAGAGCTACATATTCAGCCTCTGTAGTAGACAATGCTACCACATGTTGATGTGTAGCTTTCCAATTGATGGTTGTACCAAACATGTTAAATACATAACCTGTCAATGACTTCCTTGAATCAAGATTTGCAGCATAGTCTGCATCAACATATCCCACAATTGCTTGATTCCAATCTGTCATTCTCTGAAACTTTAAACCTATTGATGATGATCCTTTAATGTACCTCAAAGCCCACTTCACTGATTCCCAATGCATTAACCCTGGTTTACTCATGAATCTGCTGATCAGACTCATTACATATGCTAAGTCTGGTCTACAGCACACCATTGAGTACATTAAACTTCCAACTGCACTTGCATATGGCATTCTGTTCATTAAGGCCCTTTCTTCATCTGTCTTTGGGCTATCTTGTAATGACAACCTCAGACCTTGCTTTGTTGGTACTAATACTGACTTACACTGATCCATATTATATCTCTTCAAGACTTTAATCAAGTAGGACTCTTGATTCAGCAGCAAAATACCAGTTGATCTATCTCTTTTGATTTGCATACCTAGTATAACACTTGCTTCTCCAAGATCCTTCATCTCAAACTCCTTTCTCAGCACTTCTTTTACTGTGTTTATACCTGTAATATCCTTACATGCAATCAGAATATCATCTACATATAACAATAGGTAGGTGAAATTCCCTTCTTCATTCTTTATATAAACACAACTGCCATGCATGCTCCTTTCAAAACCATTTGATGTTATGTATTCATCAAACCTCAAGTACCACTGCCTAGGACTTTGTTTAAGTCCATACAGAGACTTGACTAACTTGCATGCCTTGTTTTCTGATCTGTCAACCTCCACACCTTCAGGCACTTGCATGTATATATCTTCTTCAAGATTCCCATGTAAGAAAGCAGTAGTAACATCCATCTGATGCAATTCAAGGTCAAACTGAGTCACTATAGCAAGTAAGATCCTAATAGAACAATGCTTCACAACTGGGGAGAAGATCTCATTATAATCAACACCCTCCTTCTGTGAAAAACCTCTTGCAACTAGTCTTGCTTTGTATCTAAATCCACCTTCTTTACTTGTTACTGGTTTTCTTTTGAATAACCATTTACATCCAACAAGCTTCTGATCAGTTGGTTTATCAACAAGTATCCATGTATTGTTCTTCTTCAAAGATAGTAACTCATCTTCCATAGCACCTAACCACTTATCACTCTCACTACTGGAAATTGCTTCAGAATATGACCTTGGCTCATACATTTCAACATCTGTTGCTACATACAGTGCATAGGATACAACATCAGCCTCTATATATCTGACAGGAGCTCTTATCTGTCTCCTCAATCTATCCCTTACTAACTGATAGCTACTTAGTGTTCTTCTTTCAGCTGATGTTTGACCCTCTTCTGATATTGGTGTGTTCTGACTCCTTACTTGTTGTTTCTTATCTGTTCCAAGCTCCACCTCAAGCTCAACATTATCTGTATCAGAAACTACACCAGCTGCCCTTTCAATTAAAGGCATCATTTTCTCATTGAAGCTCACATCTCTGCTAATAAGAAACTTATTAGCTTCATAACACCACAACTTATAACCTTTTGTTTCTTTTGGATATCCAACAAGCACACACTTGATGGCCCTTGAATCCAACTTATCCTGTTTCTGATGTGCATAGGCCTAACAGCCTATAACCCTGAGGTGATCATAACTAGGAAGCTTTCCAGACCATATTTCCTCAGGAGTTTTAAACTTGATTGCTGCTGATGGGCACATATTAATGAGGTAAGCTGCTGTAGATACCAGCTCACCCCAAAACCCCTTAGAGAATCCCCCACTGGTCAGTAAGCACCTTACCCTTTCAAGCAATGTTTGGTTCATTCTCTCTGCAACTCCATTTTGTTGAGGTGTACCAGGAACTGTTCTGTGCCTCTTGATTCCTTTCTCTTGACAGTAATTGTTGAACTCTTGTGATATAAATTCTAGTCCATTGTCTGTCCTCAAACACTTAAGCTTGCACTCTGTCTGATTTTCAACTTCAGTAAGCCATATCTTGAATACTGCCAATGCCTCATCTTTTGATTTCAAGATCCTTATCCACAACTTTCTAGAGTAATCATCAATGAAAGATATAAAATATCTTCCACCTCCCATAGTTGTTGTCTTGGATGGCCCCCACAGGTCTGAGTGAATATACTTAGTGTTGTGCTCTGCAGTACCAAACTTGCTTCTCTTTAACTTTCCAAGTATGCAAGCCTCACACTGATCTAACATAACTGATGAGCTCAGATTCAGCAGACCTTGTCTAGCTAATTCATGTAGTCCCCTTTGACTTACATGTGCAAGTCTTCCATGCCATAGTATTGCATCATCCTTTTCTTGTAATACATTGATCTGTCCAGTTATGACAGATCCCTCAAGGAAATATAGATCATTTTTCTTAATTCCTCTTATAACTACTTTACTTCCTTTTAAGACAGTGAGAACTCCATTCTTAAGCCTGCTTTCATACCCTAATGTATCAAACATACCTAGAGATATCAAATTTCTCCTTAAGCTAGGCACATATCTCACTTTATTTAGTAGTTTAACAGATCCATCAAACATTTTCAACTTAATGGAACCTATACCTTCAATGTTACATGCTTGATCATTTCCTAAAATGACTGATCCCTCATTACATTCAGTCAACTCACTGAATCATTCTTTAATGGATGTCATATGGAAAGTACATCCAGAATCTAACACCCACTCATCTGAAATAGAATCAGATACCACATACAATGCCTCAATAACATCATTCTTAGGTTGAATGTCAGTTACCTGATTAGCATGGTTCTTCTTACTATCAGTTTTTTCTGTAATTTTCTTGGCCACCATTGCCTTCCATTTGAAGCACTGTTTCTTGTAGTGTCCAGGTTTGTTGCAATGGAAGCAATTGTTATCTTCATCTGTTGAAAAAATCTGAGACTTAGCAGGCTTCTTCTTGTCAAAACTGACCTTCTTGTTGTTATTGTTATTCCTCCAGTTTCCCTGCTTCTTGGCAACCAGTACTTCTCCACTAATCTGAACATCTGGATTCTTGTGTAGTACCTTTGCTCTCAGGGCAAGTTGTACTTGATCCAGTGTAATTGTCTCATTATTTCCAAACAGCAATGTATCTCTTAATCCTTCAAATGATGAAGGAAGGGCTGAAAGCAGAATCACAGCCTTATCTTCTGTATGCAGAGCTACATCTATGTTCTCTAGCTCATCAATTATCCTATTAAACTCATCTAACTGTCCAAGAATTGACTTCTCTTCTGTAATCTTGAATGAATACAACTTCTGTTTCTTATACAATCTATTAGCAAGAGTTTTAACCATGTAAAGTTGTTCTAACCTTTGCCAAATCCCTCTGGCTGTGGTTTCTTTTGCGATCTCCCTTAAGGCCTTGTCTCCTAAACACAATATGATTGCACTTCTTGCTTTAGATTGTTGATCTTGATCGGCTGCCGCTGCAATTGCATCAACTTCCACTGCTTGATTCTCAGGCAATGGTTTAATAGCTTCTGAAAGACCTTGTTGAATGAGAATGGCCTCCATCTTCATCCTCCACAAACTGTAATCTGACTTTTCTGTAAACTTCTCCACATCGAACTTTGTTGTCACCATGGTGATCTCCTTCTTCAATCAGATGGCAGCAGCTCCTTTCCCACAGACGGCGCCACTTGTTATGAATTCAAACGTTTCACACCTTGATATGCACACACGTTTCTCACTTGTTAATTGAAGCTTATGATCACACACTCACTCAAACTTAAACACAATGAAGAACAACAAAGAAATTATAGTGGTTCGGCTTGATGAAGCCTACATCCACTCTTAAAGGCTCTGATCTTATTGATAATTGAACTACAACTAAAGGAGATGATCTACTCAAGAACACACATGCATGAAACCCTAACCTACTTCACATCTTATATACTGAAGATCAGCTGCTTCTTCATGTGATCAATGTGCATGCTAATTGGTTAAGAATAGAATCTAATAACCACCTTTCTAACAACGTAACAGTTGCTTCACCCTACTAACTGATCACCATCATCTCACCTTCCATGCACAAGAAACTTGATCAACGGTTCATGCTTATGCCACCACATCAATCTTCACTTATGATCTTGTGTTTGGCTCAACCAATTACCCATCTCCACCTGTCATGCTTGTTTACATGCATTCTATATTCATGCAAGGAGCTATACTTAACAAATGATTTATATAAGCTGATTTATTAGTATAGTATATATATGTATATAATAAATGATTGATGTAACAATTATTGTGGAAGAAGCCCGACACCTTAGTATGGACGTAAATAAATGCTTATATTATTTTAATTTTATTTTTCCCCATATTATATTCGAACTTATTAGCATATTAATTGACATGCTCTTATTAAATGGCACGTTGTCCCATTGAATAAAGGTTTTAGAGAATCGAGGTGGAAGGGTTACCTAATAAAGAAGGGGTGAAATGGTGATGGCCTAAAAAGTCCAAGGAGACAAACATTTTTCATGTGACATAAGGCCATCTCCAGCAGTTAACTCCATTTTGCAGCATATTCACCCCTAAAATGCAGACAACTCAATAAACCATCTCCAACAGTTGACTCCATTTTGCAGCACATTCATTTTATTAATACTATTTTTATTAGTTTTTTACATTTAATTCATTTTTCATTATTATTTTTATTTTTGAATACAAAAAATAATATAATAAAAATATTAATATGTCTAAAATTAAAAAAATATAATCATTAAAATTACGTTATACTCCCTCTGTCCGCCCCAAAGAGGGCATTTTACTTTTGGGCACGCGGATTAAGGAGTATTATTATTTAATGTGTAGTGGGTAGTTGTATTAGTGGGAGTGTGGACCCCATATTTTAGTTGTATTAGTGGGTGTGTGTGGGTCCCATGTGTGTAAAAAAGGAAATGACCCTCTTTGGAGCGGACGACCAAAATGAAAAAAAGACCCTCTTTCGAGCGGACGGAGGGAGTAATTTATTTAAATCATTAATATTTTTTTTCACTTATTTAAATTAATTATTATAAACAAGTAAAAAAATTTTAAAAAATTGAAAATAAGTATAAATAAATAAAAAAATTATGCAGATTTCACTGTAGCGTCTGGATTTTTCCAGCGCTACAGTGATTTCCTCTATTTTGCAGGTGGATTTGCGGCACTGTTGGAGGAAGAATTTGGCTGTATAATGCGGTTGCAGGCTCATATGCCACACTGCTGGAGAAGCCCTAAGTATATAAAAGAATCTTGAAAATAATAAAATTAAATTCTTATAAAAAAAAAGTTGTTAGTATGGCCAATTAAAAACATAGTGGTCACTTTAAATTCGTATATGACCTACCACACATTATGGACTTCAATCATTGATGTATAATATAATATATGTACACATATTGATATTTGTCAAACTTATTTTCAAGAAGTTATGAAGTACTTTTATTGATTTTGATCAACATGTAAATCAACAATAGACAAGCTTGAGTGTTAATCTAATTAATTTTGAGATGGTATGTGACTAATTAAATTTATATATTTCAAATGCAAATGCATCTTATAATGTTACTGTTTAAAAAAAATGTTAATATAATTTTAAAATTAATATTTTATGTCAATTGTAGGTAAAGTAATTTAAAATAAATAAATGAAATAGTTCACATCTTCCTCTTTGATACGAATATCTTATTCATGTAAACTAAAAAGTACTCTTTTCGTGCTAATAAATTATGTATGTATTTTTGTGTGCAAGATTAAAAAAATTAATGTATCTTTTTTATTGTGTAAGTAAGATAAAGAGTGATATTTAGTGTAATTTAATACAAAGGTGTATAAAATTATTGAGTTGATATTCAGTGCACTCGAGTACAAGGGTATACTTATATGTGTATAACTTTTTTTGTATACATGTTATTCTATTTTGTATATATTTTTCTTAATAATTGTATATTTTTTTCACACTCAATTTTTCATTAAAAAAACTAGCATCCATATGTATATAACTTTTTATTCAATAGTGTATACATATTTTTTAATAGTTGTATATTTTTTTACACTCAAATTTTCATTAAAAAAACTAACAAATAGTAAATTGTATACATTTTTTTTTTCATAATTGTATATGTTTTTGTTTGTTCATAATTGTATACGATCTGAAAGTGGGTGCACCCAGATGCACAGTAGTATTAATCAAAATATAATTGCGTGGAAAAAATATGTGACATTTTGCAGTATTATAGTATTGTAAGAATATTAATTTTGTATAAATTGCTACTCTTAGAAATGTGCATAAATTTTGGGATGAATGAAAATAAAAAAGTGTGAAACAATTATAAGACAGTGAAAGTATAATATTTTATTCAATCGGTAGGTTTTGAGAGTGCTTTTCTCTTTTATTCCAAATATATTGTAGTTTACTAAACATACCGAACTCTCAAAATAGTTACACTGAAAATATTATTATTATCTTCGATCACTCAATCTATTTACTCTTTTGAAGCAAAAAATGTTTTCCTTCCTCAGATTAAATATCGGGAATCGTCGTCACTTCTTCACCGATGTTAATGTTATTATATATATTTACATAAAGTAATATATAAGTAATAACCATTTGTATGATAAAAAAATATTCACAATAACAGAATGTATATATTTAGAGGGGTAAAAATAATGGGTAGGTATTGCGTGGGACCGTCTCACGTGACACTATTTTACACTTTTTAAAATAGTAATCAATTTCGCTATAAAACGTTATCACTTTCGCTATAAAATGTTATCACTTTTTATTTATATTATAAATTGTTCATGAAGTAGCATTATCACTTTTTATTGATTTAGTATCACTTCTCATTAAAAAAATTATCTCTGTCCGTCTCACGTAAGCTCTTACGTGACACGGTCTCACACAAGTCTTTGCCAAAAATAATTTATGTAACATAAAATAAAGAATTTGAACAAAATGTAAAAATTTAAGTTACATAAAATAAAGAATTTCTATACTAGGAGTATAATTCTATAAGTTAAAATAGATAATGCTTGCAGTCTAATATGTATATTGATCGTTATTAAGATTAGAAACGTATTGGAACAACTAGAAAAACTAAATTTGAAATTTGTAGATTTACTTTAAAATACTTTACTACACAAAAGAATTAATAATAAAAGAAAAAAAGAAAAAGAAAAAAAAAGAAAGAGTGATCTCCTTGGAAAATATTGGCATAATATATTTTAAGGACTTCAAAGTTTAAATAAACTATAATGTTTTGTTTTAATAGATTTTTAAATAATTTTTATAATTAAAAGTCCTTTAAATATTAAAATTTTATGGAAGAATTTAATTAAATGAGATTAAAGGGGATGTTAAGTGAGAAATTGGTTGCACCATGTGCTAGTAGAATTAGTATTTTTTTACTTAGTTTATAGTTTAATAGGGGGTTATTTTATATACCACAATAATATTATTAGATAAATACATGTATGAGACCATCTAATGAGAAAATATTTTATAAAAAGTGATACTCGCATTAGTACAAAATTATAACGGCGTAGTGAGTTATCTCATAAACAATTTGTAATATAAATAAAAAATTATACTTTATCAGTCACGTAAAAAGAATTATATTTTATTAATTAAAGTGCCCATAATAGAGTTACAATTTTTTTTATAGATGAGACTCATACAAAACAATATTAAAAATATATTTCTATTAAGCCCCATACAACACTAATATAATTATCCATTTACATTAAAATATTATATCTCTCAACTCTCTACACATGAAAATACTCCCTCCATTCGCCGAATATGTGAATATTTTGTCATTTTGGACGTCAGCACCAAAGGTATACATTTTCTCTTTTAAATACATATGAGCCACACACATCACTAATACAATTAATATATGGGACTCACACACCCTACTAATACAATTATACACATTAAATAATAATATTCCTTAATTCACGTGCAAAAAGCAAATGTCCACCTTCCGGGCGGACGGAGGGAGTATTTCTTAATCTCTATGCAAATAAATAATAATACTCCTTAATCCACGTGCAAAAAGTAAATGTCCACCTTCCGGGCGGACGGAGAGAGTATTTCTTAATCTCTATGCAAATAGTAAATGTAACTTTATTCGCGTAATAAAAGGAGTAATATATTTTAATTAAAATGGTAACGTATTTTATAAATAGTGATGACTACGCCCTCCGTCCCAAGAATACATTCACAATTTCCATTTTGGTCTGTTCCAATAATACTTTCAGACCCTAAAAATGGAAACAATACACAATATCAATAATCTTGCAATACTACAATATTACAAAAATATCACCTCCTTTCTACACACAATCTAGTCAAAGTCAGCTATATCATACACTTTATTATATTCAATTACCCAAATTACCCCATCTCTTTCTTACATCACTACAAGTCTACAGCAAAAAATTACTTTTAATAAACTCTGTACCACCAAATACATGAATGTATTCCTGGGACGGAGGGAATAATATTTAAGAAAACGTAAAATACATGAGACTATATACATAAATTTTATCCATATTACTATTGTGTATGAACTTTATTTAGTAGAGACTGTATATACTCCCTCCGTCCCGCGTTAACTTTGATGTTTACTTTTTGCACGGAGATTAAGAAATATAATATTTTAATATGTAGTGAGGTGAGATAAATAATATTAAATGTAAAGTGTGTAGTTGTATTAGTGTTGTGTATGGTCCTACATGAAATAATTAATTGTTCTGTGTGGCCCAACTTGATAAAAAAAATGTGAACTTTAATCTCGGATAACCTAAAATGAAAAGCGTAAACTTTAACGTGGAACGGTGAGACTTGAGAGTATATATAAATGTTATCCATATTACTATTGTGTATGAACTTTATTTAGTAGAGAATGTAGAGTAGCCTTTTCCCGAAAGGATGGTTCTATCTAGCAATACTCTTTTCCAATACGTTATTATAACAAAAAATATTTTATATTTCCATTTCTTCACTAACTAAAAAAAATGAAAGGTGAGGAATAGGATGAAAGAAAAAGTGGAAAATAAAAGAGAAAAAGAAAACTTATTGAAGACAACTTTACTTAAATTGGCCAGTCCGGTAAATGGGCCTGGATTATGGGCCCACAAAAGCCCAAGGAATACGATTCCATTACACGCTTACCTACCCACGTAAAGACAACTTAAGCTGGGTCATGAACCCCTGACCACAATACCCAAAACACCCTTCACCATTGACATGACAACACGCCACAGCAAAGGGTAATGTAGGAAATAAAGGTTATGCAATTGGTGCTCTTAAAAATGACCAGAAATTTATTACCCCACAGGGTAGGGGGTGGTTCTGGGCGGCGCCTTGACGTGTGCATTTTCAATTGGATGGTGGCGGGGGGTGTTTTGGGGCAAGACAAATGCAGTGGAGCAGTTGGTCACATCAGTAGGGGACCGACCTGGTGTTAGTAGTGTATGATTAATAAGTTTCATTTGCGATATGAGCGAGTGCTCTTCCACTCTCCTAAAATTTAATGAATTGGAAAATTAAAAAAATATAATCCTTCCGTCCATTGTTAAGAGATATTTTATTTTTTGACACATAAATTAAAGAGTATTATTATTTAATATATAATGATTAGTTGTATTAGTGGGAGGGTGAGTTTCATATTTTAATTGTATTAGTGGGTGTGGGTGTGTGTCAGTCTATGCGTGTAAAAAATGAAAGGAAACTCTTTGGATGAGACGACCAAAATGAAAAAAAAATACTCTCTTTAAAAGGAACAGAGGGAGTACACTCTTTGAATATCCATTAGTATTGCCATCCAAGTAATCCATAATCCATAATAATCCATACAATGAAATTTAGAGTCACCTTACACAAGGAATTATATATAAAAAAAAAAATTACTTACTCCCTCCGTCAGCTTTCAAATGTATCATTTTTTTGCGTTCTCCCCAAGGGTCTCATTTTCCTTTTTATGCAAATGGAACACACACACACCCACTAATACAACTAAAAAATGGAACTCACACCTCCACTAATACAACTATCCACTACATATTAAATAATAATACTCCTTAATTCACGTGCAAAAAACAAATGACACCATTAAAAGTGGACAGAGGGAGTACTTTAAAAGGACTAGTTCAGTATTTTAAATAATACTCCCCACCTTCATTTTTTAGTAGATTAAAGAGTTTAATAATTTAATGTATAATTGATTGAAAATTAATATTTTTAAATGTAATAAAAAGTTGTATTAATATTGTATGTGAGCTCTATATATAGTGAATTGAGTATAATGCTCCCTCCGTCCAATATTAATGTATCATTTACTTTTTGCACGTGGATTAAGGACTACTATTATTTTATGTGTAGTGGGTAGTTTTAGTGGAGAGTGTGATTCCATATTTTATTTGTATTAATGGAAGGTGTGGGTCTCATATGTTTAAAAAGAAAAATTGATAGATTAAGAATGAACGATCCAAAATAGTAAAATTGATAGATTAAGAATGGACGAAAGGAGTAATTAATTTTTTGGGTCTCATCTCCCAAAAAAAATAAAATAAATGGATATATTGAAATTGAACGAATTAAAATAACAAAATGAATATTTTTCAAGAGAAAGAGGAAGTAAATAATTTATAAAGTAATTCATGTAAGTTGTAATGGGTGATAATTTTGAAATTAAAGTATATTAAAAGGTTGTTGGCAGGGATAGAGCTATATAATTTTTTTTAGAGGGGCTAGAAATATAAACATGTTGATCGTAATTGATATTCAAACATTAAATAATGCAGTAACGTTGAAGTTTAATTTTTGCACGTTAATTAAGAGATATAATATTTTAATAGATAGTGGGTTGATAAATGTAATATTTAATTTGTAATGGATGATTATATTAATGTTGTGTCTAAGCCCTGTGTAGAGTAATTACTGGTTTTGTGTGGGTTCCACTTGAAAAAAAAATTGTAAACCTTAACTTGTGATAAATCAAAATAAAAAATATAATCTTAATTTGGGACGGAGGAAGTAACTTGATACCAAAAAGATATTTGAGATATTTTCATACATTATACTCCCTCATACCGACCGAAAGAAGATCTTTTACTTTTGTGCACGTTGATCAAGGAATATTATAATTTAATGTGTAGTGGGTAGTTGTATTAGTGGGAGTGTGGACCCTATATTCTAGTTTATTAGTGGGTGTGTGTGGGTCTCATGTGTGTAAAAAAAGAAATGACCATTTTTTAAGCTGACGACCAAAATGAAAAAAAGACCCTCTCTAACCCTGCAGTAAAAATGGAAGTCATTTATATTTGTTAATAATATAAACAACCAAACTATTTGCAAGAATAATTATTATAAATTTTGGGGGCCAAAAACAATTTAAAAAAAAACTCCTTCCATTCTATTGCTATTTTACTTTTATGGAGCAGTAGATATTATAAGTTTAAAGAAAATGTTGTTTTTGTTTTTTTTTTTTTTTTTTTAAACCAATTTTATGCACTTTGAGGGCAACAAGGACCTTTTTAATAATAAATAGTAAATGTATAATAAGTTATGTGTGTTGAATGAAAGCAACATTTTTAAAATATAATTTATTGAAAAATTATTTATTTTGAAACTCTTACTTTATAATTTATTGATATTAGAGGATGCTACGTTTTGGGTTGATGTTGTTGCACTCAGGAGTCGATGACGATGTAGTAGCGATGCCGCCGAGAGAATACTAGCCAAAGTCGATGGCGCATACTAGCCAAAGTCGATGGCGCAGTCAGTGAGGTAGACATGCACCAAAAAACAGGAACCGGCGGTTCAAACCGAGGAACTGTCGGTTTTAACCGGAACCGGAACCGCCGGTTCCGGAACCGGCCAAAAAAACCGGAACCGGCTAAGGAAGGTTCGGTTCCGGTTCCTCATATTTGGGAAAAAAACCGGCGGTTCCGGTTCGAACCGCCGATTTTTCAATTTTTTTTGCTTTTTTTTTTGCTTTTTACGCTTGAGACAAAAAAAAAATTTAAAACCGGAACCGGAACCGCCGGTTCCGGAACCGAAACCTTCTTATCCCGGTTCGGTTCCGATTCCCCCTACCTTGGAACCGGAACCGGCGGTTCCGAACCGGGGTGCATGTCTACAGTGAGGTGTTGACTGTTGAGTTGCCAGTTGGGGTAGACAAGTAAGGATATATTTCTCATAAAATTAATATTTGAATAAAATTGATATAAGGTTAATTAATGGGTGGCATTGTGACAATTATATTTGATTATTAAACTTGAGTAATATTGTCAATTAACTCTAATTTTTTTTTTTTTTGGGTTTAGAAAAAAAAAATGTATACATTTTGAATGAACTTAACAAATAAAAAATTGAAAGAGATTTTAATCGTTTGGTTAAATGTATTTAAATTTTAAAATTAAAAATTTCCGAGTAACAAAATCCTTATCATTGATAGCCCTGTAGGAACTACGATGATAGTTTAACAATGCAAATAAACTAAAAAATGCTCCCTCTTACTCAATAGTTTACACTATTCGTTCAGTGCGAAAGTCGAAAAATTATACTTATGAGTATTTTTTTATAATAATAAATGATACTCTATTCGTTCTACAAAATCCTTCATATTTTTTTTCATTTGTTTGTTCCACATAATCCTTTACATTCTAAAAAATGATAAGAGTACATCATTTTATCCAATAATCTCAAAAGTTATTTTAAATTCAAAGACTTTAAAAATGCTACAATACTCTCTATAGTCAATAAAGTTGGTAAAAAATAGTAACTTTTCTTAATTAACGTGGAACAATGAACGTAAAATATTTTGTATGACGAAGAACTCCCTCTATCCCACCAAGAAATCTCATTTTACTATATTGTGTGTCCGATTCAAAATTTTTCATTTTCCTTTTTTTAGTAAAGTCTCCATAGAACTGAAGGAGTACTAGAGATGGTAAAAGGAGTAGAAAAGGTTTGTATCCATTGTTCCCAGACGAATAAACCTAACATAAGTGTCACCAATTAATATGATGAAGCTCATTGATTGGGTCCACCAGAATTGGAGCACAAATTTCGAGGAATTATTTAATTTTTACCGGAGAGTTGGGGAATCAGCGGATGAAATAAAAGCGTGGAAATAAATATAATTAATGAGCCAATGAAAGCGTGTTTATTGGCTGGTCCCAAAAGCAATAGGGCTTTTGACGGCTAGTTCGTGGCGCCAACGCTCAAGTTTTTTTCCAAACATTTTTTGTTTGCTTCCCATTTATCACTCTACAATAACTCCAAATTTGTGGTTAATAGTAATTAATCTTCATTTTTATTTTCATGGTTAATAGTAATTAATCTTCATTTTTATTTTCACCCGGGTAAAATTATAATTTTGGAATTTAATAAAATAGGATCCAAGAAAACAGACAAATTGAGGGGAGAAGGCGATAAATTCGACTGACATAAAAATGACCACCGCATGCAACTAGCAAATCAACTCCAGCCAAAAAACTCCAGTTTGATTCAAAAGAGATTAAAACAAAAAAATATACTCCCTCTGTCCCACACCAATGCTCACGCTTCCTTTGACAAAGGAAACGTGATCATTGGTGTGGGACGGAGGGAGTATATATTTTTTTCCGTCGCTTTTCTAAAATAATAAAATGATCAAAATAAATCACCTCTTTCTTAAAATAAATTTAGAACAATATTGCTCATACTTAACTATGGATGGCAACAGGTAGGGTACATGCTTATTTTGGGGTACCCGTATCCGTATCCGATTAAAAAACAACTACCCGTATCCGTATCCTTCCGGTTTAAAATTTTTATTATGGTACCCGTACCCGTCCCATTACCGTTTATCAATACCCGCAGGTACCCATACCCGTTTAATATTTATTTATTTTATATATATTTATATTTTTTATTGTCTAAATAAGTATAATAATAAAAATTACATTATTATTAATTAAATATAAAATAAATATAATATAAATTGTACTCTCTCCGTCCCGGAACAAGGTATACGTTTGTTTTTTGCACGTAGATTAAATAGTATAATATTTAAATGTGTAATGAAGTGAGATAAATAATATTTTATTGTGTATTGTGTAGTTGTATTAGTGTAGTAGGTGTGTCACATGTGGATATAATAATTGTTTTGTGTGGGTCTCATATACCAAAAAGGGAAATGTATACTTTGTTTTGGGACGGACCAAAATGGAAAAAAGTATACCTAGTTGCGGGACGGATGGAGTATTATTTTAAATAAATATTTATAAATATGATTAAATAAAACTTATAACTATTAATTAAATATATAAAATATCTTATAATATATAAATTATATAATATATATTAAATTTATAAAAAATATATATATAATTGGGGTACCTGCGGGTATATGAGGCATTACCCGTACCCGTCCCAAACCCTAATGGTATTTTTCACAACTACCCGTACCCGTCCCAAACCCGTTTACAACTACCTGTGCCCTTATCCATTAGGGTTCGGGTAGACCAGGTACCCGGAAATACCCATCTCATTGTCATCCCTATACTTAACACATCTAATATATTTTATTATTTACTATTCTCTCCTTCTAAAGGTCACCATTTATTTTTGTGTGTAAATTAGAGAGTATTACTCCCTCCGTCTCGTTAAAATGCGAACAATACATTATTATAAATATTAGGTAACTGTTCGCATTTCACTGGGACGGAGGGAGTATTATTTTATGTATAGTAAGTAATTCTATTAAAAGTAAATGATTGGTCATTTGTGGGTCTCTTTTACTAAAAGCGAAGATTGAAGATCTTTGAATGTGACACCAAATATGATAAAATTGGGACCTTTTGGTAGGATGGATAAAATATTTATTATAAAAAAAATACTCCCTCCGTCTCTTTTTAAGAGGGCATTTTTTTCATTTTGGGCATCTCACCCAAATAGTCCCCTTTTCATTTTTATACATATGAGACTCACACACACCCACTAATACAATTAAAATATGGGCTCACACTCCCACTAATACAACTACCCATTACACATTAAATAATAATACTCCTTAATTTACGTGCAAAAAATAAAAGACCCTCATGCAATGGGATAGAGGGAGTATCAAAATATCCTTAAAGTTAAAACTATTTAAATCGACATGCAATAGGAAAAAAAAAGATCTTTTTTAAACGGAGTATTTATTAATTAAATTCGAATTTCTTTTATTTGTTTATTTTTTAATTAAGTTATTAGCAGTAAAAATAAAATCTTTTTTAATAGTGTAGAAAAAAAAGATTACCATGGGGATTTGAATCAATTTTTCATAGCTTTTTATATGGGCTAGAGATGAAATTTTCTAAAATTTTAAATTCAAAACTTGTGGGTGTAATTAATAATTATAAGCTTGAGGTAAACATAAAAATCGACTTGAAATGAGGGTCCTCACAAGTGGACGGCGGAATTTAATCTCCCCGAATTAATCTATAAAATTTCAATATACATAGTGTTACACTTTATTCGACATTAAGTAATTTTAAAGACATACTGCTAATATTATATTCGGATTTGAGCTCGATTTGTTTTAGATGGAATTTTATTAGAATCTGTTCGAATTTAGTTACACATTATGTGTAGATGGTGCACACAAATAATAACACTTGTGTTTAATTTTATTATATTTTTTTTAATGAATAACACTACTTGATATCGTTCACAATATTATTTTTCATTTATATTATACAAATTATTTATAAAGAATTAACTCGAAGAATTACTATTTTAATCAATGTGTAATCATTTCTTATTTATGTTACATAAGTCATTCTGTGGGACAATTACATACTTCTTCCTCCCACGTTAAGGTTTACGTTTTTCATTTTGGGTTATCCTAAGGTTTATATTTTATTTTTTATCAAGTTGGGCCCACAGAAAATAATTAATTATTTTATGTAGGACTACACATAATACTAATACAACTATCCACTTTACATTAAATATTATTTATCTCACCTCACTACAAATTAAAATATTATACCTCTTAATCTCCGTGTAAAAAGCAAACGTCAACGTTAACATGGAACGGAGGGAGTAAGTCATTACTATTATAGAGAGGCTTCACAGTACCCATTCAAATTTAATACTCTCTCCATCCCACGTATTTTTACCCACTTTCCATTTTAGGGTGTCCAACGTATTTTTACCCATTCCATTTTTGACAAAAATACATAATATTTTATTACCTACTTTTTACAATCACAACAACTTTAATTACTTTTTTACACTTTATTCATCATTTCCAATAACTTTATTCACTTTTTCTTTTTAAATTACTAATTTATCCATACTTTCTCTTACATTATATATTAAAAAAATAAAATGTCTTAATCTCTGTGCCCGTACAAACGGGTAAAAATACCCGGGACGGAGGGAGTATTTTTCTTCTCTGCCCACATTTTAAGAGTATATGTTTAAAAATGCCCAAATTAAAAAAAAGGCTTCTATTTGATATTGACTTGATATTAACTTTTAAAAAAGTTATTATTGAGTCAAGTTTTTTATTTGAAAAACCTTGACTCGATACATATACTTTGACTCAACTTCGACTCAAGTCAAAAATTTTCAAATAAAAAATCTAACTTGATAATAAAATATTTAAAAGTTAATATCATGTTAATATTGAGTCAATGATTTTATTTTTTAATTTTAATTTTTTGTTTTTTTTTTTTTGTCATTTTAAGCATTTTTAAACGTTTCCTTAAATTTGGAGCAATTAAGAATTAAAAAAAAAAGTGCAGGCTGCCATCACTTATTCTTTTCTTTATATATAGTATGCATTATTAGGTACATCCGTCCATTGTCGGTCCAAGCTAAACATATGTTCATGATTTTGACTATTTTATTTCCCTCACCACACGAAAATATGTCTAATAATAAAATTTCATTAAAAAGAAATTGTGTACATTGGGACAGATTTTAGTAAATTATTTATTTGAATATCACATTTTTCCCCTTTAACGACTAGTCTAATTTTTAACTGCGTTTCTAGCTAATTATTTCAACTCAATTTCCAAATGACTTGATTTGTCTTTCAAAATTAGATTTTTATTTTATTTTATTTTTTATTTTAAAGTTTAGGTTTAATTAATTACTAAAAAATAAATATTAAACTCACCAAAAGTAAAATCTAAGGAAAAAAACTAGTATCACCAAATCCATTTTGTAAGACAAAAATGAATGGTTAACACTTTTAATAAGAAATTGATACTTTACATGAAAATTGATAATTCATATTAAATTATTTTATGAATCATTTATATAATTGATGAAAATGATAACATCTTTAATAAAAATTAATTAATTAAGAAAAAAATGAAGGGCAATTCTTAGATGATCTAAGCTCACACATGACCCAGGTCAACTCAAGTAGCTGGTTATGAATGACCCACATATTATTTTAATTATAATCATTTTATTAAAAGTATGTATTTTATCTATATTTGTAATGATTAACTTAATGTTATAAATTCTTATGTTTGTACTACTTATTTTTTATTTAACTTATAATTTAAAGCATTTTTATATAATTTAAAGTAGTGTTCTTATTTAAAATGGGATTTTTCTTAATCCGACGTTTTATTTTTATTTTATTTATTTATTTATTTATTTTTTTGCTTTATAGAATTATTTGCGGTTTTACTTATCATCCTGCTGAAAAAAATCTTAAATGAACGCTTAAATATTTAATTAAAATTTAATGTGATTTTTAAAATTTATATATGTGTTACAATTATTTAGAAGTAGCTGTCTAACTATAGTTATTTAAAACAAAGTTTAATACTATAATATATTATTATGTGCGTATATATTCAATATTTTGGTATATACATATATAATTAGCAAAAATAAGTTTAGAAAAATAAAAACTTAATTATTTTAAGAGTGAGGCTTGCGTGCGCCCGGGCGCACGCGGTGCGGTGCGCCTTTAGAATTTAGTATTATGGATAAGGGTACATTATTTTGTTCTAAATGGTATACACTTTAATTAATAAGGACACACCATTTTGTTCTAAAGAGTATACACTTTTCATTAATATTTTTTATTTTTCTTCAGAAAATAAAGGGTGCACATCTTTATATTAAAGGGTATACAATTTAACACAAAATTCTAAAGGCACACGGAGTGTGCTTCCGTGCGCCCAAGCGCACACAAATTTTTGCCTTATTTTAATTTTTCATATATATATTATGGATTTTAAAATTATTCAATTAATTATTTAATTTATTTTTTATTATAAAAAATATATAATTAACTCTCTTACCTGCACGGATAGGTAAAATTATATACTCATTCATTATTTCAATTAATTAATTAATACGTAACTATGTGCACTATTTATTATTAAAAGATACGGTTAATTTATGTGACTTTTAATTATAAAATGATGTTAACTCTATTTATTAAAATTGTACTGTTGATTTATTATGTTGAACACAATTATTTATTGACAAAAATTATATAATATGCTTTTTTTTCTTTCAGTATACTACACGGGATTTATTATTTAACTTTTTATTAAACTTATAATCTTAATTAGTTTAACAATATATAATGGCTATATATGAACACAATAATATTTATGTTAAAGTCTTAATTTATATATTTATTTGTTTTTCTTACAGTTTGCTACACCGGATTTATTATTTTGTTTTATTTTAAAAATTGATATCCGGTGTAATCGGGTGCATAGATTCTAACAATGCACCAGGTCAATTCATCTATTTCAATAACTTGTACATTAAAAAATAAAATATCACATTAATCTTATAACTTCCGAATAATATTTTAACTATAAATAGTCGCACTCCCTCAGTCACATAATACACCCAATATATTTTATAATTTACTTATAACCTTAAAAGTATTACTCTACATAATTTCTAATTTACTTATAACCTTAAAAGTATTACTTTACATAATTTCCAAAAGTAATAATATTAATAAAAATATTTTTTTTTAATTTCTTATTTCTATATAAATTAATGCAAGCCGATGTATATAACAAATCAAATAAGTATAATAATTGATGTGGGACGGAGGGAGTACATTATTTAATTCAATCAATTTTAAATTTTAATCTTAAGTAAATAAACATTATTATATAATAAATTAAATAATGATGATGCCCCTTATATTTAAACTAGTAAATATCTCGGATCTTACATAATTTTTAAAAAATAAAATAAAATTAGTGATGTAAAATTTTAAATTTAATAAAATATTGCACTTTTAAATTCTTTATTTCTTTATTTATTAAAACATATTTACATTGTATATAATAGGGCGTAGAAAATTTTAAAATAAGACTTGTCTCATAGATATTTAATGGATAATAATCTGTTACATAAATTAAGATACATGAGATAATTTTACATAAAATTTTCCCTATTATTTTTTATTCGTCTTATTAATTGTTCATGAATAGTAGGACTCAACGAATGTCACTTTTTGATGATCAATATGATTTTTAATTTAAAAGATCATCACTTTTTATCCATAATTTAATTGAACGGATATTAATTTTATTTGATTAGGTAATACTTTTTTATCCATCATATAATTAAACAAAAATAAATAAAAGACAAAGATTTCTGTGAGACCGTTTCAAACGTAAGGGCTTACATGAGACGGATAGAAAGTGATAATATTTGTAAAGGAAAGTGATAATAAATTAATAAAAAGTGATAATGATATTTTATGAACAATTTATAGTATAAATAAAAAGTGATAATATTTTATATCGAAAGTAATAACGTTTTATAACGAAAGTGTTAACTATTTTAAAAAGTGAAAAATGGTCTTACGTGAGACGGTCTCACACAATAGCTACCCTAAATAAAAAACTAAATGAATTAAATATTAATAACAATTTAAAATTTTTAAAAATTAAATATAATTTCACGTTAATAAAAATAAGGGAGGATTACTACTAGGTACACAAAAAAACCCTAAATTACTATGAGATACAAACATACAAAAGTATTACTACTAGGTACAAAAATATATAGTGATATTCCAATATTACCCCTATTAATGTGCTGCACATAAATATTGTGTGCAGCAAAAGTTCATGTGCAGCAAAGTGTGTGCAGCAAAAAAAGTGTGTGCAGGAAAAAAAAAGTGTGTGCAGCAAAAAAATGTGGTGGTCCGGCGGCGGCGGTCCGGCAACTTTTCCGGCGGCGGCAGTTTTTCCGGCGACCGGCTGCCGGAGCTCGGGCGGCGGCAGTTTTTTTTTTTTTTTTTTTTTTTTTTTTTTTTTTTTTCTGACGAATAGATTTTCCGGCGACCGGCCGCCGGAGCTCCTCCGCCGGCGGCGGCGGCGGCCCGGCAGCGGCAGCGGTGGTCCGGTGGTGGGTGGAGGTTGGGGTTAGTGTTTTAAAGGTATATAGGTTTAGGGGTATATTTGGTATTTTACTTTAATATTTTGTATTAAATAATAATTATTTTAAATCAATGTATCTAGTAGTAATTAGGGGTACAAAATGTGTACCTATCAGTAATTATTTCTAAAAATAAATTATATATATATAAACAAATCTAAACATGATAACATAAATTCTCTTCATAATTCCGTGATTCTAGATTGAATAATTACCGATGAGATATTAGCTAAGATTACGAGTTTGTGGAGTTCAGTCTCACCAAATTAGATCTATTAAATAAAAAATCTAAATTTATTTATATTTTTAACTAATGTAGCAATAAATTTTAATTAAAAATACTTTAATTAGTAATGAATTTTCTATATTATTTTAAATATTTATTGTATAGTTGATATGAGTATCAAATTAAAGATTTCGAAAAGACAAATAATTTGATATAATTTTTATTAATAATAAAGATGTATAAAGAAAATTATAAACATTTGAATTCTTTCATAAAAAGTAAATTTATTATGAAGACAAAATTATAAAAAGAAAATACTATCTGATTGGGTGGTAATTAATGAGGAGAGATGATATGTGGTTCCATTATTTTATATTTAAACTTCTTAAACAGGTAGCAAGTAAAGGAGAGATAATAGATTTTGTAATCTAATGGTCTAGAATTAAAGAGAATTGATCTAACGGATGAAAATGACCCGAGTCATATGAGCCCGGGTCAGCTAAGTAACCCAAAAATTAAATCTAAACATAAAGATTAAAAATTAATTATTATTATTATTATTATTATTATTATTATTATTATTATATCACCGTGGTAAGGTCTAAATATTATAAATTAACAAATAATTCAAATAGTTTAAGAAATCACGATATAATATGATAACAATCAAAGAACGATCCCTAGTGAAGTTACTTATTAATCTTTATGTAGTTTTATAACATAGTAATTAATTATTGTCAAAATTGATTTGTCAAAATGCCTATTTTCGGACAGCTAATGTTTTTTTTTTTTTTTTTTTTTTTTTTTTTTTTGAGTTGAAGAATGAGAGTGATAGCACACCAAGATAATATATATGGATACAAATAAAAGATGAGATAAAACCTAACAAAAGCTTAAATAATTGATACTTTATGATGTTTACAAAGTTTATTTTAGTAAAGATTTTTAATTTTTTTTTCTAAATTGATTCCCATTAAATTGATGTGAATTAATTAATGTCGTATCATATTATATTAGTGTGTTACACTTTTTTTTATTCCAAATTTTATGTACATTATTAAAAAAAAAATCGTTATAAACAAAATCAAAATTACATTAAATTAATCAAGTGTGACAATTTTTTTTTAAAAAAATTATAGCATGAATAATTATATTAAATTATACTACTCCATCCGTCCCATATTTACTTGCACTTACAGTAGATATGGAATGTAAAAAAAGTTGGCTTTTGATTTGTAGGGTAATGTAATATTTTTTAGATAATAAATAAATTATGAAGTTATGTGTGTTAGATATGAGTAATAAATTTATAATTAAAAAATATTTTTAAAGTTATAAATTAATGTGATGTTTTTTTTTATGCAATTTAATGTGGAACAACCGAATAGAAAATGAGAAATTTAATATGGAACAGAAGGAGTATATGAAAAATTATTTTAAAGAAAATATTACACGAAGTATTCGTACTTTTATTATCTTTTATATCTCGTTTTAATCATCAATGAGCAATATCTGTGTGACTATCTCACATGATATTTTTCACCTTTAAGAAAAAAAATAGTTATATGTTTTTTTTTAATCAAAGATACTATCACATTTTATTCAAAATATTTACTTTTAATTTATAAGATGAATTAATTATTCATAAAATTATTTACTGTGATTTTTCATTTATTTGAGTATTACTTTATATATTAAATTGTTATAGCTTCTTATATATTCTACCGAAATTTTCGTGTGGGACGGACGGTATCACATAAATATTTCCATCACCAATTCCACCAACTTAATTGATAAACATAAACACTATTAAAATTGAAGATGGAATGTCATTCGAACAAATAAAGTCCAATTAATTTTGTTATCTCATTAGGTTTTAGGAAGCATAAAGTCTTTAGACAATGTTCGTTTTTGGGTTTCAAACTCAAGTTTTGGATTTTAAAACTTAAATCCATATTTTAAAAACCATTCCTATATAAACCTACTACATTCCTTAATTAATATACTTTCTCTTTTTATCTCTCATCTCTCATTTATCTTTTTAAATAAATTAATACATTGATTTGACATAAAGTTAAAACATATCATACTCAAAATTCAAAACAAACATAAAGCAAACTATTCATGGTTTTCAAATCCCACATAACCCCAAAACAACCATTACCTTAGTGAATAAATTTTGAGCTGGATAATGAGTAAAATATATTCCCTTCGTCCCATTCAAAGGGTCTTTTTTTTTCTATTTTGTGCGTCTCACCGGAAGGGTTCTCTTTCCTTTTTAACATACACACCCTCTAATACAATTAAAATATGGGTCCACACTCCCACTAATATAAATATCTACTACATATTAAATAATAATACTCCTTAATCTACGTGCAAAAAGCAAAATGCACCATTTTGGACGGGACGGGGGAGTAAATAAATTTAAATTAATGGAGTAGTACTGATCATCGCTATTTTCACCTAAATTTTGTGTCATTTTTGTGTGTGTTTTCGTCTTTTTGTTTTGTATTTTTGTATCTTTTTATATTGTATTTTGGGAAATTGATGATGATGATTTTCATGTCTTTGAATAGGTGATTATGAAGATAAATGATGATAAAAAGCATGAAGAAAGGAGAAAGTTGAAGAAAATAGAAAATTGGCCAAAATACATAAAAACACGCTCGTGTTTTTATGTAGTGCCTGTGTTTTTCTGCAGGGACCAAATTTACAGAATGCTGAAATTTTGCATAAAAACACGGGCAGATGCAAGAAAACACGGGCGTGTTTTCCTGCAAAAGTGTCAAAACTCAAGTGCGATTTCCAGATTTGCCAAGGGGGTATAAATACCCCCAATATCACCACTTGAAGGCAGAAAATCAAGGGTTTTGGGCTGCACACACTCTTCTCCATCATTCTATCATCCATTCCTCCATTTTCATCACCCATTCCTCTTGATTTCTCACTTCCATCCATTCATTCCACTAATCCACCAATCTAAGAAGGGAAGAACATCAAGGAGTGAAGATTGGATCATGTTGAAGGAAGAGAAGGCCAATTTCAAAAGGGAAGTCCATCAACCTTTGATTTGTTGTTTTCTTCATTATTTAGCTCAATTGGAGCATTCCATGGACAATATTAATTTTATTATGATTTGGAGTGGCTAGTCCTCATGTGAGGTTAGCAATATGATTGGTGAAGGATAATGTAGATTTTGCACACTACGTGTTCGAAGAAATGATTGTATGAATATTTTCTATCATGAATGCTTATTCTCATTTCATGTATGATTTGTGTGGTTAAATTTTCTATTCATAGTATTAGGATGGACATTCCAATATTGTGCTTAGTGATTTAATTGAATCGTTGATTGCACGAGATGACTTAGTTAGTGTGAGGGGAGGTAAGCCATACCCTTCCTGTGCTTAGAACCTCATGATAGGACATTAGTGATGAACTAGTGAGGGGAACCCAACTTATAATCATAGTACCTTCATGGGAATTGAGAGTAAGACACAATCCTAGGACATTTAAATTTGTAAAAGAATTGAGAACCTAATTGCCTTGGCCATAGGGATTAGGGGTACATAAGTAATTGCCCTTAATATCATAACATGATGACATTCAAAGCATGTGTGTGTGTGAATCTACATGAGCCTTTTCCATTATATTGCTTGCTTTACATACTTCTTAGATTGCTCACCATCACCTATTATCTATCTCATATGTACATTTTCTATCCTTTAATTGATTTCTTAGGTAGTCTGTAGTGTAATTAAACTCCCTCTTCTTTATTGATTAGTCCTTCTAGAGTGAAACATCTTTCGAATACGGATACATCACTTTCTCCCTTGGGTTCGATATTAAAAATTTTGCACTTGGTCACCACGTCTACACACAACGATAGAGTACGCTTACTCTTATCAATTTGTACCAAAATTGAGACCAAGTTCATGGCGCCGTTGCCGGGGAGAAAGGCTTCGGTGTAACGTGTTTGAATTTGTTAGCTCTACTTAGGGCATTTTTTTATTTTTGCTTTTATATTTGCTTTGAAAAACCTTGTTCTAACTTGTTCTTCTTGATAGGTACACCAACCTTGATAGAAGAGAAGAAGGAGCAACCAAAAATAGTAAGTGGAGAAAAATTATAGTAGATCTTGAGAAGAAGAGCATAAAAATGGATCAATACTACAATAATGAAATATATGAGGGATGGCAAGGTGCTTACAATGTGAATACATTCCAACCATATCAAACAAACACATATTCCGTACCAAGTTCTTACAACCAAGTTCCGACGGTTACCCCTCTATCCGAGAATAGTGCCTTAATGGAGTTGTATAGAAGATATGCTCATGGGAGCAATGAAAGGCAAAGTGTTCAACCAAGTCTTCCTAGTTATGGGGATCAATATCTTCAAAGTATGCCAACTTCTTATACTACGGTGCAACAAGAGTGGATGATGCCAAGTTCTCAAGTGGAGGAAATTTATTACATGCAGGGGAGTAATTTCCAAGATCAAGGGAATTATCTCCAAGAACAAAGATGGCATCCACCGAGTGAAGAGATAAAGCCACCCGTAGAAGATCGAATTGGGCAACTCATGGATATGCTCAATGAGATGATTGAAGAAAGAAAGAGAGAAGATGAGGAAAATGAGAGGAGATTTGAGGCCCTTGAACATCGAATGAGTGAAATGATAAGTGAACGGAACACTTTTCTTGAAATGGAGAATTTCGATGAAGAGATTGAAAAAGAGTTAGAAGTAGAAGAGTGTTCGGTAGATAATGAAGACTCAAGAGATGTTGAGCTTATTAAGGATAGGGAAGACAAGGTTGAAGAAAATTTGGGGGAAGAAGAATCAAGGGAGGTGCTTGAAGAGCCTATTGAGGTAAATGATATTGATGAAGAGGAACAAAGTCTAGAAGCAAGTGATGATGACTTGAAGAGTGAAATGAGCATTTCTAAACCTTTAAACTCTTTAAGTTGCTTTGAATTTCATAATATTGTTTTTATAGACTTTGTCTTACTTATTGATTCTTCTTATATTCTTAAGGATAAAAGGGAACTTAAAGACATGCTAGAACTCTATGTGGAGAGAAGGAATAAGTGGTGCTCAAGAATGGAAAGGTTGATGGAATGTAAGCTCAAAAGAGTAGAATATTTAAAGCCAATCTCGAAGGATGCAACTGAGGCCGTTACTTGCCACAAATGCCTAATAGAGGAAGAAGCACAAAGATTAAAATTTGATGGCAAGAACGAACGATATCCTTGGCCATTCCGATGAGTTCTCCAAGTTTTGTCCGGCTTGAAGACGTTAAACTTAGCGCTAGATGGGAGGCAACCCATCATTATCTTTATTGCTTTATTTATTGCTTTCAATAAGGATGATGGATTTGATTTTTGGTGTTTTGGTTTGATTTTTGTGTTTGTTGGTGTTTTGTGTAGAAATTATGTTGTGCTTGGTATGGATGTGGAGTATATTGGATTACGAGAAGAGCTACAAGGAATGCTTCAAAGGGAGTACCTATTATTTGGCTCAAACTTAATTCTAGCTTTAGCTAAAAAAATAAGTTTGGGGGGTTGAATTTTTATGCTCTCGTAGTTCTCATTTTATGAACATTTGCACCGGCGCACATAGTTTTCTTGTGTCTTATGTCTTTTATCTTGTGTTTTTATATTTTTGTGATGTTCTTATTTTCTTGTGTTGTGAGTTGTTTTCTTGAACATGAGTGATGATGTGTTGTTTGTGATAAGTGATGGCGAATTATGTTAAGGATCTCTACTAGTTGAAATTGTAACATATTCTATTTAACTTGTTCAATTTTGAGATAGATTGAGGTGTAATAAGTTCCTCATGGTCCGAGCAAAAGCTTGTGAGCGTTTGAGCCTCAACCGTGCATGCATGGTTGTTTCTTCATGAGTGAATCGATTGATCCTTGATAAGCTAGAACTTGCTAGTGGACTACGGGAATGAACCCGATTGGTGGAGGTTAGTGAGATGATTTTAGGCCATCCTTGTACTTTAAAGTCATTGCCATATATTTCCTTACCTTATACATCATCCCTAGTTAGCCACTTTGAGTCTTTAAGCCTATTTCTTGTGAACTAAGTACATTACAAGCCATGATTACCCACTTAAGCCTTATATATACCTTTTGTGTGGGTGATTGAGGAGATGGTGGTCTACACGGTTTGATGTGAGAATTGTGCAAGAGAAAGAGGAAAATGGTAAACAAGCAAGAAAAGGATGAAAAGAGCTCAAGCAAATATACATGCTACTTCAAAGCAAGAAAAAGGAGCAAAATCAACAACAATATGCTCATGCAAGCAAAAAGTCAAAAGGATGAAAGCATGAAATCAAAAGAAGCTCAAGAAACACAAGGAATGATAATGATAAGTGCTTATGTTTAGAAAAGAAAAGAAAGGAAGATAGAAACGTGAAGAAGTTGATCATCTCTTCGATTACTTACACTCGATGAGTCACTCTTACCCAAGTTCTCCCTACCTTTACCAAAAAACATACCATTACATCCAAACGTAAAGTCCTATTTGATCACTAATTGAAGCTATGGTGGTTTGTGAATGTAGTCCACGAGTAAGCCTATGGCGTATCGGGCCAATCGATTGATGAGTGTTGATTTACCTTATTTTGATAGAGTGTTGAGTGCATTTGATATCCGATGTGAGGCTTGGATCGGAAGGGACTATATTACTCTTTAATCTCTTTGAATTGAACTTGTTAATTTTTCATGTTATGAGTTTAATGTTATAGGGTGACTTGATATGATTTGTAGTCCTTATTGCTTATGATATGTTATTGCTTATGTTCGTTAGGTCTTTTTCTAGGTGAAAATTTCTCCTTTTGTTTTATCATTTTCGTTGCTCGGGGACGAGCAACACTTTAAGTTTGGGGGGGTTGATCATCGCTATTTTCACATAGATTTTGTGTCATTTTTGTGTGTGTTTTCGTCTTTTTGTTTCGTATTTTTGTATATTTTTATATTGTATTTTGGGAAATTGATGATGATGATTTTCATGTCTTTGAATAGGTGATTATGAAGATAAATGATGATAAAAAGCATGAAGAAAGGAGAAAGTTGAAGAAAATAGAAAATTGGCCAAAATACATAAAAACACGCTCGTGTTTTTATGTAGTGTTCGTGTTTTTCTGCAGGGACCAAATTTACAGAATGCTGAAATTTTGCATAAAAACACGGGCTGGAGTAGTACGTAATAGAATTGCACATCTTAAAATTGTCTTAAAATAATGGATTAAGTCAATGTTAACCTTAAACTTAATCCTAATCTATAGTTAGTTGACTAGAATTACAACAATAAATATGATTGGCAATGGCTGGCCATTCACCTGGTGACGACAAGCTACTTGGCTATTGAAATCTGTAGTGTCTCTTTACATTTAACTATGTATGTAACAAAATATTTTTGTGTTTTTGTTTTTTTTTTTTAACCCTTAAATTATTAACATTTTAATTAGGAAATAAAAAAATAAATGAAATGGAAAATCTTCCATTACAAGCTTAGTAAGGAAAATTTCATATCATTAATTCATCATTGTTGCATATTAAATAAGAATAGATTTATTTGGCAATATATTTTAATTTTTGTGAATTTCTTTTCACAAAAATGCTAGTCCTCTTTCAAAGTTTTGGTGATTCACAGAGGCTTAGTTTTTGGAAAAAGAGTTTATGTAATTATGATTAATGTGACATGATATGATCATAATAATAATTTTCTTATATATTATTGAAGATGTAGTACCCCTCCATCCGACTAAAAAAGTTAGTAATTCTTATTTTGCCATTTATTACGTCAATTTTTTAAAGGGTTCTATTTCAAATTTTGTAGAAATCTGAGATCCACTTATGCCGTTAATACAATTTAAATATAAGATTTATACTAATTATTAATACAATTATCCATTACATATTAAATAAAAAATAATTACTAGCAAAAAGTTAACCATATCCTTTAGGGCATATTGAGGGAGTACAATTTTGTTTTGTTATTTTATAATATTGTATTTTGATGTTTTATTTTATTGAATTTCTTTTATATGGACTCATTAAATTAATTTAAAATATAAAGTAAATTAGTGTGATGTGCATTGATAAAATAGAATATGATGGAAAATAAAGAATCTTTTAATTATAAATGCAAAGATATTAAACTAGTTCTAATGGTCCTCATAGTTAAGTTGATAAACCATGAGAGTTAGTGGTGTGCATTTTAGTAGAATGCACTTTTGACCAGTGCCATTGAAGCTGAAGGGGAGCATTGGAGCGGCTCGGATTTCCTGTGCCACTTTCGTACATCATCTCCTGTGCCACTGCTTAGATTATCGCCACCTAGGATGAGAGAGAAATGACTAACATTTCCATTTAACGTACATTTAACAGCGCTAAATCATACATTAAGGAAAATAACAATATTTTAGGAAAGATGTATGTTTAATTACTTTCTTTTTAAAATATATATTCTTCAGTTTAAAAAAGGATTGAAAATTTTAATATTATAAAATCTCAACCAAAATGAAACCACGATCAAGGTTTTATATTTAACTTAATACATTTAATTTATTTATTTTAATAAATTGTATAAATTTTAATTTAATTATATATATATGTATTGCTTAATGAATGTATTTTTTATATTCTAACCACTACAAAAAAAACTGTTTTTTTAACAACGGAATATTCCGTTTCAAAAAGCCTTAATTGCATTGTTAAATTAGCTTACCAACGGATTAGTAACGGAATCCGTTGATAAAATTTCGTTGGTAAAATGGTGGTTAATTGGTAAATTTTTAGTAATGAAAAATCAATTCCGTTGGTAAATAATTCCGTTAGTAATTTATATAATGATTCACTTGCTAATCTTTGCCACAAGATCGCCAACAACTTCGGTATCGTGAAAGACGGAATAACTCTCTCCACGTGCTCGTATGCAAGAAGTAGACTATGCAAAATCAAAATCCAATCAATGCCCAGAATACGTCGTTTTAACCCCAACCGATTATTTACCAACGGATTGAATTACGTTGCTAAAATAGAGAATAAATCCATTGACATTCTGTTGCTAATTTTAAAATGTCATTTTGGTTGCTAATCCATACCAATGAATTGAATTCCGTTGGTAAATTTCATTGCTAAAAAATACTCCCTCCGTCCCGTTTCAAACTTTACGTTTGCTTTTTGCACGTAGATTAAAGAATGTAGTATTTTAATGTGTAGTGAGGTGAGAGAAATAATATTTTAATGTAAAATGGGTAGGTGTATTAGTGTGATGTGTGGGCCCATGGGGAAAGAAAATAATTAATTTGTGTGGTCCATTTACTAAAATGGAAAATGTAAATATTGAAATGAGACATCCAAATTGGAAATATGTAAAGATTGAAATGACACGGGAGTACTTTTTGTAGTGAATTGTACCATTACTTTTGTATTACAAAATATTGTTTTAATTTACAAAACAAAATTGTATTAATTTTAATTTATTAATGTATTTATTTATTAATAAACATATATAAATTAAATGTGATTGGACGTGATATTTTTACTTATTTTTTTACCGTAAAAGGAGGAAAAAAAAAAGGATAAAAAAAAGGAAAACAAAAATCACAAGTTTCAATCCCTTGTGTTTGTTTATTTATTATTTTTTATGATTAATTGTTTAGGATATAGGGATTTTATTAAACTAATATTTGACGAAAATCGTGAATAATAAAAAAATAATAATAAACGGTCTAAATAATTTTTTTCATAGAAAATATATAGCTTTTATAATTGCATAATTACCGTTAGCAGCTTTCTCAAAACATTTCTAAATAATTCGAAAAAAAATCATAGAGTTTGCTTGTATTCCATGTTTTTTTAAAAATAAAGAATTTTTATTTTCCATAAATATTAATTAATCAAACATCTATCCTAATATTTAGTTAGTTTCCTTAATGGAAGGATTTAACATCGTTAGGGAATGGATTAGGGGTTTCTCTCTCTCATTGGGCATTGGAGCTTCCATGGATCATCATTATGTGCCAACCCATACTTCCTAAATTTATTACTCATAAGAAAACAATAAATAAATGCTCCTATTTACTATTTTTTTAAATAAATTCTAATTTGATTATTCTTTTCTATTAAAAAACATGCAGAAGGAGTGTGCATTATAATATGCAAACTTTTTCATTAGTTGGAGTATCCCACAAACACCATTCCATCCAATCAAACTTCACCACCTCCCCCTCTCTCTCTCTCTCTCTCTCTCTCACTCTGTCTGTGTGTGTTGGCATGGCTGATTTAGATTTTAGATTCATTTCTTGAAGCTTGCTAAATAGATTTGCTTTCCTTCTTTCCATTGTCATCATCTTTTTCTTGCTTTCTTTCTCTTTTCTTTGCTGCTGTTTCATATCAAGCAAGGGGGAAGAAAAGTAAGAAAGCAAGAACCTTTTTCCCATTTACTAATATTTTTTGATACTCATATATACTAATTGTAATTTCTCCTATTCACAAAATCCCTTCTCTCTTTTCCTTTAGAGTGTGTGAGTTTCCATCATTCAGCTTTTTCAGGGTGTCACTGTTCTCTCCAGCTTCTCCTTCTTTGAGTGTTTCAGGTAATCTTTGTTGCCCAATTGGATATCAAGGGTGAATTGAGGTGAGGGACAGCAACTTCTCAGCATCCCTTTTCCTTAAATCAATGAAATAAATTATCTGTCATTTTCTTGATTATTGTTTCTAGGTTTCAGCTTTTTTTCTTGTGTGTGTTTTTTTCACTTTTCAGGTTAGATCTTGTAATGAAGGCTGAGTTTGTTCCCACAGATTTATGTTGAATTTAGGCAGTTGGGATTTCTTTTGATTATCATCTGGTATCTTTAGATTACCACAAGTTGAGAGTGATTTTCATTGATTTTGGAAAAGTGGCCTCTTTTTGAGATTCCTCCCTCAAGTGAGAGAGAGAGAAGAGAGAGAGAGGTGGCTGTTGTTGAGGAAAAAAAAGTATTCTGATTCTTCCCTCCTCACTTATGCTTCCCTGATTTAACACTTACGCCATTCTGAACCAAACCTCCCACCTCTCTCTCTTTCTGCATTCTCTTTCTCCCTCCTCCTCTGATGCATTAGATCATCATAAATTTTGGAGTTTGATGAGGTGGGGTATGGAGATTCTATCACCAAGTTCATATTTTTCCAATTCTAGCTGGCTTCTTGAGGACAGCAGGAGCACTACAAGATGGACCCCTGCTGAGAACAAGGCTTTCGAGAATGCACTCGCGGTGTTCGACGAAAATACACCGGATCGATGGCAGAAGGTGGCTTCAATGGTGCCTGGTAAATCCGAGCGTGATGTTATCAGACAGTACAAAGAATTGGAGGATGATGTCAGCAGTATAGAAGCTGGATTGATCCCTGTTCCTGGCTACAACACCTCCTCTCCCTTCACTCTTGAATGGGGCAGCAGCCATGGCCACGAGAGATTCAAGCAGTCCTTCTCCGCCGCCGGCCGCCGATGCAGGCCGGCGGAGCAGGAGCGGAAGAAGGGCGTTCCATGGACAGAGGAGGAGCACAAGTGAGTTTGAGTTTGCTTACTACACAAATTCTTGATTTTGATTCTTGAATGTGATGTAATTAAAATCTTGATTAAATCTTGGAAAAAAAAACAGATTGTTTCTGATGGGATTGAAGAAGTATGGAAAGGGAGATTGGAGGAACATATCTCGTAATTTCGTGATCACAAGAACACCAACTCAGGTGGCTAGCCATGCTCAGAAATACTTCATCCGGCAGCTCTCCGGCGGGAAGGATAAACGGAGGGCCAGCATTCATGACATCACGACGGTGAACCTCAACGACGGCTTGACGGGGGAGAGCAAGAAGACGGAGCAGGGCGTTGCCTCCCCCGTCGTCCAGAAGGTTCCGTTCCAGTGGAACGGAACGAGTAATGAGATGGTGATGGGGTTCAGCTCACCATGCCATGGGAGTATGTTCACATCATCATCACCATATGGTATGAATTATCTGCAAAGAGGTGGTATGCATCATGAATCATACATGGGATCTCAAAACATGGTTTTTCAGATTCAACCAGAGCTTCACTATCCTAATGCATGATCATCTGTTGTTCTTGAGAAGAAGCTTGCTTGTTGGTCTGAAAATGCCTAGTTATATTAGCTTAAAAGGCTTAGCTTGTTTGAGCTTTTCTTGGTTTTCTTTTGTGAATATGTTGAGAATTTGGCATTTGAGGTTAACACTGTGTTTCTAGCTACCCAAAAAGAAAGAAAAAAAAAAGAAAAAAGAAAAATCCCCAAAATGCCAGATTGAAAATGGGACATCTTGATGAGATACTCCTTGTATTTAACAAAGGTTAGCAATCATGGAAGGAATTATCTTAGCTACTCTACTCTTTGTTTCTTTGTTATGCTTGTTTGCAACATATGTTCTCTAACATAGAGGGATGTTTACGTAGCCAAGAAAATGGCCTAATTTAATCTTTAATGATCAATAGCTGTGACATTCCAAGAAACAGAGGAGGTCGGGATCAGACCTCGTCCCTCCGGTCGTTTTACATACTTATGATGTCGTTTTACATACTTATGATGTCGACCAAGTTAATAGGATATACTCGCTTAAGCTAAAAAGTAAAGCTTTGATCACTCAACTCATATAGGACATCTCAGCTAGAGCACGCCATGAAAACGGAGAGTTGGTACTTGACTTGCCCTGCAACGGGTGAGATTGGAACCCATGAGTATATACTTAAGGATGCTGAACAAGATCATAGGATGCTCACTTAGCAAATAAAAATAGGCTTTGATCACTCCCATAGACTCCAAGAAAATTAATAGTTGATATCTAACTTGCTCTACAAAGGATGTGATCGGGTTCAAAACCCGCCTCCTGATCGTGGTATATACTGAGGATGTTGAGCAAGTTAATGGGATCTCAGATCTTGAAACTTATCTGAGTCAGAAAGCACTCTATTTAGATTGCCACAGTAGAAAAGAAAGACACAAAATTGAAACAATGTAAACAAGGCTTTGTTGGACTTGACTTGAAGGCAAACTTTTCAGTAGAAGCTGATTGTGCATTCCAATATTCCAAGAATCAACCACACTACACTTCCATAAACCACTCCTTGATTATCTCAAGAGGATGATTCTTTGGAGTGATAAGATTCTGGATTGATTAATTATGCTGGTTAATTGAGCAAAGTTAGATTAAGTTGTTATCTCTCGATTAATTAATTATATTTATGGGCTCCCCTCTTTCTCTTCCCACTGATTCACATTGTTTTGTTCTATCTGAGAGGTCCATAATCAATTTTTTTTCTTTCAAGAAAAACATGATGACTTTTTTATTTTTAAAAGAAATTTAAACATTTGTCCCATTTTAAAGGTATTTGATTTTATTCCTCAGTCGTGTATATGAGAATTTGTCCACTTGGAATCCCCTTTCACTATTTTTCCCATAAAAAAAATGGGGGTCAACCATCAAAACTCATCAGTTCATTATTTTTATTATTATTTTAAACTGTGATTGAGTAGTTGAGTTTGGATGCTGCTGTAATAAAATGAGATTTCTCATAATAAATTCAATGAAGGATAAGGTAGCCTTGGTAGATCAAATGATTTTTCTTAATTAAAAACTCAAGTTGTAGAGAGAGAAGTCATGTACTAATTAATATTTTATTTAATTTAATAATTCTTGACATATGATTTATACATGAATTCATAAATAATAAATAAGTTATCATTAGATGTAGACAAGAGTGATGAAATTTTTTTAAAAAAAATCTAGAAAAGCTGACGAGTATGCAATATTTTTTTATCTCACTCGAATTTATTTATAATTTCAGATAATATTTTCCCCCCATATTTCTTCAATTTTGAATATCTTCTATTTTTTTTTTGAATTAATTTTTTAGATGAAGTAAATAAATATTTTTCCTCTCGGACCCTACTTTTCAACTGAAAATTCAGATACTGAAGCAAGAAAATGGTATATTCAGTCCCTATACATAATTCAATGATAATTGTATAATAAAAGAAGGGTTATTACTATCATCAACCCCAAAAGTAATTCTCTTTTCATGTTTCACAAATAACACATGTTGAATAGTTAGTTTTAAGATACGGAGTATAACTCTTGTATCGTGAGAACGTTTAACCAATAAAACGAGACCACGTAAAACGTGGAGCATTTAGATTAGAGCAAGTTGGAGGAGAAAGCAAGCACCATTGAGAAGCAACTTTATTCCAAGTTTTATCTACTTGTTCACCAGTTCCAACCACATAAATAGTAGTAGAGAACCTTAAACTTTCGGTTGTCCAATTGGTTTTTATTATCTCTATACTTGCCCAATATTCTGATTCCTCTTGCTAAATGAATCAAAATAAAGAGAGTCGGGTGGGGTGGCAAAAAAATTGAATAAAATTTGGGAAATAATTTCCAAGAAGTAGTTGGATTTTTGAAAAACACATTTTCTTGCAACTATCACCCTCAAATGTTGCATATCATGTCACGATCAAATACAAACCATGGAGAATTAGTAAATGACGGCTGAAGATAAAATAACAATAACTGAGTTCTCTCTAGAGTTTTCTCTCATGAGCAACAAAAATGTGTAATGATGAGCATCTCTGAGTCGACCCCGAGTTAGTCCTCGAGGACTTCATTTTTACTTCAGTCCAAACCCGCGCGGGAATAGAGTTTGGAACCAGTCGTCCACTTCCTCTGGGAATTGTTCGAACATCTTATACCAATTGAACGGTAGTCTGCCTTGGAACTCATAATCTCCAAAGATGACATCTGTGATTCCCACCCCTTCACTACCTGGAAGCCATGCAACGACAAGAGCATCCGCTTTATCCAGCAGCAGCGACGGCTCTACAAAGAACGGTCTCCCACATATCAAAATTGCTAATGTGGGGACTTTGTCAGCAATGGCGCTCACGAGATCAGCTCCAGCGAAAGGAATCTTGTTGCCAAGGTTCACTCACAACAACAATGGCAAAAGAATAATCTTTTCCATCAAAGCTTAAAGATGGATTTGGTTTGTATACCACTTCTGTTTTGTCCCCTGCAACTTCTCTAATAGCATCCAAAACGGTAGTGCCTGCGATGAAGATATAGAGTCTTAGTAGTGTAGAGTGTATTTTTATCATTTCTTAGGGAATGCTCGGACCCATTCCGAGTTTTCCAAGAAAAGATTCTCTCTTTCTAATGAGCAACATAAAAAATTGTTAAATATGTAGAGGCAACTGGGCTGCTTCTCGGTAATACGATTTCACAAATATGTATGCATGTGGTGCGAACACAATGCATATACATTGACAGATAGAGAGGGACAGAGAGAACTATATGAAAGGGATTGGAAAATGTCTTGCTAGCAAATAAGGTCCCATAACAGCTGGAAAATTCCAAGAAACAATGACAATATGATGACATGATACATTCGACAAAGAAAGAATAAAGAATCTAATACTAGTCAAAGAAAAAACAGCAATAAGCAATAAACCAAGTTGATTAACATAGCAAGACAAGTTAATGCTAACTTAAGAAAATAATTAATAGAAGCACACGGAGTGCCATGAGAAACAACCGTTGTTACTGGAAAGCTGAGCTGTATTTATGGTTGGTAGGGCAGGGGAGGGAGCAGGGAGGGGACAGGTGTAGGTTAATAGGGAAATTGCCATGAGAGAACTCACCAGCCCTAGTCGGTGTCCAACCCTCACACTGAAACCCCAAATCATCAGCATGACTTCCAACCACAAGAATTCTTTTAGCATTCCGGTCCAGTGGAAGAAATGGCTTGTTTGGATCCTTCCCATTCCTTAAGAGAACTAAGGACTTTCGAACAAGTCCTTGCATTCCTGTCAGGATATTAGGACTAGTATTCAGATAAACATAAGGACTAGTGTAATGTTTTGTGAACTAAAGAGTCATTTCAAAAATGACTCAGGCAAAGAATCAGAGGACATCCAGATAGAGAATGCTAATACACAAACTTACAGGGTTAAAGGTATAGCGATTCCCACTTGCTCTAACTTCACCTGTTGCACTCTTAATCCTCCGTAACAAGTCAGCATCTCTAAAAGAGTAGAGTTATGCAGTAAGCATCAAAGAAAATCTAATGAAACATAGAATTTCAATTAAAATTAACCTCATAGCTACAAGAAGGCCTGTGCTGTTTGGAAAGATTATTGCATCACGACGAACAGCCGCCAATAAATTTTCAACCATTGAGTTTCCAAATGGCGAACCTACACTCATAATTACACCAAGCCATCAACAAAAACAAAATGCAGTGCAATCAACTGAATCAAAGATTCTGACCCGTAAAAATAATGCAATCAACTAAAACATAGATTCTGACCATTAAAAATCAGACTGATTTTGATATGAAGCAAAATTAGGGTTCATGTTTGACGGGCTTGGGTCTACCATCCGTGGGCCGATCTTATTTATTTTAATTATCATTATGTTTAGGGTTTGAGCCGATCTTATTTATTTTAATTATCGTTATGTTTAGGGTTTGAGCCCACGAGTTTTCCGTTTGATTGGGCAAACGAAAAATACCGTTTGATTGGTCTTTTTCTTTTTATTTCTGGGATTCACCAAAAATTGTTAGGCACATGATAAGTAATGCCCTAACTTCACCAAAAACCTTGGTTGAAGGTGAAGGGTTGACTTTCCACACTTGTATGCGTGTGCCGAACTGGACGTCCACGGACGGCACACTCCATCATAACAGATTTGAAGTGCAAAATCTCTCAATTCTTGACACAAAACAGTAACAGAAACTATCATTTATCTTAGTATAGCCATTTGTAATATCAAGATACCTTCAGATTTGTGACCTTCCAAATATCTCTTCCTTCTGGCACGTCTATCAGCACGCTTTGCTAGTTCATACTCAGCATCACACTCAGATTTGTCTGTCAGATTGTAAGGTATGGACTCCAGAATCTTGTTAAAGCTCTCTCTACAGTCCTCGCTAACACTCTGGTTCTTCTTCGCGTTGTCTTTCACCTTTGTCTCGAGTGCTGCTTTCGCCTTTTTTAGGCGTACTGTTAAAAGAGAGAGAGAGCAAAATACGCATAACTCAGATCTGTTTCAAACACTAATTTAATGAGTATTGACTTTTAACATACTTAATAAATGTTATTTATAACTTACCAATTCTAAAAACAAAAAATTTAGAAGAATTTATTTGATTAGTAAAAAACAAAATTTGTGCAAAGTAGGACTTCGATCAGAGTACATTTCATGGAATTGGTTTCTTATAAAATCAAATAAAAAATTATCAATCTTATAATAAAGAAACCATTGCTTTTAAAATACCTTTGTATTCCCTTGACATCAGTTTGTTCACCGTCATGCCCTGTACATACTTATGTACAGTTTCATCCTCGGCGTTATCTGCAGACTTCTTCCTTTTTCCGCTTCAACTTCTTCCTTTTTCTTCTTCGTTTCCTCTTCCGATTCAATCTTCTTTTTTTCCCCGTCTGGTACGTCCGAGAAAAATCTCGGAAGAGGAGCTCTCAAATGCATATAACTTCTCCTAAAGAGTCTTGTTAACATGATTGTTACTGAATGAAATCGGAGATGGCGGAGAGAGAGGTCAGAATACAAAGAGACGTGATTCGTACTATTTTATTTTATTATTTCTTTTTTTTATTCTCATCGTATTATTGAATCGGTACACTTAAAAATAGTTTTTTTAAGATATAATTATTATTTTTAATATTTTATTTAATCAATCTATCATTTGCACCAATTACACCCTAATTTGATTATGAAATTAATTAAGTCAACACCTTTTGGTTGTTATACTACACTTAAGTAATTGACACATTTACTTCAGTACCCCGAATCAAACTCGTTTAACTTCTGACATGGTATCCTGCTATTGAAAACATTTCAGGGAGGATTAAAATGTCTTTTTGTCGAAATGTTAGCAAAACAAATTTTATTATCCTTTTAGTTTCAAGATTATACACCTTTCAAAATCTTCAATTTCTCTTACGACTAATTCTTTTTTTTCCCTGCATCCTGAAATCCGACTCTCTCCTTTTTTTCTCCATCGGTGAAAAATCTCGCCAGAGCTCCCAAACCCAAACATTTCCTAAAAGCTCCATTTTGGCGTCGTGAATAGTACAAGATTACTCTGACTTTGAGTGTAATGGTAGAGATGTGGGAATATGCAGAGAAAATGCAGTCGTGAATTTGTTCGTATTACAGAGATTAACCCACCTAATAAATGACACGTCGACTAAAGTTCTTTTTTATTCATACTTTTTTGATTTGATCAAATAAATCCTTCATTTTTCAAAATAAAACACTTTTGTATTAATTTCTTTATAAATAATGCTTGGAAGTTGGAACTTTCAGAACAGATTATAATTCGAGTTTTTAATATTTTATTCATTTTTAATTATAACTTGAAATATTTACATATAAAATATTTTACCATAATTCATAACCTATTTTATTTTTATATTATGGATCCTTTGTTTGGTTTTTGTATTACCGTTTAATATTTATTTTAATGATTTAGAGTTTATTCTAGAGATATAATTTAGTTTCACTCATGTAATTAAAGTAATATTATATAATTTGTAATTTATGGTTTATTTTATCCCTAAATTTTAAAATGACTTAATGTTAAAGGCATAATAATAGAAATTTTTTCTTATAATTTATGGCGTATTTTTGTTCTTACAATTAATAGTATTTATCTTTAAGATTTAGTGTTAATTTTAAAGATATAATCGATGAATAAAATAAACACTAAAATATTTATGTGATATAAATAAAAAATGATAATTTTTATAATGAAAAATGATAATAGTATTGTGAACTATTTTATGAACAATATATAGTATAAGAAAAAAGTGATGGAGTAACGTTTAAAAACAGATTTTAAAAATAATGTACTCCCTCCGTCCGCCTCAAAGGTGGACATTTGTTTTTTGCACGTGGATTAAGGAGTATTATTATTTAATGTGTAGTTGGTAATTGTATTAGTGGGGTGTATGAGTCCCATAAATTTATTGTATTAGTGATGTGTGTGGTCACATGCGTTAAAAAAGGAAAATGTGGACCTTTGGTGCGGACGCCTAAAATGACAAAATGTCCACCTTTCGGGCGGTCGGAGGGAGTAATAACTAATACTCCCTCCATCCCAAAGAGAAATTCACAGTTATTATTAATACGGAGTTTAAGAAAATATTAACTTTTAAGGGTACTTTGGTATTTTTAGGTAATAAATAAATTATAAAGTAAGTTATGTGAGTTGTAAATGGGTGACAATTTTAAAATTAAAGTGTATTGTAAGGTTATTGATTTGTGTGCATTTCTTTATTTTGGGGTGTGAACTTGTTTTTAGGACAAACAAAAATAGAAAATGTGGAAGGGAAAAGTAATAAAAATGTAATATGATCTTAATGTGAGATGATTTCACACAAAACTATCCCTAATATTAATTGATGGGAAATAAAATCATTAAAAAAAGCTTTTATATATATATATATATATATAATTAATGATAATAATTAAAACTTAACAGCAACGTAATCGTTCATAAACGAAATTTCCATGATTATTCATGTAGTATTTAATGTAAAAGTGGTCATATGTATTTAAATAAATAAAGGGGTTTTTTTTTTTTTATCAAGTAAAAAGATTAGGGGTTTGTATGAGTAAAAAGAATTAAGTGCTTGAATGACCCTTTTGGCTTATTTAATAAATTATTGTAGTTTCCATTTTTATTTACCAAAATATAGCAATTATATGCATGAAGCTAGACATGCACCCCGGTTTGGAACCGCCGGTTCCGGTTCCGAACCGGCGGTTCCGGTTCCAAGATAGGGGGAACCGGAACCGAACCGGGGTACGAAGGGTTCGGTTCCGGAACCGACGGTTCCGGTTCCAGTTTTATTTTTTTATTTTTTTTTTGAATTTTTAGCGTAAAAAATTTAAAAAAAATAAAAAACCGGCGGTTCGAACCGGAACCGCCGGTTTTTTTCCCAAATATGAGGAACCGGAACCGAACCTTCCGTAGCCGGTTCCAGTTTTTTTTTTGCCGGTTCCGGAACCGGCGGTTCCGGTTCCGGTTAAAACCGGCGGTTCCCCGGTTCGAACCGCCGATTCCGGTTTTTTTGTACATGTCTACATGAAGCGCCATTTCCAGTGGTTACATCTTAACCATTTTAATCATCCACGGTCAAATCATACCCATTTATTTTTTCTATTTAAAATTTTTTAAGTATATATATATATATATATATCCCCTTCATCTCCTTCAAAGAGTTTCTTTTTATCATTTTGGGCATCCCATCCAACGGCTTCTTTTTCATTTTTTACACATATGAGATCGACACACACCCTCTAATACAATTAAAATATGAGATACATACTCCTACTAATACAACTATCCACTACACATTAAATAATAATACTTCTTAATCCACATGCCAAAAAGCAAAAAAACATCCTTAGTATGGGACGAAGGGAGTATATATATAATAATATAATTTAATATTTTATTTGTTATAGTATTATAAATAATCTTATAACATACTATGATATAATATACTCTTTGTTTCAGTCTTATCCGTTATAATTTCAACTTCACATATTTATAAAAGAAAATATCACTTAACTTGTAATACTCAAGTTTCTCATTACTAGTGTGTTTATATAATTTAATTTGTATTATGTGGTAATTGTTTCTCAATTTTATTTATCTTTACATTTTATTTGAGACATCTGTGATAATAATGGTGACAATATGTGAATATATGTGTGTATAAATATTTACATGTATTAATTTGGATATATGAGTAAATTATTTTATGTGTATAAATACACTTTTCTTAATTATTAAACACGTATTTTTATTATAATAATAATTATATAATATATAATATAAAAAAAAAGAAGTCAAAATGGGCGGCTACTTTACGGCTGTTGGCAGCAAAATTGAATGCATGGCTTTTTTATTTAAAAAAAAAAAATTTGATTGGTGGATTTCCACCTAATCAAACCACTTTCTCATATATAAATAAGATGGAATTGGGGTTGCCTGCAGAAGCAGGCGAATTTTATTAAAAAAAAAAATTAGGGAAAAAGAGTGTTGGAAAGGGAAGGAATGAATTAGTTACGGATTTTCACGGGTCTATAATTGTCGGAATTCAAGTAAGTAGAAGTCCAACTACAATGCATAAATATGTTGTGTGTAAATTATTTGTGATTAATATATGATAATTATGTTGTGAATTATTTGTTATTAGTTTAATTATGTTATGAATTATTTTGTTATAAATTATTTGGGATTAATTGATTATACAAGTTGTGGATTTATGTAATTTGAAATAATATTATTGTATTATATATATCTGTGTGATTGGGAACTGTTAAAAATATATCCGTATGACTTGAGAAGATGTTGGTTATAAGGATCTGTGTGATCCAAGATGGAGTTGTTATTATAAGAGATCCGTGTGATCCAAGATGATGTGGATTTTTGTGAATTAAATTAAGTTGCTATTTTATTAAATGTTGATATTGATGTCATAAATGATTTATGATGTATATTTAATTGCACTGGTTGCATACCATGCATAATCATGAAAAGTGTTTTCCCCAAAATTAATAAGATACTAATGGTGTGTGCGGCCACTATATATGCATCTCTGTCAGGGTTCGGAAAAATCGTTCCCGATATTTTTTGTCAGGGGTTCGGAAAAATCGTCCCCACCACTTTGTCAGAGTTCGGAAAAATCGTTCTCGTCACTATTTTCGGGGTTCGGAAAAATCGTCCCCATTGAGCTCATTTGGGGTGCATATTATAAGTGTGTCGTGGGGATCCCGCAACGTGAACAGTTTTCTAAATAAAAGATACAAATTAGTAGATTAGGAAATAAATGCATTTTCATGCATTGTCATGCATGATTTCTACTTACTGAGATTTTTTGTCTCATTAGTTTATGCATTGTAGGTGAGCCTGATGATATTTGAGTATGTGATGTACTATGCAAGCTGTGGAGCTCCTACAGGGTTTGAGCAAGATGTACATAGATGATGACCTGTTGGGCTAGACCGTGTGTTTATTTTGTTTCCGCTGATATTTTATTATGTAATAAAAAAAATATTGTCACCTGTTTATTGATGTGGTGTCAGAAACCAGTTGTGTATGTTGAACTGGTGTGGTCGTTTGGATAATATATATTATGTGAGGAAAAAAAAATAATGTGCAAATTTTATGATGATAATATTTATAAGAATTATAAGTTATGAAAAGTGGGTCGTGACAGAGTGGTATCAGAGCACGGTTTGGGTCCTGCAGACTATCTATGTACATGAACTCATTCCTTGGGAGAGCAGCTTTGCGTGTAAGTGTTATTTTCCTTCTGTGTTGTTATATATTTTATAAATTATATTGACCATGTGGTGTAGGACTTATAGTTGGTAGACAAAATGGAAAGAATTATGGGTGAAAGTTCTGAAAGTGATAGAGTTGCTGAGCAAATAACACCTACTGAAGGAAATAATAGTGATGCGATGATTACTCGCCTGATGGAACTAGTAGAGCGCCAGTCCCAACAGATACAACAACTGATTCAACAGAGAGATATGGGTGGACAACCAGAGGTTAATATTAATCACAATCAACGTCAAGTAGAACGTGTGGAAATGGTTTGTGAAAGATTTCGAAAGCTGAGCCCTCCAATATTTGAGGATGCAGCAGACCCCACAGATGCAGAGGATTGGTTACGCACGGTGGAAAATATGTTTCAATACAGTAGAATTCTAGAGGGGGACAGAGTGCTGTGTGCTTCTTTCATGTTACGAGGAAGTGCAGGCCACTGGTGGGATACGATTAAAAGTATCGAGGATGCCACGAATATGACATGGGAAAGGTTCAAGGAACTTTTCAGAAACAAGTACTTTACGGCACCAGTGAGAGCCATGAAGATGAACGAGTTCATACAGTTGAGGCAAGGTGGCATGACAATCACAGATTACCTTCGTAAGTTTGAACTGTTGTCAAGGTTTGCAGAACATATGGTGAGTACGGAGGCATTAAAAGTGGAGAGATTCGTGGAAGGCTTAAGGCCTGAGCTTTTCAGAGATGTGAGTATGGCGGGACTGCATGGAGCAACATACTCACAAGTGGCAGAAAGGGCCCAGATTGCTGAACAAGCAGAGATGAGGATCAGACAAGCGCAAGCTGTCAGACGTCAATTTCAACAGAAACCGGTGCAGCAGTTTGGGAGAAATGATAAGAGGCCGATGCCATTTCAGAGGCCGAAATCAAATTTTCAAGTGGAGCAAGGACAAGGACAAGGAGAACCAAACAAGCGTCCCAGGTTCGATCAAGGGAAAATGCCACAGGCGCCGCCTCTACCGATGTGTCCAAATTGTTTTAGACCACATGGTGGAGAGTGTCACATGCCTCCGAGAACATGTTACACATGTGGAGAGAAAGGACATATGACTATTACTTGTCCTAAGAAAGGGAAACAAGGGCAACAAGTGAGAGTTCCAGCAAGAGTATACACTTTGACGCGGGAGGAGGCAGATGCGAATCCCTCAGTTATCACTGGTAAGATTTCTATTTTTGGCATTTCTACCTATGTGCTATTTGATTCTGGAGCAACATATTCATTTGTATCCACTGAGTATGTGAGGAAGCTGGGTGGAACATCTAACTTAATAGAAGCTAATTATGAGGTGATGATACCTTCTGGTGAATCAAAGCAAACTAATCAACTTCTTCGAGGTTGTGTTATTCCTATTGAAGGAAGACAACTCCTCGCTAATTTGATTGTCTTAAGTATGAATGATTATGATATCATATTGGGCATGGATTGGCTGTCAAAATACGGTGCTACAATAGATTGTCAGAAGAATAGTATCACTTTTCAACCAGTGAAAGGAGAACCGTTCATTTTTGTTGGGATCAAGAAAATTTTCAGATTTCCTATGATATCAACAACAAAAGCACAACTGTTGTTGGAAAGTGGTTGTGAGGGGTATCTGGTGAGTGTAATGAATGTTGAAAGGCAGCAATGTCCAGATCTTGATAATGTACCAGTAGTTCGGGAATATTTGGAGGTATTTCCAGATGATCTTCCAGGTTTGCCACCAGACCGGGAAATAGAATTTGTTATTGAGTTACAACCAGGAACTGCTCCTATATCTAAAGCGCCATACAGAATGGCACCAGCTGAACTGAAGGAATTGAAGATACAGTTACAAGAGTTGCTAGACAAAGGATTCATCCAACCTAGTTTCTCCCATTGGGGAGCACCAGTTCTGTTTGTTCGAAAGAAGGATGGCACATTGAGGATGTGCATTGATTATCGGGATCTCAATAAAGTTACGGTGAAGAATAAATATCTATTGCCTCGCATTGATGATCTGTTTGATCAGTTACAGGGTGCAGCTATCTTTTCTAAGATTGATTTGCGGTCGGGGTATCATCAGCTGAAGATTAGGGAGGAGGATATTCCGAAGACTGCATTTAGTACAAGGTATGGGCATTATGAATTTTTGGTGATGTCGTTTGGTTTGACAAATGCTCCGGCAGCATTTATGGATTTGATGAATAGAGTATTTCAGGAATTTCTCGATAAATTTGTGATCGTGTTTATCGATGATATTCTAATTTACTCTAAGAATAAGGAGGATCATGCTCTACACTTAAGAAAGGTGTTAGAAATTTTGAAAGAGAAGCAATTGTATGCGAAGTTTAAAAAGTGTGAATTTTGGTTGGATCAAGTTGTTTTCTTGGGTCACGTGGTATCAGGAGAAGGAATTTCGGTAGATCCAAGTAAAGTTAAAGCAATCCATGATTGGCCACAACCCTCAAATCCCACTGAGGTTCGTAGCTTTCTTGGATTGGCTGGATATTATCGAAGGTTTGTTGAAGGATTCTCCAAGATTGCTTCACCATTAACGCAGTTGACTAGGAAGAATGTGAAGTTCACATGGACAGAGGCATGTGAGCAAAGTTTTCAAGAATTAAAGAAACGATTGACATCAGCACCTATCTTAACTATTCCTACGGAGACAGAAAACTTCAAGGTTTATAGTGATGCTTCAAAGAATGGTCTTGGATGTGTATTGATGCAGAATGGGAAAGTTATAGCTTATGCATCTAGACAGTTAAGAGAGTATGAGAAGAATTACCCAACTCATGATTTAGAGTTAGCCGCAGTGGTGTTTGCACTCAAGATTTGGAGGCATTATCTATATGGAGAACGTTGTGAGATCTATACTGATCATAAGAGTTTGAAGTACTTTTTCACTCAGAAAGAGTTGAATATGAGGCAAAGAAGATGGTTGGAATTGGTAAAGGATTACGACTGTGTTATCAATTATCATCCCGGAAAAGCTAATGTGGTTGCTGATGCATTGAGCCGAAAGGCAATACAGAGTGTAGCTGCTATGACAGTAAATCAGAAACCAGAGTTGTTTGATTTGCAAAAGATGGGTGTGGAGATCATTCAGGAAGGATCGTTGGAAGCAAGGATGGCAGCTTTGACACTTCGACCAACTTTGATGGATAAGATTCGACAAAGCCAACAGGAGGATAAGTTGTTTGACAAGATAAAGAATGATATCAGCTCTGGAAAGTCTTCTGACTTCCAATTAGGAAATGATGGTGTGATTCGTTGTGGAGGTCGATTATGTCTACCTGAAGTAGATGACATTCGGAAAGAAGTGATGGCGGAAGCTCATTCAACACCATACTCTGTACATCCAGGAGCTACTAAAATGTATAGAGATTTGAAGTTATATTATTGGTGGCCAGGGATGAAGAGAGATGTCGCTCAGTATGTGAAGCAATATTTGACTTGTCAGCAAGTCAAGGCTGAGCATCAGAGACCAGCAGGAACCTTGCAGCCTCTATTTATTCCAGAATGGAAGTGGGAGAATATTACTATGGATTTTGTCATCGGACTACCAAAGACGGTGAAAGGTCACAATGCTATTTGGGTTATTGTAGATCGATTGACTAAGTCAGCTCATTTTCTTCCTATTTGTTCTACGTATTCTATGGATCGCTATGCACAGCTGTATATTCAAGAGATTGTCAGACTCCATGGAGTACCACTTACCATTGTGTCAGACAGAGATACGAGATTCTTGTCTGCTTTCTGGAAGAGTTTACATAAGGCGTTGGGGACACAATTATCTTTCAGCACAGCATTCCATCCACAGACAGATGGTCAATCAGAGCGTACAATACAAATCTTGGAGGATATGCTCAGAGCGTGTTTGTTGGATTTTCAAGGTCAGTGGAGTAAATTTTTGCCTTTGATAGAGTTCTCGTACAATAACAGTTATCAGTCTACCATCGGGATGGCTCCATATGAAGCATTGTATGGGAGAAAGTGTAGATCTCCAGTATATTGGGATGAAGTTGGAGAGAGGAAACTTTTGGGTCCAGACTTGATTCGTGAAATGTCAGAAGCTGTTACTCATATACGAGAGAAGATGAAAGTTGCTCAAGATCGGCAAAAGAGTTATGCAGACAAACGGAGGAGAGAATTGGAATTTGAAGTGGGTGATCAGATATTTCTGAAAGTATCTCCAATGAAGGGGATAATGCGATTTGGAAGGAAAGGGAAACTCAGTCCAAGATATGTTGGTCCGTTCACTATCATTGAGAGAGTTGGCAGTGTTGCCTATAAGTTGGAGTTACCAGCATCAATGTCTAGAGTACATGATGTGTTTCATGTGTCTGTGTTGAGGAAGTATGTTCCAAATCCATCACATGTTATCAGGCAGGAACCAGTTGAGTTGAAAGAAGATTTGAGTTATGAGGAAGTACCAGTTGAGATCTTGTGGCGAGACGTGAAGAAACTCAGAAATAAAGAAATACCATTAGTAAAAGTATTATGGAGGAATCAACTAGTTGAGGAGGCTACTTGGGAAAGAGAGGATGAGATGATGGCTAAATATCCAGACCTCTTCAGGTAAGTAAATTTCGAGGACGAAATTTTTATAAGAAGGGAAGAATGTAATACCCAAGTTTCTCACTACTAGTGTGTTTATATAATTTAATTTGTATTATGTGGTAATTGTTTCTCAATTTTATTTATCTTTACATTTTATTTGAGACATCTGTGATAATAATGGTGACAATATGTGAATATATGTATGTATAAATATTTACATGTATTAATTTGGATATATGAGTAAATTATTTTATGTGTATAAATACACTTTTCTTAATTATTAAACACGTATTTTTATTATAATAATAATTATATAATATATAATATAAAAAAAAAGAAGTCAAAATGGGCGGCTACTTTACGGCTGTTGGCAGCAAAATTGAATGCATGGCTTTTTTATTTAAAAAAAAAAAATTTTGATTGGTGGATTTCCACCTAATCAAACCACTTTCTCATATATAAATAAGATGGAATTGGGGTTGCCTGCAGAAGCAGGCGAATTTTATTAAAAAAAAAAATTTAGGGAAAAAGAGTGTTGGAAAGGGAAGGAAGGAATTAGTTACGGATTTTCACGGGTCTATAATTGTCGGAATTCAAGTAAGTAGAAGTCCAACTACAATGCATAAATATGTTGTGTGTAAATTATTTGTGATTAATATATGATAATTATGTTGTGAATTATTTGTTATTAGTTTAATTATGTTATGAATTATTTTGTTATAAATTATTTGGGATTAATTGATTATACAAGTTGTGGATTTATGTAATTTGAAATAATATTATTGTATTATATATATCTGTGTGATTGGGAACTGTTAAAAATATATCCGTATGACTTGAGAAGATGTTGGTTATAAGGATCTGTGTGATCCAAGATGGAGTTGTTATTATAAGAGATCCGTGTGATCCAAGATAATGTGGATTTTTGTGAATTAAATTAAGTTGCTATTTTATTAAATGTTGATATTGATGTCATAAATGATTTATGATGTATATTTAATTGCACTGGTTGCATACCATGCATAATCATGAAAAGTGTTTTCCCCAAAATTAATAAGATACTAATGGTGTGTGCGGCCACTATATATGCATCTCTGTCAGGGTTCGGAAAAATCGTTCTCGATATTTTTTGTCAGGGGTTCGGAAAAATCGTCCCCACCACTTTGTCAGAGTTCGGAAAAATCGTTCTCGTCACTATTTTCGGGGTTCGGAAAAATCGTCCCCATTGAGCTCATTTGGGGTGCATATTATAAGTGTGTCGTGGGGATCCCGCAACGTGAACAGTTTTCTAAATAAAAGATACAAATTAGTAGATTAGGAAATAAATGCATTTTCATGCATTGTCATGCATGATTTCTACTTACTGAGATTTTTTGTCTCATTAGTTTATGCATTGTAGGTGAGCCTGATGATATTTGAGTATGTGATGTACTATGCAAGCTGTGGAGCTCCTACAGGGTTTGAGCAAGATGTACATAGATGACGACCTGTTGGGCTAGACCGTGTGTTTATTTTGTTTCCGCTGATATTTTATTATGTAATAAAAAAAAATATTGTCACCTGTTTATTGATGTGGTGTCAGAAACCAGTTGTGTATGTTGAACTGGTGTGGTCGTTTGGATAATATATATTATGTGAGGAAAAAAAAATAATGTGCAAATTTTATGATGATAATATTTATAAGAATTATAAGTTATGAAAAGTGGGTCGTGACATAACTGATATTCATTTCACAACATATTCCGTACTTTAATTTCAAATTTTGCATTTTTTTTAATACAAACAACATACTCACTTAAATTTCAAAGCATTTGTAATTTTTTACGCCTACTCCAAAATTATTATTATTTATAATAACATTCGCAATACATTTTAATTTCAAAATTATTATATATTTTAAAGTCAAGTTAATTTAATAGTATATTATTCCATTTGTTAGCTAGCAAGGGACACATTTGCCCGGGGATTCGCTACAAAAGAATCATATTATCTTATTATACACACATAAAACATACATACGCATTAATATAATTAAAATATGTGCTCGCACACTCAATAATACAATTATCCATTATATATTAAATAATAATATTCTTTAATACACATGCAAAAAAATAAATACTCTTCTTGCCGACGGATGGAACTTATTATACTTGGTTTTATGTATTGGTCTTGTACATAAAAATATACTCCTAGGTCTTACAAACAAGCTCACGTTTATTATTACTTTTATTTGAGAAAAAGTTATTTTATTTCATTCACTTTTCGGGTATTTTAATATTTTTGATAATAAATAAAATATATGATAATGTGTGTGATACGTAGGAGTGATAAATTTGAAATTAAAGTATATTGCGTGTATTAAAAAAAGAATATAAAATTTGAAATTAAAATGTGTTGTGAGAGTATATATTAGTTAATTGCTATTTTCTTTTATAATATGTAAAGTTGAAATTGTGACGGGTAAAGTTGGGACGAAGAGAAAATTATATCATACATTTTAAGATTATTTATAATAATAAATAATATATTAAATAATTATTTATATAAACCTTTAAAAATAATTTTAAATAGAGAAAATAAACAAGTGTGATTTGACTGGAATGATTAAATAAGCCACCCTTTTCCCTTTTTTTTTTTTTTGAGATTCTCATCATATTTCCCAATCCAAATTAGTGACGTGTGTTGGAGTAGTGGAAAAAGCATTTGGGCAATTAGGCCTCTATATCCGTATGGGTTCCACTTAATATAGAAACTCATTTTTATTAAATACACCCTCTCATTAATATATAATTAAAAAAAAATTTTAAAAAATTTAAATTATGCATATATTATTAAATACACATCTCTTTATTTATTTTACACACATCATCATATAAGAAATCCCAAATTAATTAACTTTTGAGTGAGGCTCCGTGCACCCGGCGCACGGAGCACATTCCGTGTGCCTTCGCAATTTCCATACCCCTTTACAATTTAAACCCCTAGCAATACATATGTTTAAATATGATTGAAGGGGAAAGATTGTATTTTTTTTTTGGGAAAAGGAAATTTCATTTATTTGGGCATGAGATTTACCCTAAATTTTACAAAAACAATCCATCAGAAGAGTGGTCCAAAACTCACAGCATATGCTACACTAGAACTTATGCTAAACAATCTATAGGATTAACGCTCCACAATGAAAAACTAGCATCATTTTTCAACCCTCCCTTTTTCAACTTCCACCAACTCCATGTATGAGCTTTAATTTCCTCTAAAGCTTTCTGTTGGTTCCAACTACCCAAGTTAAAGACAATATGATTTCTAACTTTCCATACGATCCAAATAGAACAGAGCACTACATCCAGAACAAGCTTGTTTCTGTTCTTATCACCAAGTGAATTTTCGAATTGAGTAAGACTTACTTTTAGGTCTTCATGCATCGGCACCTGAGTTCTTAACCATCCATTGCATTTTGCCATTAATTCTTGAGTTATCTTAAAGCTTCCCATAACGTGCTTCACCGTTTCCTCCTCGTTGTCGCATAGGGCTCATATCTTAGACGCGGTGTCACGACCCACTTTTCATAACATATAATTATCATAAACATCATAAAATTTGCACATATTTTTTTTTCCTCACATAATATATATTATCCAAACGACCATACCAGTTCAACATACACAACTGGTTTCTGATACCACTTCAATTCACACAAATAGTTGACAATATTTTTTTTTTATTACATAATAAAATATCAGCGGAAACAAAATAAACACACGGTCTAGCCCAACAGGTCGTCATCTATGTACATCCACTCGAAACCTTGTAGGAGCTCCACAGCTTTCACAGTACACCACCCACATACTCAAATATTATCAGGCTCACCTACAATGCATAAACTAGTGAGACAAAAATCTCAGTAAGTAGAAATCATGCATGACAATGCATGAAAATGCACTTATTTCCTAATCTACTAATTTGTCTCTTTTATTTAGAAAACTGTTCACGTTGCGGGATCCCCACGACACACTTATGATATGCACCCAAATGAGCTCAATGGGGACGATTTTTCCGAACCCCGACAATAGTGACGAGAACGATTTTTCCGAACTCTGACAAAGTGGTGGGGACGATTTTTCCGAACCCCTGACAAAAAAATGTCGGGAACGATTTTTCCGAACCCTGACAGAGATGCATATATAGTGGCCGCACACACCATTAGTATCTTATTAATTTTGGGGAAAAAATACTTTTCATGATTATGCATGGTATGCAACCAGTGCAATTAAATATACATTATAAATCATTTATGACATCAATATCAACATTTAATAAAATAACAACTTAATTTAATTCACACAAATCCACATCACCTTGGATCACACGGATCTCTTATAATAACAACTCCATCTTGGATCACACAGATCCTTATAACCAATATCTTCTCAAGTCATACGAATATATTTTTAACAGTTCCCAATCACACAGATATATATAATACAATAATATTATTTCAAATTACATAAATCCACAACTTGTATAATCAATTAATCTCAAATAATTCATAACATAATTAAATTAATCACAAATAATTCACAACATAATTATCACATATTAATCACAAATAATTTACACACAACATAGTTATGCATTGTAGTTGGACTTCTACTTACTTGAATTCCGACAATTATAGACCTGTGAAGATCCGTAACTAATTCCTTCCTTCCCGTTCCAACACACTTCTTCCCTCAATTTTTTTTTCTCTCTGCTGATTAATTGGAGTGTGTGAGGTGATGAAATCCTCAACACCCCATATATATATATACACGAAATTTTTTTTTTTTTTTATTATTAAAAACCAAAATTACGGCTGTGCAGCCATTTCAACTTTCAAATTTCAAAGTTTGCTGCTAGCAGCCATTTCAACTTTCAAATTGCAGCCACAAATTTTGACTTTCTTTTATTTATTTATTTTTTTTATTTTTATTTTTTATATTATATATTATATAATTATTATTATAATAAAAATACGTGTGATACTTAATAATTAAGAAAAGTGTATTTATACACATAAAATAATTTACTCATATATCCAAATTAATACACGAAAATATTTATGCACACATATATTCACATATTGTCACCATTATTATCACAGATGTCTCAAATAAAATGTAAAGATAAATAAAATTGAGAAACAATTACCACATAATACAAATTAAATTATATAAACACACTAGTAGTGAGAAACTTGGGTATTACATTCTTCCCTTCTTATAAAAATTTCGTCCTCGAAATTTACTTACCTGAAGAGGTCTGGATATTTAGCCATCATCTCATCCTCTCTTTCCCAAGTAGCCTCTTCAACTATTTGGTTCCTCCATAATACTTTTACTAATGGTATTTCTTTATTTCTGAGTTTCTTCACGTCTCGCCACAAGATCTCAACTGGTACTTCCTCATAACTCAAATCTTCTTTCAACTCAACTGGTTCCTGCCTGAGAACATGAGATGGATTTGGAACATACTTCCTCAACATAGACACATGAAACACGTCATGTACTCTAGACATTGATGCTGGTAACTCCAACTTATAGGCAACACTGCCAACTCTCTCAATGATAGTGAACGGACCAACATATCTTGGACTGAGTTTTCCTTTCCTTCCAAATCGCATTATCCCCTTCATTGGAGATACTTTCAGAAATACCTGATCACCCACTTCAAATTTCAATTCTCTCCTCCGTTTGTCTGCATAACTCTTTTGCCGATCTTGAGCAACCTTCATCTTCTCTCGTATACGAGTAACAACTTCTGACATTTCACGAATCAAGTCTGGACCCAAAAATTTCCTCTCTTCAACTTCATCCCAATATACTGGAGATCTACACTTTCTCCCATACAATGCTTCATATGGAGCCATCCCGATGGTAGACTGATAACTGTTATTGTATGAGAACTCTATCAAAGGCAAAAATTTACTCCACTGACCTTGAAAATCCAACACACACGCTCTGAGCATATCCTCCAAGATTTGTATTGTACGCTCTGATTGACCATCTGTCTGTGGATGGAATGCTGTGCTGAAAGATAATTGTGTCCCCAACGCCTTATGTAAACTCTTCCAGAAAGCAGACAAGAATCTCGTATCTCTGTCTGACACAATAGTAAGTGGTACTCCATGGAGTCTGACAATCTCTTGAATATACAGCTGTGCATAACGATCCATAGAATACGTAGAACAAATAGGAAGAAAATGAGCTGACTTAGTCAATCGATCTACGATAACCCAAATAGCATTGTGACCTTTCACCGTTTTCGGTAGTCCGATGACAAAATCCATAGTAATATTCTCCCACTTCCATTCTGGAATAAATAGAGGCTGCAAAGTTCCTGCTGGTCTCTGATGCTCGGCTTTGATTTGCTGACAAGTCAGACATTGCTCTACATATCGAGCAACGTCTCTCTTCATTCCTGGCCACCAATAATATGACTTCAAATCTCTATACATCTTAGTAGCTCCTGGATGTACAGAGTATGGTGTTGAATGAGCTTCCGCCATCACTTCTTTCCGAATGTCATCCACTTCAGGTAGACATAATCGACCTCCATAACGAATCACGCCATCTTCTCCTAATTGGAAGTCAGAAGACTTTCCAGAGCTGATATCATTCTTTATCTTGTCAAACAACTTATCCTCCTGTTGGCTCTGTCGAATCTTATCCAACAAAGTTGGTCGAAGTGTCAGAGCTGCCATCCTTGCTTCCAACGATCCTTCCTGAATGATCTCCACACCCATCTTTTGCAAATCAAGCAACTCTGGTTTCTGATTTATGGTCATAGCAGCTACACTCTGTATTGCCTTTCGGCTCAATGCATCAGCAACCACATTGGCTTTTCCCGGATGATAATTGATAACACAGTCGTAATCCTTCACCAATTCCAACCATCTTCTTTGCCTCATGTTCAACTCTTTCTGAGTGAAAAAGTACTTCAAACTCTTATGATCAGTATAGATTTCACAACGTTCCCCATATAGATAATGCCTCCAAATCTTGAGTGCAAACACCACTGCAGCTAACTCTAAATCATGAGTTGGGTAATTCTTCTCATACTCTCTTAACTGTCTGGATGCATAAGCTATTACTTTCCCATTCTGCATCAATACACACCCAAGACCATTCTTTGAAGCATCACTATAAACCTTGAAGTTTCCTGTCTCCGTAGGAATAATTAAGATAGGTGCTGATGTCAATCGTTTCTTTAATTCTTGAAAACTTTGCTCACATGACTCCGTCCATGTGAACTTCATATTTTTCCTAGTCAACTGCGTTAATGGTGAAGCAATCTTGGAGAATCCTTCAACAAACCTTCGATAATATCCAGCCAATCCAAGAAAGCTACGAACTTCAGTGGGATTTGAGGGTTGTGGCCAATCATGGATTGCTTTAACTTTACTTGGATCTACCGAAATTCCTTCTCCCGATACCACGTGACCCAAGAAAACAACTCGATCCAACCAAAATTCACACTTTTTAAACTTCGCATACAATTGTTTCTCCTTCAAAATCTCTAACACCTTTCTTAAGTGTAGAGCATGATCCTCCTTATTCTTAGAGTAAATTAGAATATCATCGATAAACACAATCACAAATTTATCGAGAAATTCCTGAAATACTCTATTCATCAAATCCATAAATGCTGCCGGAGCATTTGTCAAACCGAACGACATCACCAAAAATTCATAATGCCCATACCTTGTACTAAATGCAGTCTTCGGAATATCCTCCTCCCTAATCTTCAACTGATGATACCCCGACCGCAAATCAATCTTAGAAAAGATAGATGCACCCTGTAACTGATCAAACAGATCATCAATGCGAGGCAATGGATATTTATTCTTCACCGTAACTTTATTGAGATCCCGATAATCAATGCACATCCTCAATGTGCCATCCTTCTTTCGAACAAACAGAACTGGTGCTCCCCAAGGGGAGAAACTAGGTTGGATAAATCCTTTGTCTAGCAACTCTTGTAACTGTATCTTTAATTCCTTCAGTTCAGCTGGTGCCATTCTGTATGGAGCTTTAGATATAGGAGCAGTTCCTGGTTGTAACTCAATAACAAACTCTATTTCCCGGTCTGGTGGCAAACCTGGAAGATCATCTGGAAATACCTCCAGATATTCCCGAACTACTGGTACATTATCAAGAACTGGACATTGCTGCCCCTCAACATTCATTACACTCACCAAATACCCCTCACAACCACTTTCCAACAACCGTTGTGCTTTTGTTGTTGATATCATAGGAATTTTAAAAATTTTCTTGATCCCAACAAAAGTGAACGGTTCTCCTTTCACTGGTTGAAAAGTGATACTCTTCTTCTGACAATCTATTGTAGCACCATATTTTGACAGCCAATCCATGCCCAATATGATATCATAATCATTCATACTTAAGACAATCAAATTAGCGAGGAGTTGTCTTCCTTCAATAGGAATAACACAACCTCGAAGAAGTTGATTAGTTTGCTTTGATTCACCAGAAGGTATTATCACCTCATAATTAGCTTCTATTAAGTTAGATGTTCCACCCAACTTCCTCACATACTCAGTGGATACAAATGAATGTGTTGCTCCAGAATCAAATAGCACATAGGTAGAAATGCCAAAAATAGAAAACTTACCAGCGACAACTGAGGGGTTCGCATCTGCCTCCTCCCGCGTCAAAGTATATACTCTTGCTGGAACTCTCACCGGTTGCCCTTGTTTCCCTTTCTTAGGACAAGTAATAGTTATATGTCCTTTCTCTCCACATGTGTAACATGTTCTCGGAGGCATGTGACACTCTCCACTATGTGGTCTAAAACAATTTGGACACATCGGTAGAGGCGGCGCCTGTGGCATTTTCCCTTGATCGAACCTGGGACGCTTGTTTGGTTCTCCTTGTCCTTGTCCTTGCTCCACTTGAAAATTTGATTTTGGCCTCTGAAATGGCATCGGCCTCTTATCATTTCTCCCAAACTGCTGCACCGGTTTCTGTTGAAATTGACGTCTGACAGCTTGCGCTTGTCTGATCCTCATCTCTGCTTGTTCAGCAATCTGGGCCCTTTCTGCCACTTGTGAGTATGTTGCTCCATGAGTCCCGCCATACTCACATCTCTGAAAAGCTCAGGCCTTAAGCCTTCCACGAATCTTTCCACTTTTAATGCCTCCGTACTCACCATATGTTCTGCAAACCTTGACAACAGTTCAAACTTACGAAGGTAATCTGTGACTGTCATGCCACCTTGCCTCAACTGTATGAACTCGTTCATCTTCATGGCTCTCACTGGTGCGGTAAAGTACTTGTTTCTGAAAAGTTCCTTGAACCTTTCCCATGTTATATTCGTGGCATCCTCGATACTTTTAATCGTATCCCACCAGTGGCCTGCACTTCCTCGTAACATGAAAGAAGCACACAACACTCTGTCCCCCTCTAGAATTCTACTGTATTGAAACATGTTTTCCACCGTGCGTAACCAATCCTCTGCATCTGTGGGGTCTGCTGCGTCCTCAAATATTGGAGGGCTCAGCTTTCTAAACCTTTCACAAACCATTTCCACACGTTCTACTTGACGTTGATTGTGATTAACATTAACCTCTGGTTGTCCACCCATATCTCTCTGTTGAATTAGTTGTTGTATCTGTTGGGACTGGCGCTCTACCAGTTCCATCAGGCGAGTAATCATCGCATCACTATTATTTCCTTCAGTAGGTGTTATTTGCTCAGCAACTCTATCACTTTCAGAACTTTCACCCATAATTCTTTCCATTTTGTCAACCAACTACAAGTCCTACACCACATGGCCAATATAATTTATAAAACACATAACAACACAGAAGGAAAATAATACTTACACGCAAAGCTGCTCTCCCAAGGAATGAGTTCATGTACATAGATAGTCTGCAGGACCCAAACCGTGCTCTGATACCACTCTGTCACGACCCACTTTTCATAACATATAATTATCATAAACATCATAAAATTTGCACATTATTTTTTTTTCCTCACATAATATATATTATCCAAACGACCATACCAGTTCAACATACACAACTGGTTTCTGATACCACTTCAAACTTCAATTCACACAAATAGTTGACAATATTTTTTTTTATTACATAATAAAATATCAGCGGAAACAAAATAAACACACGGTCTAGCCCAACAGGTCGTCATCTATGTACATCCACTCGAAACCTTGTAGGAGCTCCACAGCTTTCACAGTACACCACCCACATACTCAAATATTATCAGGCTCACCTACAATGCATAAACTAGTGAGACAAAAATCTCAGTAAGTAGAAATCATGCATGACAATGCATGAAAATGCACTTATTTCCTAATCTACTAATTTGTCTCTTTTATTTAGAAAACTGTTCACGTTGCGGGATCCCCACGACACACTTATGATATGCACCCAAATGAGCTCAATGGGGACGATTTTTCCGAACCCCGACAATAGTGACGAGAACGATTTTTCCGAACTCTGACAAAGTGGTGGGGACGATTTTTCCGAACCCCTGACAAAAAAATGTCGGGAACGATTTTTCCGAACCCTGACAGAGATGCATATATAGTGGCCGCACACACCATTAGTATCTTATTAATTTTGGGGAAAAAATACTTTTCATGATTATGCATGGTATGCAACCAGTGCAATTTAATATACATTATAAATCATTTATGACATCAATATCAACATTTAATAAAATAACAACTTAATTTAATTCACACAAATCCACATCACCTTGGATCACACGGATCTCTTATAATAACAACTCCATCTTGGATCACACAGATCCTTATAACCAATATCTTCTCAAGTCATACGAATATATTTTTAACAGTTCCCAATCACACAGATATATATAATACAATAATATTATTTCAAATTACATAAATCCACAACTTGTATAATCAATTAATCTCAAATAATTCATAACATAATTAAATTAATCACAAATAATTCACAACATAATTATCACATATTAATCACAAATAATTTACACACAACATAGTTATGCATTGTAGTTGGACTTCTACTTACTTGAATTCCGACAATTATAGACCTGTGAAGATCCGTAACTAATTCCTTCCTTCCCGTTCCAACACACTTCTTCCCTCAATTTTTTTTTCTCTCTGCTGATTAATTGGAGTGTGTGAGGTGATGAAATCCTCAACACCCCATATATATATATACACGAAATTTTTTTTTTTTTTTTTTATTAAAAACCAAAATTACGGCTGTGCAGCCATTTCAACTTTCAAATTTCAAAGTTTGCTGCTAGCAGCCATTTCAACTTTCAAATTGCAGCCACAAATTTTGACTTTCTTTTATTTATTTATTTTTTTTATTTTTATTTTTTATATTATATATTATATAATTATTATTATAATAAAAATACGTGTGATACTTAATAATTAAGAAAAGTGTATTTATACACATAAAATAATTTACTCATATATCCAAATTAATACACGAAAATATTTATGCACACATATATTCACATATTGTCACCATTATTATCACAGATGTCTCAAATAAAATGTAAAGATAAATAAAATTTAGAAATAATTGTCACATAATTATAAAATACACATAATACAAATTAAATTATATAAACACACTAGTAGTGAGAAACTTGGGTATTACACGCGGCATTTGGTAGACAATTTCGTCTCGAGAGCTCTGAGGCTGTCGGAATACCTCTATTGATCACCCTCCAAGCATGAATTTTGATCTTTGTTGTGGCCTCGCTATCCCAAATCAATCTTGAGATCTCCTTTATGGTTATTGATTCTCTTCTCTTTCTTTCTTCGAGCATCTCACATACTTCTCCCACCAAATAGTGTCCCTGTCTATTGCAATTCCACCTCCACCAATCATTTCCATGTTGAATTTGGAACCTGTTAATCAAAGAAAGCAACTCATCCAAAATGTTAGTTTCACTAATCCTTAACTCTCTCTTCCACTCCAAATTCCACACCCATGACTCTCCCTCCCAAAGACCCATTTCTGACACTAACTTTCTCTTATCCTTACAAAGATGAAATAACCTACTGAACCTAGACTTCAAAGCCCCATCTCCAGCCCACTTATCATCCCAGAAAGAAGTTCTGTCTCTACTTACTACCTCTTTTTTAATATTTTGTTCGAACCAATTACCCCTATCATCTTTTAGACACTCTAAGACCCCTCCCCACCACCCCTTAAACTTTCTATCGCTCGTGAGACAGGCCTCCCCCACTCCCTTCATTTTATTACTCGCTCTAATGACTCTAAACCAAAAACTGTCGTTATAATCTAATGCTTTCCATACCCATTTCCCCATTAGAGCCTTATTAAGACTACCCAACTCCCTCACCCCTAGCCCGCCTAGATCCTTAGACTTAGTAACCACTTTCCATCTGACCCAAGAAACTTTTTTTGGATTCACTCTCCCACCCCATAAGAATTGCCTTTGCATAGCAGCAATACATTTTAACACTCCAAGAGGTGCCCGAAAGACCGACAGCGCATAGATTGGGATAGAGTTAAGAACGGAGTTGACCAAAGTTAGCCTCCCTCCAATAGAAATATTAAGATTCTCCCACTTCTTGATTCTATTTCTAACCTTATCAATTATGTAATTCCAGTCACTAATCCTCTTGTGGGAGGATCCTACTGACAGCCCCAAGTATTTCATCGGCAACTTTTCAACTTTGCATCCCAGAATTTCTGCCATGTCCATAACCGTCCCTACCTCCTTGCCCAAGCCAATTAGGGAACATTTTTCCACATTAATCTTTAGGCCTGACACCCATTCCAAAAGCCACAAAGATCTTTTTAGGAATACTGCATTTTTTATACTCACTTTACCGACAAAAACAGTGTCATCAGCGTATTGGATATGTGAGAGCTGCATCCTTTCCTCTCCAATTTCATACGGCTCGTACCTTTTTTGCTCGATCCCTTTTGACACAACAATTCCAACACATTCAGCTGCAAGGATGAATAAGAAGGGTGATAAAGGATCCCCTTGTCTAAGTCCCCTTCCCAAACTAAAGTCTCCCGATGGACTCCCATTGACTAGCACTGACGCATGTGCTGATGTAACACATGCCAGGATCCATCTAATCCAGTTCTCATCAAAATTGAAGGCTCTCATCATATCTTTAAGGAAACTCCATTCCACAGAGTCATAGGCTTTGGAGAAATCAATTTTGTACACAAAAATTTCCTTCTTTTTCTCCTTTGCTTCTTCAATCAATCCTTGCAAAGCCACAATACATTCAGATATATGTCTGTTTTCCACAAAGGCAAATTGTTCGTCTGAAATAATAGAATTCATCACCACTTTCAACCTGTTGGCCAATACTTTGGATAGAATTTTATACGGACCCCCAACCAAAGAAATAGGCCTTAAATCCTTGATCTCCTCAGAATTCTCAACTTTCTGAATAAGTGTAATGAAAGAGTGATTCAGCCCCTTCGTCAATATCCCATTTGCATGAAACTCATTCATAAACCTCATGAAATCCTCCCGAATAACTAGCCACAACTCCTTGAATATAGCTATATTTATCCCATCTGGACCAGGGCTTTTAGCCTCCTTGCAGCTCTTTATAACATCCAAAACCTCTTGCTCTGTAAAAGGCCTTATGAGCATTTTGTTTTCTTCAAGTGAAACCACCCTCTTAATTATGTCCATACCAATTCTCGGTCTAAGTTTTTGTCTACACTCATAGTGTTTCTTGAATGATTCATAAATAGCATTTTTAACTTGCCCCACATCCTGAGTCCAGCAGCCATCCACATATAATTCTCTTATCTCGTTTCTCTTAAGTCTGCCCTTGATAGATCGGTGAAACACCGCCGAATTTAGATCTCCATATTTAAGCCATTTAAATTTAGCTTTCTGGTTAAGCATCCTTCTCTTTGTTTTAAGATCACAAAGTAATAGAGCTTTCTCTCTGTTTCTAGCCACAATCTCTTCCTCCTCCAAACCCATAGCATCATCTATCAAGTCCAATTTCATAACCTCAATTTTCCGATTTCAATCCTGTGATCCAGATTACCATACACCTTCTGGCTCCACTCTTTAAGGTCGCATTTTAATTTTCTCAACTTCTCTTTAAGTACGTAACCACCCCAACCAGCTACTGCATAGCTCTTCCAATTCTCCTCCATAGTACTTTTGAAGTTTTCATGATCCAACCATGCATTCGAACTACGAAATGGTTTTGGGCCCCAGTTTACCATCTTTTGTTCCAAAATAATCGGCACATGGTTTGATGCACCCCTTTTAAGCCCCCTCTGATACACTTCTGGCCAAACCGACAACCATTTTCTGTTCAGTAGAAACCTATCCAGCCTACTCTTACATGTCAAGATTGTATTAACATTGGGACACGGAGTATTTTTCCGTATCCCCGGGTGCACAAGAGTTTTTGCCTTATGCAGATTCTCACACATGAATTGATTAACTTTTATACAGATTCTCCTGTTAAATTGATTAACTTTATACGAATTCTCCTGCGAGTGATACGCATACTATGTTAATGTTATTTCACCTCTAATCTTTTTAGAGTAAATATGTAGTTATTCATTTTTATTTATATGATAAATGTGTCTATTTTAGGGTTTGTAAAATTCAATAACAATAATTTTTACTTTATCTGATTTGCGCCTTTATCCTCCAATTAAATTTAATGATTTCACAACCTGCTACGAATCAAGGATTTCGTTCATTATTTTCAGAAATTGTGCTGATTATTTCAATGAGATTCTTACTAAATCATTTGATTTGATATGATTGTCAAGCTCGTCCACAGCTTATTAATTAAAATATTAAGAATGATAAGAGTTTTATAGTTGATTTAGCAATGAGAGGAATTGGAGATTTTGAGAGGTATATAATCTTAAAACTAAAAGGGTAATTTTGAATTTTTAAAATTTAAATTATTAAAGGGAATATGTATTTAATAGAAAGTGTGTATTCAATAAAAAATGATGTGTATTTAACAACACTCATCTAATAATTACTTAATTTTAATTGGGTTAAAAATTTTCAATGCCCAAATACATAATATACATTTAACAAATTTCTATGTTAAAATGTCTTAAATGAAAAAAAAAATCTTACTTTGATTTAAAAAAATTAATAAAATCATAAAAATATTTATAATTTAATTATAAATATGTACCATTGAATCAATCGACTCATTTATTTTAATTCAATCAATAATTTAGTCAATATCTTTATAAATATGATATAAAAAATTTATAATACTCATAATGGCTCTGACTAACATTCCTTCAAATTAAACATCTTTCATCCGAAACAAGCCATTACTATAATTTTAGGGTGATTTTGGGGTGCACGGTACACCCATTTGTATAGTTTAAAATAGAGTAGTGGGTATTATTAGAAAAACAATTAATTATATTATTTTATTTAATAATGTAGATTAAATTAAAAATTAATCTAACATCATAGGGTAATCATATAATTTATATCACTTGAAATGTTTTACTAATGACAATGCGTGAACTATGAAGTATATGCCGCCGGTTCATAGATTGGATAATCATCCCACCTTCTTTATCTTAAATATACATGTGATATATTAATATCATTATTTATTAAATAATGTTAAAATCATTATATAAATTTTTTAGGCTAAATGATCATTGGTTAGAATATTCTAAGTTAGGGACTTATATACATGGCAAAAGCTCTTGTGCACTCGGGGACACGGAGGGATACTCCGTGTTTTCATATGAACACAACCCTCCCTCTTCCAATCTTATTTAAACTTATGTATTGTTAGGGGTTTAAATTGTAAAGTGAAATGGAAATTACAAAGATGCACAGAATATGCTCCGTCCTCCGTGCGCCCGAGTGCATATGGGCCTTACTCTATATACATATCATTATTTAATATGTTAAAATCATTATATAAAGTGCTTTAGGTTAAATGATCATTTACTAGAATACTCTATTTTAAGATCCATTAATGTATTTGGGATTGATAGGTTTTAAGTCCGTTTACTTCAAGGGTTTGTGGGGGTGGGGGGGGGGGTGTTATCCCTCTTTAAACCCTAGTTAAAGTAGGGATGTAAAAAATGGTCCGGACCGCCCGGACCCGTCCTGCAGTCCCGTGAATTTGGGACGGACCCGACTTGGTCCGTATTAAGAATGGGGGCAACGACCATGGGATACTCACGTGATTGAGCACCGTTAGTTTTGACAGCGTGGGGCCAAAAATGAGAAGAAAAAAAAACATGCGGATAAAAAATGCATGAAAAAAAATGTTTGGAACTAAAGTCAAGACTATTGGGTCTAAACGCAAATGAGACTGTGACGGGTGGGACTGATATTACAATTTTTTCCTAAATTATGTATTAAAGTATGATTTTAGCGTGTTATAATAAAATTCATTAATGATATATTTTAACTATAAATAAGTATACTTTATGTATACAATAAGGATACTTTAATAATGGATCAACCCATTTTAGAACCCGTCTCACAAGGGTGTGCAATTAAAATTTAATTTACTATTTTTGGATAGTAAAAAATTAATAAATTTGTTATGTGTGTTAAAAGAGATGTTAATTTTAAAATTAAGGGTTAATTTCATTAAAAAATTTAGACATAAACTTCTATTGTAGATAAATCCTAACCTTTAAAAATTGATAAAGAATATCCCAACCTTTAAATTTCATGTAAAACGCACCTAACAAGCAAGATACGCCAGCCCAACTGGCGACTGCGCACGTGACATTTTATTGTAAAAAAAAAAAAACGCCGACATTTAATTGCTATATATATTAAACAATTATTGAAGTCGCACTGAGAATATAATATGGAATTACACGCAAAAAGGAGAGAGTGAGAGACCATGAATAAGCTGAAACAAAAGAAGATCACAAAAAAAAGCAACACAATGACATCCTATTCTATTACCATTTTCTTCTCCTTCCAATCATTCCTTTCATTTTTCAACGTCCAATCTACCCAATCCCTAGATAATAGAAGAATCCTGCAACAACCCCATCCACGTCATCACGACGCCGTAGGGTTGCTGCCGTACCGGAAACTCAACTCTGAGCTTTCATTCGTCTTAAATAATTTCTAATATTTGATAATTAACAATGGAAAAAAGAGGTCTGTTTTTTAAAATATAAGCAATTTGAACAAGCATCTTGGTTTAACAAACGACGGCTTTTTTTATGATTGGGACATTATGAGGTGGCGTTAAAATGCCACTTGGGCAGTCGCGTTTATTATCCGTTAGGTGTGACTTGCACGAAATTAAAAAATCGTGATTTTTTTACCAATTTCCAAAAAATTAGAATTTATTTACAATAAAAAGTAAATTTAGAGGTTTTAATTCAATCAACCCATTAAAATATGATGGGATGACCATATTAGTTAAGTATTGTTTTCTTTACATACAGCAAATTTATTATTTTAAATTTATTTTAATTTTTAAATTTACAGCATTTTTCTACTTGAGTTTCATAGTTAATTAACTTAAAATTAAATTGACCATTAAAGAGTTATATTGTTAATTAATTTGAATTAAATTTTGACATGTATAAAGATTGCAATATGAATAGTATTTTTTTTTATTATTATAATTTATAGGCTTTTACTTAGAGGTTTTTAAAGTTTGAGCGCTCGGCTCGGCTCAATTGTAATTATTTCAGCTCGCCTTATTTATACTCATTTCATCGATGGTTAGCTCAATAAGGTTCAATTACTTTAATATTAATTATAATTAATACTTCCTTTGACTATACTTTCATCGACGGTGTCGTGATGACGTGGATGGGGTTGTTGCAGGATTCTTCTATTATCTAGGGATTGGGTAGATAGAACGTTGAAAAATGAAAGGAATGATTGGAAGGAGAAGAAAATGGTAATAGAATAGGATGTCATTGTGTTGCTTTTTTTTGTAATCTTCTTTTGTTTCAGCTTATTCATGGTCTCTCACTCTCTCCTTTTTGCGTGTAATTCCATATTATATTCTCAGTGCGACTTCAATAATTGTTTAATGTATATAGCAATTAAATGTCGGCGTTTTTTTTTTTTACATTAAAATGTCACGTGCGCAGTCACCAGTTGGGCTGGCGTATCTTTCTTGTTAGGTGCGTTTTACATGAAATTTAAAGGTCTTGATATTCTTTATCAATTTTTAAAGGTTAGGATTTATCTGCAATAGAAGTTTATGTCTAAATTTTTTAATGAAATTAACCCTTAATTTTAAAATTAACATCTCTTTTAACACACATAACAAATTTATTAATTTTTTACTATCCAAAAATAGTAAATTAAATTTTAATTACACACCCTTGTGAGACGGGTTCTAAAATGAGTTAATCCATCATTAAAGTATGTTTATTGTAGGAATAAAGTATGCTTATTGTAGGCATAAAGTATGCTTATTTGTAGTTAAAATATATCATTAATGAATTATATTATAACAAATTGTAATAGCAGTCCCGCCCGTCATAGTCCCATTTGTGTTTAGACCCAATAGTCTTGAATTTAGTTCCAAACATTTTTTTTCATGCATTTTTTGTCCAACATGTTTTTTTTTTTTTTAGCCCATGCTGTCAAAACTAACGGCCATCAATCACGTGAGTATCACATGGCCGTTAGTTGTGTCACAAGTCAAAATAAATGTGGTTTTCACTCTAAATTCCCAACCCTAATTTTTTCCCCAAAATAAACATGGCTGTTGGTTGTGTCACAATTTTTTCCATAATTTAGCATAGAAAATAACTTTAACAACCATTAAACATATTTTATCTATATAATAAACATATTTTAACATGTCTCATGAATTGTCTCACGTACGTCGCACTAGATACTTTATCTTTTAATAAATTTTCGTGGAAACAATAAATGTGAATTAATAAATAATTCATAAGCAAATTAAAACTGATAATATTTTTCATATTACTTTTAATAATTACGATAACTAATAATTTATTTCAAAATCTTATTTTCAAAAGAAATTAAATACTTCCTACCTCTCACAACAACGTATACACTTTCTCATTTTAGTTCGCATAGAAACAAAGTATAAATTCCAGTAGATGAGATCCACATAACACAATTATTATATCCATATGATGCTCACACACTACACTAATGCAACTACTCACAACAAATTAAAATAAAATATTAATTCTCATTTCACTACATATTAAAAAAGGGATAAGTCTTGTGTGAGATCATTTCGTAATTATTTATCTCTTTTACTATAAAATATTACTTTTCAGCTATACTTTATTTATAGCTTTTGCTATAAAATTTTATTAATTTTTATTTATACTATAAATTGTCCATGAAATAATATTACTCTCTCCATCCACTGTCAATCTATCCATTCTTAATCTATCAATTTATCTTTTTAGAGTATTGGACCTACACCCTTCACTAATACAAATAAAATATGGGACCCCACACTCTCCCACTAATTCAACTACTTACTACACTTAAAATAATAATATTCTTTAATCCACGTTCAAAAAGCAAATGGATATATCGAGGATGGACGGAGGGAGTATTACTTTTTATTATAAAAATTATCATTTTTTATCAGTTTCACATAAATCCTTACATATAATGGTCTCACACTCGTCTTTGCTTTAAAATATTATACTCTTTAATTAACATACGTGTAAATAATAAACACGTATATTATTTTGAGAGCGAAGAGAGTATAAAATTAAAATCTTAAACAAAAGAGATGATTCGAATATTGGATTAATGGATAATTGGCACATACTTTAGTTAATCTATGTTCAATTTTGCATGTGACAAAATAAGATGTGTGAGGCGATATCATTCTCCATTAAATTTATGGATTCAAAAATACATTAATGCACCAGGTGCACACCCTAAAATATAATATTCTAATCATTTAACTAACTAAAACACTTTACATAAGTAATGATTTTAACATTATTTACCGAATAATGATATTAATATATGACATATATATTTAAGATAAAGAATGGTAAACAATGATATTAATATATGACATGTATATTTAAGATAAAGAATGGTAAACAGAATATGAGGGTGGAATGGTTATCCAATTGGGAAAATATCATTTGGTGCTCTAGGATAAAACAAATCCATTTTCAGTTCTAAGGATTTATAATTTCTCAAAAGTTATTTTGCGGTGTCCGAAATTAGTCTTTTAAGTTCGTTTTTAGTCCTATTGTCGCTGGATTTTACTAACTCTCGCCGGAAAACCGTGTGTGATTAGCACGCGCCCTAAAATTCTCTTTTTTTTTTTTTGGCCAGCTGCCTGACGTGGCACTATTCTCTACTCCTTTGTCTTCACCCAAATGACCTCCCTCTTTGTCGAACAAGGTGCCGCCATGAAAACCACCCTGTCCACCTTCCACATCCCTCGGGCCACCATGAAAACCACCCTGTCCATCTTCATCTACCACCGCATCATCGACCCCGCCATCTCCACCTTCCGCAAGTCCGGGGGACTCACGGAGCTCGAGCGGATGGGGATCGGCCTCATCATTGCCGTCGCAGCCATGCTCTCAGCCGGAGCTATCGAACATTTCCGGCTGAGGCACGGCCGAATGGACTGCCGAGGTTGCGTTGACTCCAGCAGGACTCATCATTTAAATTTGAATACTTTGGGCATTTCACATTTCAGAACATATTTTATACTATTCAGTTTCATTTTAATAACACATGTTTCATGCAATTGGAACCACAAATAGTCACATTTAATTAAAACATATTAAGAAATACCTTAAACCCTAACATTTACCACACATAAACATATCTTTCAATGCAACCCTCTTCTCAAATGTAAATTCTAAAGTAGCCGGAGCTAGCTAGTTCCTTCGATTAACCTCGTTAACACGAATGACATTTTCCTCGGGCGAACGAGTATGTTCTTCGAACGACCAAGTCGACCCTGCCATACCTATGATCCAGTTCAATACTCTGGGTGGGTACATACTCAACCATGAACCAACACACTTTGTCTCCACTGTAGTCCAGATGCCTTGTTAAACTCCTTTCCAAACCACTGTTTTTCAACATTATTTCATGTTTAATCTTAAAACATTAAAAAAATATATTCAAGAGAACTTTACAACTCTATATATCTTATGTGGCTTGAGAAGTATCTCAAAGTAGAGTGGGTTGCGCAGTTTTAAACAGCCATCCCTCATGACAAGGTCATACTTTCTTCCAACTTAATGCCCATGGGCCATGTCCGCAAGCCTCTTCTCCTTGTACACATACCTCGTACAGCAGAACAAGAAGATTGCCAGATTAAACAAAGTCAAAGTCATCAACAACCAGTAGAAATCGTAAAGCCTTCCTTTGTTAAGATTGTCCGTCACTTTATGCACAATGGTCACCAATGTGGAGCTAAAAAGAACCCTAACGAAAGCGTGCTCAAGAACAACCCCGTACTCATCGTTTTTCATCCCTTTCAAACACTTTCTAAGGAAGAAATCCAACTCTCCAATGTACGTGAACGCCTCGCCCGACACACCACCAGCAGCGGGATCAGCTACAACACGCTAATTAGCACCGGCTTCTCCGGACCATGGTTCAGGCCATGCTCTGCCGCCGAGACTCTTGTTCTAGGACTACTGGGCCTGAATGGTTTTCTAATTTATGTAGTTATGTCCGTGATGGAACTCTTAAGCAGTTGTTCAAGAAAACTTCTGGTGTAATTATTCTAGCTAGCACCAATACACACAGTGGTGAGTTTGGTGTGCATCTTTGGTTCACCTTAGGTTCTGATTTCACGGTAGGTTGACAGCATTTATAGCATTCAGGTGTCAAGCAAAATTGATTTTCTACAATACATATGGTTAACTTAAGAAACCTCCATGTGGATTCTCTATCTAGATGTTCCATAATTTTCCCTAGTATTTTTGATATGACTCTTAATTTCCTAAAAATGATGCTAGTACTTATGTTTATCTGAATACTAGTCCTAATATTATGACTATGATGTCGGAACACAAGGACTTAGCTCGTGAAACAGTTCGTAAGTCCTTAGGTCTCTTAGGTTATGTTCGTTTTCGAATTTTAAATTCAGGTTTTGGTTTTTAAAAACCTCCCCTATATATACCTAATGCATTCTCTCTCCTCAATTAATACACTTTATCTCTTTATCTCTCATCTCTCATTTAACTTTTTAAATAAATTAATACATTGATTTGACATAAAGTTAAAACATACCATACTCAAAACCCAAAACAAACATAGAACATAGTTTTCAAATCCCACATAATCTCAAACCAAACATCACCTTAAAGAATGGGAAGGATCCAAACAAACCATTTCTTCCACTGGACCGAAATGCTAAACGAATTCTTGTGGTCCCAAAACAAAACCCAAAATAAATATAGAAGACACTATTCATGATTTTCAAATCCACATAATCCCAAACCAAACATCACCTTAAACATCACCTTAAAGAATGGGAAGGATCCAAACAAACCATTTCTTCCACTAGACCGGAATGCTAAACGAATTCTTGTGGTTGGAAGTCATGCTGATGATCTGGGGGTTTCTGTGTGGTGATCTGGGATTTCTGTGTGGGGGGTTGGACAGCGATTTGGGACGGTAGGGGTGGCAGAATGGCAGAATAACCAGTGGTGAGTTCTCTTATGACAATTTCCCTATTAACCTACACTCGTCCCCTCCCTGCTCCCTCCCCTACCCTACCAACCATGACATCTATATATTTCCTATACCTCCCATGCCAACCATTCTTTGAAAACTCCCGATCTGGCTTTCGATCCACACCATTATTCGAGCTCCAACTTCTCTCATTGTCCTCAGGCCACTTTTTTCTTCCCTCTTAAACTCATCCAGCGGCTCATTCATATTCACCAGCCAATCCTTTTGATAAATGGGGAAATTGATTTCAGAAACTGTAAAATCAAGGAATTTGTCAACACAGGGGGAAAAGTGGTCAGTAGAATGGTAGCCTCATTTTATCATACACAATTGAATCAACTTTTTTCCAAACAAATTAAAGATAAGGAAACCCTGGATCCGTCGTCGCCAAGTGAAAATTACCTCACTATTGTTCAATTCTCCCGTCGGGTGGGGATAGGGTCGCCGGTGAAACCAGAACAAGTCTTGTAGTGTGACGGAGATCGAGGAGGTGATAGAAGGGTAACAGAAGGGTAAAGAGGAAAACCAGGTACCCGAAAGATGTAGAGGAACTCCAGATGTGGCTTTCGATCCAAGCTCCAACTCGAGATTTCCTCATCCTCATCCACTCTCATTGTCTTCTTCCCTCTTAAACTCATCAAACGGCACATCAAACATCTCGTCATTCATATTCACCAGCCAATCCAACACGTCAACAGGTATCGTGTTGGCTTCCCTAATAGAAGCTCCCGAATTTTTCCATCGACTTCTTATCGATGGGGATCTTGAATTCTTGACGCGGGTAAACATAATATCTTAGCTAAAATTTAGAGAAAGCTAAAACTAAATTAATGAAGATCCCAAAAATTTCTTAGCTAAAATTCAAACCTATTTAAAAGACATCCCATAAAAATCGCTTACCAGTATGATTAGGGCGGGAAACAAAGCTGATCTGCCAATCCCTTTTGTTAAATGGGGAAATTGACTTCAGAAACTGTAAAATCAAGAATTAGTCAACTGTTCTGTTTCCACTGGGAAAAGTGGTTCTTTTTATCATATACACAATTGAATCGGCTTTTTTCCAAATAAAAAATTAAAGATTAGGAAATCCTAGATCTGTCGTCGCCAAGCTGCTCACTTCTCCCGGCGTCGGGTGGGGATAGGGCCGCCGGTGAAACCAGAACAAGTTTTGTAGTGTGAAGGAGATCGAGGAGGTGATACGCGGAAAAATCGCAACTCACAACAAGAAACTCAAAAACAACGAACAACTATAAATTGAAATTGAAATAGGACAGATACATAACACTGATTCAAATTAGAGAGAAAGGAAAAGAGACGACGGGGAAGAGATGAAGGAGAAGAAGCAGATTACCAAAACATTCTTTACATTCTTTTCTAATCTAACAGACTACAAGTTCCCAAATTATATGTCATTCACTTAATGGGTTTTCCATAGACATCATAGGCTTGGGCCCTAATTATATGCCATTCACTTAGGCCTCCCCCAATGGGGAGGTTTTTATTGACATGGCAAGATCAAAAAACCTTGGAGATAGAAGACACTATTCATGATTTTCAAATCCCACATAATCCCAAACCAAACATAGAAGACACTATTCATGATTTTCAAATCCCACATAATCCCAAACCAAACATCACCTTAAACATCACCTTAAGAATGGGAAGGATCCAAACAAACCATTTCTTCCACTAGACCGGAATGCTAAACGAATTCTTGTGGTTGGAAGTCATGCTGATGATCTGGGGGTTTCTGTGTGGTGATCTGGGATTTCTGTGTGGGGGGTTGGACAGCGACTTGGGGCGGCAGAATGGCAGAATAACCAGTGGTGAGTTCTCTTATGATAATTTCCCTATTAACCTACACTCGTCCCCTCCCTGCTCCCTCCCCTACCCTACCAACCATGACATCTATATATTTCCTATACCTCCCATGCCAACCATGTTGGCATTCGATCGTTTGGTTAACATAACCCGTTAGGGTTCCATGTATTTCTAACAAGCAGTGGAAGCAAGTAAACATGAAACGCATTACCTTTCACCAAGGGTTGATGTAGAGGTTGAATTCTCGCTGGCAGTCTGCGCAGTCCCACGAGAATAACCATAAGTTCCTCTTCTGATGTCGGAATTGAGTGATCTTTTGCTCAGACGATCCTCTCTTCGACGGCTTTCCATCAGTATATAATACATCAAAATTGAAGAACTGTACGATTTTATATGAATTTTGGAACATGACGAACTGCAGCAGCAAACGACCTTCCGGTCTTCTGCTGTATGTCCCAAGTCCGATCTCGACGTCGTGTGGGCGACGATCTACGAGACCTACTCAATCTGCTCTCAACCCTCATCACACGTGGATAATGAATTAGATTAGGGTTCCAGATAAGTTGAGGTGACTTATATACATGGGCTACAGCAGGGACCAGTAGGAGAAATTGGGTTGGGCCTCCATTGGGCTTAAGTATCCAAGCTTAGCCCAAAGCTTATACTTAAGTCCAATAATAATAATATATTCCACTAAAATATTATTACTGCACTACCATACCAATCCCAAAATTATGTTTTGGGCTCCTTCTTATTATGAGCCCGTTAGTCTCCCCATGTTTAAGATATACAATGTCCATTAATTAATTTAAGTTACTGACAACTCAATTAATTAATATCTCATCCAAGAGTAGTACCACTCAACCTCATTATCATGCCGGAATAAATTCCACCTGCAGGGTTTACATGATAATCCTTATGAGCTCCTCAAGGGGACATCATCAACCTATGACGGACACGGATTCCTTCTACAATCAACAGCACAACATAGAGACAGCACTACTTCCCAACTCACCGAGTTTATTGATTTAATTGCATGTAAATCTCACCCATTGATGAATCAAAGAAATACATACTGCCCTATGTGTCGAGGTTATTGTATAGGGATTAAGAGCACGAACTTCCATAATAACTGAGATCAAGTTCTCCTATAAGTCAGTATAAATCGAACGATCTCAAGCGGTCCTGCTCAATACACACAAGTGCACTAATGTGACTCTATAGCCAAGACAAGCTAATACCAAACCACACTACAACCATCCCGATAGAGAGTCCCCGTCTATCTCGGTTGTGAGCATCAGTTTATACTTTATAAGGAAACCGATAATATGATCTTCCGCGTGTTGTCGCACAACATATTATCTACAGTATAAAGTAAGTGGACTATTGCATCGAACATATAAATAAATTATAAGATGCAATCATTTGATCATATGATTCTCATTTCAAATTAATTGTTATAACATTGTTCATACAAAAAGCTAGACTTTTAGTATACAATCCAACAATCTCTCACTTATACTAAAAGACTATGCTGTCATGTCTTCCGCCATACATCTAATTCCCACTCCCACTACACGACCATTAAAAGCTCTCGCCTTAATAACCTTGTAAATGGATTTACTAGGTCATCATCCGATGCAATCTAGGCGACAACAACCTTCCCCTCATCATACGATTTCTCGTAACAGGTGGTACTTGCACTCCATGTGTTTAATTGCCTTATGGGCTCGTGATTCCTTCAAGTTTGCAACTGCACCAATATCATCAATATAAATTGTGATATCCTTGGGCAAACTTAGAAACACTTCGAAGTCCATCTTGAAGTTTCTAGAGTCATACTGATACTTTGGCTGCCTCATAGGCTCCAATTTATCATCTTTCCATGATGGAGTCCGGAGTCTGAAATATATTTCTATATAACACTCCTCCACATTATGACTCAACTTCCTAAAATTAAACACATAACCTTGAGGTGGATTTACTGCCGTCCAATCTAACTAAAAAATCCGAATCTACGTAATCCACAAGAAGCAGTGAATTTACCCAGTAAGCTTACATATAATTTCCAGTCCTTCTCAGGCACTTCATATATGTCTTACCACAGTTCATCATTCTTGTTCCGGGTTACGTTGATACCCACTGTTCATGCGTTCAGCAAAATAGATATCCATTCTCGCGCATAGCATTCCTAAGATTAAGCTTCCTTATTCGCCGAAGCATAAGGAACCGCTTTCATCACCTTTATCTTCCTTTTGTGTCTCAAGACATATTTTCTTAGATAAAGTCACTTGCTAAAACAAGTAAGGATCGTATCAATTCATGAAGCTTGAGACAAGCATAATATCCTTTCTTGTGATCCGTATTACCGTGATCAAAAGGATATTTTTGCTCTTTTTAAGTCCTTCATTTCATACCGCTTTATTATCCATACACATACGCCCGACAATACTCTTTCATTGTCTCCAATGAGCAATATATCATCTACGTATAGTACAAGAAATACCACCACGTTTCCATCACTCTTTTCAATACACAAGACCCATCCGATCATTGATTAGATCCATGTCACTGGATTACCTCATCAAAACGGATGTTTCATGATCTTGAAGCTTGTTTTAGTCCATTAATGGACACTTTTAAGCTCACTATCACAATGCTCTTAGCTCTTTGCAATGAATCACTCTGGTTGCTTCACATAGATGTTTCCCTTAAGACTTCCAATCAGGAAAGCTGTCTCGACATCTATTTGCTATCACTCATATTTCATATGAGTAGCAACAAATAAAAGAGTTCGGATCAACTTAGGCATAGCTACCGGCGAACAGGTTTTCTCATAATCGAACCCTTTCTTTCTGAGTATACCTTTTCGCAACAAGCTTGCTTCCAAGGTTTTCACCTTATTCTATGATCCTCTTTTATTCTTGCATGCCCGCTTCCAATGGCTTTTACGCCATTTAGCGGTTCAACAAGCATCCAGACCTAATTTAAAATCGTTCTATTTTAATATTCATTGCACTTTGCTAGGATTAGGCATTTCTAACTTGTAGTGCTTCGTCGTATCCGTGGGTCCATTTCATGTTTGCGAGGGACCAAGTCTCACGACTTTCCCAAAACATGTATCTTACAAGTTGTCGAAGAACCCTCCCACTACGACAAGGCACTACATGCAATTGTATATCAGACGTGACACGCGTTGCAGTTTACCTTGTGGTATATCCTCTTGTACACTTGGTACTTATACTTTGTGTTTTCCTCTCACTTCCTTTAGAACAACTTATACATGGGTATTTAATTTATTACATAGTCCTTTTTCCAAAAATCTAGTGTTTATGTTAACAATCACTCTTCGATCTTGTGGACTAAATAAATCATCCTTCATTTTTCTAGGATATCCCACAAATAGAAAAATATTCTTACGAATTATTGTTCCTAGGGCATATCCATAAAATGAATTTAGTAATTCCAAATAATTCATCATCTATCTAATCACTACCATAAGAGTGCTATTCCTTCTATTCGTCACACCATTAAGGTGGGAAATTCATTTCCGAAGGTACCTTTCTCCTACTAGATTAGAAGACTCATTATTAATTACTATTTGTAGCATCCAGGGGATAAACATGATTTAAGAGTGTACAAATTGTTCACCAACGTAACATAACAGATTACAACTCTATCATTCATTATAATGACCATGCCATTTAAATGAAATGGAGTATCCATCTATTAATGCATAGAAACCGAAATCAAATTCTTTCTATGAAAATGTACGTAAAGACAATTTCATAAAATCAAACGTTTATTCATATCGTAAGATAAATAAACAACTCCCACTGCAACAGCCACTACTCTCATAGTATTATCCATGTATAAAATAATCTTATCCTCACTTAGTAATAAACATTTAGTGATTCCGGTATCTACACAATGTATAAGTAGGTGCCATCACTAATCATGCTTCAACGACTAGCAAGTAAGATTCTATCCTTGTTCACTCCTTTTATGAAATTGAATTTTCTTTACCGTATGTTTTGTCAGAAGTTTCCCACCATATACAACTTCTTGTAATTCAGGAGAAACTTACTCAAAACATCTAGGAAATTATGGAGAATAAAATTGACTTAGGTTCCCCCTTCAACTTCTATTCCATGTATCTAATTCATTCATCAACTTCAATCATGACCTACCGCCTTTTAACTTACTCAAGTATCCGAAGAGTTACATGAGGCCATCATATTTCTATGAACTTCTCACCAATCCACTAGAGACTTTAATAGGCATCATGAACATCTTTAAGGGAGAACACATTTTTATTTTCTTAAGCAGTAAAATCAAAACCAAGATTCTTTTCTAATCATCTAATTTTGGACCAGTAAATATAATTTCTTTTAGTTAACAATAAGCGAGATAAAACCATTTGAAATTACAGAGAATCATAAATAAATATACCGATCAAATCTTTGAATTTTATCCTTTTATATTGATTCCCTCAAAACTATATAAAAATAAAATTCACCGACATCTCAAGCACCGTGAGTCTGCAAGCCACGTTAGTTTGGACGTTTACAAACCCAAACATTTACAAGAGAAGGTTTTACCCATTAATTTCATTTGTCAACCTAACTTTATGACAAAATAATTAATAGTCGGTTCCTCTTTAGCCATGCAAATAATAGCAGTGACTCCGTTGGGGAGGATACTAATTATTTACACCTAAGTGTACACCATTATTTGATCCCAAGTCCACTGCGCGAGCTTGTGTGCCTTACAGTTGGAGAAGTACACACGCGCTCGGATAGCTTCCTACAATCATCAATTATAAGTTTGTACCAGTGAGCCCCACATAAACTCATCCGTTAGGGAGGAAGGCCTATTGCCAACACGCAAGTTCATGTACCACATTACAAACAATAATTATGTAATGAAGTCTGTACCAGTGATCCGTGAATAAACTCATCTGTTAGGGAGGAAGGCCTATTGCCAACACGCAAGTTTACTCACATCACTTACAAACCAATAATGGAGGCCGCGGGAATATTTACCAATCCCCTCTCCCACTTAGTAATTTAACACCGAGGGTTTTTACATGCATATGATATTCAGAATAAAATACGCAACGCTAGCATGCTTCTATTACGGCACATAAGGCAGTAAATCACAGAGAGTCATGCATACATATATAACAATAATCAATAATTAAATCAATCATTAACAGTTATATATCAGCGAATTCGATTGTTCGCCACCAGGTACGAATATCAGCATAGACTTCCAGACTATCAAATTTTCAAAATTTTCAGATTGTCCAATTTTTGAAACCATCGATATCGACCGTCGATGTCGTCCAGATTATCAAAATCATCGATATCGACTAGATTATCAAATATTCGAAAAACATCAAGATTATCAAAATTCCGAAACTATCGATATCGATCGTCATATCGTCTAGATTATCAAAATCATCGATATCGATGAGCAACCATATATAACAATAATTAAATCAATTATGTCAGTTATATATTAGGAATCAATTCAACATCCATATATAACAATAATAGACAATCAATTATAGCAGTTATATATTAGGAATTAATTCGACATTCATATATGACAATAATAGATTATTAAATCAATTATAGCAGTCATATATTAGGAATTAATTCGACATCCATATATAACAATAATATACAATCTATTATGGCAGTTATATATTAGGAATTAGTTTTCTTAAAATTGGATGTCTTATCCAACACTCTAGCAATACATGCATATAATATACCAAATATAATACGCAATCTAGCATGCTTCTATATAAGACAATAAATCATAGAGATCAGGCATCCATATATATATATATATATAACAATAATAGACAATTAAATCAATTATGGCAGTTATATATATTAGGAATAAAAACGCCTCTAAATTTTAATGTCTTGTCCGACACTCCTACTGTTGAATCGATGCCTTACGCAACAAGCAGGATTGCTTGTGCCCCAAGACGTCCATCGTCATATCCCACCGCCAATTATGTCAGGGAGCGCCCCAAGTGCCTTGACGAGCGCCCCTCGCCCGGACTGTCGCTCGTCCAAGGGCCTACTTGCATGGAACCAAGTTCAGCCCAACGCGCAACACCAAACTACACCAACTGTCGTTCGTAGTTCGAAACTGAAAGAACCTCAGAATCCAATCTCCACCGTCCAGAATCTACTACTGTAAGTCCTGAACATTCTGTCTAAATTACAGATCAATCCAACGGTTATTTTGTGAGAAACGGCTCTTTTCTCTCGACTGCGCAAAACAGAATCGCCCAAATATCTGCTTCTGTTTTCAGCGTACTCCCAGCAAGAAAAGGCTCCAAATTCGATCTCCACCGTTCACAATGTACATCCACAAGGTCTGAACGTGTTGACCAAATTACAGCTCGATCCAACGATTAGTTTGTCAGAAACGGCACTTTTCCCTCGACTGCGCAAAACAGAATCGCCCAAAAATCTGCTTCTGTTTTCAGCGTACTCCCAGCAAGAAAAGGCTCCAAATTCGATCTTCACCGTTCAGAATGTACATCCACAAGGTCTGAACGTGTTGACCAAATTACAGCTCAATCCGACCGTTGAAACCCTGGTAATTGCCTCTGCAATATCACTACGCTGGATTTTCTCTCAAAAGCGTGATTCTATTTTTGCCCTCTCTTTCTTCCTTGCATGTGAAATTGACAAACAGTTTTCGTCGAATCCTCTCACACACAACCATGGACGAATAGATATGATATAGGGTATATATTACATAGGGATATTCATGGTTTGCGCAATAAAACCAAAACCCTAAACATGTGATCCTAATTCCGAAAAATTAATCACATAAACCCTATCCTAACGTGTCACGCTTCACCACGAAACCGAAGCTCTGATACGAATTGTTGGTATTCGATCGTTTGGTTAACGTAACCCGTTAGGGTTCCATGTATTTCTAACAAGCAGCGGAAGCAAGTAAACATGAAACGCATTACCTTTCACCAAGGGTTGATGTAGAGGTTGAATTCTCGCTGGCAGTCTGCGCAGTCCCACGAGAATAGCCATAAGTTCCTCTTCTGATGTCGGAATTGAGTGATCTTTGTGCTTAGACGATCCTCTCTTCGACGGCTTTCCATCAGTATATAATATATCAAAATCGAAGAACTGTACGATTTTATATGAATTTTGGAACATGACAAACTGCAGCAGCAAACGACCTTCCGGTCTTCTGCTGTATGTCCCAAGTCCGATCCCGACGTCGTGTGGGCGACGATCTACGAGACCTACTCAATCTGCTCTCAACCCTCATCACACGTGAATAATGAATTAGATTAGGGTTCCAGATAAGCTGAGGTGTCTTATATACATGGGCTACAGCAGGGACCAGGAGGAGAAATTGGGTTGGGCCTCCATTGGGCTTAAGTATCCAAGCTTAGCCCAAAGCTTATACTTAAGTCCAATAATAATAATATATTCCACTAAAATATTATTACTGCACTAGCATACCAATCCCAAAATTACGTTTTGGGCGCCTTCTTATTATGAGCCCGTTAGTCTCCACATGTTTAAGATATACAATGTCCATTAATTAATTTAAGTTACTGACAACTCAATTAATTAATATCTCATCCAAGAGTAGTACCACTCAACCTCATTATCATGCCGGAATAAATTCCACCTGCAGGGTTTACATGATAATCCTTATGAGCTCCTCAAGGGGACATCATCAACCTATGACGGATACGGATTCCTTCTACAATCAACAGCACACCATAGAGACAGCACTACTTCCCAACTCACCGAGTTTATTGATTTAATTGCATGTAAATCTCACCCATTGATGAATCAAAGAAATACATATTGCCCTATGTGTCGAGGTTATTGTATAGGGATTAAGAGCACGAACTTCCATAATAACTGAGATCAAGTTCTCCTATAAGTCAGTATAAATCGAACGATCTCAAGCGGTCCTGCTCAATACACACAAGTGCACTAATGTGACTCTATAGCCAAGACAAGCTAATACCAAACCACACTACAACCATCCCGATAGAGAGTCCCCGTCTATCTCGGTTGTGAGCATCAGTTTATACTTTATAAGGAAACCGATAATATGATCTTCCGCGTGTTGTCGCACAACATATTATCTACAGTATATAGTAAGTGGACTATTGCATCGAACATATAAATAAATTATAAGATGCAATTATTTGATCATATGATTCTCATTTCAAATTAATTGTTATAACATTGTTCATACAAAAAGCTAGACTTTTAGTATACAATCCAACAAACCATTCTTTGAAAACTCCCGATCTGTCTTTCGATCCACACCATTATTCGAGCTCCAACTTCTCTCATTGTCCTCAGGCCACTTTCTTCTTCCCTCTTAAACTCATCCTGCGGCTCATTCATATTCACCAGCCAATCCTTTTGATAAATGGGGAAATTGATTTCAGAAACTGTAAAATCAAGAAATTAGTCAACACAGGGGGAAAAGTGGTCAGTAGAATGGTAGCCTCATTTTATCATACACAATTGAATCAACTTTTTTCCAAACAAATTAAAGATAAGGAAACCCTGGATCCGTCGCCGCCAAGTGAAAATTACCTCACTGCTGTTCAATTCTCCCGTCGGGTGGGGATAGGGTAGCCGGTGAAACCAGAACAAGTCTTGTAGTGTGACGGAGATCGAGGAGGTGATACGCCCTAAATACGCAACTCACAACAAGAAACTAAAAAACAACGAACAACTATAAATTGAAATTGAAATAGGACGGATACATAACACTGATTCGAATTAGAGAGAAAGGGGAAGAGACGACGGGGAAGAGATGAGGGAGAAGAAGCAGATTGCCAAAACATTCTTTACATTCTTTTCTAATCTAAGAGACTACAAGTTCCCAAATTATATGTCATTCACTTAATGGATTTTCCATAGACATCATAGGCTTGGGCCCTAATTATATGCCATTCACTTAGACCTCTCCCAATGGGAGGTTTTTATTGACATGACAAGATCAAAAAAACCTTGGAGATATGTTTTTATTATTGGGGAAGGGTGTAGGTTTTTTCTCAGGTTTTATGAAAAAGTGGGAGAGTGGGAGGAAGGGAGTGGTTGACACTGTCCAATAATATGGCACGTGCATGCACGAGCTTACGAATTCAAAAAAGGCGTGGGGCCTTGTGCAGGGTTTGTTTGATTGTTTCAACTGTTAAAACTCATTTTATTTTATTTTTTTAATTTTTTTTTTCTGAAATCCACATAATTAAATTTGGATGAGAATGGGCATGGATTTCGCCCAACTTTCTTTCGATTTTTTTTTAAAAAAAATTTGAATAGATTTAATTGAGCATGTTTGACCAATCCGGAAAATAATTATCTACACATTAAATTGATCGGATCAAAATTTACTTTGTTGCTTTCAGAAGTTTTACTTTTATATTTTAACGTGTGTCTTTTTAATTTTTATTTTTATGTAATATGTAATTCAAAAAAATTAATAATATTTTTTTATTTTTATAAAATTTATATAATTGAAATATATAATTATTTATAATTTATTTGAGCATTAGATAAATATAGTTGATAAATTAAATGAGAATAAAATAAAATTGAGGTGGGTCCTACCAAAAAACCTACTTTTTAGTTTTATTGTTGGGAAGGAGTTTTGTTTTGGAGATAGGGGTTTTTTGCTTTTGAAGTGTCGCTGACATGGCACTAAAAAACCTGCTTTTTGAGTTTTATGATTGGGGAATGCCTTAATGGGCTTTCCATATACATCATGGGCTTGGGCTGCAGATTGTTTGGGCTGGGTTTCCATTATATACTATTAACCAATTCGATTTTCGTTTTTTTTTTTATATTCAAGTCCCTAAATAGATATCAAACCAAAACTCGATAAAGTGTTTTAGATTAAATGATCATTATTTATTAGAATATTATATTTTAGGGTGTGCACGACATTAATATATTTGGGATTGATAGATTTAATGGAGGATCATGTATCTCACGATCTTATTTTGTATTGTACATGTAAAAAACAAATACGGAGTAATTATTAGTAAAATATTATTTTAAAAAGAATTTAGAACCGCAATTTAAATAAATTAATTAACTTTACAAACCCATTCAAAATAATAGCATAAAAAGAAAAGAAAAGAAAAGAAAAAGTTGAACTCAATTTAAAAAAAAAAAAAAAATTTTGTTGGTATGAAAAGGTTGAACTCAATTTTTAAACATCTTCACTCCTAATTCGTTCCCAATGGGAATTAAACCTGGGTCTCGATGGTAAGTGAGGAGCCCAATGACCAGATGAGCTAGTTAAATCGAGTTCGTTCTTAGGCTCATTTCCTTATCAAATCGAGTTTGACTATGCTCAACTCAAATAACAGCTCTACAGATTTACTTTCAAAGTTTATAATATTATTTCTAATATATCGGAATGGTTATTTTCAAGTAGAAATGTTAATATTTTTAACCTTCATTATTCACCAATAAAGTATCATTTTTTTTTTTTGCAAAAGCTCATTTGCCTCCGGGGACACACTATGCCCTCATGGGAACATAACTCTTCCCCTCTATATTCTATTTAAATCTACGTATTGTTAGGGGTTTAAATTGCAAATGGGCATAGTGTTCCCAGAGCCCAAGAGTCTCACTCTTTTTTTTTTATTAAAATGCTATCAATTTTAGAATTTATTGTACTCTGATTGTTTATTTTCAGCGGAAATGTTAGTACTTATTACTTTCATTTTCCATTAATAAAGTATTATAATATTTTTTATTGAAAAGTTATCGCGAAATTCATTTCTAGAAACTATGCATTTTTACATTGAAATAATTTATCACTTAGTGTTGAAAGGTAGAAATATTGTCTTTCCTAAGGTCAAAAATCAAGAACATTTATACTGAAAATTGTTGCTCATAGAATAGAAGGCGAAGATATATCTCTTGAGATCCATGCAAAACATGTGGAACTATTAATACAATATCTTAAAGAGATTCAAGTAAAAAGATAAGAGTCAGCCAACAATTTGGAAAAAGGAATTAAAAGGGACTCTATTTTTCCTCAACAAGCTAGTCTAAATTGCTGCAAGTGAAACACTCACTTGAGGAGTGATGTCTACATTTTTACAAGTTTACACAGCAAAAGTTGTATCAACTGCAACTCAATATACATCATCATCTGCAAATCTCAGCTGACATGAAAATTAATCAATAAACATTGAATACAAAACCGGTGCTACGTGTGTGGACAACCTCGGGCGGATGGGAAAAATATCATAAATAAATAATGAGATGGAAATTACTTTGGGTTGCGCTATTGCACGAAATTCACTAAGGGCACCCAAATTCTCAAAATAATGACAATGAAATTTTATTATATCACACTTTAATTAAGTTACACCAATATTAACTCCAATCAATTTATTTTGCTAAGCCGGCCACCCCCAACACTACAAAAAAATTGTTTTTTAACAACAGAATATTCCGTTGGTAAAAGTCTTAATTCCATTGTTAAATTGACTTACCAATGGATTAGCAACGGAATCCGTTGGTAAATTTTCGTTGGTAAAGTGGTGGTTGGTAAATTTTTAGCAACGAAAAAATCAATTCCGTTGGTAAATAATTCCGTTGGTAATCCATTGCTAATAATTCCGTTGGTAATTTATATAATGATTCTCTTACTAATCCGTTGTTAATTAGCAACGGATTGAATTCCGTTGCTAAAATAGAGAATAAATCCGTTGGTATTCCGTTGTTAAAATAAAAATGTCATTTTTGTTGCTAATCCATTGGTAATTACCAACGGATTGAATTCTGTTGGTAAATTCGGTTGCTAAAAATATTTTTTTTATAGTGCAAACTATTATTAAGTTCACCCAAAATTAATACTCTATACACGAGTTAAATATTTGTTTGGTCCCGTAACTTTTTTTCTTTTTAATATTAGTCCCAAAAAAGATATTTGTTTATAATTAGTCCCATAACTTTAATTTTCTTTAATTTTGGTCCAATTTTTATCGGATTTGCCACTTGTTGCCGGAAACCGACGAGCGATGCTGACGTGGCTAGTCCAATTATTTCTCAACCAACCAAAGATTGATGAAACTTAAGAAGAAGAATGAAGACAACACCAAATATTGCAAAAACGTTTATAGTCACCCCATACATAAACATTTTGCAATTTTTGGTGTTATCCTTCTTCTTCTTCTTAAGCTTCATCAATATTTGACTGGTTGGACTCGTCATGTCAGCATCACTTGCCAATTTCGGAAACAGGTGGTAAATTCGGCGAAAATTGGACCAAAATTAAAGAAAAAATGAAAGTTATGGGACTAATTATAAACAAATATATTTTTTGGGACTAAAATTAAAAAGAAAAAAAGTTACGGGACCAAACAAATATTTAACTCCTCTATACACTAAATCTTAAAATCTAAATACACATTGAAAAAAAAAATAGAAAATCTTAAAATCTAAATACACATTGGAAGAAAAATTAGAAAAAGAAAGAAAAAAGAAGAAGAAAAGGAACATGATAAAAACATGAAAGAAATTAGTTGATGTGAATTATTGAGGTAAATTGTTTCCTATCATTGTTTTTATACATAAAAACATTAAAAATCTTTAAATTCCTTAAATTAGTACTCAAAATAGTTAAGGCCATTGCGCCTCTTTTAAGCTTTTAATTTCTCCAAATAACAATTATTATGAATCCCAGAAATTAATTTCTTTGAATTAATTAGAAACTCGTTCGGAATGGTTTATTTTCGGGTTACGTAAATACGAATGGGGCTCTTATTCTGATGGCCTTTTGTACAGTGAAGCACATTAAGGCTTTTAGATTGGGAAATGAAAACATTAATGGTAATATATATAAACAATTACAAATCATTTACCTATGTGTTTGTATTTTAAGGTTTAATGTATGTTATGGGCGTTTATGCCCCATATAAGGGCGTGACTTATACGCGCGTTACAACCCTGAAATAAGCGATATTAAAGATAAGAGTGGGATTTGAATACACGCTCAAGAGTGCCGATGCTGACTTGCCACAAGAACAAGGCAGAAAACATAAGCCGACACCACGGATAAGGATCGGCTGACTGGGCATAAGGAGGCAGAACACAGAAGACAGAAGCCGCCGACACCACGGATAAGGATCGGCTGACTGGGCATAAGGAGGCAGAACACAAAAGACAGAAGCCGATACCGAGAATAAGGTCGGATCTCGACCTCGGCATCGGCCCTTACCATCGGTCAGCTACGCATCAGTTTACTACCCTCAGCCCGTCGGGAAGCTCATTAAGCAAGCTCACCGACCAAAACACAACACACATCAATTGTGAAGAGAACATGTCAAACTCATCATTATACTTGGAGGGACACATGGCAACACAACACCAAAGGGGGACCATTCACCTAAAATATTTCCACTATTAGACAACACATGAGCAGCAAGACAACACACGATACTTGGGTTTACAGAAGACTTGGTGGGCACTCCACTTCAACTTCATCTTCTCCACTCTACTTTATCTCTCTAAAATCCCACTTGTATCTCTCTCTATTGTGTTCCTTCATGGAACTTGTAATACCAACATCAATAATAAAAGAAAGGGCGGCGGAGAAAACTACTCATTTGATGGGTTCGTTTTAGTGTCTGATTATTCGTTAATCTTAATTTAACCCGCTAAAAACGACTATCAACAATGTATATAGTAACAATTTTGGGCGAACTCAGCAAATTATGTTGACGAGAGTTAGGGTGGGTATAAGTTAGAGATGAGGGTATAATAGGAATTTCGATTATTATTTTCTTTTTGGATTTCGGGTGACAATTATTAATTTCATGGTATGTTATAACCCATCTTGATATTATAACCAACCTTACTTTTAACTAACGAATAATTTCAAAAAGTAATTAAATCCATTTATGTGTAATTAGTGTGTATCCTTTCTTATTTTTAATAAAAATTGAGTGTATATTGGGTGCACCCAGGTGCAAGGGTACACCCATATGTGTATATCTTTTTATTCTATTTTGTATACATATTATTCTATTTTGTATACGTGTTTTGTAATAATTGTATACTTTTTACACATTAATTTTTCATTAAAAAATTAACATTCATATGTGTATAACATTTTATTGAATATTATATATAATTTTTCATTAAAAAAAATTAACAATTAAATTGTATACATTTTTACTCTTAATTGTATATGTTTTTGTTTATATTTGTATGTGGGTGCACCCTATCTTTAGGTGCACCCGGGTGTACACTATAAATTGCCATAAAAATTTAAGGCACGTGAAGTATAATTAACAAATGTGAAAAAAACACTTCCATATTTCTCCGTCTTACTTTCCGTTTTCATCACAATAAACGTCTAATTTAAAAAATGAAACTTTATAACAACTTATAAACTTAAAATATATATTAATTTAAAATTTATCACTCTCGTCTAACACACATCACAGACTTTACATTTAGGGTTAATAATTACATTAAAATACATGAATTTTACTCTTTTTTCAATTTAATCACGAACTTTTTTATTATAAAAAAAATACACGATCTTTCTATTTTTTTTCTCAATTTAATCACAAATTTATTCTTTTATCAATTAAATACACGATCTTTTGGTATTTTCTCATTTTAATCGTTAATTTTGTCTTTTAAAATACATGATCTTTTATAGTAGTATTTCATAATTTAATCATCTTTTTTTTTAATAAAATACTACAACCTTAATTAATAAAACTTAATATACATTACATATTTAAAATATAATGTATAAATTACGTATTATAAATATATAATATATATAAAAAAATATTGGGAAGTTAAACTAATTTATAAAACTGCATGTACCTAATTCAAGTCTAAAAGAAAAAAAAAAGAGTAGTGTGTCAAAATTTTTAAATTTTGTTATTAGAAATTATCATTTTTTTCAATATTTATTTTCAAATTACTTAAAGTTAAATTATTGATTTGATGCAGTTGTTAGGTGACATGGAAAAATTAATGCTAAAACCAAAACAATGAGAAAATGAATTAAGTTGTTGTAATTTTAAATTTAAATTTTTATAATTTAATAACAAAATTTTCTATTAATAAAATATTTAACTATCTTAATTAATAATAATCACCACGTATTAAATATTTAATATATAATATACATAAATTTAAATATTATAAATATTAAAAGAAAAAAACATGACTAAATTTTTTTTAAAATTCATGATTAAATTAAAAAATACAAAAAGATTATGTATTTAATTAATAAAAAGATAATTCATAATTAAATTAAGAGAGTATAAAAAGATCATGCATTTTTTTTATAAAAAAGAAAAATTTGTGATTAAATTGAAAAAATAAGAAAAGATTATTTATTTTAATGCAATTAATCCATTTATTTATTTTATATTAAAAGACTACACTACTCTCTAAAAATTTATAAAATTGATAAAGATATTTCTTTTTAAACTTCATGCCTATAAAAGTATATGAAGATGACTCAATATTTTAGTTATTAAAATAGGGAGTTTTCCAAATGTCGTGCACATATTTACGTTCAATAATTTCAGGGGTCTTGATGGCTAATTTCCAAAATTTAATTTTACTGAAAGCAACCAATAATTAAAAGATACTCCCTCCGTCCCGGGCAAAGGGTAGTATTTATTTTTTGACACGTGGATTAATGAGTATTATTATTTAATGTGTAGTGGGTAATTGTATTAGTGGGAGTATGTGTCCCATATTTTGAATGTATTAAAGGTTGTGTGTGGGTCCCATGTATGTAAAAAAGAAAAGAGTACCCTTTGGGTGGGACGACCAAAATGACAAAAAGAGACACTTGCTCTGGGACGGAGGGAGTATACTCTATGTGAAAGACAATTATAACTCTATCCTTAAATTCAAATAAAATTAATATATTTACAAAAAATTTCTATTACGCACACCCAACCTGCCTTGGGGGCCTGGGAGCTTCTCCTTTCCCAGTGATCTCTATTCTCTTGCAACGGATATAGAAACTTCTGTATTGATTTGTGGGGGTGTTATAACTAGGGGAGCTCTAACTGGAAAAGGGTTTTTGGTCTTTCTTTTTCTTGGATTTTGTCTTCACTTTACTCTTGTTGCTCAGTTCAGGTAAACCCCACTTGCCTTAATCTGATCTTCGACTGAAATTGTTTTGTTTTGTTTTTTTGTTTTTTTGTTTTTTTTGTGATATAAATGAGACGATGGGTTTTTGAAGTTCTTGAAGATTTTCGTTTTTGGGTTTATTTTGATGCAAAAACTGGAGTTTTTTTAGTCATATGAGAGAAATAGAGAAGAAGGATAGGACAGGGTTTGATGTATGATTATTTCTTCAAGATATTCATGCTTTGGTAGTTTGTAGGAGATATAAATCTGATACATATTACAATTTTTTTTTTCCTTGTTGTTTTAGCGTTTGCAGCCTTACATGAAAGATCTAAACTTTGTAAGAGTAATACTTTTTGTGGGGTAAGTTTCCTATATGACTTGTGATTATCTTCTTCCAGATTAGGAACTTTAAAATTTTTGCCATGTTTGTGGGATTCTCATTTCATCTTTTACAAATAGTTTGCTAGTTGTGATAATAATTTTATGTTCAAAAGAAGAAAAAGAAAAGAAAGTGATTTCTATGATCATGAGAGAATCATGTCTTAGTTTGGGAGTTTATGGGATCTCTTGTCAGGAGAACTGGTGTAGTTAGTATTATGGATCATAAGTACATTCTAATTGAATTTCTGTAATCTTTCTTGAAAGGCAGAATGCAAGGAGGAATTCAAACAATCTTGTCACATGGCAATTTGCTCAAGAATCCTGTTCTTCACCACATTCGTGTGCTCACAGTCCATGAATCGACCTCCGCTGCTCGCATTGAAGAGCACGGTTTCGAAAGCGCCACTATATCTGATGTTCAGCCAAAGGGAAAGGTGCAGATGGATCCTGGCTCTGGTTACGCATCTTCATTATTTGCATTTTGCTCTGTTATCAGTTTGAGGGTGCCTAAATGTTTTAACTGCAGATGATTCAGCACAATGTTGGATCTCTGGTTGTTGTTAAACCGGGCAAGCAGAGGTCAATTGCTGGGATTATTACAGAAAGAGGTGACTTTGTCTCTGAAGTTCAATCTAAATTGTCTGAGTTTGTGTTTTCAATTTACAGAGAGCAACTTTCAGTAGGTAGTAACATTCATCTTTAATATACTGGTAACTAACACAAAAAAAGAACAAAACAGTGTTGTTTTGTGTGTGAACTGTACAAGTAGCTAAACATCAGACCTTTTCGACTGACCATGTATCGACGAGATTAGCTAACATCAAATACTTTCAAGAAGCTTAATCCTCCTTCGCCTTCACTTTATGTATAGTCTTTTTTGTTGGCTGCTACTCAATTTAGCTATATTTGGTAACTAGTTTTGTCTCTTTTGTGTGTAAAATGTTCTCATCGTAAAATTTGTTACTAGTAGTGGTTACACTATAGACATCGTTGTCAATCTGCGAAACGCAAGAGTTTAGGCATATACTTTGGTACAATGGTATCCGTTACATGTGATAAATGATACCATAATCTGTTCTACTGAATTGCAGTAGTTGTATAACAAGATCTCTCTACTCCCATATCAAAACTTATGCTGTATCTCTTTCTGCTAATATCATGACTGTCGATACAGATCACCTCAGGAAAATCGTAGTTCAAGGAAGATCATCCAAGTCAACAAAGGTTGGGGATATTATGACTGAAGAGGTAATAACTAAACGTACAATCCTGTTTATCTTTGTTAAGGAAACTTGCTGCTGCATTCTTATTTACTGAAGCTGTTGAATGGCAGATAACCGCATCAGGCACATTCCGGTGATCAACGACAGTGGGATGATCGGCATGCTCTCCATTGGAGACGTCGTTCGTGCTGTTGTGAACGAGCACCATGACAAGCTGAACCGTTTAAATGCCTACATACAAGGAGGATACTAAGCTAGCTGAGTAGCAAAACCTCACTTGCTGTTGAGGTTTTCAGCTTAATTTGGGGTGTAAATATTTGAGCTTCTGTGCATCTTCTACAACTTTCTTGAGATGCTATATATTCTTTCCAGAAATAAAATGCAGAAGCTATTAGTCTTTCTGATTTGTCAATCTGAATGGCAACACTCTAAAAATGCAACCATATTATTACTCTTCTTTTTACATGCAAACACACTTATTGAATAAGTACTAATATAATTTTAAGTTATAAAATAATTCGTTATAAACCTATTTAATTATTAATAAGTATACTTTGACTTTCTCTAAACATATTTTAAAGATGAATCACCCGTGTCTCATATACAGTATTCATGTTTATCAGGAGAGCATTATAAAAATAAGTGTTGATGTGTCAACATCTTGAGAGGATGGAACCGTATTAATTGGAATAGGGATCTCATCTCTAAAATTTGTAATAACAGCTCGAACTTCAATTAAATACTAAATACAAAATTATTCAGACTCTAACAACTAAAATGAAACCATAAACATGGATAAAATGAATAATAAATGCTAACAAGGTAAGAAATACTTACCATTATTTTTGGACTATTGAATTAAGTTGTAATTAATCTCAATAATTGGATTAAACATGAATAAATAATATTGATTCAAGAGAGAGAATTAATAAAATAAAATATCGGTGGATTGAGAATTGTTAAAGTTTGGGGTGATTTTGGGTACATCTCGTAGTGCACCCAATTGTTTTTAGGTGTAAAAGGGGTTAGGGGTATTTTTTTAATAAAAATATTATACTATTATTTTATTAAATGATAAAATGATGACGACAGAATTAAAAATCTATATATATATAAACAAACCTAAAATTTTATTTTTCTTTTCAATTTTATATAAATAATTAGTATCTATTCATAAAATATATATACTCCCTCCGACCACTTAGAATGTAATCGTTTGCATTTTACACGTAGATTAAGGAGTATTATTATTATTATTATTATAATATGTGTGATGGATAGTTGTATTAGAGGGAAGTGATGGACCATTTGGTGTACCTTTTTACTAAATAGAGAATATAAATACCTTTAAAGTGGACGTAAAAAATGATAAAATGAATATTTTGTAAGTAGTCGGAGGAAATATATTACTCCTATAATTAACGTTAAAACAACCATATAAATATATAAAAAATAAATAATTGCATATTATAATTAGGGGTGTCAATTTGGGCCCCGCCCGCACGATATGAGCCGACCCAGAGCCGTCCCGAATTGAAAACGGGCAGACCCGCCACAGACCCGTTTTGAAACGGGCCGGGTCTGGGTATTATCCCAGACCCACGGGTACCCGACCCGGCCCGTGCAAAATATAAATATTATATTTTTATTTAAATAATCATTTAAAATTCTAATAATTTACTACTAATTTATGAATATTATTTATATTTTATTTATATTTTTTTTACATAATTATTATTTAAAGTTATGAAAAATGAAGTGAGAGAGTTAGTAATTTGTGGATGCACATAAGATTAAAAAAAATTAAAAAAAGAAAAACGGGGCGGGGCAGGGTGGACCTGCCCCGTTTGGGTCTGGGTCCGGGCCTATAAAATAAGACCCGAACGGTCCAGGGCGGGGACTTTTAAAACGAGTTGGGTCCGGGTAGTGGAGTATCCACCCCAGACCCAGCCCGTTGACATCCCCTAATTATAATAATATACCTAATATAATTCTTTTGGTGCAACGTGCCGATGATAATTTCTAATGGTTAAGATTGTTGATGTGGGCATCACAGTTCGTTGGTACTACTAGTTTTAATATCAAAATCGAATTCTCAAAATTACTCCCTCCGTCTCTAAAAAGTTTGCACCCCTCTTTTTGGCACGGAGATTAAGAAAGTGATAGTTTTTAGGGGTATTATGGTATTTTTATGTAATATATAAATGATAAAGTATGGTAGGTAGAGATGGTTTTTTGTAATTAAAGTGTATGGGGAAGGGTGATTGTTTATTACTTTTTGCTTTTTTGGGAATGCGCAAACTTTTGTTGGACAACCCAAAATGGAAAGTGTGACATCTAAAGTGAGACGGAGGGAGTATTAAAAATAAAAAGCCTGATTATACAGTGTGCAGCAGGGTGCACCTTATGATAGGATGCACCCACTCTAAAAAACGTATACAAATATAAACAAAAACATATATAATTATGAATAAAAATGTATACTCTCTCCGTCCCTCTAATAGTATCCATTTACTTTATTCACGTGGATTAAGGAGTATAATATTTTAATTTGTATTGAGGTGAGAGAAATAATATTTTAATTTATAGTGGGTAGTTGTATTAGTATTGAGTGTGGGTTCCTTGTGTGTCACATCAATCCAAAAAAAGAAATGGATACTTTGTATTGGGACAGACCAAAATGGCAAAATGGATACGTATCAAGGGGACGGAGGGAGTACAATTTAATTATTAGTTTTTTAATGAAAATTTGAGTGTAAAAAAATATACAATTATTAAAAAACATGTACTCCATACACTATTGAATAAAAAATTATACATGTATGGATGCTAGTTTTTTATTAAGTGTGAAAAAAATATACCATTATTAAGAAATACATATACAAAATAAAATACTACATGTATATAAAAGAGTAGAATAAAAAATTATACAGATAAGTGCACCTTGCGTATCTAATATCAACTCAAATAAAAATAAGGGAAAAAAACCCCTAACATCCAATTTCACATCCTCGCCCAAAAGCTGCCATAAATTAAAAATAAATAAATAAGCCCTAATTGAAAAGAGCTGGTCTGTGTGGTGAACATCTGAAATATGTTCGTAAATGGGCAAAGGGTCATCCAAGCCCTCATTCTTATTAGGTGGGATCAAATAAGCCATTCAACTTAATTTTTGTTCATTCACTCACAAACTTTTACTTTTTTATTTGGATCAAATAAGCCCTTCCTAATATAAAAATCAAACATCCCAATTTTTCTGTAAAAAAATAAATAAAAATATTAACAATGTCAAAATAATTCCTTTCCATCTTCTTCAACATAAAACCTATGCAGTACAATTTCAAGATCTCCATCTCTAATTTCCTTAGGATCAGATTAGCTCTTATCTTAAAATCAAACATGAAACAATTCCATCTCTTATTCTTCAGATCTATTGCTCAAAATTGGGAAGTTTACATTCAATTCTCCAGGCAATGATCTAGAAAAAAAACATAGCAGTAAGAAATATTCCAACATACTAATTTCTTTTCAACTTTCGGAATGGGAAGCTTAGCGGCTAGAGCGATATGAGGTCGGCATTTCCTCCGCTGGCTTCGACAGCGGCTGCGGCGAGTGAACACCAGCACCGCTGATTTAATCTACCGTGAATGTGGAGTTGAGCGACTGATGGCGGAGGAGCAATGTCTTCCGCCGGGAGAGGAGTGTTGAGGTTGTCCAGAATGACGAAACCGCCTACGCTGCTGGGATTGTTCGCCTTCTGAGTTATTTTCAATTAATGACGAAATGTGGTGGAAAAAATAAGAGAAAAAAATTGCTAGTTGAGAATTTCCACTTGATTGGTGTATGGAATGATATTGTTTTTGCAAGAAAGGTGTTTGATGAAAAGTCTGAAAGAAAGTTTTGTTTCATGATTGCAATTTTGGTTCTTGAAGAGATACTGGTGATATCAAAGATGAAGATCTTGGAACTGTACTGCATAGGTTAATTTAATATTGAAGATGATGAAAAAGAATAATCTTGACAATATATTTTTTTTAATTTTTAATTTTTTTTCTAACAGAAAAATTGGGAATGTTTGATTTTTACATTCTATAAGGGGTTTATTTGATCCTAACAAAAAACAAAAAACCAGAAGAGTGTAGATGAACAAAAAATAAGTTCAAGGGCTTGTTTGATCCCACCCCATAAGAATAAGGGTTGGGTGACCCTTTGCCCTTCGTAAATCCTTGTCATCAGTCAACACCTGGATTCATTTTCAACTAAAATTCATTTTCATACGTCAGCTTCCGTCACATTTATATTGCATTATGCCAGAAGATTCCCCTCTTTTCTTTCTTTCTTTCAATCTTTCTTCAAGTTTCACTACCTCAGTTTTGCAGAAAGTAAGTTTAGTTGCTAAAAACTCCAAATTTGCTTGAATTTCTACCATCTGTTGGAAATATATGAATTTGATGACTGAAGTTTGATTTCAAGATTGTAATTCTTGATGTCTTTAAGTTGATAACCTAATTGATCACGTCCCCAGCCAAATGAACTAGGGCGTGGGGTTAGTTAACTTCGGTTTCCCCAAAACTCCACAATTTTACTCAATTGCCGCAATTAAAGGGAAAGGAAGAAAATTCAGTTGGTAATGTTCTTGAACCCTAGTAATGATGATTTTATTTTATTTTATTTTTTAAATTCCTTGTATATTTGAGTTGGAAGAGAAGCATAATTGACTAAGTTAATTGGGAAATTTGATACTATAGCTGGGAAAGAAGGCATTAATGGCGTCGGAAATGGGGAATACTGGTGCTGATGAGGTGGAGCAGATCTCACCGAACATGTTAAAGAATACGCTGTCGAATATAAGGAGATTGGCTAATGAGATTGAGCAGTATGAAGGAAGGCAGAAATACCTTGCCCACACAAGGAGCCCCTCAGATGGTGGTGACTTTCGGTGGTACTTTGGCAAGATACCTTTGGGAGTAAATGGTGAGTACCAATGAACCTTGATCCAACTTTTCATGATAATTGTTGACTTGTTCTGTTCATAATGTGTTGGAGAAATCTCAAGTGTGCCGACTTCTGGCTACAATTTGTAGGATGCCGTTGGAATTAGATATGAAATGGGCATGTGCTTCTCATTTTGATCGATCAAATTTATGAGTTTGATGAGTTTTTTTTTTCCACTGGTTTCTTAATTAACTGTCCAAATTTAGTGATATTTGTTTTGTTTATAGGAATAGTGATCACTGAGGTGATGTAATCAGTGGAAAGTAAGTTAATCTATGCTGTTACATTGATGGTCATGATGGCCATAGGTCCATAATACAGACTTTCTGTTTAGAATTTTTTAAAAACTATGGAACTGAGACCATATCTTTACGCACTCCTATTCTGCATATATGCAATAAAAATATGCCTTGCATTTGGATCACACACAACTGGACTTCCTACACTCATATGAATTTTCTTCATTCACCACTGTAATGAAATTGGAATTTGGAGCTGATAAACAAGTAGTTTCTGCTCAATAATTTTTGGCTATATAACCCTGATCTGGATAGTAAAGAGAGTTATATGACTGAATGGGCGTCTCAGTATGTTATTAGTTTCTCAGAAAGCACATATGTTGGATATGACACTGTATTTATATGATGCTTTCCCCTTTCTTGGCAGAGCTTGCTGCATCTATTCCTCAAACAGAAATTGTTGGGAAAGGTGATTATTTTAGATTTGGTATGACGGATTCTCTGGCAATAGAGGCCTCTTTCTTGCAGGTCATGTTCTGCATCTGTTTCTTACTTCTTTTGTTGAATTTTTGGAGCTGGATAAATATTTATATGCAAATTATAGTGCTGATGGATATTGGTTGTATCACAGAGAGAAGAAGAATTACTTTCAAGTTGGTGGAGAGAATATGCAGTGTGTAGTGAAGGTCCTGGAGGACAGCCTAGTAGCATTTCCAAGTCAAATCAAAGACATTCTTCAGAGATTCCTGAATCGTTCCTACTATTCACAGCTGAAGCAGAAAGAGTAGGTGTCCCTGTAAAGGGAGGGTTGTATGAGGTACTCTTATCATCCAGAAGCTTCTTATCAATTCATGGTTTTTTGTATAAATGAGCATTGTCTGTGGATCGTTTAATTTTGCACCTGTATTAGCATTTTGTTTGCTCAGTCATATAAATTATATTATTGTTCAATGAGGTCAATTTTTTATCATTTTAAAACAGGACAGGAAATTGGTAATTTTCTTAACAATATAGTTGTAGTAGTTGCATGTTAGTGCTTGCTCTTTCAGTTTATTTTTTATATAAAAACTCCTCTCTTTGTCCAAAGTTAAACAAGAAATTTAAAGGAACTTCTACTATGTGTTATAACTGGATGGTATCTTTGTTCCATTATTCTAAATCAAGAATTTGAAAAATTTTGAGATCTGAAGTCCATGTGTTCGACAGGCATCTTTACAAATAAAGTCATACCGATATATAGAGCGTTGAACAAACAGCATTTTTTGTAGGTAGATTTGATGAGAAGACAAAGTTTTCCAAGAGTGTTATGAGGCCATTGGTTTGCTCGTTATGGTCTTGATTGGCTTCCACTGCGCGAGGATGTATCTGTGAGCAGTTGGAGTATGCATATCGATTCCAGGTGCTCTCTAATTCTTCCACATGGTGTTCTTTTTTGTTCTTATAAATTGAGTACTGAGGTATTTGTGAGATGCATATAAAGAGTGCTAGATTACTTTTCATTGTCTGCAAGTCATCTCTCTCTATCTTTTTTCTAACTACATTTTGATAAGATGTAATATATTCTTTTTATTATAATAATATTGTTATCTCTATCATTTTGGAACCAAAATTTTCTGTTGGTCTTGGCTGATACTAATTAAATATTGATGAAGCTGATATTCCTTGCTTTCAGGTTTGGCATCGAAGAACTTTCCAACCATCTGGTCTCTTTGCTGCTCGAGTTGATTTGCTAGGATCAACCTCAGTATGACTATCATTTGGCATAAAATTGTCTGTGATGGTTATTCTAGGGACCTATAACTATTGTGTTTCTTTTTATTGCAGGGTTTGCATGCCCTTTTTAAAGGGGAAGATGACACATGGGAAGCATGGCTAAGTGTTGATGGATCTGGGATTACTAGTGTTGTGAGCCTTGGAAATAATGTCATTAAATTAAGACGTGGATATGCTCCTTCTCAGTCAAAGAAGCCAACGCAAGTAATTATATAAAATATCGGCAAAATGTTTTACTATACTCATACTTTGCATTCCTATTTTCTCTTCGATGACTTTCCCAGTGGTGTCTACTCTCTAACCATTTGTTAACAGGGTCGGGCAGGGGGTTACAAAACTTCTAGCATATTAGGACTGTTAGTATTATATGAATTTGCAATGTTTCATGAGATGGCGTTATTATGAGTTCCACACCAAATTTATATGGTTTTGAGACTAATAATAACACATGGTCTTTCTTAGATTATTCATGCTCTAATTAACTGACATTAGTTCTATGGAAATTTTGATTTTTTTTTTTTCTGAAAATCCTTTTAGCTCCACGTGTGGTTTCTCTTGGAATATTCTTTAGACAACTACATTTATGCTTATGAATGAAAATAAACTAAAATGATATTCTCCCCGCAAGATTATATATTGTGGAAACCTTTATGCCATTCATGGGACCACTTTTGGTAGCCTCATTTTGTCATTCTAAAAATTTTGAGGATAGTGTTGTCAAAATAATAAAAAAACATAGCATTGCACATGTGCAGTATTTTATGAATTTATATGGAAACATGGTTGAATAAACAGTGGAACTGCCCATTATTCCAATTTAATTCAGGACGAATTATGTCAGCAGAAGGAGGAAATGGGTGATTACTGTTCACAGGTATGCTAAGTTATGTTTCGAATTCAGTAGTGTGTCCTGAGTTCCGTTTCATTTTCTTACAGTTTATAATGCGAATAAGACATGGATGTAAAAACATAATTATTGACTTATGAAGTTAAAAGTAAAAATATGATTGTCGCTAAATTCATTTTATCAGACCCCAGGGGTTAATGCATTGGTGGAGAAGGTAAGAAAAAATCACTTAAAGTTGTTGCTATGAATTGATTTCCCACTGGTCTTTCTGATTCTATGCGAACATTGGATTCTTCTCTCTTTTCTCTTGAATAATTCATTCTGATTTTCTTTGTAGATATTTTGGCATGGTGATACCAACTTTCAGTGCCCCCGTCTTTCTATTGATAATATTAATTTTCCCTTCTCGTTTGGTTTGTTGATTAGCCCTTCTGATGTCTCTCTCTCTTAATAAGCAGGTTCCTGCACGCCATTTGGTATTCATGGTTCATGGTATTGGTCAAAGGCTGGAGAAGTCAAATCTGGTGGATGATGTTGGATCTTTTCGCCTTGTAACGGCAAGTGTTGCCAAAAGGCACCTGACTTCACATCAACGTGGCACTCAAAGAGTTCTTTACATTCCATGCCAGGTTAGTACTTTGTGCACCTCCATAATATATTATGTTTGTTAGTTTGAATTTGCTTGTTATTATGGATCATAGATATAGATTTTCTTGCTAATAACAAATGGTAGCTGATTAAGATGTGGATAGACTTCATGTCTGGCTACTAATATAGATTTTATGATGGAGATCTTACTTGTTAGCATCCTGCTAAAGTGCTAATATAGTTAATAGTTTTTTCTTTCTTTGTCCAGTGGAGGAATGGCTTGACCCTAAGTGGTGAAGATGCAGTTGAAAAAGTCACTTTGGATGGTGTGCGAGGGTTACGTACCACGTTGAGTGCAGTTCATGATGTCTTATATTACATGAGCCCTATCTATTGTCAGGACATCATTGACTTGGTACCTCCTTGCTCATTGCCTCTGTTTTTCTCCCACTTTTCACCTTTTCTAACTGCAAAGTACTAGTGTTCAACTAGTAAAGCTTTATGGGTAAAAGTCTCAATTATAACACATTTCTATGCCTTATATGAAACATGTGGACAGAAGGGTCTTGGAGATTAGACGAGTCTAATGGCACTCCAATTAACGACGAGTCTAATGGCACTCCAATTAACTTGTTTAAAATCTTGTTGTAGAGTTCCATCAGGCTAACATTAAGTAGGTGTTTCAGTGTCTTTTGGGACCATGAACTCTTATTTTGTTTGAAATTAGTGCAACATCAATGCAGATCACTCTTTTGTTTTGTGCAAGTAGTCGTAGTTGAGCTTAATCAATGTTAAGCTTGCAAGATTGATAGAGAGCAGGAGCAGGGGCTCAGCTTGGAGGAGGGACCGAGGCCCTATTGGTTTACCGAAGGTGGGGACGGGCTTGAGCCCCACTGTTTGTGTAACACCCCAGAATTTTATGTACGTGAATTATTTGAGGCCCAACCCTTAGAAGCCCAATGCAAGCATGAAGCCAGTCCAGCCCACTTACTTAACTACAACCGCGTGAATGAGAGGAACATCAGTACGATATACACCTTCCATATATATGAAATTTCTTCCTGCCCAAAATCTTATTATATCTCGTCTATTCTGTAAATGAGATATCACACTGCAATCAATCCCAAATTTATTCTCCTTATTAAGGAAAGCTTGACCACTTTTAAGCGTGAATTTTCTGAGATTTGGTTCAAGCCGTGCAAGCATAAAAATCGATCCTTCCTTTCACTCTTAGACACCACTTACAATTTCTTATCACACGGCTGCACTTGTACGAAGAGAAAAGGGTTTTGAAGGATCCTGATCACGACATTCAACTCTCGAACCCGAGGCTTTCACGTGATCATAGGTGGGATTTATTATGTGTTGTTTATGTATTTAAAACCCTACATGATGTGATTATACATGAACATGCTATGTTATCCATGAATTATTAAGTACAAGTCAAGGGTATTGAATCGCGATGCTTGCCAACATGGGTATTGAACCGAAAGGTGCTTACCAACATGGGTATTGAACCGAAAGGTGCTTACCAATATGGGTATTGAACCGAAAGGTGCTTACCAACATGATTTGATATTTCAAGTTACAAGTGTAAGAATTTCAGTTTCACTCTAGTAGTGTTTGAATGATAAATAGTACGTAATTTATTTCACTGAGCTGTGGTTTGCTCACCCCCCAATTACTCCCCTTTTCAGGTTAAGCGTGGCGGCAGCGTACGAGTGGGGATGCGATGGCAAGAGGTGACTTAATAAAATTCATATAAGTTGCAGTTTATGTTTTTATTTTATTTTGCGTTTGAGCATGGAGAAATTACATGAGAATTCATTGTTTTTAATTACGTGATGGCTGCAATCAATTTCGTATTGTGAAGTTTGTCGAAATAAAATACTAGCTTGGCTCTTAGTCGATTAATTGATGTTTTGATTAATTTGTTTAATTATTTGGATCTCTGCATTGAATTAGTTAGAATCATGTCTTTTATTATCTAACGATTTATCCAACTAAATAATTATTTGATTATGTTAATTGATTTTATTACGTTTAGAAATATTAAGAAAATTTAAAAAGTTTTAATTATTATTTATTTACTATATTGGTTGGTCATATCCCTTTCTAAAGGCTCTTATTAAAGGAATTAACATGTAAATACTATTTATAAATTTTGGGGTGTGACAGAATGGTATCAGAGCAGGTATGCGATTCTGCATACTTGTTCAAAATTTTTATTAAATTCCGCATATACATGATTTAAATGAAATACATGACATGATTGAGTTCATTGGAAATTTCATGATATGAATTACGTGATTTAAATGAATTACATGATATAATTTAAATGAATTCCACAATTATATGATTTAAATGGTTTACATGACATGATATTAAAATTGAACAAAATTTTTAAACAAAAGTAAAGGTGTCTTGCTACGCATCTACCGAGTACGACGCCCGCTTCATCAAAAGGTATGAAAGTATTTATGATTTACAAGAAAAGTTTTAATTTCAAGATTTACACTTACATGTTGATGCAAGATTTGACTCATGCATGCTATAGAACTTGAATTGGTTTACATGCTCATTTATATATGCTATTCTCTTATCATGTTAGCACATGAAAAGATGTTTTAAAGAGTTAGTATGGCCTTTTAGTTTCATAAATAACAGTCGACATTTGGAAGCAAGAGGTTATTGGAAATTTCGAGGACGAAATTTTTATTAGTAGGGTGGAATGTAACACCCCAGAATTTTATGTACGTGAATTATTTGAGGCCCAACCCTTAGAAGCCCAATGCAAGCATGAAGCCAGTCCAGCCCACTTACTTAACTACAACCGCGTGAATGAGAGGAACATCAGTACGATATACACCTTCCATATATATGAAATTTCTTCCTGCCCAAGAAAATCTTATTATATCTCGTCTATTCTGTAAATGAGATATCACACTGCAATCAATCCCAAATTTATTCTCCTTATTAAGGAAAGCTTGACCACTTTTACGCGTGAATTTTCTGAGATTTGGTTCAAGCCGTGCAAGCATAAAAATCGATCCTTCCTTTCACTCTTAGACACCACTTACAATTTCTTATCACACGGCTGCACTTGTACGAAGAGAAAAGGGTTTTGAAGGATCCTGATCACGACATTCAACTCTCGAACCCGAGGCTTTCACGTGATCATAGGTGGGATTTATTATGTGTTGTTTATGTATTTAAAACCCTACATGATGTGATTATACATGAACATGCTATGTTATCCATGAATTATTAAGTACAAGTCAAGGGTATTGAATCGCGATGCTTGCCAACATGGGTATTGAACCGAAAGGTGCTTACCAATATGGGTATTGAACCGAAAGGTGCTTACCAACATGATTTGATATTTCAAGTTACAAGTGTAAGAATTTCAGTTTCACTCTAGTAGTGTTTGAATGATAAATAGTACGTAATTTATTTCACTGAGCTGTGGTTTGCTCACCCCCCAATTACTCCCCTTTTCAGGTTAAGCGTGGCGGCAGCGTACGAGTGGGGATGCGATGGCAAGAGGTGACTTAATAAAATTCATATAAGTTGCAGTTTATGTTTTTATTTTATTTTGCGTTTGAGCATGGAGAAATTACATGAGAATTCATTGTTTTTAATTACGTGATGGCTGCAATCAATTTCGTATTGTGAAGTTTGTCGAAATAAAATACTAGCTTGGCTCTTAGTCGATTAATTGATGTTTTGATTAATTTGTTTAATTATTTGGATCTCTGCATTGAATTAGTTAGAATCATGTCTTTTATTATCTAACGATTTATCCAACTAAATAATTATTTGATTATGTTAATTGATTTTATTACGTTTAGAAATATTAAGAAAATTTAAACAGTTTTAATTATTATTTATTTACTATATTGGTTGGTCATATCCCTTTCTAAAGGCTCTTATTAAAGGAATTAACATGTAAATACTATTTATAAATTTTGGGGTGTGACAGGTAAAGACCGAAATTTTGCTTTTACTATTCTCTTTCCCTTTTCCTCTCTTCTCTTACTTTGGAGTTTGTCAGATAGCTTTGGGTATCATAGGTCATTATAATTCTTAGTGTTTTTTTTTAACAAACAATTTGCTGCACATTGACCTTATACGTGCTTCTTTCGTTGCTTATAATGCTGACATTTATGTACTGGTTTATGGAGGTTTTAAATGCCTTTCTTCTGCATTTCAGGTTTGTGTGCAATTCATCAATTAAATTTGTGGACTTCTTCCTAATCTATATTCTGCATTATTGGTTGTAGGCAAAGAGGGATAGATTATTGGGAAGAGGAAAATATTAATGAAGAAATGCCAGCATGTCGCCAGATGTTTAACATTTTTCATCCTTTTGATCCTGTGGCTTATCGGTCAGATTGAACTTTTCTGATCCAATTTTAATGAGCCACTCTTTCTTCAGAAAAAATCTCATATATGGTAGTGCTTGTTTATCTTACAGAATCGAACCGCTTATCTGTAAAGAATATTTAGACAAACAGCCTGTTATCATTCCTTACCACAGAGGTGGGAAGCGTCTGTATGTGGGTATCAGGTAAGTTAAAGCAGTCTTTAAAATGCTTGCATTGTACTTTCTCGAAATTGCTCAAATGATATCCTACAGGAATTTAAAGAAGGGATGGCTGCACGCTCTCAAGCTTTTGTCGATCACTTGAGCAATGTCAGGGTTGGTATCCATTGGATGTATTAGTTTCTTTTTTCTGTTAATTTTATCTTTTCCTAGTGCAGATCCATTCTTACTGTAAGCTTCTTCTGAATAGGTTAAAGTTCTCACATGTGAAACAAGGAGCAATGATGCCAATGTTGGTAACCATATTGCACCGTTTACTGTAGCTTTTGTGAGAGCTTTATGCAGTCAACGGTGCAGTTTGACCGGGACGGAGGGAGTACTTTTTTTCATTTTTTCTTTTTTTCAATTTTACCTAATCTCCTGCATAGGAATCCCGAAATAACAAGAAAAAGAAGAGAAAAGGACGCATGGCTCAATTGTGATGGAGATGCTAACAGGATCTGTTGATGGACGAATTGATCATGTATTACAATTTACAAGTATGTTTTTATTTCCCTCTTGACGACTTTGAACTCATTGATGCTAACAGGGACAATTTTGGTTGCATCTTCATGAGTTAAAAAAAGATAAATTGACAGAGTTATCATAGGTAGAGCTAGCAGTGATGTATATCTTTGATCTATTACAGGATAAAACTTTTCGACATCCATATGTATCAGCTATCGGGGCACATACGTAAGTAGCAATACTCTGATTAAATATCTCATTGAAGATTTGAGATAAGCAAGACTGTAACTGAAAGTATTTTGATCATTATTTATCAACAGAAACTACTGGAGAGATCTTGATACGGCTCTTTTCATATTGAAACACTTGTACCGGGACACACCAGAGGAACCCATCGTACCAAACAATGACTTGAAAGATGATCAGAGTAGCTTGAATAAATGGTCTGATCCCAGGGAGATTGATGACGAAGAACTTCCTTTGACCTTAGCTAGCAGTGTCTCCATTAAAAATTTCTCATACAGGGCCAAGAACTTGACTAAGACCCGATGATGCTCTGTCCATATCATACATCACAAAAGATCATCTTTGTTACAAACATACACCTTGTAGAGACGGTGTTTAGCTGCATACGGCCCAATGTCTACTTGCTGTAAGTTGTTAACCATTACCACTTCTCTAGTTCTGAAAATGCAGACAATGTTAGGAGGAGTTGCTTGTTTGTTAGGGCATGCATGAAAAGGGAAACACATGGCTCTAGTTGATCCTACTAATGTATCATATCAGGGGTTGTAAATTCCCTTTTTGGCACATATACATAGAGAGTGGATGCTGTTGTACAAATACATAGTAGATACTACACTCAATGAAATCCACTGCATCTAGTATAGATTTTTCTTCTTACACACACACACACGTCGACTCTCTTCTGATATATATGTTAATCAATGTGTTCTACTAGTCTGAATGCTCGCATTCATCACTCTTGTGATACACATTATTTTTTCCTTGAAGCTAAGAGCATCCCCAAGATCTTTCGAGTGGACTGTCTTTTATTTCTAACTAGTACGAAACCCGCGTAACATGTTACGCGGGATTATTAAATTATTATTTTTAAAACATATTAATGAAATTGAAAAATATTAAAAGTTATAATTTATATTAATAAAAGACAAAGACTTGCGTGAGACCGTCTCACATAAGGGCTTATGTGAAACGGTGAGAAATTGATAACTTTTATATAGGAAAGTGATAGTAAACTAATGAAATGTGATAATACTATTTCATGAACAGTTTATAGTATAAATAAAAAGTGTTAACATTTTATAGCCAAAGTGATAATGTTTTATAGCGAGAATGATAACTATTTTAAAAAGTGAAAAATGACCTCATTTGAGATGGTCTCACGCAAGACCTAACCTTAATAAAAATATCTAACTTTATTGGTAGAATAAGGATTATAATAAGGCAAAAATTTGTGTTTTCTCGGGACATGTTGTGCACCCATATCTTTAATATAATTTTGTATATATATCTCATTTATATAAAAAGAAATTAATAGTACTTTGTAATGGGAAAGATCAAAATGACAAAACGAATATTTAAAATAATAATGAATTATCCCATACATTCGAATACACGCGTACACCCATCTATATTAATTTTATTCAATACGAATGTATATATGTATTTCTTAATATTTATTAAGAACCCTAAACCCTAAACTCTAAAACCATAAACCCTAAATTTAGGGTTTAGGGTTTTAGAGTTTAGGGTATATACATTTGTATATATTTTTTTATATTCAGTAATTTATTAAAAAATTAAGTAAAAATCTGGAAAAAAATTATTAACAAACTTTATAAATTCTTTTATTCATTAATATGTAATATGATAGGTCTGGCATGAAACCGCTTCACGTGAAATCATTTTACACTTTTTATAATACTTATCACTTTCGCCATAAAATATTATTAATTTCGATATAAATTGTTATCACTGTCATTTATACCATAAGTTGTTCATAAAATAGCACAATCATTGGTTTAATATCTTTTTTTATAGTACCCGAGGGTATTGCGGTATTATCCGTACTCGTTCCAAACCCTAATGTGATTTTCACAACTATTTGTATCCGTCTCAAACCCGTTTACAATTACCCATACGTGCCCTATTAAGATTTGGATAGAATAGATACTTAAAATGCCCATTTCATTATCATCCCTAACTATTGTCATTTAATAAATAAAATCAATAAATGTATATAATAATTATAAATTATTGTATAATTAAAATTAATTATTAAAAATAATAAAATAAATATAAAATAAATAATTAACAATAAAAAAATTATGAAAATTAATTAATATTAAACTAAGATTTATTTTTTCATGAAATTCCTCATTTAGAATTCTATAATAAACTAAATTTATTAAACTTAAAATTCTAAGGATAAATAGATTAAATCTATTAAATAATTTCTTACTCTTCTAAAAATATTTTATTTATTAATATATTTTATTAAAGAATATTTTACAATATAAAAATTGTTATTAAATTTAAAAATCTATTTCTCCAATCATATATTATTAGTAATATGGATGTCAAATTAAAGATCATGAAAAGACAATTAATTTGATATAATTTTATATAAATTCTATTTAAAAATAAAAAATTTAAAACACTTAAAGTTTTAGGTAAATTTTTAAATAAGATAAAGAAAAATAAAATATTTTGATTGGTTATTTAAAATAAAGTAACTACATTATCTTCCTTCCTAAGCAAGTTTATTATTAAAAAAAATTCAAAAATCTATAAAAATGACACATCACCTAAATTACTCACATGATGCCACATAATAAATCCAAAACCCTCCTTTAGTATATAGTATATATGTTGATGACTTATTGAGTAGACCATCTTGTTTCTAATAAGTTGTTTGTGTAATGGTGTGTTGAAATCACATATATGCCTAATGGAATGTTGTTCTCTGTGAACTATATTTTTCAGATTTAATGTCTAATCACCAAAATGGTAATAATTGATACAACTGGAGAATCCTGTATGTTTATAGGGGTCAATGGAGCATATATATGCTGTAAGGGATACAGGATAGTGTGTTTATAGGGGTCAATGGAGCAATATATGCTGTAGGGGATACAGGATAGTGTGTTTAGGGCTCAATGATGTACTGACAATAGTTAATTAATGGACCAAGAGTATCTTCAAAAGGCTCTTTAGACTCAAAATTTTAGTTAATTTAAAGAGTAAACAAAAAATTCAATCCAAAAAGCTCTCTATAATAACTTTTGGATTTAACTTTTTTGTTTCACTCTTCAAATTTAGAGAGCCCACTAAACTCTTTAAAATTTAATTCATTAATTGATTTACAACTTCCAATACTAATTTTATAGGAATCTATGAAATGTGCAATTAATAAATTATAACACAATTATATGATTGGTTGAATAAAGTATATAAATAAATAAATATGGAAAATTGAACAAAATAAAGAGTAAATTTGAAGAGTGTGTTGGAGAGTCTTACCAAAATAAAAGTTAAAATCAATAGATGCTCTCTATTATACATAAAAATATACATATGTTTTTGGAGTTGCTCTAAATAATGGAATTTATCTGGTGAAATGTGGTGTCAAATGTAATAAATATATAATCCCTCTGTCTCTAAAAAGTTTGCACTCCTCTTTCCGCCACGGAGATTAAGAAAGTGATAACTTTTAGGGGTATAATGGTATTTTTAATGTATGGGATTTTTAGGGGTATAACTTTTAGGAAGGTATGGGATTTTTGATGTTCACAGAAACTTTTGAAACCGGGCATGGTCCCCTCCCAATCATATACTCCCTCCGTCCCATAGTTGTTGTCTTCGTTACTGTAGACACGGAGTTTAAGAAAAATTGACTTTTTAGGGGTATTGTGGTATTTTTAAATAGTAAATAAATTATAAAGTATGTTATGTGTGTTAGGTGTGTGTAGTAAAATTGTAATTAAGATGAACTTTTAGGGGTGAGGAGTGATGTGATATTTCTTTTTTTGGAATAAGACAATTTGTTTGGAATGGATAAAAACGAAAAGTAAGATAACGAGTTTAGGAAGGAGAGATTACTATGTATTGATAAGGTGTAAAAGTAGATATGTGTATACTATATTTTATTTATTGCTAAGATGTAAAAATAGATATTTGTATGTGTGATGTGATGTGTGGCCTCAGAGAAAAAAAAAAATTTATGTGAGCTCTTTCACCAAAAAGAAAAATTAATACTCCCTCCGTCCACTTTCAAGGGTTCCATTTTTCTATTTTGGGCGTCCGTCTCCAAGGGTCTCATTTTCTTTTTTATACATATAAGGCTCATACACACCCACTAATACAACTAAAAAATAGGACCCACCCCTCCACTAATACAACTACCCACTACACATTAAATAACAATACTCCTTAATCTCCGTGCCCAAAAGTAAATGACACCCTTGAATCCGGACGGAGGGAGTATTTTATATTGAGAAAATAAAACGTGTATGTGCCATAAAGACAATAGAAAAACATATTAAGCATAAATTTTCCATAATTATTAATCAATTTTTCTATTTTATAAATTATTCTTGGACATGAAATATAATATACATATTTTTAATCGACTACGAGAAATGATAATAATACTTTGTAAAGTGATACTCAATTTCATCCAATCTCAATATACATATTTTTAATTGATTAGTATCACTTTTCATTCATCGAGTAAGACAGAATACATATTTTTAATTGACTACCATCACTTTTCATTCATCGGGTAAGACAGAATACATATTTTTAATTGACTACCATCACTTTTCATTCATCGGGTAAGACAGGTAAGAAATGATAATAATACTTCACTTTTAATAAGAGATGATAATAATACTTTGTAAAGTGATATTCAATTTCATCCATCTAATCTATATCTGATACTCTCATCCATCTCAATTCACACAAAAATTTAGATAATAATCAGCAAAATTAAAAACAAAATTTAGATAATCAGCGAAATTAAAAACATTATTAAGACCAGGTAACAGAAGGGTAAAGAGAAAAACCAGGTACCCGAAAGATGTAGAGGAACTCCAGATATGGCTTTCGATCCAAGCTCCAACTCGAGATTTCCTCATCCTCATCCACTCTCATTGTCTTCTTCCCTCTTAAACTCATCAAACGGCCCATCAAATATCTTGTCATTCATATTCACCAGCCAATCCAACACGTCAACAGGTATCGTGTTGGCTTCCCTAATAGAAGCTCTCGAATTTTTCCATCGACTTCTTATCGATGGGGATCTTGAATTCTTGACGCGGGTAAACATAATATCTTACCTAAAATTTAGAGAAAGCTAAAACTAAATTAATGAAGATCCCAAAAATTTCTTAGCTAAAATTCAAACCTATTTAAAAGACATCCCATAAAAATCGCTTACCAGTATGATTAGGGCGGGAAACAAAGCTGATCTGCCAATCCCTTTTGTTAAATGGGGAAATTGATTTCAGAAACTGTAAAATCAAGAATTAGTCAACTGTTCTGTTTCCACAGGGAAAAGTGGTTCTTTTTATCATATACACAATTGAATCGGCTTTTTTTCAAACAAAAAATTAAAGATTAGGAAATCCTAGATCCGTCGCCGCCAAGCTATTCACTTCTCCCGGCGTCGGGTGGGGATAGGGCCGCCGGTGAAACCAGAACAAGTTTTGTAGTGTGAAGGAGATCGAGGAGGTGATACGCTGAAAAATCGCAACTCACAACAAGATACTCAAAAACAACGAACAACTATAAATTGAAATTGAAATAGGACGGATACATAACACTGCTTATTCGAGTTAGTGTTCAACTCCAAGAGAGAAAGGGGAAGAGATGAGGGGGGAAAAAGCAGACTACCAAAACATTCATTTCTAATTTAACAGACTACAAGTTCCCTAATTATATGTCACACTTAATGGGCTTTCCATTTACCTTATGGGCTTGTGCTGTAGATTACTTGGGTCGTATCAGGAGGGCTCTCAAATTCGTTAGAAGAAGTGAAGTATTGAAATTACGGCAAGGATCAGGGAATTGGGTTTCCATTTACTATTAACCAATTAATTCGATCGTTCGGTTTTTTTTTTCGATTTTTAAGTCCCTAAATTGAAATCGAACCAAAACTCGATGAAGTACTTTAGATTAAATTAAATGATCATTATTTGTTAGAAAAACATACTCCCTCCGTCCCGTTTCAATGTTTACGTTTCTATTTTGCGTGTCTTATTTCAATGCTTACGTTTTCCTTTTTAGGAATATGGACCAACCTAAAACAATTAATATATATTATCCAACACTAATACATCTACTCACTTCACATCAAATATTATATTTTTCTACTCACTATCTATTAAAATATAATACTTTTCAATCAACGTGCAAAAAGCAAACGTAAACATTGAAACGTCACGGAGAGAGTACATGTTACAACACTAAATTATTTCATAGACGTAGTAGAAGCAATTCTATACGTGGGCTTGAAATTAATACTAGCAGGTATAAAATTGTATTGCACAAACCCAATTTTACCCTCCTATTTATTCTTTACATGTCTACCATAAAAGTTGCAACAAACTGTATCATCCCACATTATAACAATTTTGTGATTTAAATGATATTTAATTTTATTTTTAAAATTAGTCATAATTAATTGTACATAATTTGCATCGGATGGATTTTTTAATAAACTTTATGTCTGCACAATTAGTGATTAAGGTTGCACAACTGGCTTTATGTCTGCACAATTTGTGTATAAGACTGCACAATTTGTGTATAAGACTGCACAACATTATTGTTATTAAAGTGTATTTATTTGCTGGAAATAAATTATACATATATATTTATTTGATAAATATCAGTTTTTATTTTTGTGCGTAAATTAGTTTGTTATATAACAAATTAAATTGTTGCACAATCTATTATATTATTGCACAATATATTAAATAGTATGCACAATCTATTATATTACTGCACAATCTATTTTTTTAAATACGAGAAATTAATGTAGTTGGAATCTTTAATTTCCAATCTAACTTCAATTTCAAGATTGGATTTCTAAATAGATTTTCAACAACTCATTTATTAGAAAAATTCAAAGAGGGTGCGTATTTCGAATCTCAAAATTTTTTACGACTTTATTCGTGGTTTGCAACGACGCAGCGATAGATTAAAAAAATATAAATGAGTTGCTGAAAATTATGGACAAATCCATAGCAGATCCAACGAATTGATGATGTGGAGATGGTGATGATAAATTTGAACGAGATAAGATTGTTTAGAATATGGAAAAATATATTTGGATAAGATTAATTTATTTATTTAAATTATTTGGGGTATATTAAGTATATAGTTATATATTTTTGTATCTCATCGTAATATTTTTTTACAGTACGTATCTTAGAGTAATAAGTCTTAGAACGTTGTATCTTAAAGTAATTAATCCAAAAATATACTAATTTTAATCTTCTATTAAAATATGACATTATTTTATAATTAAAAAATTAAACAAAGCAAATAATAATAATAATATTTAAGACCTAAATTGATTTAAAAAAATAAAATTAATTTATAGTTATGTGTATTAAAATAAGACATTAATTTATAATTTAAAAATTAAACAAAATAATTATAGATTAATTAATTAAATAGTGCGGATTTAATATTATTATTATTATTATTATTATGTATCATGTAGATTGGTAAAAGAAATGAGATTATTTAATAATCTTGTATTAAAATATGTCATTAATTTTAGCTCAAAAAATTAAATAAAATGATAAATTATGCATTAATTTATAGAAATTAATGTACTTAATTAGCTTATATATTATATATATATATATAGTAGATACTATAATTAAGAATATAATTTATAGTAAGTGCCTTTCTTAAGGACATAAGTGCCCTTATTAAGGACATAAATGCCCTTATAAATGAGCGGGAACATAAGTGTCCCCTATTGGTGATATATATAGATATATAGATATAGATATAGATATTATATATATAGTAGATACTATAATTAAGAATATAATTTATAGTAAGTGCCCTTCTTAAGGACATAAGTGCCCTTATTAAGGGCATAAATGCCCTTAGAATTTGAGCGGGAACATAAGTGTCCCCTATTTGTCTTATTATATATACTAGAAATTCACCCGTGCGTTGCACGAATATGCATACGAAAAAATATTTTTTGAGAATTTTTTAATTTTGCTTAACAATGTATATTTGGAGAGTTTGATCAATAGAACAGTATTTCATAAAACACAAAATTAAAATATTAATTTAATTAAAGTACGATTAAAACTTTAAATAGACATGATAAATCCTAATGGTTATAAACCACAAATATAAATAAGAATAAAAATATGGATGTATGTTAGTAACATTTGGATGTACACAAGAATTTATCTTTTTGTAACAATAATAGTATAAGCATATTAAATGTGTATATCGCGTGTTAAACAAAGTACATCCAAAAGATTATTGAGATGTCAACTGTTTTAATTTATTTATGTTTTATTAAGATGTTTTTTTATAAGATAGATGTAAATGAAAAAATAAATAAGTGTGGAGCGAGAGATATTTGTATATTTATGTACTATCATTTATAAATATATTTATCTTTATTTCTAAATTATTAACAGTATATATATATATATATATATATATATATATATATATATATATATATATATATATATATATATATATATATATATATATAAAAGTTTAAAACTTTATAGTTGAACTAAAATATAAAGTAGATTATAAGTAAAACATAAGAAAATTGAACCAACTTTACTAATAATTAAGAAAAAAGTCTTAACAAAATAAAATTACAAATTTTGAAAAACTTCTTTATAAACAACATTTCTAGTTGAACTAATATAGCTGCTGTTCTGATCACATATTAAAATTTTTAAACCTTCGCGATTAGTTACTCGTGAAACAGCAACATATAACTGACCATGACTGAACACGGGTTTCTTCAATAAAAGGCCAACATGGGAAAGATTGCCCTTGACTTTTGTTTATTGTCATTGAATATGATACAATGAGTGGAAACTGTCTTCTTTGAAACTTAAACGGTAGTCTCGTATCAGATGGTGTCAATGACATTCTTGGAATTAAGACAGTGTGTCCCGCATTACTTCCACATAAAATCTTTGCTTCTAAAACATGAGATCTAAGTTTTGTAATAACTAACCGAGTACCATTGCATAATCCAAGTGAATGATCAATATTCCTCAACAACATGACCTGAGTCCCAATCTTCAGCGTCAACTCATGATTTGGGACACCCGAACATTTAACACCATTTAAGAATTTAGGTGTATGTACATCAACTAATAAGTCCACAATTTCGTCAGATTTGCATGCACTATCTGAACTCAAATATGTCTTTGCATCTGCAGAATTCAATGAAGACATATATTCATTAATAATATTGACCACATCAAGTGTTGGAGCTAATATAGCACGGTCTTTCAAGAAACTTGGATCATTAATGGAACATTTGTAGGATGGATATGTACTTTGCACAATGGTCGATATAGGATCACCTGCACAAGGCAACAATATATCTTTAGGAATTTCAACAATGAGTTCATCATCATTGTAAATTCCAACAGTTCCATCCCCAATCTTTGCAATCCATTCAGCAAATTCTCTTGACTTAACAAATTTGATAGTGGAATCTTGTCCCTGTAGCCTCATGTTCTTAGTCAATCTCAATATTTTGCAGTCTTTCCAAATATTTGAGGAATTTATTGTTGCGTGGACGATGTCCTGCCTAGTACCCTTGGGAATCACAGGTAGAATCTGACGGAAGTCCCCTCCAAAAACAACAGTCTTTCCTTCAAATGGCTTATCTTTGTTCTCTACATTAACCACTTTCACAATATCTCTTAAAGTTCTATCAAGTGCTTCAAAACAATATCGATGTGTCATTGGGGCTTCATCCCATATGATCAGTTTGGCTTTGATTATAAGTTCTGCAAGTTGACTTCCTTGTTTGATGAAACATGTTGAGCTCTCTGTTGGATTAAGAGGAATAGAAAATCGCGAATGCGCTGTTCGGCCACCAGGCAGCAATAAGGATGCTATTCCACTTGAAGCCACATTGAGAACAATTTCACCCTTCGGCCTCAAAACTGCAGAAAGGGTCTTCCATAAAATATTTTTCCGGTACCTCCATAACCATAAACAAAGAAGACACCTCCTCTATAAGAATCAAGTTCTTTAATTATAGTATCATATACATGTCGCTGCTCATCAGTGAGATTATCAACCAGCTGAGCATGCTCTGTAGCTAATGCATCTCGATCATAATGTAACTCCTCATGAACCAACTTGTTACAAAGAGTTGACATATTAGCTATATCGGGATACGACATTGAATCATAATCCCTCAAACTCTTTGCAAACTTTTGCATTAACTTCTCAATCTCCACCAAAGCTAGATTTTTTATTTCTTCATCAGTTAAACACAAGTCTGTATTAAATTAATAAAAAAATTATGTTGTTAAATATGAAATTAATACTTAAAAACGTAAATAATTAGAAGGAACAATTACCAGAGTCATTTAACAGTTGACGTTGTTTGTATAGAATATCATCCGACATATGCTTTCATGCTTTATCCCACACAGTTTCAGGACGACTCAAACAATCTGATGACAACAAAGTGGCGAATAGATATCTTAGTGAACTTGCTGAAGCCCATTCACTTGCTTCAATAATGCCATCTGAGTACTCATTGTCATCATCTAACAATCCATATGCATAGCAAGCATCACGAAATGTTGTGTGCTGCACACCATGTACCTTTTTAATGTCATCATAACTTTTTGCTCCACGGACAACATTCAACAGACATCTTAAATAATACATCTCACCACTTCCAGGAGGCACATAGAAAACCCGTCCCAAGGAAAAACCTCTTTGTCTCGGAGCCCATTCCCTTGTAGACTTTTTCCAAACAAACTTTTGAGGGAAAAATTCTGAATATGTAAGAGAATTCGCTTCAGGATACCTCTTATTTGCTTTAAACCAAGCAAGGAACATGCTACTATTAGATGTTGGTCGTTGTAAAACATCATCTATTGGATCTAAATCAGAGTAGACTACAGACTGTTCATTAGGTAAGTGGAAACTTAATCGCTCAACAGGAGGATCCTTGTATTGAATTTCATTACCTAAAATACGCCACATAGCCTCACACGGGGATATGTAACTACATTCATAATACATGTTGATCTCATCAACGGTTCTTGTAGTCTTATCAGCATTGCTACTTTCATAAAAAGAAGCAGTCACTCGATCATGACCTTTATTGACATACTTGAAAAGATATTTAATGGATCGCGACTGGTTGACCACTCCATATTCAAATGAGCACCATATTTTAAAAGTAAGTAACGATTGTGTGGAACGACATACCTGTTATCTAACTCAATATCATTTTTAACCACCGTTCTACCATCGTTTCTGCGTCGATACACATGATATCCTTCTTCATCAACCGTTGTGTTTTCAACAAATTTTTTTGGAAAATGCTTTGTACAATGATTGTCGATCATACATGGTGATTTTGGCCTCGCGACACCACATGGATCATAAAATCCTTAACTGCATTATAATAGGCAGGATCACTTGTTTCATCAGGAATCTCAGCTGATATAATTTTGTCAATAAGATCTGAAGACGGATATTTATCCTCCGAGCTGAGGAAAAGTAGAATGTGTGCATGGGGGCAAGCCACGTTTTTAAAACTCTATTGTGTATACCAATGCTCTAACATTACCAAAAACTTTATTCTTGCGAAGATCCTTTATCAAGCTATCCAATTTCATCTTTTTAGACACGACAAATTATGTCTGGACGATCTTCAACCTTACATCCTCTTAATTCCAAAAATCTAGTTATCTCAGGCCACTTTGGATTGCAGGTGAAAGTGATGAATAGATCTGGATAACCAACCCAATATGGCCATTGCATCCTGATAATTTTGGATCATGTAGCGAGCCCCACCTGTAAATGTGGATGGCAATACTATGCGTTTTCCCATTGCGCAGGGATCATTCTCACCTCGTAGCAAGGCTTCTGTAAGACCTTTGTACATCTCACAACGCAATTGCTTTTGATGTGTGTGCAAATATAAGTCAATTTGGCAGATTCAACCATTGTGTATGCATCAACTACAAATTGCTGGGTCAGCCTTTTTGCCACAAGAATAGATGAGGGTATGTGCTCTCTTTCATGCAATCGATATGAAAACCACTCTCTAATGCTAACCTTTTGTCTACCAGCACCACCTGAAGATTTTTCTTCAGAGAATAAAATGTCTTCTCGATACCCATCCTCACCGTATGGAAATAATAACGGATATTGCAAAGCTAAATATGCAGCATTTAGCTCATTGATTCGTTTTAGCTGTCCTGAACATGTCTCCACTACTATGTCACGATCACCTAGACACTCATCAAAATCACCAACAATTAGAGCTGCGGCTTTAAAAGATGTAGGCAGATTATATCTTCGTGCATCCGAACCTCTCCTACCAATTAATCTCAACCTTACGGTTGATGAATTTTCTTGTACCATAAATTATCTTGCCATTCTGAAAGATTTGACCAAAATGTTGTGTTCATCTAGCATTTTCTTTAAATCGGACACAATTCCAGCATGAAGTGTATTAATATTTTGTCGTTCCCTAAATAAGAGCAGAAATAGAAATTATGAAATTACCACATTATATATGTTTAAAAAAATTGTATATAAACAACTTGAGTTATATATATTATTAAAATAAAAGAAAAAATTACCTAACACTTTTGATACGATTCTCAATTTCATTATCAGTATTATATATATATATATATATATATATATATATATATATATATATATATATATATATATATATATATAATTGAACGAATTTAGGAGATGATCCTTCTACTGGTAAAAGACTACCAATTGATGCTAGTTTTGTCCGTGTAATTTAAAAATTGGTGGACCACTTGATTGATTTTGTGTTGAGTCAATCTTTCCCCCATAGAAGTAAAAGAAAACATATTGTTATATGATCTGATGTTTTGCAGGAAGTGTTTGCTCATTTCACTTCCACCATTGAGAAGAACTTTCAAAGTTTCTGGAGGTTCTTTCACTTGTGGGAATTGAACTTTGCCTTGCATACAACAGGAAGAATACTTCGGGTTCTTGGAATTATAATAAGAGGCTAATCGTTCTTCGTACCAAAATAAAGCCCCACAAAATTGACATGTGTTGGTCGGATCACCAACATCCCAATAATCTGATAATCATAATATAATATTTTCATAGAAAATTATTTATTAAATTATATGATTTTATACGTACATAAGATAAAAACTACAACATTAAAATTTTACCGATTGAAGATTGACCAGCATAACCATCCAAGGAGTGAACACCTATATGACAAAGGGAGAATATCCATTTATATATAAACATACATATATGTTTACAAAATGATAATTAATTTAAATAAAAGTAACTCATTCATATTATACCTTCATTATTATTTTGGTGTGGTATAATGACCTCTTCATTATTTGCATATGCTCGTTGATTAGAAACCATCATCATTGAATCAGCATGACAATCATCAACATCAGTCAAATCAATAACAATAGCGTCATCTATCCCTATAACGATTACAAAAAGGAAAATAATTTATATATTAATAATTAAAAAAGTGACAACATTTTAAATGATAAATAATTCATGATAACAGAAGCGTAATAACTATCTAATTATATTACTTAATAACAATTTGTAGGATAAATAAAAAGTCATGACAAAATTTAATTAAAAAAAACTTAATTAAAAAAAGTGATATACATTCAATTAAATTTAAATATATTTTTTTTACAGAAATAATTAAATTTAAATAGTTTAAGAACATAAAAATATGTCAAATTCTCTTACGATAAGGTATTTAGGTGAGACGTGTTAAAGTACGATTACTATATAAGTAAAGTACGTTTTAATATTTAAAATATAATGTATGCATATATTTAAATTAAGGGTTAACTGCATTAAACTACACGAACATTTCATTTTTTCTCAATTTATTCACGAACTTTATTTTCTATAAAAAAATATATGACTTTTTCATATTTTTTCAATTAAATCACGAACTTTATTTTTATCATTTAAATACATGAACTTTTTGTATTTTCTCAATTTAATAATTAAATACATAATATTTTTTGTTTTATAATTTAACAATAATTTTCTATTAATAAAATATAAAATCTCTTAATTAGTAAAAATGAATACATATTAAAATATAATGCATAAATATATAATAAATATTAAAATATAATTTATGAAAACTAAACTAAAGTCAAAGTAAACAATTATGCCGTTTTTTTAATTGATTAATGGGTTTAATTATTTATTTTTATTTAGAGAGTTAATTATATATTTTTTAATATTATTGTCGGTTTATTTGAACTTAAATTATTAATATACTGTCTTATATTTTAATGTAAGATTATAATTTTCGAGACGAAAACAATTATGAGAATGGAGTTATAAACCATAACGAACTTTTATCAAATTCTGTAATATTTATAGTATGTAGTTTATAAATTATATTTTAGATAATTAATACATATAAATTTTTAAGATAGTTATATATTTTATCAAGTTAATTTTTTTAATTAAATAATAATACATAAAAAAATATGTATTTAAAGGGAAAATTTATGATTAAATTGAGAAAATAAAAAAAAATTAATTTATTTAATTGATAAAAAGAAAGTTCGGGATTTAATTGAAAAATGATGAAAAAATCATCTATTTTTTTGATAAAAAATTAAGTTCGTGATTAAATTGATAAAAGAGAAAAATATCGTATATTTAAATGCAATTAAACCTTGAATTAATTTACGTGCATTAATTTTTCATTAATAAAAGAATTCTAAACAAATGTATTAAGATCGTTAACTTAGTTGAAAAAATAAGTGATATATTTATAATATTGCAATATTATAAAAATATTAATATTTTTGATTGTTTCTATATTATAAGTGTGCAAGTTAAATGTTTGATTTTAAGTGTAAATAAAGAGATATGATGTAATATTTAAAGAGTTGGTCTCTTGTGTCCACATGTGCACAAAGTGTGTAAGGGTACGCACCATTTTGTTCTAAAAGGTACAAATTTTTCATTAATATTTTTATTTTTTATTTAGAAAATAAATATTACACGTCTTTTTAATAAAGAGTATACCATTTAATACTAAAAAATATAGGCGAAAGGCGTGGAGACACACACGTTTTAGTCTTCTTTTAATAAATAATAATGTGTGTACATTTTAATTATATTTTTACCTTTTATACATGACTTTAATTTAATAATTATAAAAAACATTTTGACTTGAATATAATACGGCCCATTATCGAAATCTGAAGTAGGCCCAAGCCAAAAATAATCTGCAACAAAATTGGAATTGCCATAAACAATGTCCTAGCCCAATTTGAATGAAAAGTGATGGACTCATATTCCCAAAGCCCAAGACCAAAATTAACCTACAAAAATCAGATAAGGTTAGAAACGTGACCTGTTCCAAAATCAACGATTTTCTCCCAAAAGTAAGATCTGGAAACTCCACCATCGAATCACCAGTTCACCACCAGTCGTGCCGTCACCGGAGTCTGCGACGCCGTCCAATCGCGACACAGATGCGGCGCCCATCAACTAAGCATCGCCATGAATTAGCTGCAAACATCCGATCGATCGTTTGCCCACACTGCGTCGTCTCGTGTTGGGGTCGAACTCTACCCAGATTCATCAGGCTCTATTTAAGGTATTTATCACTTCCATTTTATACCCTCTTCATTGTCTTATTGTTTTGTTTTGTTGGGATTACAGGTCTCTTATTTTGTTGAAATCATACAGCGGGTTTAATAGTTGAAGGGTTTCTTGTGTCTGTGGTTAGTATCAGTACCCTATTGGGATCGTGGACTCAAACCTAAGGCGTGCGAGTTTCGACTTTGGGGGTTGAATGTTTGGGGATCGAATTCAGTACAGATAGTTATGAATGGTAACTTGGGTAGCTAAGTTAATGTATTGTTGGGTTATAAGCCATTATAAGCAAAGATTATGGAGTTCAAAAAGCTCTCATTTATTGAACTGAATGTGATAGTTTATTACATAAAGATGACGGATGCATTAGACCAAGATTTTCATATCTATGATTTGTGATTTTTTTAGATCGAACCTTTCAAAAATATTTTGTTGTCTGATTGATTTAGTAGACTTTTAGTTGCTACAATTGTTTCACCAATTTTTTGAATATTTCATCTATCTTTTAACCACCTTACATTTCCTGAGTATTGGTCCTTTGCTTTTTCTCCAAGGAACGCCTAGATGCTTCTCTTCAAGAGTTAGAAGGAAAAAATTACAGCAAGAAAGAAACGGTGGGTAACTCTTCAATTTTGCTGCTTGAATTGAATTCTATGTTACCATATGTATTGCTGTATGTTAATATGCTAAAAAATTATTTGAAACACCAGCCTTAAGTCTGATTTGTTTTTCTGATTTCGCATGTGATTGAGACTGTCTTTTTTGGAGTAATTTATGAAGTATCTTACTTATGTTAAAGAGCTGCACAACTTCACACTTAAATGTTTGAAAATTCTGTAAATGATATCTGAGATGAGGCTTGAAGCGTCTCAATTTTCATGAGTTGCACTGCCCAGCTCCTGTCTCATATTTAGTTTGAGAGTTTTCACAGATACGTTGCCGTTTCTTGTGTATGTTAGCCTGATTTTCATATTCTATTTCCTATTCACTACATTATGGTATTAGAAGGACCTCAGTTTCTTCCTTAAATGGTCTATAATCTACTGATTATGAATGTTTCTACAGTTTTTTTTCCTTCAATAATTTAAATGGCTTCTTGCTTGAAGTTTCTGCTAGAACATTTAAGTGAAGTGGCCTTGTCTCCATGACTAAATTTTCTGGACTTGTTGTCTTTTTAGCCAAAGTTTGTGTTGATGAGTAATGTAATTCATATTATCCTAAATATTCAATTAGTTTAATTTACTTATAGTCTTTTAATTTTAGCAAAATTAGATTTCTCTGATAAGACAACAATCCTAATCTTATTTTTTTTTATTAGTTAATTTTAATTAACCTGCACATATTTTAGTTTGTTTTCAAAGTTCTATATTAAGGAACAAATGGTGTGTTTCTCAATTTCTCTGAAATGAAGCAAAAAAAATCAATTGTAAATGTGGAAGTTAAAAGAAAAAATCTGTTGGAAACATATTGTGTTCCATTTTATGAGTGTAACTTCTAATTTTTGCTTCGTTTCAACTTCTTTTAGTTTATTCTTAAGTCTCATTTCAATAATTCAGATCTGGCACTCAAGAATGTGCATTCTCTAACTTTTTTTTTATGTATGACTGTTCTTTGTCTAGTTCATATTGTTGGAGTTGCTTACTCCTTTGTTATTTGGCACACTTCCAAAGACTCAGAAACTGAACTACTCATCAACAAACATTGGGAAGAAAATAAACCTCAAGATAAGTGTCTTATCCATAGTTGTTAAAAGCGCAAGCCGCACCGAGGCGCACGGACCCCTAAGTGCGCCTCAGGACTACATTTTGCCCAAAACTCAATTTATAATATATATACTCAAATATATCCTACTTACAATCATATTACCTAACTAAACTAACATAAAAATCACATAACATCACATAATGATACATAATAACTCATAATAGCATCATAACACAATATAAACACAAATAAATCCAAAACTTAAAATCTTCCACACAAATAAGTAGCAAGTTAATCAACATTTCAATAAATAAGCTATTAGCAAACTAATTAGTCCTCATTCTTTATCCTCGTCCTCGTCCTCCCCCTCCTCCTCCTCCTCCTCAAATTGATCATCTTTCTCATTAAATTCTTCCTCTTCATTCACATCACACTCAAGATCAACTTCAATATCTAAATCTTCATCTACAAGCCTTAAAGATGAGGCTTTAACCCTCTTTCCTTTATCCAATTGATCCTTTCCCTTTCCTTTATCTATTTGATTCTTTCTTTTAATACTTGTAGGTGTAGCACTTGAAGTTGATGCAGTATCGACTTTGGACTTTTTCTTTCTAGTGTAGTATGCAGGTTCTCCAATTCCCATTGCTTTCTCAACCACATCCCATGTTAAAGTATCATCTTTAAAGACAAACTCATCACCCGCATCCTCATCGACTATGCCGGTTAACCATTCATTACAATCGTCGATCTCCTTTAATGAGATGGGGTCAACAGTGTCATGGTTGTGATATCGGCGTTGCAATGCACGATTGTATTTTACATAAACCAAATCATTCATCCTTTGTTGCGCGAGCCTATTTCTTCGTTTTGAATGAACCTACAAATTTTAAAAATATATAATATATTTTGCAACATAACTACGAAAAGATCATAAATATTATAATATATATAAAAAACTTACATTCTCGAAGATGCTCCAATTGCGCTCACAACCGGATGAGCTACATGTAAGGCTCAAAACTTTAATGGCAAACTTTTGAAGATTTGGAGTGGACGATCCATACGTGTGCCACCAAGCGATTGGAGACATTGTTGCCCTTTGTTTTATTGCCAAATTACTTCCAAATGCATTCGTTGCCCTTCGATATGAATCAAGTTCCATTGTAGTTTTCATTTGATTCTCCTCACCTCGAACCAATCTCTCTACTGTAGCAACAAAACCATCACCTATTTCTCCAAGCCCTGAACCTCTTCTTTCATAAAAAAATTGTGGATTCAACATATAAGCTGCAGCATGCAAAGGTTGATGGAGTTGACAATTCCATCTTTCATCAATGATTTCAAAAATCTTCTCATATCGTTCTTCACGATTTGGGAAAGCCTTGATGATCGACTCCTTTGCCCTATCCATGGCCTCGTATATGTAACCCATAGCTGGGTTTTTTTCACCATCCACCAATCTCAATACATGGACTAGAGGGCCATATATCTTGATAATGTAGAGAACACTTCCAAAATCTACTAGACAAAATTATCTTGAATACCTTTTTACCTTCACTCTCCTTTGACCATTTACTTTCAGCCCATTCTTTTGAAGCAAGCATAGATCTCAATTTCAGCTTTAAACTATACATCCTCTGTAGAGTTAGGAAAGCAGTAGCAAACCTTGTTACTCCGGCCCTACAAAGTTCCATGTTCCCAGTGAATTGCCTCAACATATTCACAACTCCAGGGCGTACGTAGATAAATGAGGTAACACTAGTCGCTTTCTTCAACGTAGACTTGAATTCAGACAATTTTCCAATGTCTTCCAAAATTAGATCAATGCAATGAGCAGCACAAGGAGTCCAATACAAATGCTTTCTCTTCTCCATCAAAAGTTGTCCTACAATTATTTTATAAATAGATAAGTTCAAATCAAGCTCAATAAATCAAATTCAACATAATATATACATTGATATGATATATAATATATTCCTTACCAGCTAACTTCATGTTACTTGCATTGTCCGTGATAATTTGGACCACATTTTCCTCTCCAATACGATCAACGAACTTGTCCATCAACTCAAACATCCTTTGCCCCGTCTTTGCATAATCAGATGCATCAACAGACTCAATAAAGATAGACCCATTGGGCGAATTCACCAAAAAATTAATCAAGGTTCTTTGTCTCCTGTCGGTCATCCATCCATCATAAGTGAGCAACCATATTGTACCCACTCTTCCTGACAAATCTTCACATTATCATTCTCAACATCATCAACAACCTTTTTAAATAAGGTACTCGAATCTCATGATATGTAGGGGCCTTCAATCCTGGACCATGTCGAGAAATATCATCGATCATTTCTTGAAAACTAGGATAGTTCACGGCATTAAATGGTATGGCAGCATCATACATCCATTTGGCTATACTCTTGCAAGATTGCTCCCTCACTTCTTTCTTGTATGCTTCATTTATAGTAGTTTGTCTCTCTTTTCCTTTGTGTGATGCTTGATCCGTCCTTTGAACAAATTTATCAATTAAACCTTGGCCTTGCCTTTTTCTTTTGTTTCTCTTAGATGATGAGACAAAAGAATGCATGGATGTTGAATTCTTTGTCCCTGAAGCTCCGCCTTCCAGTTCCACATCATTAACTTCAAAGTCATCATATACTCCTAATACTTTCAGCCTTTTCCAACTTCTTCTTGCTCATAAAGTTTCGGATTTCTTCTCTTACGTGAGGAGGAACATTTTTGCACTCCTTTGCATTCCGTGCCCCCCAGCAAGGTGTTGCTTTGCTCGGTACGCTCCTCCTCTAAAAACACTTGAGCAAAAGTTGCATTTCGTATCATTCTTATTGTTATTCACTACTTCACAGTACTTCCACGCCGGGTCTTTTGATAAATTAATTGTTGATCCACTACCACTTTCATCCATCTTTAATTGTTATTTGTTACCTATATAATGGAGTAGAGTAGTATAAATTATCAAATAGATTAAAAAAACAATCTGAAAATAACTGAACAAGGAAAAAAAAACAGTAAATTAAATTTTATTGGTTAAAAAGGAAGAAATAAAAGTCAAAAAGTCAAAACATAACAGAAAAAAAAGAAGTAAACTAATTTAGAAAAAAATAACATATAGAAAACAGAAAAAAAAAATCATTAAAAAAAATAACTACTCAAAAAATATATAAGTATAGGTGTTTATATGAGATAATAAGTTAATAACTATAAGAAAAGAACATATATATTTCATATACAATGATATAATTCTTAAAAAATAGAAAAAAAATAAAAAAAATAAAAAAAACCTTAACTTACCGGCAGGCGGCAGCTGGGCGGCGGCGGCGATCCCGGAGGCGGCGGCGGATGGTGTGGTGGAGTTGAAGGAAAGGCAGCCTACTGCCCACCTCTCTTTTTTAAAAATCAACTTCTAAAAACCCTAACCCTAATTCTCAATTTATAAGTGGGCTGCCCTTTTTACTTATAAAAACGTGTAACACTATAAAAAATAACTAACAACTTCAAAAAAAAGAAAAAAAAGAAAAAAAGAAGAATGTTGCAGAGGCGTGCCTTAGGCGTGCCTTTTAACCCCGGATCAGGCGCAACCTAGGCGCACATAGGCGCGCGCCTACGACACAAACGCGACTGCAAAAAATCGGCCAATCTAGGCGCAAGGCCGTGAGCCTGAGCGCCTGAGCGCCAAGGCGCGCCTTTCACAACTATGGTCTTATCTTGTAGTATATACTATACAACATTTATCTTTTTTTTTGGTATATTATGTATTAAGTGATTAAGTTGTCATTATATTGTATTGAATTGGATGCCTACCCAAAACATGAACCCCAATTTCACTTATTCCAGTGTAATACTAACTTGTTATGATTTCATAAAATTTTAGAATTCACAACTCTGGATTTTTTTCATGAAACTAATACAAAAGAGGACTCTACATTATACATTTAAAAAGTTAGATTTCAAATATAATACTGGTTTTTTTCATGGAATTTCTTAGATTTCATTAATAAAACAATGGAATTAGCTAATAAACTCATAATAATTGTGCAATTAATTTTAAAGAAACGTTATTAGTAGGTACCTCTCTTCCGCTTATGGTTAATTGTGCAGCTCTTTGTTAACTTCTTCATTGACTCTACACTAATAAGTTGCACATGAAGCCTTTGTTGCTTTAAGATAAACTTTGTCGTGTCTGCCTTCTTTTGCTTCCTCCCAAACTGAGTTGATCTACTATTCCTGGTTCTTCATCTTCATGCTCAAAATCTGACTTACTTTATGAATGATTCTTCATAGTTGTTCATCTAAATGACTGTTTTAAAAAGATCCAAACTGAATAGCATCTCTTTGAGTAATTCTCTCTAATGTTCATTGCAACTAATCAAAGAATTTCTGAATATATAGTCAAAAAAAAAGAACTAACAGTTTTGAGTTTTTAAAGACTAAATATATATAGATATATAGACTCAATGCTCAAGTAGTGAATGATGTGAAAGGGAATGGTGGGTAGGTAGCTAGGTGAATTGACTTTATTTATGACCAACATGTGTTTGAACCAACAACTCCTATCATACAAAAAGATGTATATACTTTCATACTTAAATATGACATATATACGTGTGTCTTCATGTGTTAAATTCCAAAACATAAAAAACATGTCATACATTGTTAATGGTTAATACTTTCTCATAATCTATTCTTAAAGAAACTACTAAAAGTAATGATTCAATGATTAATGTTTCATGTAAAAATGACAATTCTCATGTAAAGGATTAATTAATCAATTCATGAACTTCTATGTTCTATTAAGCTATTTGCAACGAAGACAAATCATTTTTAGAAGCTAGATATAGTCCATGTTTAATTATAGGAAAGTCTTCTAATATTAAAGGTTTTCCAGGTTGCGTATGATGATTTTGTTGCTGTTGGTTCATTTTCTGCAGCAAGGGAGAAGTGTCTGGTAAGTTGGTATTTATTTCAGATATATTTGGTGTTGAGATGGTATGTCATTGTTTTTTCTCTCATGATTTGAGCCATAGCTATCTCTCAGTGTCCACTAATAAGCTGCACTAAATTTTTTATAGTTCTATAGTTTGATCTTTAATGCTATTTGGGTAAACTTGTAGATTATACATGATTTAGTTCTCTATATTGTTTTCCTAGTGTCATGACTTAGTGCATCTTTGTTGCGAGGGAGGAATTCATAGGCAGTTTTGATGCATTACGGGATAAAGCTATTTGTTAGTGTAGTCATGGTTGATTTGCTTTACTCATCTGCTTGTATATATCAAGCCTTACCAGCTAGTGTATATTCAAATACTAATTAAATTCATTGTTTAATTTATTAATTCAATCCCTCTTTGTTTCTTTTTTTTTCTTTTATTATTTTTTTTTTGTGAAGTAGATGACAAGTAAGAAACATAAAAGTTGCACCTTCTATTTTAGGTTTCACTTTCTTAGTAGACAGTTCATACTGTCGAGCTATGATATCTAAAAGGGACTTCAATTCTCTCTTCCTTCAGCACAAATTCTGATTATCCTCTCCTGCAGTAGATCTATGTTTGGATAGGTAGCAATTCAGCCAAGTCTGGACATCTCTATGCATCTGAACCTACCCAACCTGTAAGTTGGCACATTTATTGTTTGATAGTGTTTTCTTGTGCATTTTTTGTTCTGAAAATGTGCTATAATTATGTTATTTGTCAGATATAATTTTATATACATATTATCATATGATTTGGTTGCAATTATTATTATTATTATTTTAAATCTTGATAGTATAGTAAAAAAAAAAATTAATAGTTAAATCAGCTTACTTCTAAATCACAATAAATACTTCCATCCAACATATGTTCTTAATATGGCTAGGCTTCCTGCCTTCAACACCTATTACAATACAAAATGCATCATGAACAACTTCCACATTTATGAAGTTGCAAGACATTAGCACAAAAAGCATCACAGAAGACACATCAATCCCAACTTCTGTGAGGTGCAAGTCTTTAGGTGAAGTTACATTACAAAAGATAGTTAAGTTTAATTTACTGCAGTGCAAAAGTCTTCAACACCATGTAGTTCCTTTCCACCTTGATAGTAGCAAGGCCTTTGTTGAAGTTACATTCAAAATATAGTTAAGTTTAGGCCACTGCAGTGCAAAAGCCTTCAATACCACTTGGTTCTTTTCCACCTTTACAATAACTTTCATCTTTTTTGTTGGTGCAGTTGATGAGAATTGATCAATAGATGATCTCTTTATATTATTCTCTTCTAGGATGTCACCCACTACAATTTCATTGGAAAGCGTAATATCTGGTGTTGAAATAGTATCTCCACATGAACCAATCTATAATATAACAATTGATTCAAATAGATTTTCTTGTACCATGAATATTAAACATTGAATTTTTTTAATTCTCATGAAGAAAAAATATTTGAAACAATACAACTTCGATTTCGTTCTCTTCCTTGAGCAGATTGGAAAATATATCAGACTCCTACACAAAAAGAAATTAATTATAAATTCATGTCTAGATATATTGAAATCGAATCACTAAGTTGTTAAACGAACCTCACTCTCTCCAAAAATTCCAGAATAAAGAGATATTATACTTTCGTCAGTAGTTATCTTTAGCACTGTGAATGCCTCACTTGGATTATGAAGCTGCGCAGTTCGGACCTGGACTTTAAATAGAGCCTTCATCCCCACCAATTGAGTAATTTCATTTAGAGTTATATCAATATGGCCAATTTGCTGTGGAATATTTAAAAAAAAAAAAACTTATTAGCAAATAATCATAAACTAATATTTGAACATGAATACATAAAAGATATTGAATGCACCAACCACCTCTTCGTGCAGTTCACTTGCTCGTTTTCCTATTAGTTGGAAACATTCCCTATCCCATAAAAGTAGAGTCAACTCCCCAGTGGCATCAATGATGTCCAATTTGATCTTGTACCTATTTTACAATGTCAAAGTATTAAATCAAAGAATTTAATGGCACTTGTATAATATCAAAAAAAAAACTGAAGAACTTATACCTCATATTTCCTGCTGTTTCAGTTTTATCACAACACTCACAATAATAGAGATCCCCACATAATTCTAGCTTTTTCGGGCAGTTTTTGCATGACAAATACCACCAATCAGCAACATTGTGAACCTCGACAATTTCACCATACACCCAGAAACTTCCAAGCTAAAATAAAACATTATGTCAGTGCATTATTAAATCCAAAAGGATGTAGAAACTGTCTATGGTCTAGGTAAGTAACAAATCCTCTTTATTTTTCTTGAGCTGATCTATACTCTTCTTATTTGCTTGACCACTTGACAATTCATTCTCAAGTGGTCAGCCTATAAATGCATGGACAACAGTTTCACCCATATATTAAATGTAACACTATATTTTAACCTCAGTGTCATGGAAGATGCACTCCAAGCTGAAAGATGGACCCTTTCCTCCATAGCCAGGCACCTCATAGAGCCTAGCAACATGAACCTTCATTGCCCAATATGTTTTTGAAGGGCTGATCTCTTTAATAAGAGAAAACAGTGGAGCCATTTTATTATGTAATTGATAGAGTAAGTGAGATTTCAAGTGAGTGTGCAGGAGCTCCTTTGCTACTTTTATAGTACTCCCTCCGTCCCAAGAATACATTCGCGTATTCTTGGGCACGGAGTTTAAGAAAAGTAAATTTTTGGTGGTGTGATGTAAGAAAGAGAAGGGGTAATTTGGGTAATTGAGTAGAATAAAGTGTATGATATAGTTGACTTTGACTAAATTGTGTGTAAAAAGAAGGTGACATTTTTGTAATATTGTAGTATTGTAAGGTTATTGATATTGTGTATTGTTTTCATTTTTAGGGGCGATATTCTTGGGACGAACCAAAATGGAAAGGGCGAATGTATTCTTGGGACGGAGGGACTAATTTTTTACATGGTACTATTGTATTATTTAAAAATGCAGAAGTATGGCAGCCACGATCCTACGCCAATTTAAGTGAGCAAGTCTATCTAAAACATTTTAGTGGTATTATTTGAGGTCATGCAGCTCCTGCCATTCTTATATTTTATATGTACTCAAGGCATGATCTTTACCTAATATTTGGACTTTTTTTCCCTGAAATTGTGGTGTTAAACTGTGTGCACAGTATAGTGGTATATGATCATGTATCAATATTGACTGTGCATTTTGGCGGGAGTTTTTCTTGCCACAACTTTACTGCTTTTATATGTTTATAGATATAGATATGTCATACTTTAATAATTAAGATATATGTAAATAAATAAATATTAATATACTAAATTTTAAAATTAATAAATACTTACGAACTCAATTTTAATGTTATTTGATACTCCCTTCGTTTTCTTGATACGTATCAATTTTTTCATTTTGGTCCGTCCCATTACAATGTATTCATTTTTCTTTTTGAATTGATGTGACCCACAACCAATACACATGGCTCCACACTCAATACTAATACAACTATCTACTACACATTAAAATATTATTTCTCTCACCTTACTATACATTAAATTATTATACTCCTTAATCCACGTGCAAAAATTAAACGAATACCTTTCAAGGGGACGGAGGAAGTATGAAATAATGATTTAACTTAAAGAACTTAGGCTTTTGATTCGATACATGAATTAGTTTTTCAATCTCTTATTCTTTAGAGGTAAGTCGATTAAAGAATACTTGAATCATTGATCCTCTTGAAGAATATTTGAATTAATACTTTAGAGGTAGATCTTAAAAAATACTTGAATCGATTTCTTAAGATATAAATCAATTAAAAATACTTGAATCGATCTTCTTACTCTTGAAAAATCGATTTTAAGATGTAAATTTATTCAAGAATACTTGAATATATTCTCTTCCTCTTGAAGAATCGATTCTTAAGAGGTAAATCGATTCAAGAATACTTGAATCCGTTCTCTTCCTCTTGAAGAATACTTGAATCTATTTTTTAGAGTTAGATTGAATCTCTACTTGATTCTCTCTATCGAAATAAATTTTTATACTTTCATAATTTAATTCTCTAGAGGAACTTAAAGAAATCTCTTATTCATCTTTGGAGAATCGAATGTGTTTATCTAGAATGAATAATCAAAAAGTTTTATTCATAAGTGGGGTGAGAGAATATTATATGGAATATTTTTTTTTCTTTATACATATTTTTTAATTTGATATTAATTTATTTATGTATTAAAAAATTTAGTAATTAATTAATGATATCCAAATAAATAAATAAAATATTAAAAATTTAATCATTATTTAAAATAAGAAATATATTAAATAAGGAAGTTAATTAAAAGTAAATAAGGAAAATATTAAAAAGAAGAACGCGCCATGACCTACAATTTTATTTTTTATTTAGTTTTATTAGTTTCAAATTATATAAACAGCTAAAGAAAATAAATTAAATTTCATGTCATAATTAAATAATTAAGATATATGTAAATAAATAAATATTAATATACTAAATTTTAAAAATTAAAAAATACTTACAAATTCAATTTTAATGTTATTTGATATATGAAATAATGATTTAACTTAAAGAACTTAAGCTTTCATTTCGATACATGAATTAGTTTTTCAACATCTTATTCTTTAGAGGTAAATCGATTCAAGAGTACTTGAATCGTCGATCCTCTTGAAGAATACTTGAATCAATACTTTAGAGGTAGATCTTAAAAAATACTTGAATCGATTTCTTAAGATGTAAATCGATTGAATTAGAGGTAGATCTTAAAAAAAATACTTGAATCAATTTCTTAAGATGTAAATCGATTGAAGAATACTTGAATTGATTCTCTTATTCTTGAAAAATCAAAAATCGATTTTAAGATGTATACTTGAATCTATTATCTTCTTCTTGAATTCTTGAATCTGTTATCTTCCTCTTGAAAAATACTTGAATCTATTTTTTAGAGGTAGATCGAATCTCTACTTGATTCTCTCTATCGAAATAAATTTTTACACTTTCATAATTCAATTCTCTAGAGGAGCTTGAAGAAAGCTCATATTCATCTTGGAGAATCGAATGTGTTTATTTAGAATGAATAACCAAAAAGTCTATATTTATAGGTGGTCGGGTGAGAGAGAATATTATATGGAATATTCCTTATTTCCCTTTATATATTTTTTTTAATTTGATATTAATTAATTTATTGAATTAACGTAATTAATTAATTATATCCAACTAAATAAATAAATATTAAAAATTTAATCTTTATTAAAAATTAAAAATAAGAAATATATTATTTTAAAAAAGAAAATATTAAATAATGAAGTTAATTAAAAGTAAATAAGGAAAATGTTAATTAAAAAATATTAAAAATAAAAAAAATTGAGAAAATTACACATCACATTGGAGCGCTCTGGAGATGACACGTCAACAAGAAAAGTTTCTAATTTATATATATATACCCAAGTGGAATAAGATCTCATAAATTTTCACTAACCCATTTAAAAATGTATAATCAAATTCTCTATTTAAATTCTAATCAAAATAAAACAAGAAATTAAATCTTTACAGAACATGTTATCATTGAATTACGTGATAAATAGGCATAACTAAAATTTTACACCAAATTAAGTATCAATGATAAAAATAATCATAAGATTTAGGTCGAATAACTTCATGATCTAATAAATTCTTCATATTTCAATTATAATTATTTAAAATTTTTGTAGTACCTTGGAGAAAAGAAACTAGGTCTCCCTTCATTTGGTAGTTATCTCCTTTCAATTAGTACTTCAAGTGGTTAGAGCGCGCTGATAACGTGTTGTAAACTATTTGATAAGAACAATAAGATAAACGTAAAAGAAGAAGAAGAGAAGATTACAGAGAGAAGATAAAGATAGATTTTTTATTAACGGTTTTGTCTATAAGTATAACAAAATCATAATGTTCTCATTCTTAATATAAAGAATAGAAATGGTATAATGGTAAATAACTCTCTTCCTATTCTTTGTCTATAAGTATAACAAAATCATAATGTTCTCACTCTTAATATAAAGAATAGAAATGATATAATGGTAAATAACTCTCTTCCTATTCTAATAATACTCTCTTCCTATTCTAATAATAAAATGAGTAATGTCTATATAAAATATTTCACAACAGGATATATGGGTGGATCAATGTTTCATTCTTCTTATCCATGAAATTAGAAAACAGAAACATGGAGTATATAATTTTCGTTAGTTTTTTTTTTCTCTCATTTATTTATTTATTTTAATTTCGAAGAGTAATCTAATTATTTATATATAGTAATCTAATTAATCCAAAATAATAATGTGATTATTTCTAAGTGATACATTAACTTAGCGTGATATTTATATTATTTTATGGCAAAAGCTCCTGCGCCCCCGAAGACATGTCGTGCCTCCATGTGAACACAACCCTTCTCCTCTATATTCTATTTAAACCTGTGTATTGCTAGGGGTTTAAATTGCAAAGGGTCACGATGTTCCGGGGCAAAAGAGCATTACTCATTTTTATTTGGTCAATATTTTTTAGGTTACTCTTTCTTATTAATTGGCTTACTCTTTATAACTAATTAATTAGGTTTCTATTTAATTTAGATTATATCGTTTTATTTTTTCAATATTTTTTAGGTTACTCTATAAAAATAATTAGATTATCCATTATAATGAATTTGATTACTCTTTACTCCAATTTTCTAACAATAAAGTCTTTTTTATAATTAATGAATTAATTGGACTACTTTATAAATATAATTAGGATACTCTTTGGAATTTATTAAGTTACTATTTATAATTAATTGAATTACACTTTAATATTTTCTAATAGTAAAGTCTTTTTTATAATGACATAATTGGATTGCTCAGTAAAAATAATTAGATTATTCTTTGAAAAATATATTAGATTACTCTTTATAATAAACTAGAGAATACCCATCCGTGCGTTGCACTGAAAGAATTAAGTATTTTACAATTATGTACTCATATTTTTTTTTACCGTGATATATATATATATATATATATATATATATATATATATATAATATAAGGAAATTTGAATTTATGTATTTTATAAAAACTACTAATTATTTATGTAAAATATATAAAGTATTTTTTTAATATAACATCTTATCTTAAGTATACTATAGCAGAAACTTTTCCTGCTGACGTGTCGTTTCCAGAGCGCTCTAATATGACGTGTAATTTTCTCAAATTTTTGAGTTTTTAATACCTTTTTTAATATTTTCCGTATTTACTTTTAATTAACTTCCTTATTTAATATTTTCTTTTTTAAATAATGTGTTTCTTATTTTTAATAATAATTAAATTTTTAACATTTTATTTATTTGTTTGTGTATCATTAATTAATTACTAAATCTTTAATGCAATAAATAAATTAATTAATATCAAATTAAATCATATATCAAGATTAAAAAATAATATTCCATATAATATTTTCTCTCACCCACCTATAAATAAGACCTTTTGGTTATTCGTTCTAAATACACACATTCGATTCTCCGAAGAGGAATAGGAGCTTTCTTTATGTTCCTCTAGAGAATTGATTTATGAAAGTATAAAATTTTATTTCGATAGAGCGAATCAAGGAGAGATTCGATCTACCTCTAAAAAATCGATTCAAGTATTCTTCAAGAAGAAGAGTCGATTCAAGTATTCTTGAATCGATTTACATCTTAAGAATCGGTTCTTCAAGAGGAAGAGAATCGATTCAAGTATGGAGAATCGATCAAGAGGAAGAGAATCAATTCAAGTATGGAGAATCGATTCAACTTTTCTTGTTGACGTGTCGTCTCCAGAGTATTCTAATATGACGTGTAATTTTCTCTATTTTTTGAATTTTTAATATTTTTTAAATATTTTCCTTATTTACTTTTAATTAACTTCCTTATTTAATATTTTCTTTTTTAAATAATGTGTTTCTTATTTTTAATAATGATTAATTTTTTAATATTTTTATTTATTTATTTGGATTTCTTTAAGAGAAAGAGAATTCTTGAATCGATCTACTTCTTAAAAATCAATTAAAGTATTCTTTAACGTATCTTGACTTGAATCATTCTACTTCTTAAGAATCAATTCAATAATTCTTTAATATCTATCTCTAAATTATCGATACAAGAGTATTTTTCTTAAATTTTTGAATTTCTGAATATATTTTTATATATTTTAATTATTTACATCCAATTATTTTCATTATCAATATTTCCTTTTTTAAAATAATGTATGAACATATTTTTTTAAAAAAAAATTCCTATATACTCCCACCATCTCATCCTAATGGTTACATATTTTCTTTTTGGACGTCTTATCCAAATGATTACATTTCCCTTTTTGATATATGAGACCTAGACAAAACAATTAAAATATATCTATGGGACCCACCTACAACACTAATACAACTACCCACAGTACAATAAAATATTATTTCTCCCAACTCAATAAACATTAAAATACTTTATTAATATAATTTCTCTCACCTAAATACACATTAAATACTTTATTATTCATTTATCGCCATGCTAAAAGCAAATCATACTTCATTATTCCTTGATCGCCATGCAAAAAAATAAATCTAACTATTAAGACGAGACGGAGGGAATGCTTATTTTGATTTATTTACTTTAGTATAATTAATTTCAATTAATAAATAAATCTTTCAATATAAATAAATTAATTAGTATTAAATCAAATCATGTATAGAAAAAAAAGGGAATAAATTGAATTTTTTAATATTAATTCATAAGGATTAATTTAATTTAAATATGAAATATTTGATATTTATTTTAAACAAATAATAAAAAGGATTTATTATTAAGTGGCCCATACTTCACTTAAATACAATGAAAAAAATAAAATACTATCAACTATATAAATATACAGCAAAGAGACAAAATTGCCCCCTATGTGGTTGCATATTATTTTAGCGAGACGACGGGAGTAATAAATACTCTCTCCGTCCCAGGCTAAGAGGGTCATTTTACCATTTTGGTCGTCCCACCCAAAGAGACCCATTTCATTTTTTGGACACATGGGACCCCCACACCCACTAATACATTTAAAACATGGGGCCCCCACACCCACTAATATAACTACTCACTACACATTAAATAATAATACTCCTTAATCCACGTGCCCAAAAGCAAATGTGACTCTTAGTCTGGGACGGAGGGAGTAGTTCTCAATTGCATTATGTTATAAGGTAATATTTAAAAAAAAATACAAATCAATATTCTTTCAAAAAATTAGAATATATCTACATATATATTAACTATACACATGATTTAATTATATGTCACATTATTAAAAGTTAAAAGTTATAATTTGTTGCCCAGCTTAAAAAATTAGTAATTAAATGATCCCGCGTAGTACGCGGGTTTCGTGCTAGTATATATTAATTGCGAATACGCTGCTATAAATAATTTTTAAAAGTATGATGTGTCGCGACGTGATTAATTATTGTATTTTTTTATATTTTTTATTTTAATATTTATACATAATCTTTCTATTTTTATATTTTATTATTATATATTAAAATTTATTATTATATCACTATTTTATATCTCCAAATTATTTATTCTTATCTACAAAATATCTGTTAAGTCTTTATTCAATTAATTATTTCAAGATAATAACTATGTAAATATTATAATATGTTGAATAAAAAATAGATCCACCATTTAAAAAAATTAAATTACACTCCTTTTATTTTATTATATGACGATATTTAAAAGTTAGTTACACTAAAAAATTTTATTTAATTACCATAAAACTTCTACTAAAAAAATAATATTTATAAAATGTTTATTTAAAATAGTTTATAAATATATTTAAAATAAAAAATAATTTATATAAATTATTATTTTAATTAAAATACTTAATTAACATAAATATTTTGTTTATAATAATATTAAAATATATAAAACTAATTTATTTATTAATTTAAGATAAAATATACTAATTAATTCGTGTAATACACGGGAGAAAAAAACTAGTAATTTTATATTTATCAATTAAATTGCATTGTTTATATGCTTATTTTTATAATATTATTTTTTATTCTGTATTTAAGATAAATAGAGTATATATTAAATTTATATTATATTAAAATTATTTTATTTTAAGAAATATATTGTATACTATAATTTATATTTAAAATTTTTATTTTTAATTGATAACACGATATATTAAAGTAAGATATATTGTATAGTATCATCATTAATACTATTAATTTACAAGTGCTTGCCAAAAATAAAATTTTAAAATTGTGAGGTGGCGGCGCCACGTTGATCCTTGAAAAATTTTGTGTATGTGGCGTCGCTACGTTAATCCTGCAATTAATATTTTATTTTAAGTAATATATTTTAATAATTTTATGGGTGCATTATACTAGGTACAATTTTTAATTTACAAGTGCTTGCCAAAAATAAAATTTTAAAATTGTGAGGTAGCGGCACCATGTTGCTCCTTGAAAACTTTTGTGTATGTGGCATCACCACGTTAATCCTGCAATTAATATTTTATTTTAAGTTATATATTTTAATAATTTTATTACATTTAAAATAATTAATATTTTATAATCTTACCATTAATAGTTAATACTTTATTTTAAGTAATTCTTTTAATGAAAATTTAATATTCTAATTTTAATAATATATTAACATTATGTAATAATATTTTTTAAGTAATTTTCTTATAAAAGTTTATAATTTTAGGTAATTTAATGATTTCATATAAAATTATAAAAGGGAAGTACGAGCCAACGAGGCACTCCACATTAAGCATGTAATTAATGTTTAAGGTCTCTAACTGATAAAAAAATAATTAGGCCCCAATTTGATAGTTTATTCATTTATATTTTATTATGATCGCTTCCTTTTATATTAATTGAATGTTCATCTTTTTAATATGAATGTAAAAAATACATTTAATTTAATAGTAAAGTAAGATAAAAAAACAAATATATATACATTTAATAATAAAATATAAAAATATATTTTTAAACAAAGACATCACGCACATAGTAAAACCCGCGTCATTCTTGGGAGACAAAAAACTAGTTATAATTAATGACATAGTAATTAAAATAAATTACAAAATTTTGAAAATAGATTTCATACGTTAATTTTAAAGATTAAATTAAGAGAATATTTATAGAGACGATCATAATGAAATTAAAATTATATGAAAAATAACAATAAAAATACAAAACTTCAAATAAGAATAAAATTCAAAACTTCAAAAATAGATTCCATATATTAATTTTAAATATTAAAAAATTATATTTCACATGTGCTTTGAATCAGAGTCTCCAATTCTAAAATTTCTTAAATTAATTTTAGATTGTTGAAATTTATCACTTCTAACACGGGTGACCTTTTTTAAGTGTCCATTACTATCAGGTACAATATATGTATTATTATTACTAATAGGTACATCAATATATTTTGAATAAGTGAAATTCCTTTCTTATCCTTAATGAAATTATATTCAATAATATATTAAAATGTAAAAGTATTTTATATTAAAATTAAAAACAGATTTCATTCCATATTTTTCTCCTAAAAATCTGTTAGGATTGATTAAACTAATTCCTATTCCACGCTGATGCGCATGAGTTAAGCCCATATGTATATTAAATTTCTGAATACATCGTTTTTTAATATTAAAAATGTTGAATACCAATTAATTTTGAATACAAAAGTGTTTCAATGAATTTGAAATATATTGAATACATTCAGAATATTTCGTGAATATTGAGAAAACATTTCTGAATACATGCTATTGAACATTAAATTTTCTAAATAATTACTGTTTTTTTTCTAAATATTTTAAATTGTGTTCAATAATATATTAAAATGTAAATATATTTTATATTAAAATTAAAAACAGATTTGGTTCCACATTTTTCTCTTAAAAATCTGTTAGGAATAATTCAACTCATTCCACGATAGAAGCGCATATTATGAGTATATGGATATTAAATTTCTAAATACATCGTTACTAGACATTAAATATTCAGAATACCCACTAATTTGAATACACAAGCATTTAAATTGAATACACCATTACCAAATATTAAATATACCTACTAACTACTGATTTCATAAATATAGACAATGAAATACCAGTAGAGTAGGGTGTAATTAAATGAGCTTCAAGCATCATCAAACAATAAGATGCATCAACGGACCTAGTATATCGTTAAATGCATAAACTAATGCATTATCCATGGGTGAGCGATGCCCATCAGAATTTATCTTCGGAGGCATCAAATCCAGAACTAAGGATACTCCTTTCATATGATATCAAAAGGTTGGAACAAGAGTATGTAGGAAAGACCTCTGCTGTCAAACGATAGTGGACGTAATCTTTCTTGCAATCGTGGACAATCGTAGTCAGGAGGGCTGAGAGGATTGAGGAAAACCCAATAATAATAATCTCGCACGTGTGAGGTACACGAGGAAGAGCAACCTAGAAAGAGGGACTAGCGTTTGGAAAGCCGCTCCGGCGGAAAAGCGGTGTGGTGAAAACCCTCGTGAGAGGGAAGGCGACGGCTTGCAAGCGCATCGAAAATAGCCATGATTGGCTGGAGATCTATCAGAAACCTGAGCGAAATTCAGTATTTGGATTGCAAGTAGTGGAGGCGGCACAGCCGGCAGTAAGCGATACTTCTCCCTCGGGGATAATTTCTTCGATAAAAATGACGATGGGACGATTGAGACCTCCTAGACAGGAGAGAGATCGGAGAGTACGAGCTGCCGATTGAAAAGCTGCCCTAGGCAGTGGAGAAACAACTCTTGGTCTGGTGACAATGGAAAAGACAATCTAGAGAGATGAAGTAAGAGTTAAGAAAAGAGAGAGAAAAAAAGATAATTAAAATTATTAATAAAAGAATTAATTGAGATTATATTTTTATAGGGATATTATGGATATCTCATCCTAATATATTGTATTTGTTAGTAATATATTTACCCTATTGTATCTAGCAGTAATATAGATATATAATTTGTATTAGATAGTAATAAATCATTTTTTAATGATTGAAGCAGCAAATAAGATTAAATAAATATAAGAACAATAAGGTTAAAAAAGTATTAAAATAGGGTTTATGGAATATAAAAAAAATAATAATAATAAAAAAAACATAAATCATACTAAAAAAAATTATACCTAAAAAAACTACTACAAAATAATAAATTATAAATATTAAAATACTTTCTCCGTCTCCTTTCAGATGACACACTTTCCATTTTGGGCTGTCCCACAAAAAGTTTGCACATTCAAAAAAAAAACAAAAAGTAAAAAACAACCACCCTTCCCCATACACTTTATTTACAAAAAAAAAAACTCTACCTAACAAACTTTATCATTTATTATTACAAAAAATACCATTATACCCTAAAAGTCATCACTTTCTTAATCTTCGTGCCGAAAAGAGGGGCACAATCTTTTGTATGATGGAGGGAGTAATATTTATGGAGATGATAAGTTAATAAAAGCATAAAAGACAAGACAAATTAGAATAAATTATAAATAGTATGAAAGTAGAATTTATAAAAGAGAAGAAAAAGAAGACGCATTAGAGAAAAAAATAATAAAAAGATGATTAAAAAGAAGAACAAAAGAAAGAATATTAAAATATGAAAATATGGTTCATAGAATTATTTTAAAGAAAACACACACAAATCGAAGAGAAAAAAAAGATAGACAAAAAAAAAGAATGATACTTCAAATGAGAATGATTGGACTTACAAATAAGATTAAATCTAAAGTTAATATAAAATAAAAGTATAAAAGAATATAAAATAAATTAAATTATTAAAATAGAGCTAATAGAATTATGAACACACACACAAATTGAAGAGAAAAAAATAAGATAACAATAAATTACTAAAAGATATAATGATACCTTTAAATAGAATTATAGTAGATTATAAAATAATATGAAAATAGAATCCGTAAAAGAGAAAAAAAAGAAGTATTAGAGAAAAAAAATTATTAAAAAGAAGAACAAAAATAAAATATAAAAATAGGGTTCGTAGATTTATTATAAAACAACTACAAAAAAAAGAGAGAATATTACCTCAAATAAGAATGATTGAACCTACAAATAAGATCAAACATGATAATAATTAAACCTAAAAATAATATCAATCAAACAAAAGTATAAAAGAAGATAAAATAAACTAAATTATAAAAAATAGAGTTTATAGAATTATTAAAAAAACACACAAAAATCGAAAAAAAAAAAAAGATAACAAAAAATAAAAATTATAATGATACCTTTAAGGAGAATGGTTGAACCTACATATAAGATCATATAAAAATACAAAAGACAAAACAATAGATTATAAATAGAGTGAGGCTTGCGTGCACCCGGGCGCACGGAACACATTCCGTGCGCCTTTAGAAATTTTGTATTATGGGTAAGGGTACATTAATTTGGTCTAAAGGGTATACACTTTAATTACTAAAAGGTACACAATTTTGTTCTAAAGGGTATACACTTTTCATTAATATTTTTTTTTCTTTAGAAAATAAAGGGTACACATTTTTATACTAAAGGGTATACAATTTAACACAAAATTCTAAAGGCGCACGGAGTGTTGTTCGTGCGCCCAGATTTTTCTTTAGAAAATAAAGGGTACACATCTGTATACTAAAAGGTATACAATTTAGCACACATTTCTAAAGGCGCACGGAAAGTGTTCCGTGCGCCCGGGTGCACAGGAGCTTTTGCCTTATAAATAATATGAAAGTAGAATCTATAAAAAAGAAGAAAAAAAAAGAAGTATTAGAGAAAATAACAATAAAAAGATGATTAAAAAGAAGAACAAAGAAAGAATATTAAAATATAAAGATAGGGTTCATAGAATTTTTATAAAGCAAACACAAAAATTAAAAAGAAAAAAGATTGACAAAAAAAAGAATATACCTCAAATAAGAATGATTGGACCTACATAAGATCAAATATGATAATAATTAAACCTAAAAATAATTTCAATCAAATTAAAGTATGAAAGAAGATAAAATAAACTAAATTATAAAAATAGAGTTTATAGAATTATTAAAAAAAAAAATCGAAGAGAAAAAAATAAGATAACAAAAAATTAAAAATTATAATGATACCTTTAAAGAGAATGATTGAACCTACATATAAGATCATATATAAAAGTATAAAAGACAAAACAAAGGGTATGTCTTGCATGAGACCGTCTCACGTGAGACAATTTTTCAATTTTTAAAATAGTTATCACTTTCGCTATAAATCGTTATCACTTTCGCTATAAAATATTATCACTTTTTATTTACACTATAAATTGTTCATGAAATAACATTTTCACTTTTCATTAATTTATTATCACTTTCATTAACAAAAGTTATCACTTTCTGGCCGTCTCACGTGACTTTTCACGTAAGCCCTTACGTGAGACGATCTCACACAAGTCTTTGCCCAAAATAAATTAGAGTTAGATTATAAATGTTATCTTAATCTTAATATCTTAATATTATCTTAATATCTTAATTTTAATCTTAATCTTATCTTAATATCTTAAAAGTACCGTAAAACATTTTATTCCCCTTTTATCCCTACTATTTTTTCTTTTTTACTCTCATGACCGTAATAATGACCTACCTTAATTAATACTCTATCTATACTCTATACCACTCCAGTCTCCATGGTCGTCTGTTCAAATCATCAGTCTGTTGGATTCATCAAATGAATCGTTTCATTGTCTGTTATCGTAGAAGAAGAAGAGATTCGAGGATTCCATCTTCGTCTGTCAATTCATCTAATGAATCGTTTTATTGTTGATTATTGTAAAAGTAGAAGAGAATCCAGGACTGCATTTTGGGCTTCGATAGTGTTTTTTATATAATATATGATTATTGTAAAAAGTAATAGTAATAGTTGCGTTTCTCTCTCTATCCGTAGGTTTTGTGAATCATTTCTAGGTTTTTACGCATTTGTTGTCTCGATTTGCTGCTACGGATTCACTGAAGCTGTCACTTACATGGAAGCGATGTGGAAAATTCGGTGAGTGATTGTTTTTGCATGATATAATTTGGAGGTGAGCGGTGTTTGTGGCCAGCCTCTGTCTGGTGGTGTGTCTGTTGAATTCGACTTTAGTTTTAATTAATTCACGTTTTTATTTTTTGTGTAATTTTTTCTTTATGTGATTGATCTTGCATGAGTAGAAGATGAAGGACTGAGGCCAATCTCCATCAGGTGCAACTCTGCTAGATTCAACTTCAGATTCAATCAGTAAATTCCCTTTGTTAATTGTTAATTGTTAATTCCATTTTGATTTAATTGTTCAACTGAGCAGGTGAATGTTTTGCTTGACTTTAATATCATATCCTCTAATACATTATTGTTTTAGAACTTGAGTTCATTATAAGCTCTTATTAGAATTATTAGATTTTGATGATATCAAATCCTACTGTACTCAGATCAGAGTCACCTTTTGTGAGAGGTATTTAAGTATTAAAAACGGATCTGGTCTCTTTACAGGTTGCTGTAATTTGATAATAAACGCACATTGATATTCTTACCTAGGCATATATTTACTTTGAAATATCTGAATTTGAATAGGAAAGAACTAAAGCTTTATATGAGAGGCATTTGAATTGCACGAAACTTCTTTGGATGTTTTCTCAGAAGAAGAATTGCCCGTCACGAAAAAGTTACATGAAGGTTTTTCATTGAATACCTTTCGTAACATTTAACTATTAGAACTTTGAATTTTGGATCAATATCAAGTGGGATTAAATGAGCTTAATGCTCTTGAAGACTAGATGTGTCCCTAACCAGCTGGTTTCCTCTAAAGGCAAATATCACTATCAAAATTTCGCCCAACTAAGAGTGGAATTCTGAGGAGTTGTTTGGTGAGGAAGAAAGGTTGATTTTGTTGATGTTAAGAAATGGTTGGTTATCGGAGGAAGTGTCGTGCGAATTTCAAACATGTCTATAATAGTTGTGGGGAGAGTTGGTCGGAGATGAGAGAATTTCTGGATATGACATTTCATTCACAAGTAAAATTTCTGTTTTCCCATATCAGCATACTATCAGAAATTGAAGGAGATTGCAAGAATTAAGTGAAGGAGTTAAGGAAGTGAAAAGCTGCAATCTATGGTCACTTTTCAATTTTTAGGTCTTTTTGAATGAAAGTTTTTGCATAAGTTTGTTCTCATTGCTGTTGATTTATCTAAGTGATGATATTAAAAGAAAAATATGTAAAAAAAAAGAAAAATAAAAATATTCGTAAGCATCAAAATGTGGCTTCTGTTTGTATATGTCTTTATGATGTCTGCGTTTTGCTTACCACAATGCCTATTTGCTAGGAAATTTGATTCAAGTATTATTGACTTTTATAATTTGTGTTGAGATGTTGATTTATCTATATGCTTTCCGTCGCAGAGTGTGCTGGTGCAAACATTGGTACAAATCATATGACAATGTACATCACATAAAAATTACCCTTCAAATCATTTGATTACAAATTTTGTATTAGTGTCCTTAGTTGCTCATATGAAATTGGAGGCGTTGCTCTAGGATGCGTCAAACTTTAAGGAGTCTTTTGGTTGAATAATTGATTAATTTTTGGTGCTCATGAACAATAAATTGATTTCTGAAAAGTTGGAATGGAATCATCATTCCCAATATTAATCTCATTCCAATGCTTGGTATATTTTATTTATAGGAATGACAATTCCATAAGGAATGCCCATTCCATCAAACATGTCTTTAGCTATTCCTTTCTTTAAGGAATCAAATTTATTTTATTCTTTTATTTATTTTTATTTATATAGCATTGATATATTAAGAATTATAAATACAATTTTTTTAATATCTCATTAATGCTACAAAAATTAAAAATAAATTAATATATATTTTCACTTAACATATAATTTTCATATTATAAAATTTTAATATAATAAATTATTTACTAAAAATATTTAATTATTTAAAATTTAAATAAAAAATAAATATATTTTAATTCTCATTATAATGAAAACAATAAATTTAAATTATTTAAAAAATAAAAATTTATATATTTAATTAAACTTGTATTATAAAAATATTAAATATATATAAATTAATATTATTTTAAATTAAATATATATGTTTGTAATAGTAAATATAAATTTTAATTTTATAAATTATTTAATAATTTTTTAGATCACATATAATTTTTTATTTAAAATTTAAATAATATAAATATTTATTTTATCTTTAGTCTAATAATTTTTTAATTAGTATAATTATTAAAACGTAGTAAATTATTGAGACTATAATCAATTTAAAATTTAAATAAAATAATAATAGTGAAATTTAAAATTAAATTAAGAAATGTAATTTCTATTAATTTACCTATTCCTAATCAATACCAATCATGGTAATAGATATTTTTAGTCATTCCTTTCTCATCTCTATTCAATTCATGAGTTCATTCCATTCCAATATAATTCAATTCAATCATATCAATTAAGAGTTTTTCGGTGGAAATGGAATGACTCATCTCATTCCATGATTGAACTTTATTTATTAATTTATTTTTTAATAGTCAAAAATATTTTTTACTTTTAATTTAAAAAAAAATTTAGGCAGAAAATTAATTCCTCATTGAATTAAAAAAAAAAATATATTGTATTTAATATTGATTCTATCACCCACAAAATTTTGAAACAATCTAAACAGAATACAGTCCCATTCATAATAAAAAAATAGCATTTAAAAGATAAAATCCATTAATTACGATCCTCAACACTATCATTCATATTTCCGATTCTCATTCCTTTAAACAAACCAAACACCTCCTAATTTTACCTTTCTCTCATCGAACATTTGATATAAGAAATATTAGAAAAAATAAGAAAGAAACAGCAAAAATATCATATTACAAAGTATGACGTGCATGTGACGTGCAACGCGCGTCTAAATAACTAGTAATATGAAAGTATAATCTATATAAGAGAAAAAAAAGAAGTATTTGAGAAAAAAATGATTAAAAATAACAAAAGAAAAAAATATTAAAATATAAAATAGGGTTCATGGAATTATTATAGAGCAAACACAAAAATTAAAGAGAAAAAAAATAGACAAAAAAAGAATATACCTCAAATAAGAATGATTAGACCTATAAATAAGATCAAATATGATGATAATTAAACCTAACAATAACATGGGTTAATTGCGTCAAAATTCCTGACATTTTCGCGAATTTCAAATTAGTCCAAACTTTTCAATATTTATAAATAAGTTCTCAACCTTTAACCTTTTTTTTCAAATCAAGCCACCTGGCAGCAGGCCTGCCCGGTGGCTGACGTGTCACCATTTATTACAGGTGCCCACACACGAGTTCAAAACGACGCCGTTTTGCGCCCCTTCTATTTTTTCCACGTATTTATTATAAAAAACAAAAAAAATGTCGCTAGGGCTTCTCCCTCAATTTCGGCCCGCCGTTTGTATAAGACGGCAGCTAGCGCGGGCTCCGCCCATCTAATGTACGGATACCATTTTTGAATGGCGATCAACGGCGATCGGACTGCTAGCGCTTGCTTCCAATTCGTGGTGAACTGCCAGATTGTTCTGCTGAGCTGCAATCTGGTGTGCCACATCGGAGTTCTGCTTCTCTACTTCATCAAAGGTGGGCGCAACATAATCGGAGCGTGGATTTTCAATTCCATTCTCAACGGAGCTATCATGTTTCTATTCCTCAACTTCTTTGTCAAAATGCACCACCGGAAACCCGTCGCCATCGCTGACGGCGGTGATCGTCTGGTGGCGGAAGTGGTCAAAGAGACGGAATGACTGCAGTTTTGAGTTGAGTTTTTAATTTTCTCATCTTGGACTTTGGAGTTAATTAATTAGCATAGAATATTTGGGATGTTGACCTATCAATTGTTCCCCGACACCTTTTTTTGTTTTTTTAAATACGTGGATTAAACATGGGGTGTTGTTTTGGAGTTACGGGTGGCGACGTGTAATAAACGGTGACACGTCAGCCACTGGGCAGACTTGGTTTGGACTAATTTGAAATTTGTGAAAAGGTCAGGTCTTTTGGCGTAATTAACCTAAATAACATCAATCAAATAAAAGTATAAAAGAAGATAAAATAAATTTAATTATAAAGGCAAAAGCTCTTGCGCCCCCGGGTGCACTAGTCTATAGAATTATTATTAAAAAAACACAAAAACGAAGAGAAAAATAAAACAAAAAATTAAAAAATATAATGATACATTTAAGGAGAATGATTGAACATACATATAAGATCATATAAAAGTATAAAAGACAAAATATATGAGAGTAGATTATAAATAATATGAAAGTAGAATTTATAAAAGAGAAGCAAAAGAAAAAGTAGAGAAAATAATAATAAAAAGATAATAAAAAGAAGAACAAAAGATAGAATATAAAAATAAGTTTCATAAAATTATTATATAAAAACACAATAATTGAAGAAAAAAAAGAAAGACAAAAAAAAAGTGAAAAGAATGATACTCGACATACAAATGAAATCATTTATGAGAATGATTAAACCTAAAAATAATATCAGAAAAAGTATAAAAGAAGATAAAATAAATTCAATTATAAAAATTAAATTTATAGAATTATTAAAAAAAGTCGAAAGAAATAAAATAAAACAACAAAAAATAAAAAAGATAATGATACCTTTAAGGAGAATAATTGAACTTGCATATAAGATCAAATAAAATTATAAAAGAAAAAACAAACTAGAGTAAATTATAAATAATATAAAAGTAGAATTTGTAAAAGAGAAGAAAAAGAAGCAGTAGAGAAAAAAAATAAGAAGAGGATTAAAAAGAAGAAGAAAAAAGAAAAAAATTAAAAATTATAATGATATATTTAAGGAGAATGATTGAACCTGCATATATGATCAAATAAAAGTATAAAAGATAAAACAAATTAGAGTAGATTATGAAAAATATGAAAGAAGAATCTTTAAAAAGAAGAAAAATAAGAAGCATTAGTGAGAAAAAAAAGAGGGATAGAGTAAAAATTTGATTAAGTAATGAAAAAATTTATATAGCATGATTTTAAAGAATGAACGATCGTGATTAAAAGCAAATATTTATAGAGACGATTATAATGAAAATAAAATTGATATCTTAATTGAAATTAAACATATACTCCCTCCGTCTCATCCTAATGGTTACATATTTTCATTTTGGGCGTCCCATCCTAATGGTTACATTTTCTTTTTTAGCATATAGGATCCACACAAATTAATTATTTTTTCCTCTATGGACCCACACATCCCACTAATATACCTACCCACTTAACATTAAATTATTATTACTCTCACATCAATACACATTAAAATACTATATTCATTAATCAACGTGCAAAAAATAAATGTTACTATAAGGATGGGCGGATCGAGTATTGAGTTAAGATTAATCAAATTTGAAAAAATATTTTCCATATTTATCAAATTTGTAGTATGCAATAATAAATTTAAATTTTAAATAATGAAATCCATTATTAATATAATAATCTATCAAAAGAATTAATTGAACGGTTAAGATTAAAACTAAAGTGGAAGGTTAAGATTAAAATTGAATTATTTTTAAATAAAGTAAAATTGAAAAAAAATTGAAAACAAAAGTGAAAATTTAGGTTTGCTTTTATATATGTATAGATATATAGTAGATACTCTTTTATTTAATATTCCAATTTTCTAACAATAAAGACTTTTTCATAATGGATTAATTGGACTACTCTATAAAGATAAAAATTGATGAAAATAAGTATAATATAATCCCAAAAAAAAATTCTTACGCTCACATTACCTTCTTTTCACAAGAAATAATAGACCAAAATTAAAATTAGCACGATAGTTAAAAGAAAATATAATGTCTATGAAACTACCAGAAAGGAATGCACTCTTCTACATCTAAAAACTTAGTCAACTAAAAGTCATAACATGTCATAAAGTTTTACGTAACAACTCGTAAAATTTCAATTTTCCCAGGAACAAATAGTTTTTTTCCCTTTTTTTCTTTGCACATTCTTGTTGCAATCTTACATTCTAATAATGGGGTGTGTTTCTCTCACTCTCTCTCACAGTTTTCAAGCATAAGTTTTACTATAATCTCTACATTTTCAAGAACTAGCAAGTTTTCTCTCTCTCCAACTTCTCTCAAGCTACAATCTTGACAAACCCCACCTCCTCTGTTTACATTGTATATTCTAAAGCCACCCCATTTTTTCTGCCTCAATTTCTTCTTTCATATGAATCTTGATATAAACAACACAAGATATGTTATCTAATAATATGTTGTCTTTTAATTGAAGTGGCACACATCGCGTGTTGAATTATTCTACTTTTCTTTCTACGACAGCTCGAACGCATCGTGTTTACGAGGCTATAAACTGGCGGTGAAGGTCACCCTGCCTGCTGGCGTCTGCCCTGGAGACGCCGCTGCAATTGGTGACGCCGAGTCCGAGCTCCAATGGAGTTGTGGCGCACTACTATCTTGTCGAGCGCGCATCCGCCGTCCGCTACTGCCGGAGAATGCAAGGCTTAGACGTAGAGAGAAGAAGGGCTTCAGTACTTGGCGAGAGAGAAGAAGTGGTGGGGAAGAGAGAAGAAGAGGGGCGATGGGATAGAGAAAAGAGGTTTCAGTACTTGGGGAGAGAGAAGAAGGGATGGGGAGAGAAGAAGGGGGCTTCTGTTCTGATTCACGTGATTTCAGTAAGGAATTGATTTGGTAGCAGTCTGGACCTGCGAGATTTAATTTGGTTGTGATTTGGATTCGATTGCACCAATTAATCCATATGATTTGTTGTACCCAAGTCCTTCTCAATAAATAATGAGATGTAAATCACTTTAGGTGGCACTATTGCATTCGAAATTTTATTAAGGGCACCCAAATTCTCAAAATAATGACAATGAAAATTTTATTATACCCTGCTTTAATTTAAGTTACACCCATATTAACTCCAATCAATTTATTTTGCTAAGTCCACTCCCAAACTATTATTAAGTTCACCCAAAATTAATGCTCTATACACTAAATCTTAAAACCTAAATACACACGGGAAGAAAAATTAGAAGAAGAAAGAAAAAAGAAAAAGAACATGATAAAAACAAGAAAGAAATCAGTTGATATAAATTATTGAGGTAAATTGTTTCCCATCATTGTTTTTATACATAAACATTAAAAATCTTTAAATTCCTTGAATTAGTACTCAAAATAGTTAAGGCGAGTGCGCTTCTGTAAAGCTTTTATTATGAAACCCACTTCAAAGGTATCAATTTCCCATATTTAGTAAAATAAGTACTCCTTCCGTTGCACCTAAAGAAATACATTTACTTATTGCACGTAAATTAAGGAGTATTATTATTGTGATAGATTACTCGATTGTGCCCATACAGAGTTAACAAAACTCTTTGTTGCCATGTTTTTAAGGAAAATGGTAAAAAGTGCCCAAAATGACAAAAATACCCTTGACTCGATAATGAAACGATTGTAATATTTGAAAAAAGTCATTATCGAGTCAAGGGCATTTTTGTCATTTTGGGCACTTTTGCCATTTTCCTTAAAAACATGGCAACAAAGAGTTTTGTTAACTCTGTATGGGCACTATAGCAATCTTCTCTATTATTTTAAGTAAAGTGTGTAGATGTATTAGAGAGATGTGATGGGTAGTGGTGGACCATTAGTGGACCATTTTTACTAAAAGAGGAAAATGTTGCAATTGAATAGGACGCTCAATATAGTAAAATGATGCTATTTGGATGGGACGGAGGGAGTACACAATATGGTCCACCACTTCCCTGTAATACAACTACTCACTTTACATATAATAATAATAATGCTCCTTAATTTACGCGCAAAAAATAAATGAATACCTTAGAACCGAATGGAGGGAGTATAATGTATGTGCGTCACTATTGCCACCCGAAATTTTGCTGAAGGCACCCGTATTAAAAATAAAATATATGTTAAATTTCAATTATATCCTCACTCAATTTTTTAAACTCAAACCCATTTAAACACTGAAGAAAATACTCCCTCCGTCCCAGTTAAGAGGGTCATTTTTCCATTTTGGTCGTCCCACTCAAAGAGTCCCCTTTCCTTTTTTACACACATGGGACCCACACTCTCTCTCTAATACAATTAAATATTGGAACCCACACTCCTACTAATACAACTACCCACTACACATTAAATAATAATACTCCTTAATCTACGTGTCAATAAGCAATTGGCCCTCTTAAGGAGGAACAGAGGGAGTATATTTTGGTTTATACACCCACCCACACTAAACCTAAAACACACACTAAAAATATACACTTCAACAAATACACCAAGAACACACTAATCACATATACATCACAACCATATAAAGAAAGAAGAAGATAAAGAAAAAAGTTAGATTTTGAAAGAAGCAACACTAAACTTGATCCCATAGTCCTTGTAAATTAACTCACTTAGTTCAGTTATACAGAAAATGATATAATTCTCAAAGGGTTTCTTTTCATTCAACTACAATTATGTGACCCATAGTTTAGGACTTAAAAGAGGTCATTTTTAGTAATATGGACTATGGAGTATGGAGATGATCGCTTGGTGAAAATGATAACTTTTGCACTACTTTTTTCTAAAATTTTTTGTATTATGTGATTTTTATTTTTATTTTTTTGCTATTGAAAATTGTAAAAATTTTATATCTGGTCTGTTGAAAAAATATACAAATTTCGGTTAGTATTGTGGAAATATTTATAAAAATTCGACTAATCGAAAGTTTAGGTAAAATATTCGGCGACCCTTTGAGAAATTTAGGGGTTATAAAAGTTGTCTAACGGAGAGGATTTACAGTTGGATCTAATTAGTAATTATATTTGGAGAGCTCAAACTAATTTTAATAAGTAGACCCTATATTTCTTTAGCTTGATCTAATCATTGTTGGGCTTTATTATGGTCCACTAAACTCACTCAAAATTTCAGAGCATGATTTTAAATTTTTGAACAAAAATTTCGGCAGCACACAAATGAATTCTTTGACAAATTTTCAGCAACATCTAATAAAAAATTAACAATATTTTCCATCAATCAGTTTTGAAATTTTAAAATATATGATTTTTAACATCCAAACAATATGCCATTTTAATTTATGTTGCTATTATCTTTTAATTTCAAATTACATTTATAATTTTATTAGTCCACTAATAATTTTTAATTAACTATACAATTTCATTAACTCACAAACCTTATAAACGTATGAGTTTGAGAAAGCTGGATGTTGTGTAAAAAAAACTTTTAATCAATTATTTGTCTGGTTCCCTGTCAAAAATATTTTGAGTGTGAAATTGAGGTTTTCTCTTCCCCATCTTTTGCTCGGTTTTTCTTATTATACGTGTCATGTTCTTCGTCACTCTTGGCTGATGTGGCACTCTTTTATAATTCTTATAATTTTGTATTTTTTATGTGTTTTTTTTTCTTTAATTCCTGCTCTTTGGGATTTTATTATTATAACGTACTAAAATCCTTCAATGCATTTTAACGTCTCTTCTCATTCTTAGTATGTTTTCATCTCTCACTTATGATTTGATCAAGACGTTTTTTAATGGGCAATTGGCAAAAGTACACAAAGTCCGCACTTCAAAGATCAATACCAAACTTTTCTAAAAACCATTTCTTTCTTGACCAATAGGCCAAAAATGGACCACTATGCCCCTGCAAGAGATATTTAGCAAAATCTGTGTGGGTAATGTACATGCTCACCCATATGATTACCCACACAGTCCTTTACAAAATATTTCTGAATAATTTAACCAACCTATTCACCCATTATATCATGCAAGTTTTTCAACATTCATCGCTTCTTAAAAATGGTATCAGAGCCTAGGTTTATTAATTTATTGAATGAAAAAATTATTATAAACTCGTATCACTTAACGAGAGGAGAGTTTCAAGAGATATGTATCCGAACGAAAGTTTGACATCCGAGAATAACAGGTCCGTCAACCCGGCCCCAAGTTGGAGCAACAGGGATTACTGGCCTGTCAACTATGACGAGACGAGCAGTTCTATACAAAAATACTATTGTGTATTGTATAGACAATATGCCGAGAAAAGAGACGAGCAAGCTGATCGATTTTGGGAACAACTCAATCGAAGGTAGGAGATTGTTGACATCCGTGCTAACCATACTAAAGAGGAGCACCTTGAGGATCTCCGACAAGACCAGATAAGATATTCCAAGGATGTACCAAGGAATATTATGGAGATTCAAGGTTTCACCGAGATCCATGGACGTGTCCCCAAATAAGAACAATGGAGGAGACGACCAAACCAAGGACCAAGGGAGATCTGCAAACCCTACCACTATTCACACTGGACACACTGGCCAAGATGATAAAGTGGAAAGAGATCGAGGCAGACAACTCTAAGATGAACCAAGATCTTAGAGAACTACAGAAGACGGTGAGATTCTTTGGAGAATATTGCCAAAACAGGTCCAAGACAGTAGCTGAGATCAGCTTCCAAATGGACAAGATAGAGACGTTTCAAAAACAACAACTTAATCTCATCAAGAAATTAAAAGATCAAGTAACGTCTCTGGAAACCAAGATGAAGGGAAGAAGAGCAGGAGGAAGGTTGCCACCAACCTTCGGAACAGAACCTCTTCTACACCAAAAGGGGAAGATGACAGAGGTCATAAGGCCAAAGTCAGAAAGCGAGAAGATGATTGCTATCCTTCGAGGAGAACCCACTTCTCCGAATGGAAAGAGCTAATCTTGAAGATCTACAAGATCTATATGAGTCCTTCCAAGGACTATCAATTGTAGATCTAAAGATGAATGTTGGAGAAGCATCAAGCTCACAACAGCAGTCACAGGCTCCTCCACAGGAACGGAGCCAAAATGAAGGAACCTCGGGTCTACATGGAACCTAGGGAATGAGACAAGAAGAAACAACCCCACCAAACTTCAGGATGAGGACGATGGGAATGTCAACAGGAGCAAGCCGAGTTCGAGGAACAAATCCACAAAATAACCCATATGGTCGATCTCACCTTGAACCAATAAATCCATACTGGTTGATCCTCAACCTCGACACTTTGGACTTCAAGAATCGAGAAACCTTGATCGATGAATGGAGCAATGCCATGAAGATCGCAGGAGGTGCACTAGATCTGGACAAAGAAGGGTTCATAAGATTTCTAACCATGAGTCTGGAAGGATCAGTAAAGTGCGCCTGGGAGGAGCTTCAGACGAAGTCAAAAAGGAGGCCATGGAAGGAGAAGATCTAGGCAATATTGCCGATCGCATGGCCAAGATTTTCAAGATCCACTTCATCGGAGTAGGTTACTTCGAAGGAATGGAAGAAGAAAAGAAGAAGAAGTATAGGAATGCCCTATACAGCCTAGAACTACTTGACATCTGTCACGTAGATGAGTACATCAAGCTCTTCACAGAGTATAGGGAAGAAGTTTTCCACTTATTCTTTGCCAAGATCCCAAGCCCATGGAGAAAAATGCTGATCAAAGAATACGAACCATGCGAGTTGGATTCAATAGCAAGGAGAATGTCCTTCCTCAAAGCCAAGATTGCGGAGTGGTGTCATCAAGCATCACTACACAAAAACTACAATGGATTAAGGGGAATCAACAAGACAGTCCCCTTATGTTGCGAAAGCAATGATCTTCCAACCATTATTGGAAGAAATCCAAAAAAGCAGAAAAGGATGAAGAAAAGTCATCCTTACACCCAAAGGAGTGGAGGATGGAGGTCCATAAAACCAAAATCCTTTTGGTCTAAACAAAAGCCCCAAAGCTATAAATCAGGGCAGAGATCTGGACCATCGAGATGGAGTTCTAGAAGCCAAGCATCATCCTCAGGATCAAACCAGAGGAGTACCGGAAGAAATCCCACAAGAAAGACGTTCCGAATGGCGGCCACACGAGTCAACGAAAGATTCAAGGATTGCAACTACTACACGTGTGGAGCAAGAGGGCATATCTCACCAGATTTCCCAGAAAACCAGAAGCGGGGAGTACGACAGTTCGAGACAACTCCAGAAATGGAGGAAGCTGTTTACTTCCAAGATCTAGTACATGTATATCAATTCGAAGATATACCCTCAGACGAGAGCATCTATGGAGAAGAATTTCTCAGCCAAGAAGAAAAATCTTCCGAGGATGAATCGGAGTGAAGAAGAAATCTTCAAAAGGGAGATGCAAGAAGATATGTCTGGATTCTTTTCCCAGGCATCAATTTCTCATAAAACTCTTATGAGAATCATGAAGGAGGATCCAAGGCTAAATCTATATGATGGATTCACCATGGGAAAGCTTGATAAATACTTCCCAAGCTTCAAGAAGAGAAAGCACAACATCATATACAAAGTGACTGAAGGAGAGATAGCAATCCCAATGGAGCTCACAGGTAATATGATGGAAATGCAACTGGTTCCCTATGAAGAAATTAAGAGGGAACTAAGAAAACTCCCAGAGAATATGTCCAAGACTATGTCTTGGGTCCATATCAGAGCTATCCGGATCCTCATCAAAGCTACATTCAAAGACAGAATCGATACCCCAATCGATATTGCCATCTTTGATAAAAGAATCAAGAATCCGAGAGAAACGTGCCTTGGAGGAATCTCAGGAAACCTGTACGCTGGCAATGTGGCATCCTACATCTATCCAAGGATTGCCTATAATCTGGCAGATGGAGACTTCAGCCGAGCGCTCACCCTTCATCAAGATTTCAAGAACAAAGATTTGATGAAAGAAGGGAACATGCCTTACTCTATCACTTATAGTATCTCATATGCTCTGTCCAATACTCATCATTCGGATCTATTCCAAATGAAGGAGTATATCGAGATACCAGAGGTATTCGAAAAGGTTGCATATGCAACCAGGCCAGAGATAATGGAGTTACCGCCAATTCACGATATGAATTTGTGGATCAAAGATAAGCCGATCTGGAGCAGACAAAATAGCCTCAGATTCGAGCAGAGAAAGATTTCTTTCCAAGAAGACAGAATGACCAGCGAAAAATGGGGAAAGAAACCAATCGTGGAGGTAATCCAGGAACCAGAGAAGTTCACAACTAAAGGTGAACTGAAATGTCAAGAAGGATGGAGAGGAGTCGAAGTAATATTCTATATCACTAAAAAGGAAAATTCTATTCCTTGTGATGTCTTATATTATCTCCAACAACCAACCACTGGAAGATATCAGGGACAGCTCAAACTCGGAGAACTTGAGCTGATAATTGAAGGAGTAGCAGGAAGATTCCCAGAACAACTAGTGCTGGGATTAGAATTTCTCGAGGATCACAAACCTTGGGAAAGATTACAAGATGGAATGGAATTTACGGTCAAGGGAAAAAGATACAAGGTTTATTAGTAGAGGTTCGAGCTTTTAAACTCTGATCCACCCATGGCCACCAGTCCATTCTCGATATATATCACCGTCGGGATGATATATGAAGAATATCGTGCAGAGTATTTTGCGGCATATATTGATTCAGGAGCCGGAATCTGCACAGCAAAGAAGGAGTCTTTCCGAAAGACTCAGGTGAAGAATTGCCAACGGTACTAGGAAAGGATTTCTCACAAAGGGTGCTCATCCTTAACAGAGGAATCAAGCAAGCGGAAATCATGATTGGAGGAGTAGATCGTACTCCTTGGTACAAGGTGAAAACTCCACCAATATATTTTCACGACACAGGAACGGATATTCTGCTAGGAAACAACTTCCTACAGACATTCAAGCATTTTACCCAAGAAAACGCGACAAGAAGGCTTATTTTCACAACCCTTTGTGAACATAAGATCATCGCACCAAGACTGCGTAATGCATTTCAAAGAAAAATGCCGATTACATTTCGCAGCAAGCGTGGTGATGAAAGAAAACTTAGCCATCCAAAGATGAATGATCGAAGAAGATATGACGAGGTAGTCCTTCAGATGAGAACCGAGACTAAAGGAGGATGGAAGATGGAAAGGCTCAAGGAGAATACCATCCACCTTCTCAAAGTAAGCTTGGGAGAAAGCTTACCAAAGGACGTCACAACTGAAGAACAAACATCTTTGGAGGACGTCAAAAAGAAGATACAGAGGAACTTCAATGAGGATCCTCTAGCCTGGTGGGATAAGAACGAGCTCAAAGCCTCACTCAAAGTAAAAGAAGGGAAGGAGCATGAGTTCGTAAGGTACAAGCCTATCCTAATGAACCAAGAGGATCGAAAGGATATGCAACTCATACTTAAGGAACATCTAGACCTTAAGTTGATATCACCAGGAGTATCTCCATACAGCAGTCCAGGGTTTCTGGTAAGAAATCATGGAGAAGTCAAGCGGGGAAAGCCCAGACTTGTGATCAACTATAAAGGGATCAACAACATCTTGGAGTTCGATGGATACTATATACCAAGTAAGGAACACTTGGTCAACTGTATCAAGAATGCCAAGGTTTTCTCCAAGTTCGATTGCAAATCTGGATTCTACCAGATTATGATGGAAGAAGGAAGCAAGAAGTTCACAGCCTTCTCCACGCCACAAGGTCATTATATCTGGAATGGCATGCCTATGGGTTTGGCTAACGCACCCCAGATATACCAAAGAAAGATGGATAATCTTTTCAAAGATTATTTCTCATTCATGTTCGTTTATGTGGATGATATCCTCATAGCCTCGAAAAACATAAAGGAACATTTGGCACACCTGGATGTATTCTCAGAAGTATGCCACAAGGAAGGATTGGTGCTTTCTGAAAAGAAATCAGTAATTGCAACAAGACAGATCGAGTTTCTTGGAGTCGAGATCGATGAATCTGGAATTATTCTACACCACATATTGTAGAAAAGGTCCAAGGATTTCCCGAAGACTTTAAGGACAAGAAACAACTCCAAAGTTTCTTAGGAGTGGTCAACTTTGCTGGAATGTTCATTAACAATCTAGCGCAATACATGAAGGTGTTCAGTCCTCTGCTGAAAAAAGATGCAGAATTCAAATGGGAGGAATCACACCGAGCAATGGTTAGACAACTAAAGGAGGTTTGCAAGAAGCTCCCCAAGTTAGCCATTCCTAACGACGAGGATGAACTGGTGCTATACACAGATGCCAGTGACCATTGGTGGGCAACAGTTCTTACAAAGACCACACCAGATGGAAAAGTGCCATGTAGATACTGTAGTGGGCTCTTTACGGAGAACGAAGCTAACAGGTGGCACATCAATGAGAAGGAATTCTTTGCAGTTCGGAAGGCGTTCAAGAAATGGCCGCTGTTTCTTCTCGCGAAGAAATTCATCCTTAAAATTGATAACACAAGCGTCAAAGCCTTTTTGAAAAATAAAATTGAATCTAAACCAGAAAAGGCTAGACTTTTAAGGTGGCAAGCAGAGTGTCAATATTATGATTTTAATATTGTCATTATTAAATCTGTTGATAATGTTTTGGCAGATTTCCTGACGAGAGATGGAGGGAGATGAAATAGAATCCATCCTGATGGCTTCAAGACACCTAATGGACAACCTCGAGTTGCTCTAACGGGAATTCAAGAATCTGGTGCTCAATGCTGGGCATGCCGAAAAAATACAAGAAAGTGATCGGACCAAAGTGTCTAATCGCATACGAGATTTTACCCGCAACAATGTGAGTCTATTTGAGATAATACGAGAGCCTTTACTTCGGGCCGTTGATAACAATCGTTACCAACAAAAGGAGTGCGGTAGAGAACGGGCCTCTAAACCCGGAGCAGGGGATTCAAATACCCCTGGCACGAGTTCTAGATCAGATACTCCGAAAGGAAATTCGATCCAAGAAAAAGTCGAGGCTTCTGAGTCACATCTTGAGCCTTCGAGTCAACCCACCACCTCTGGGATTAAAGAGGGAGAGATCAACCTTAGGCCCATGACAGGCACTGCTAAGGTTGGTACTAACTTAGCTGATTTCTCTTATTGGCAGGATTACCAGGCCAGCTGGGAGAAATTAAACACCAGACAAGGAATCATTTGATTAGCCATTTTGTAGTCGGGATGACTAATTCAACAATTTATCAAACCCAAGGGAGGTAGGTACTAGTGCTTAAGCGATCTCACGTTTCTTGTAATTTTATAAAGACTAATCATCAATGGGATGGATATCAAACAAGAAATTAAATCGATCAAAGCAAGCAAGCAATGATTAGCAAACACAATAGATGGATGAAAAGAGTGGTTTACCAAATTGAGTAAAAGTGAGATTAACAACATTCAAGAAGTGAAAATCCTAGGATACATGCATCAAATTCATATGTATCATGGGCATAGACTAAGGGCCAACACTAAGTTCACCTAAACTCCCTCTCGGAATGAATAGGATATGGAATAATGCTCAATTGATTGGTTCTCACTCAAACAATTCCAACAAGGTACTAAGCTTGAAATGAGAGTCCCTTCACATGATTAATCAATTTCTCAATCAAACCAACCATATGTCCTATCAAAGGGTTCTAAATAATAAAGGACTTCTCAATCACTTTACAATTTATAATGCACATGAAGTGTTTGATGAAATGATTCAATCAATTATCCTAAATATGCAATTGACTTCTCAATCTAATCACATGTTTAAAACAACAAACCACACAAATCATCATAAACCTCAAGATCTTAAGCATCAATGATAGAAAATCAATTAACCCAATCAACATATGAATTCAAATACATAAATCCCAAAATTATCCAACAACTATCATATTGCTAATCTCACAAGGGAGATTAGCCTACTATCTTCATAAGATCCATAACATAGACATTAGAAACCTTATAAATCATTGTAAACTAGAGGATTAACACAAAATTGGAATGAAAACTCCCTTGGAAATGGATCCAATTGAATCTCCTTTCTTCCTTTGGTGATCACCCACTCTTCCTTACTTCTTCACTTAATTTGGATGGTAGAATTATGGAGAAATGATGTAGGATCCAAAAATGGATGGATGGGATGAAGAATATGGTGTAAAATCAAAGGAATGGTGTGTGAGGTGTGTGGCAGCTAAATTCTCGGATCTAATCTGATCAAAATATTGAATGGATTGATATTTATACCCCAAGGAGATCTTCTAGAAGAGTTTTAAAAAGATATTATGTTCTGCGCCGACACGAGTCGTGCTGCGTCGCACGAGTCGAGTCGTGTCAGGGTTCCGAGGTCAACGTTACTTAAAACGGCACACGAGTCGCGCTGCGTCGCACGACCAAAGGGTGGTCGTGTTGGACGAATTGATGGCTCCGCACGGCTTCTTCTTACAGGCCCGTGTCTGACACACGAAGCGTGTGCTGCAACACGACTCGTGTTGCCAGCACGGCCGGTCGTGTTGTTGCACTCTTGTTCCTTCTTCCTTGTTTGATCTCCCGTCACCATTTTTACTCCATTTTCATTTGTTATACATATGTTTAGACTCATTCTCACACATTCCCATGAAAACACATAACACCACCAAAATACACAAAAATATGGATAAAACAATAAGAAAACACATACAAAAAGGCACTAAAATCTAGGTGAAAATGACGACAATCACACCCCCAAACTTAAAGTATTGTTCGTCCCCGAACAATGAAAATGATAAACCAAGGGAGAAGTTTTCACCTAGTAAAAAGACTAAACGAACACAAGTAATAACACATCATTAGCAACAAGCACTACAAATTATGCTAAGCTATCCTACAATATTAGACTTATGATATGAGAAATTAACAAGTTCAATCAAAAGAGAATGAAGTGCAATATAGTCCCTTTTAGTCTAAGCCTCACATAAGTTTATCAAATTCACTCGATACTCTTTAAATGAGGTAAATCAACACTCCTCAATCAATTGGTTCGAATCACCATACACTTGCTCGTAGACTTTATTCACAAACCACCAAAGTTTTAATCAATGGTCAAAAAGGTCTTTGATTAAGGATGTAATGATAGGCTCTTTGGTAGGTAGGAAGAATTTAGATAAAAGTGACTAAACGAGTGTAAGTAATCAAAGAGGTAGCTACTTTCTTCCATTCCTTCACATTTCTTTTCTTCCTTTCTTTTCTTACTTAATTTCAAGAACTATTCATCCACTTTCCTTGACTTGAATTTCTTTTGATTCATGCTCCCATTTTTGTTAAAACTTTTAAATACTTGAGCATATTGTTGACATTTTGCTCTTTTTCTTATCTTAAGGTTGCATGTTCATTCTTATCTTTGCTCTTTTCATCCCTTTTTGCTTTGCTTGTTTACCATCTCCTCTTCTTCTTTTGTCATCTCATCACATCTTTCTAGCTACCATCTTCTAGAAAATTCCATCTTGCATTCCCCTCTCTTGGTCCATCTCCTTCCTCTTGGAGCTCTTCTTCTTCTTGTTCAAATGCTAGAGGTTCTGGTGCATGCTCTTCAAATTCCACCTGATGAGGTTGTTCTTCCTCTTCTATTTCCATGCCCACTGGCTCAGCTCTCAAGTTTCTTAGCTCAGGATTCTCCTCCACTCTCATTTGTTGGAGCACTGCTTCCACTCCTTCTCTATTCTCTCTATAGAAAGCTCTCACAACTGCTGAGTGGTTTGGGCTCGCCATAGCTAGATTCTGCTGCTTCCTTTGTCCTCGCATCGTGGTGAGCTCAGGAGCAGGTAAAGGAAATGGAGCTCCTTTGTCTTGCCTCAAGCAATACATATTTCCAATGAATGATAGGAACTCCATCCTTATGAGTTGATTGTAAGTGAGTCCCTCACTAACCATTGAGTGTTGCATCCCTCTGAGATCGATGCCTAGCCCTTGCGCAATCATTGTCACCATACCTCCAATCATTATCCCTCGAGTGTTTTCTCTCTTAGCCACTCTTTCAACGTGCTGAATGAAGTGAGCTGCAATGTTCACTTTGAACTCATGGAAGATACTGTACATGATGTACAACTGTTTCTCACCCACTGATCCACTCTCAAACCGCCCCAGAATGGTATTGGATACTATCTTCTCAAGGTATCTCATGACTGGGTTCCTTATAGCTGTCCCTTTTGAAGAGCTTGGAATGTACTCTGGAGGCTCAGTCCCATCTTCAACCAATCTTCTCCACCAAGTCTATTGATTAAAACCTCTTCCTGTTAGAAAGCTCTGATGGCCTCTCATGATTGGGCACCAAAGAACCTATTTAAATCGTTCACAGGAATCTGCTCCCACATCTCATTGTTCAACTGGAATGTGATCGCGATAGGAAACTTGTTCCTATCTTTATGAACCTCCAGAGTGCTCGTAAACTCGGCTGTAAGATGGAGGTAAGTGGGAGGTCTCTTGTTGAAAAACTCTTCCATTTTCACTCGACGGAATAGAGTCCTCAGATCATTTTCTATTCCAAGACCTTCCATCGTTGCTTGATCCTGGAATCGAGTTGCTCTAATCTTTGGGAGTATGTATTCCCATCTCAATGCATACTTCTCCCATTCCATGAACTCAACTCCGAAGTTCTCAGGGTGCTGGTCCTTCATTAGCAGCTTTGCATCAAGGTCGGATAATTCCAATTCTGATTCAATTATAACAAAATCCTCATTGCGTTTCCTCACTCTTCTTTCAGCCATCTATAATTTTCAAAATAATTCAAGTTATTCTCACTTCAACCTAAGACAAAGTATCTCATATTGATTAGAATCATCACTAGTTATTCAACTAAGTGTTAATTCTAGCACATATTCAAGTACAACAAACAATGTGTTTCAACACCTTTAACATTTTGATCCAACCATCTCAACACAAAGTTGTTCCAAAAAAAATTCATTTAATCAATCAATTTCAACATCCAAATCCCTTCATTCTTTCATAAACTATCACTTTTTCAATGTGCATAACTCAATTCAATAATACTTCATGCAAAAACTTTGAATTCCAATTGAAATTTTCATTTAGGCATTTCATCAAACACTTGGCATGCACATATTTCACACTTCAATTCAACAAGAATTCACCATGCCTTCATGCTCAAATCCTCAACATCTAAACTAATTCACAACCATACAATCATCATAGAAGCATTATTACATCAATTTGAACATCATATGCCCTCAATCAATCATCCTACAAAAAAAATCCCCAAATTCAACTTCTTATGAACCCTAATTTTTTCCAAATTCAACCAATCCAACAATTAAACTTGCAAATTCATGTTTTACAATCCTAGACATACTTTATACATACTATCATTCCAAACTCATGCATGAATTTCGAAATTTAAACCTTGAAATGAAAATTAGGGCACAAGAATTCATACCTTGGATTTTTCTAAATGAAATGGAAGGATTTGATGTTTAAGCTTTGAAATTCACCTTTTAATCTCACAATCTTACCACTCTTTGATATTTTGGTGATAATTGGTGGAGTATGGATGGAATTCGCACGACGGGAGGTGTTAGAACACGACGGGAGTGAATGCCCGTGTCCAGAAATCTGACTTTTAAAACACTGCTTAAGACACAACACGAGTCGTGTTGCGCAACACGGCCAAGGGGTGCCCGTGTTGCGCGAATTGATGCTCCCACACGGCCGTCTCTTACAGGCCCGTGTTATTGACACGGATCGAGTCTCGGTGATATGACACGACTCGTGCGACGACACACGACCAAAACCTGCCCGTGTTGCGCGAATTGATGTCGCCACACGGCCACCTCTTACAGGACAGTGTCAGCGACACGAGTCGTGTACTGGTCCCCTGAATTTTTCCACTTTTTCAACTTCAAATCTTGTCCTTCCCTGTTTCAATGCTTCCAATACTCCCTATTCATGCTCACAACTCATACACATCATTAGCTCAACATTAATATCACAAACAAAAGGATTATCAACTTCAACACCACCAAAACTAACCAAAACTAAACCGAACTCATGAGAAAATTTCAAATTTGACTCAAAACACAAGAATTCATGTCAACATAGAATATAACATATCATACCACACCATATCCCCCCAAACTTGAATTGAAACAAGAGTTTCAAAGTAAGTTTGCAAAAAGTGGTACGATATACCGTTCACATCAATGACACACGCCTTGTATCTTCAATACATCTTCTCCTCATAAGCACAATTCACCTACAAGACCAAAACAAAGCAAAACAAGAAAAAGAAATATTTACAACCCTAAACTACTAAAAGGATATGAGCTTTCAAGAGGTGAAAGTGTCAATATATACCAACTCCCTTTGAGAGGGAGAATGGTAATGTTTCACTCTATGACCATTAACCACAAAAGCATTTTCATCCGCTCCTTCAAGTTTTATCGAGCCATCATCTCTCACTTCGATCACCAAGTATGGGCCGGTCCATTTCGAACGAAGTTTTCCGGGAAATAATTTAAGCCTTGAATTGAACAATAGAACTTTATCCCCCGGAATAAACTCCTTCATTTTGATCCTTTCATCATGCCATCTTTTGAGCTTTTCCTTCAAAATTCTTGAGCTTGAGTAAGCTTCATCCCTAAATTCTTCTAATTCAACCAATTGGAGACACCTTTTCTTCCCGGATTCCTTTTCATCGAAGTTCAACTTCCTAAGGGCCCATAATGTTTTATGTTCCAACTCCACGGGTAAGTGGCATGCCTTCCCATAAACAAGTTTGTAAGGAGAAAATCCAAGAGCGGTCTTGTAAGCCGTTCGATAAGCCCATAAAGCATCGTCTAGCTTAGAAGACCAATCTTTTCGATTCCCATTAACCGTCTTTTGAAGAACAAGCTTCACTTGTCTATTTGACACTTTCGCCAAGCCATTCGTTTGAGGATGGTAAGGTGTTGAAACTTTGTGCTTTACTCCATATCCACTCAAGAGCTTCTCAATAAGCTTATTTATGAAGTGTGATCCCCCATCACTAATTATGGCCCTTGGTACCCCAAATCTAGCAAAGATGTTCTTCTTTAAGAAACCCTTGACCACTAATGCATCATTTGTTCTTGTCGGGATGGCTTTGACCCACTTAGATACATAATCCACCGCAAGCAATATGTAAAGGTAACCATTGGAAGAAGGAAATGGCCCCATGAAATCCATCTCCCATACATCAAACACTTCAACTTCAAAAATGTTCCTCATAGGCATCTCATCACGTTGCCCTATACTTCCAATCCTTTGGCACCTATCACATCCCTTGATGTATTCCTTACAATCTTTGAACAAAGTTGGCCAAAATAACCCCGATTGTAGGATCTTTGCCCCCGTCTTTTGAAATCCAAAATGCCCTCCACAAGGTGAAATGTGGCACATCTCCATTACACTTAACTTTTCCTCATCCGGGATACACCTCCTTATGATCCCATCCGGACAATTTTTAAACAAAAGAGGATCATCCCATAGATATTCCTTGACATCATGATAAAACTTCTTCCTTTGAGATTCGGTGAGATGATCCGGCTTGAGGCCACAAGCTAAATAATTCACGAAATCTGAATACCACGGCCTTCCGGTCTCACACAAAGCGTACATTCTTTGAAAATCAACTAGAAGAATCTCTTCATCCGGGAATGCATCCTTAATGAACTCCATTGTTCCTTCTTCATCAACATTTTCTAAACGTGACAAGTGGTCGGCTATGACATTTTCGACTCCCTTCTTGTCACGTATCTCCACATCAAACTCCTGCAACAAAAGAACCCAATGAATTAGTCTTGGTTTTGCATCTTTCTTGCTCATCAAATACCTAATGGCGGCATGATCCGTATAAACAATGGTTTTCGTGCCAACTAGGTATGGACGGAATTTTTCAAAGGCATAAACCACGGATAAAACTCTTTTTCCGTTGTAGTTGATGAGTGTGTAAATTCACAAGTTTGGCACTATGGTTTGTGCTAGTTTTGGAGAGTTTTGATGTGAAAATAGGTGGAAAACCTATATATATTGTGAATTAGCATGAATCAGGTGTTAGTGGAGCTATTTGAGTGGTTTCTGAGCAAAAACGGAGTGAAAGTGCCAAGAATCGAAGAGACGGAGTCGAAGCCATGCGAACCGCCCAAGAAATAAAAGGGTTCGACCTGGTTGGAGGAGGGTTCGACCTCTCCAGCAGGTCAAACCAGCATTGCCGAGCTGACAGAAGAGGATTCGACCAGGGTTCGAGTGGTTCAACCTGTCCATCAGGTCGAACCATGGTCGAACCAGTTCGCGAAAAAGAGGATTCGACCACGACGTTTGAGTTCGACTTGTCAGTTGGTCGAATCGGGAGCGGGAATTATCCAGTGATGAGGTTCGACCTGGAGTTCGACCAAGGCCTAAGTTGTTCGACCTGTTCAAGAGGTCGAACCAGTGCAGAATTATTCCAGTAGCGGGGTTCGACCTGTTGTTCGACCTGTGGCCAGTTTGTTTGACCTGTTTGACGAGGTCGAACCTGCATGCGAGAACTTACCTTATCCGGATTTTCGAGGCTGAAACGCGTGAGATCACTTAGAAAGCCCATTCCAAGCCCTAAAGACGTGATTACAAGTATAAAAGGAGGCTCATACAGAGAATGAAGAGAGCTTTTGATCATCAATCATAAGAGAGAAAAGAGTAGAGGTGGTGATCCATCCGGAGGGCTGTGACAGAAGTTCGCTGAAGGTTCAAGTAAGAATGATCAATCTAACCATGATTGTTCCTAGATCAATCATGGGCTAGAACCGTCTTGGTAGTTCTAGGGTTATGAAAGTTTCATGATATAATTCATATTTCATGTGTAAAACTCCGTACAACACTACCTGTGATTTGTTTTATATAAGATTGCATATTTAATCCATACTCATAGTCGTTTTGTGCATCAATGATCGTTGTGTAGAGTCTGAATACATAACATGGTTATTGGTTGAGTGCGTTCACTACTGAGCAGGGTTTATCGTTATAATTCTAAGTGAAGGGATTTCGAAGTCTTATTAGAACCGTCTTATATGAATATTCATGAATTGAATTAAATTCGGGTTGATGAATAGGATGAAGAGTATAACTTTATAGTACCTAAAAAGGGAGATCAAATCGGGTTAGATTCTAGACGTAGAAGATAATTGATTATGATAGTACCTAGAAAGGGGGGTGAAGTATATCTCTTGCTCCGAGGTTATTCACACGTGTCAAGCGCATATTTACTTGTGTCTATAGAGTAAACTTGCATGGTCTAGTGATGCGTCCACAAACCACAGGGCAGAGTCGGACACCATCACATGAAAATATGAATTGCTAGCGAAACTGGATGACCCGACGAACTATCTACTATTCTTATTGATCACAACTCACTTTTCTCTACTCTTACTATTTCTTTTTGCTATTTCGATTAGAAGTTATTATTCCTAAAACCTTTACAATTGCCAAACATAGTCCAAAGTATACTAGAATATAATGAAATTGATATTTAACCGTCCCGTGGGTTCGATATTGTAACTTGGTCATCTTCGCGACTACAATTGATATCCTTCATACTTGAGGATTAATTTGTGTGTTGAGAAAACCCTATCAAGTTCTTGGCGCCATTGCCGGGGACGGCGTAAAATATCTTTTTTTTGTATTATTTCTAGTTTATTAGGACTATTTACCTTGTTTTGTTGTTTTCTTTCGTATTCGTTTTAGGTGTATGCTCACAAGATCAAAGAAAGGTAATCTTGAACCGTATAATCCTGAGATTGGAGCATCATCAAGAAAGAAGAAGAAGAATAAGAGCAAGGCAAAGATAATTGACCCAACTGAAGCTCTGAATTTTGGAGACAAGGTTGACGTGCAGATTTCGCAGACGATTGAGGGTACAACTGAAGTTAATTTGGAAGTAGAAGCAGTCAACATGGCAGCGAATCCAGATAATCTAGCCATCCGAGAGGTTTTCAGAAATAATGAGGCTGGAAATTATGAGCTTTTAGGAGCAAGGGGAACTAACACGGCTTTCGATCTTCATCCCGCTCTTATTAGCATGATCGAAAGAAACTTTTTTTCAGGAGGGTCTTTCGAGGATCCGCATCAGCATCTGAACAAGTTCTTGGGTTATGCAAGTACTCAAAAAGACGTAGGAGAACATGAAGATGCTAGGAATATCCTTTTGTTCAAATTCTCGCTTACTGAAAAGGCGAGGGATTGGTACGATACTATTAACGCAGCTGAGTGCACCACGTGGGAGCAATTGAAGTTAAGGTTCTTGGAAAGGTATATGCCACCTTCGAAGGTGTTTAAGATGAAGCAAGATATTAACCAATTTGCTATCAGTGGAGGTGAGAAATTTCATGAAGCGTGGGATAGATTCAAGGACATGCTCAGGAAGTGTCCTCAACATGGGTTATCTAAAGTCCAATATATCAGTATATTCTATAATGGATTGGACTGTGAATCAGGAGTGCTACTTGATGCTTCTTCTAATGGAGCATTGCTTACAAAGTCATCCGTTAAGGCCGAGAAATTGTTTGAAGACATATCGATGAATTCGAGGGATTGGCCTACTGATAGAGTTAGAGGTACGTATGTTCTTGGAAAGGTAGCTCAGGTTGAACAAGCAGTAGTGAAAACAAAGAGAGAGGATGAGATCGTTTCGAGCTTGTCTAATATCAACAAGCTACTTGAGTCTCAACAGAAGCAGATCAGCGAGATATCTCAACGAGTGCCAATCATGCAGCAAGAGATGATGAATAATGGAACCATCCAAGAAGAATTGGAGGAAGCAAATTATGCCATGGGTCAAAGTATTCAAGGAACGAGGTACCCAAATCAAGGAAACCGGAATTACCAAGGGAACTATCGAGGAAACTTTAACAATCGTGGTCCCTCTGGTAGTTTTCAACAGCAACCAAGGAGGCCCGAATTTTCATGGAGCAATACAAATAATGCAGTGCAACTTCCGATGGGTGTTGATCCGGGAGAAAAGGTGGAAGAAGGGAAGCCTGGTTTTGAGGATACTGTGAACAGGTACATGGTAAAGAATGATGAAAGAGTGAACCGCCTTGAGGCCAAACTTGAGAAAAAGATTGATGATCACCACAGAGATTTGTCCACTCAAGTGAAAGATCTCACGTTGTTGATGGGTACAATTGCAGAGAATGTGAACACATTGACTCAATCTGTAGGCAAATGGAAGTTTCCATCTCAGAGTATAGAGAATCCAAAGTCATGTAATGCCATCACACTGAGGTCGGGAACGCAGTACGATGGACCAATGAGGCAGGAATCAAAGTTGGAATCTTCTAAGCCTCGGTTCGACCAACACTCAGAGGGTTCGACCTGGCATACAGGTCGAACCATGGTCGAACCTCATCAGCAAGAGCACTCTATTTTGTCGCAGAAACGGTTCGACCACGATCGTAATTGTTCGACCAACCTATCAGGTCGAACCCAGGTCGAACCGGAGGGTAGAAACTATACAGTGGAACGGTTCGACCACGATCGTAATTGTTCGACCAACCCAACAGGTCGAACCATGGTCGAACCTCATCAGCAAGAGCACTCTGTTTTGTCACAGGAACGGTTCAACCACGATCGTGATTGTTCGACCAACCTATCAGGTCGAACCCAGGTCGAACCGAAGGATAGAAATTATATAGTGAAGTGGTTCGACCTCGGGGGAAATTTTTCGACCTCCAATGTTGGTCGAACCCAAGTCAAACCTCAAGAGCAGAATGAGATCAGTCTTCCAGGAGAGAGGTTCAACCAATACAAACCTGGTTCGACCTCACAAACTGGTCGAACCCTGGTCGAACCTCGCCAAGATATTTTTATTGATGCACCTGATGTTCCTTTTGATGTCGATGCAACTCCAGTGGTACGGAATGAGCAAAGTACAGATATAATAGCTGAGAAAAAATGGGAAAGAGCTAAGTGATTAAGAGCTGAAAAGGAGAAAGCGGAGAAGGTTGATCGTGATGAATGGGGGATTCCCAAAACAAAGATACCTCCACCGTTTCCCTACAAGCTAGTAAAGAAGGAATTGGAAGAGAAGTTCAAGAAGTTTTCAGAGATAATGAATAAGATAAGCTTGAACATCCCTTTTTCAGAGGCCATCATGGAGATGCCATATTATTCTCGATTTCTTAAAGACATATTGATGAAGAAGCGAAGCTTAACCGGAGTTGAAATGGTAAACTTATCTGAGAATTATAGCTCAATTATTCAAAAGAAGTTGCCACCAAAGATGAAAGATCCGGGGAGCTTTACGATTCTATGTGAGATCGGGAAAGGGCCAGCACGACGAGCTTTGTGTGATAATGAAAAATATCCGATAATTGTATCTTCTTCCCTTAATGATGATCAACTTGAGGAGTTATTAGATGTCTTAAGGAAGTACAAGTCTGCAATAGGGTGGTCACTAGATGATTTGAAAGGTATTAGCCCTTCGTATTGTATGCATCGGATTAGGTTGTTGGATGAAGCCAAGGCGAGTGTTCAAAATCAGCGTAGGGTGAATCCCGCAATTCAAGAGGTGATAAGAAAGCAAATCCTTATGTGGTTGGATGCTGGAATTATATATCCTATTAGTGATAGTCCCCATGTGAGTCCATTGTATGTCGTTGCTAAAAAGGGGGGGCATGACTGTAGTAAAAGCTGAGGATGGAGAGGCTATAGCCACGAGGATTCCTACGGGATGACGTACATGTGTGGATTACAGGAAATTAAATGAGAACACGTGTAAAGACCATTTTTCTCTTCCTTTTATGAATCAAATGTTAGATCGTCTTGCAGGGTATGAGTTTTATTGTTTCTTGGATGGATACTCGGGGTACAACCAAATCATGATTGCTCCTGAGGATCAAGAAAAAACCACTTTTACTTGCCCCTACGGGACCTTTGCTTTTAGAAAGATGCCGTTTGGATTGTGTAATGCGCCTGCTACTTTTCAGAGATGCATGATGGCGATTTTTGATGGTTTGATAGAAAAGATCATGGAAGTATTCATGGACGATTTTTCAGTTTTTGGTTCTTCTTTTGATATTTGTTTGTCTAACCTTGCTATTATTTTGAAGAGGTGTCAAGAAACTAATCTTGTCTTGAATTGGGAGAAGTGCCACTTCATGGTGAAGGATGGAATTGTTCTTGGGCATCATGTTTCCGCCAAGGGATTGCAAGTAGATCGTGCTAAAGTGGTGGCAATTGAGAAGCTTCCACCACCGACCAATGAAAGAGGAGTGCGGTCCTTCCTTGGACACGCCGGTTTTTACAGGAGATTCATAAAAGACTTCTCAAAATACTCTAAGCCCTTATCTCATTTACTTGAAAAGGATATTCCTTTTGTGTTTAATGATGAGTGTCTAACAGCTTTTCAAGTTTTGAAGGAGGCGCTAATTACTGCCCCCATCTTGATCACACCGGACTGGACTCAACCGTTTGTACTTATGTGTGATGCAAGTGATGTAGCACTGGGTGTGGTGCTCGGGCAGCTAATGGAGAAGAAGTTCTGTGCCATTTACTACGCGAGTAAGACTTTCGATGCGGCACAGAAGAATTACACGATGACTGAAAAGGAGTTTTGGCTGTTGTGTATGCATTCGATAAGTTTCGTCAGTATTTGGTTGGCATGAAGACGATTGTGTATACAGATCATTCAACGATTCGGTATTTGATGGAGAAGAAGGATACAAAGCCTAGAATTATAAGGTGGATTCTACTACTTCAGGAATTTGACATGGAGATTCGGGATAAGAAAGGAACAGAAAATGTGTTGGCAGATCACTTGTCAAGGTTGGAGACTAGGGAGCATTGTGATAATTCTTTTGAGTATATTGAAGAGATGTTCCCTGATGAGAAGATCATGGCTGTGGCTGTTGAAGGGACTGAGCGAGCATGTGTGGTCGCAGCGCAAGGTATGGATCCATGGTACGCGGATTATGTTAATTACATTGTCATTGGAGAAATTCCAAGTGATCTCAACCGATATCAACTTGCGAAATTTAGAAGGGAAGTTGAGACATTTATATGGTATGATCCGTTTGTTTACAAGATATGTACAGATTCTATTGTCCGAAGATGTGTACCCGAGATGGAAATGGAGAGTGTGCTTGAGTTCTGCCATGCACAACCAAATGGGGGGCATTTCGGAGCGCAAAATACTGCAGCTAAGGTACTTCAATCCGCTCTTTATTGGCCTACATTGTTTAGAGATAGTGAGAGCTATGTGGCGTCTTGCGATAGATATCAGCGCATGGGAAATATAGGTAGAAGAGATAAGATGCCACTGCAGCCTAGCATAGTTGTGGAGATATTTGATGTATGGGGGATCGATTTTATGGGGCCTTTTTCCCCGTCGAATGGGTTTCTCTATATTCTTCTTGCTGTGGATTATGTTTCAAAGTGGGTGGAAGCAATTCCTACTCGTGTAAATGATTCGAAAATTGTTCTATCTTTCTTGAAGAAGCATATTTTTGCCCGTTATGGAGTTCCTAGAGCATTAGTTAGTGATGGAGGTTCTCACTTCGTCAATAAATTTCTTGAGAAGGTGCTTAAGGATTATGGTGTTAAGCATAGGGTTACTACACCCTATCATCCGCAAGCGAATGGGCAAGCAGAGGTCTCCAACCGTCAAGTCAAACAAATTTTGGAGAAAGTGGTAGGAACTAATAGAAAGAATTGGGCTATGAAGCTCGATGATGTGTTATGGGGGTTCCGAACCGCTTACAAGACGGTGTTAGATATGTCACTGTATCAAATTATCTATGGGAAGCCGTGCCACTTACCCGTAGAGATTCAACACAAAGCGTTTTGGGCTTTGCGACGCTTGAACTTGACTCTCAAGGATGTGAAGGAGTTGAGGATAACTCACATGAATCAATTGGATGAATTTAGGAGTTGTGCTTACAAGAATTCAGAGATTTATAAGGAAAGAATGAAGAGGTGGCATGATTCTAAGATCTCATACAAGGAGTTCAAGCAAGGAGATGAGGTACTACTTTTTAACTCTCGATTGAAGCTTTTTGCAGGCAAGTTGAAGTCTAAGTGGACGGGACCGTTCATGATTCATCGAGCCTTCGGAGGGGGGAGTTTTGAGCTTATTGACAAAGATGGAGACGTTATCGCGGCGAATGGGCATCGGTTGAAGCATTATAGGTAGCCGGATGATGCGTGTGTCATTTTTGATGATACCTTGATCTGATTTGGTACCGTCGTGACTCTCCAACGTTAAATATGAGCGCTTGTTGAGAGCTTACTCTTCCATTTTATTGCTTTATTTCTTTTGTGTGCGCAAGAAATTTTTTTATATTTAAGGTGCTTGCTAATCGGCAATTACATCTCTTTTCAAACTTAGTTTCGACTTATGTTTTTACTAAGTTTGGGGGGGTGTGATGTTATTACCTCAATGAAGCACTAAGAGTATAATCTTTTCTTTGTATTATTTGTTAGGGGAGTTGGTTTTTGCGGGCATATTGAAATTTTAATCGATTTTGATATGATGATTTTTTACAACTTGCCTAATGTTCAGTGGTTTTTGGTTGTATTTTCTTTTACGGAGTTACTCATGAATGATGGAATAATTTCTGAAGTTATGCTCTAGATTGTACCTAATGAGTTGTGTTGAAGCTTGAAGTGTGTAGTGAATGAAGAACACTCAGTTTTGAAGGTCAGAAGGATGGTTCGACCATGCACCAGGAGTGGTTCGACCAGTGCCGGAGGTCGAACAAAAGTAGAGGAAGTCGAACCAGAGTCAAAAAAGCCATATTTGTTCGAACTGTTCAGGAGGTCGAACCTGAGGTCGAACCAACCAGTTTAAAGCACTCTGTTTTCCAGAAAATGGGTTCACCCAATTCAAGGATTGTTCGACCTGATCAGCAAGTCGAACCCCAGGTCGAACCGAGAAGAGCATTTGTCCAGAAGGTAGGTTCGACCTCGTCAGTCATTGTTCGACCTGTTCAAGAGGTCGAACCTAAGGTTGAACCAAGCCAGGTACGTAATTTAAGTTCGATTTTTCGAAGGGTTCGATCACTTTTTCGAAACACCAAACCTAGAACCCTTTTCGAACCTCTACACCATTACACAAATTCTTTGATTACACTTGATTGCACACCGATTACACAACATTACACCTTGAATTTACGAGTTGAGCGCGGATTTGGGCGATTTTCGTCGCAAATTAGGGCTTGGTCGCGATTTTTGGTTGTTGTGTGTTGTTGATCGATTATTCACCATGGGCAAGTCAAAAGGTATGTTGTTCCAACTCAACTACTCTAGGATTGAAGTTAATTCCATGCAATTCATTGTGAATAAGAGGATTGATGTTGAGTATGGTTGAATTTCATGGTGAATGTTGATATTGTGACTTGTTTCATATTAATTCTTGTTTCTTGGTTTAGGTTGTTTGATTATTGATAGAACTTGAATTTTTATGAGGATTGATCAAGGATATAGAACATCTAATAGAATGAGCATGTTGATTTGGTTTGAAATTGATGACATTGAAGTAGTTCATTAAGGGACACATGTTGAATTTTTGATTAAATTGCTTGAATTGTTGATGCATGCTTGTTGGTTATTTAAATAAGTGTGATTGAAAATGTTTTGAGCATGTTGAATAAGCAAGTGGTGTTGAGACGATAGTTGGAGTGATTATGCATTGATGCTTGAAGTCTTGAGTAGAGTATGTGATGTGCTAGTCAAATACTTTCTTTCTTGTCGTGTTGGTTGGATTGAAGTATTCGTTTTCAGGAAAAAGGACAAGGATCAAGTAAAGGTAAGGGAAAGGCAGAGGAGGAAAGATCGAAGAAGAGGCATGACAGGCCTTCGAATTTGGACAAAGTGACAAGGAAACTGAGGCTGCAAGATCGTCTACCCGAAAATTTCAAGATTCATATGCAAGATTGGGATGAGATCAAAGAGAAGTGGGAAGAAGTTTCAGACAAGATAGCTCGCACTCGATACCAAGATAATGAAGCGATAAGGATAATGAGAATAGGGGATGACATATTTTGGATGTTCGATCAAGTAGGGATCCGAAGATTCATGGAGTTGAAGAGGCCGACGTACTTCCATGTTACAGCAGAAGTAGTTTGCTCGTTTGAGATGGAGAAGGACCCGCTTGGTTACCCATATCAGTGTACGTTTCAGCTTGGCGGAGTAAGTAGGAAATGGACGTCTGAGGATTTCAATTAGTTGTTTGAGACGCCTTTGGAGATCCCTCGATTAGAAAATGCTGCATTCGGTGCAAATCGGTTTTGGAGGGAGATCACCGGGGAGATTCGAGATTATAAAATCAGACAGGCTCGTGCTTTCGCAATAAAGAACCCAGTCTTGAGGTACATGGACCGCGTCCTGAGCAACACGTTATTCGCCCGCTCGGAGGGGAGTGTTGTATCTAGAGGAGAGCTTTACGCCCTTTGGTGTATGCTGAACGGGGTGAAGTTCAATGTTGGAGCTTATTTCATTGCGCAGCTGCATCAATTCAAGACCATTGGATTTCAAAAGGTGAATATTGGAGGGTTACTGACGATCGTGGCTGAGCATTACAACTTGGATCTCACCGGTTTTACACCAGTAGAAGGAGAACCCGATTTGATGATGAGCACATGCATGAAGGGAGGATTTGCCTATTTTAGAGATGGAGATTAGTTTTTCACGAGGAGTCTCAAGCCTTTCGAATTTATGTTCCCTTTCGACGTGAGCAACTTGACAACTATTCGGGAAGCCAGGAATAAGTTGATGAATTCTCTCGGACATACCGCCTTATCCGTGGCAGTGAAGTCGGGTGGTGATTGGAGAGCGGTAGCGCAGATGTGTGCTGAGGGGAGGATAGCTGAGTTACAGCAGATCATTGATCAAGGAAAGTTCCGTCCACCTCAGCCACAGCAGCCTGAAGAGGATGATCAGGTAGATGAGCAGTCGGAGATGGAGATTCCGGAAGAAGAGCAGCATGATGCGCCTCAGCATGCTCCGGTACCGCAGCAGCGGCGAGCAGTTCCAGGTACCCGGGAGTAGCTTCGCTTGATTCATGAGCAGCTGGTCGCAGTAGTAGCTGCACAGCAGGAGACGAACAAGCAGCTCGCGCTCGCTAACGCCAACTACGCCACGCTGAACGAGAGGTACTCTGCCTTGGAGGAGCGTGTTGGTAGAGTGAGTAGTCGAGTGGATATGATGGATAGGCACATTACCAGTCTGTGCCGAGCTGTGGAGAATATGATGGATGAGGATGACAAAGATGATGATGAGGATGATGATGCTCCTAGGGAGTAGTTTCAGGTTTTCTTTTGGCTTCTCCGATTCATCTTATCTCCCATTCTTCTTTTTATTCTTACAGATTGGGGTGTGATTCATGTGTGAGTGGCATGTACTTGATATAGTTGATCTTGTATCATTGATTTGTATATGGGTTATTGATTCTGTGCATTCATGTGTTTATGTGTTTATTTTCATTGGAAAGAGCATGTATAATTTGTTAAGTATATGGAATTCATGAGGAATTGATCTTGATTATGTGCTATGAGGAGTACTAGGAATTAATTACCTATGTGAGGATTTGAGCCATTATCATGATTAATCATGATAGTTTATTTTTGAGAGAATCATTCGTATGAACGTATTCTAGAACTTGGTTTGGAGTCTTGTGTGAGACTTACAATTGATGAAATACTAGGACATGATCTTAGGCCATTTTTGATTAATTGAGTCACTTAGCCAAATTTTACCTTTCCTAATGATTTTATAAACCTTTGGTAGTCCTGTTTGAGCCTTTTAAAAGCTTTTTCTTTGGCAAGCCAATTAAAAGAGCCTTAATTACCTTATTTGAGCTTTGAAAATACCCTATTCATTGGTAGAGAGAGTAAGGTGAATAAGTGTGCGAGAAGAAAAGGAAGGTGGGATGAGGTTTAGTAAGAAAAGTACATGGTTAAATCTTGTTAAGGGTAGTGCCTGAAACTGGTACCCCAAATTGCTTAGTTCTAAGAAGCAGTCGAATGATGTTCGAGAAGGGTAGTGACTACAACTGGTACCCGAGCGATCAAAAGAAGAATGATGTTGATGCAAGGAAGAGAAGAAAAATCTGAAATTGCAAGTGCAAGAGAAGAATTGGAGGAGAATATGAAGCCGAATGAGAATCAAGAACCTCCAAGATAACTCTCTACTAGTGTCTTAAGTCACTATGTCTAAATTTTCCTACCCTTTCCAAAGAGCCAACATTACAACCTAGAAACAAGTCCTTTGTGATCCTAGTACTAATTTGATGTGAGTTGATTTTTGAGACCTTTGCCAAGCTTATGGTTACGCGTGAATATGAATTGATATGAGTGTTTATACTAGCCTATAATGCCTCACGCATGTGAGCGAAAGAGAGTAAAGACTTATCTTGTCAGCGAGATTACTTAGTACTCCGAATGGTATGTGGTTGGATTGATTTTACATGAGTGAAATATATGATGCAAGTAATTCTTGTTTGATTCAATAAAGTGGCATGTGTAATAAGTGTTGTACTTGATCTTGTTGAATTATACACGACTCCTGTGGTTTAAATTGGTTGCCTCGGGACGAGCAACACGCAAGTTTGGGGGTTTGATGAGTGTGTAAATTCACAAGTTTGGCACTATGTTTTGTGCTAGTTTTGGAGAGTTTTGATGTGGAAATAGGTAGAAAACCTATATATATTGTGAATTAGCATGAATCAGGTGTTAGTGGAGCTATTTGAGTGGTTTCTGAGCAAAAACGGAGTGAAAGTGCCAAGAATCGAAGAGATGGAGTCGAAGCCATGCGAACCGCCCAAGAAATAGGAGGGTTCGACCTGGTTGGAGGAGGGTTCGACCTCTCCAGCAGGTCAAACCAGCATTGCCGAGCTGACAGAAGAGGATTCGACTAGGTTTCGAGTGGTTCGACCTGTCCATCAGGTCGAACCATGGTCGAACCAGTTCGCGAAAAAGAGGATTCGACCACGACGTTTGAGTTCGACTTGTTAGTTGGTCGAATCGGGAGCGGGAATTGTCCAGTGATGAGGTTCGACCTGGGGTTCGACCAAGGCCTAAGTTGTTCGACCTGTTCAAGAGGTCGAACCAGTGCAGAATTCTTCCAGTAGCGGGATTCGACCTGTTGTTCGACCTGTGGCTAGTTTGTTCGACCTGTTTGACGAGGTCGAACCTGCATGCGAGAACTTACCTTATCCGGATTTTCGAGGCTGAAACGCGTGAGATCACTTAGAAAGCCCATTCCAAGCCCTAGAGACGTGATTACAAGTATAAAAGGAGGCTCATACAGAGAATGAAGAGAGCTTTTGATCATCAATCATAAGAGAGACAAGAGTAGAGGTGGTGATCCATCCGGAGGGCTGTGACAGAAGTTCGCTGAAGGTTCAAGTAAGAATGATCAATCTAACCATGATTGTTTCTAGATCAATCATGGGCTAGAACTGCCTTGGTAGATCTAGGGTTATGAAAGTTTCATGATATAATTCATATTTCGTGTGTAAAACTCCGTACAACACTACCTGTGGTTTGTTTTATATAAGATTGCATATTTAATCCATACTCATAGTCGTTTTGTGCATCAATGATCGTTGTGTAGAGTCTGAATACATAACATGGTTATTGGTTGAGTGCGTTCACTACTGAGCAGGGTTTATCGTTATAATTCTAAGTGAAGGGATTCCGAAGTCTTATTAGAACCGTCTTATATGAATATTCATGAATTGAATTAAATTTGGGTTGATGAATAGGATGAAGAGTATAACTTTATAGTACCTAAAAAGGGAGATCAAATCGGGTTAGATTCTAGACGTAGAAGATAATTGATTATGATAGTACATAGAAAGGGGGTGAAGTATATCTCTTACTCCGAGGTTATTCACACGTGTCAAGCGCATATTTACTTGTGTCTATAGAGTAAACTTGCATGGTCTAGTGATGCGTCCACGAACCACAGGGCAGAGTCGGACACCATCACATGAAAATATGAATTGCTAGCGAAACTGGATGACCCGACGAACTATCTACTATTCTTATTGATCACAACTCACTTTTCTCTACTCTTACTATTTCTTTTTGCTATTTCGATTAGAAGTTATTATTCCTAAAACCTTTATAATTGCCAAACATAGTCCAAAGTATACTAGAATATAACGAAATTGATATTTAATCGTCCCGTGGGTTCGATATTGTAACTTGGTCATCTTTGCGACTACAATTGATATCCTTCATACTTGAGGATTAATTTGTGTGTTGAGAAAACCCCTATCAGTAGTGTAATTCTTTTGATTTGCATTGAACGTCTTGGATGCATAGTAGATAGCCCGAAACTTCTTCTCTCTCACTTGTCCTAGCACTACTCCCAAAGCATTGTCGCTTGCATCACAATGGAGCTCAAAAGGCTTGCTCCAATCGGGAGAGACAAGTATTGGTGAAGAAATTAAGGCCTCCTTAAGCACCCTAAAAGCATCAAGACATTCATCATTAAATTCAAATGGGGCATCTTTTTCAAGCAATTTACACAAAGGTTTGGCTATGTTAGAAAAATCTTTTATAAAACGTCGATAGAATCCGGCGTGGCCAAGGAACGATCTAACCCCTTTTTCATTCTTAGGTGGGGGAAGATGTTCAATGGCTACAACCTTCGCCCTATCAACTCTCAAACCTTTTTCCGAGATATGATGACCAAGTACGATACCCTCTTGAACCATAAAATGGCATTTTTCCCAATTCAAGACGAGGTTTGTATCTTGACATCGCTGCAAAACCATAGAAAGATTATCCAAGCATTTATCAAATGAAGACCCAAACACGGAAAAATCATCCATAAACACTTCCATCACATTTTCAATCAATCCTCCAAAAATAGCCATCATACAACGTTGAAAGGTGGTGGGGGCATTGCACAACCCAAAAGGCAATTTATAGAAAGCAAATGTGACATACGGACAAGTAAAAGTTATTTTCTCTTGATCCTCGGGGGCTATCATGATTTGGTTGTACCCCGAGTAACCATCTAGAAAACAATAATACTTGTATCCCGCCAACCTATCAAGCATTTGATCAATAAAAGACAAAGGGAAATGATCTTTATGAGTGTTTTAATTAAGTTTTCTATAGTCACAACACACTCTCCAACCCGTTTTTACCCGAGTAGCAAGCTCTTCATCAAATTCCATTTTAACAATGGTCAATCCCCATTTTTTAGCCACCACATGCAAAGGATTCACATGAGAACTATCACTTATGGCATAAACAATATTAGCATCCAACCATTTTAAAACTTCTTTTCTTACCACTTCTTGCATAATTGGGTTCAAACGCCTTTGAGGTTGTATGCATGATTTACCTTCATCTATCAACCTTATGTGATGCATACAAATAGTGAGGCTTATTCCTTTCAAATCATCCAAACTCCACCCTATAGCACTCTTATGATCTCTAAGTACCCTCAACAATTTATCAAGCTCTAAAGGTGAAAGGGATGATAATACAATTACCGGAAAAGTCTTGTTGTTCCCCAAATACGCATACATAAGGTGCTCGGATAGTGGCTTCAATTCTTCCTTTCCCTTGTCAACCTTTGACTCTTCATTCTCAACCTCTAATGGAAGATATTCCCTTTTTCCATAGTACATCAACTTAGCTTCATCTTCTTGAATTTCCCTATAAGCATTCAAATCATTTAAACTATCATTAATATCATCATCTTCCAAACAATAAAAAGAAGAGTTGGAGTTAAGAGATAAAGTAAGATAATTGCTTATGCTTGTTTCGAGAGGATCTTTAGATAAGAAGAATGGTAAATTCTCTTGAACCACTTCATCAATCATGTCAATCATTCTACACTCTTCTTTCTCATCCGGATGCCTCATCGCACTCCTTAGTGAAAATACCATCTTTTCATCATTCACTCTCAATGTCAACTCCCCCTTATGTACATCAATTAAAGCTCTTCCCGTGGTCAAAAATGGACGTCCCAAAATCAATGGAACATTTGCATCCTCGTCCATGTCAAGCACTACAAAATCCACCGGGAATATGAACTTTTCAACTTTAACCAACACATCCTCCACTACTCCCTTAGGATAAGTCAAAGACCTATCCGCAAGTTGCAACGTCACGGATGTAGGTTTTACTTCCCCTATACCAAGTTTCTTGAGGATAGACATAGGCATTAAGTTGATACTTGCTCCAAGGTCACAAAGGGCTTTGTGCACTTCATTCTTCCCCATCTCACATGGTATAACAAAACTCCCCGGATCCTTAAGCTTTGGAGGCAACTTCTTTTGAATTATGGCACTACATTCCTCCGTCAAGTTGACGGTCTCATTCTCCACCAAGCTCCTCTTTCTTGCCATTATGTCCTTAAAAAACTTAGCATAGTGAGACATTTGTCTCAAGGCATCCGCAAAGGGAATATTAATGTGGATCTTTTTGAAAATTTCCAAAAATTTTGCAAACTTCTCATCCAACCCCTTCTTCAAAAATCGATGTGGAAAAGGAATAGGTACTTGTATTTTTGGAATTCCCCAACTATCCCTTTCCACTTCAATTTCTTCCTCCTTCTTTTTCATTGTCTTGGTTCTTTCCCATTTTTTTTCAACAACCTTATTATCAATCAATTCCGGTTCCTCATTCATTTTAGCCTCAACTTCACTTTCATCTTCCAATTCTTCTTCAACCAAGTTTTCCTCAACCTCTTTCTCTTCCACCTTATCATCTTCCATTGGCATGGAAGGTCCATCATAATTGGTTCCACTCCTCAAGGTGATTGCCTTGCATTGTTCCTTTGGATTCACAATAGTGGTGGAAGTAAATTTTCCTTTCTCATTCGCACTTAATGAACTAGCAATTTGACCAACCGAATGCTCCAAAGCTTTGAATCTTCTATCACTAGTTTCCTCAATAGCTTTGAATCTTCTTTCATTAGCTTCATCAATCTTTCTCCTCGTTTTATCTTGAGCTTTATTTGACGCAATCAACTTTCAAGGAGTTCTTTGGTGGTTGCCTTTCCTTTATTATTTGGCGCTTTAGCTCCCGGATGTTCCCCGGAGGATAAGCAACCGCATTGCTTTGGTTTGAATAAGAGAAATTATCTTGCCTCCTTTGTTGTTGTGGGTGTGAGCTTCCACTTCCTTGATTATTGAAACCTCCTTGCCTTGGTGGGTAATTTCATTGGTTGTGGTTGAAATTACCTTGGTAATTATTTTGATAATTACCTTGGTAATTCCTTCCTTGCATATATTGCACATCCTCCACACGTGGCATTGTCATAGCCCATTGCTCCCCACTAACACTATTTGGAGGAAGCACACTTTGATCCATTTGGCCCTCTACCATATTAACTCCTTGATTAATCATACCTTGGTTCAAATTCATTTGCTTCATCATCTCCGCTGCTAACATCTCAATACTTGGCATACTTGGCTCCACACTAGCACTCTTCACACTAAATTATTGCCCTTGATCATAGCTCTCAAATCCATAGCATTCACTAACTCTCTCCGATGGCCATTGGTAAACATTCGTAGCAATTTCATCAAAAATTCTTATAGCCCTTTCCGGAGTCACTCCAAGTACGGATCCACCCGCCGAAGCATCAACAAGCACCCTTTGACCATTTACCAAACCTTGGTAGAAAAATCCGACTTGTTGATTTTCCGGGAATCCATGTTGTGGACACTTGCGTAGCATTTCCTTAAATCTTTCCCACGCTTCATAAAAGCTCTCTTGAGGCATTTGCTTGAATTGAGTAATAAAGCTCTTCATTTGCAGCGTTTTAGAAGGTTGAAAGTACTTGTTCAAAAATATTTGCGCAAGTTCCTCCCAAGTGTTACACGTACCCGGAGTAATGGTAGACAACCATGTTCGAGCACGATCTCTCAATGAAAACGGAAATAATATCATCTTGATGCAATCCTCGCTCACCCCATTCATCTTCACGGTATTGGCAATCTCAATAAATTGAGCTAGATGAGCATTAGGATCTTCATTCGGCGTTCCACTAAATTGTTGCTCCCTCACCAATGAAATCAAGCCCATTTCAAACTCAAAGGTATTGGCATGAATTGGTGGTCCCATCATTTGTGGTATTGCCCGTGGCATGAAGAAATCCCGGATCACCCTTTAATCATTTTGAATTCCATGTTGTACCGAAGGTGGTGGTGGCGGCACATACGCTTGTTGAGGAGGTGCATAAGCTTGTGGAAAACCTTGTTGAAGCATGGCTTGTTGTACCATTTGTTGAAACAAAGCTTGGTTGTTCATAGCTCCATAATTTTGATAGGCTTGTTGGGGGGCATTGAATTGAGGTGCGTTCACATGTTGTCCGCCTTCCCCATCATGCTCTATCTCCACACGATTATCTTCTTGAACATTTTCTATTTGATTACACTTAATATTGTTCTCCTTTCTCCTTCTTCGACAATTGTGTTCAATTTCCCAATCAATAGGTTCTACTTGCTTCCCCTTGGATCTTGTTTGCATACACCTTCAAAGAAGAGAAGTTAGAACAATGATTGTCAAAGCAAAGACAAGAAAACAATTAAAATAAAATAAAAAAATCTCTATTAAGATTACTCAAAACGATCCTTCTTCAAGCTACTAGCAACCGTTGCCTCTCCGGCAACGGCGCCATTTGATTAGCCATTTTGTAGTCGGGATGACCAATTCAATAATTTATCGAACCCAAGGGAGGTAGGTACTAGTGCTTAAGCGATCTCACGTTTCTTGTAATTTTATAAAGACTAATCATCAAGGGGATGGATATCAAACAAGAAATTAAATCAATCAAAGCAAGTAAGCAAGCAATGATTAGCAAACACAATAGATGGATGAAAAGAGTGGTTTACCAAATTGAGTAAAAGTGAGATTAACAACATTCAAGAAGTGGAAATCCTAGGATACATGCATCAAATTCATATGAATCATGGGTATAGAATAAGGGCCAACACTAAGTTCACCTAAACTCCCTCTCGGAATGAATAGGATATGGAATAATGCTCAATGGATTGGTTCTCACTCAAACAATTCCAACAAGGTACTAAGCTTGAAATGAGAGTCCATTCACATGATTAATCAATTTCTCAATCAAACCAACCATATGTCCTATCAAAGGGTTCTAAATAATAAAGGACTTCTCAATCACTTTACAATTTATAATGCACATGAAGTGTTTGATGAAATGATTCAATCAATTATCCTAAATATGAAATTGACTTCTCAATCTAATCACATGTTTAAAACAACAAACCACACAAATCATCATAAACCTCAAGATCTTAAGCATCAATGATAGAAAATCAATTAACCCAATCAACATATGAATTCAAATACATAAATTCCAAAATTATCCAACAACTATCATATTGCTAATCTCACAAGGGAGATTAGCCTACTATCTTCATAAGATCCATAACATAGACATTAGAAACCTTATAAATCATTGTAAACTAGAGGATTAACACAAAATTGGAATGAAAACTCCCTTGGAAATGGATCCAATTGAATCTCCTTTCTTCCTTTGGTGATCACCCACTCTTCCTTACTTCTTCACTTAATTTGGATGGTAGAATTATGGAGAAATGATGTAGGATCCAAAAATGGATGGATGGGATGAAGAATATGGTGTAAAATCAAAGGAATGGTGTGTGAGGTGTGTGGCAGCTAAATTCTCGGATCTAATCTGATCAAAATATTGAATGGATTGATATTTATACCCCAAGGAGATCTTCTAGAAGAGTTTTAAAAAGATATTATGTTCTGCACCGACACGAGTCGTGCTGCGTCGCACGAGTCGAGTCGTGTCAGGGTTCCGAGGTCAATGTTACTTAAAACGGTACACGAGTCGCGCTGCGTCGCACGATCAAAGGGTGGTTGTGTTGGACGAATTGATGGCTCCGCACGGCTTCTTCTTACAGGCCTGTGTCTGACACACGAAGCGTGTGCTGTAACACGACTCGTGTTGCCAGCACGGCCGGTCGTGTTGTTGCACTCTTGTTCCTTCTTCCTTGTTTGATCTCCCTGTTGGCAATTGGATCGTGCGGTTCAACGTGATCCGTTAGGATTAACAGGCAAACAAATCAGTGGAAGCATAATTAAACCGTTTATCGTACTTCTGGGTTGGTGTAGAGGTTGATCGTTGCAGAGAACCACCTCTCGATCTTCTGCTGTATGACCCAAGTCGAATCCTGCTGTTGTGTGGGCAACAATCTACATGATTCTCTCAATCTGCTTCTTTCCCTAACTCACGTTGAAAGAGGCGCAGTTACTTAGGTTTCCAGAAGCTGAGATGACTATATATATTGGGCTACAGCAGGGACCAGGAGGAGAAATTGGGTTGGGCCTCAATTGAATTTAATTAACCAAGCTTAGCCCAAAGCTTTTAATTAAATCCAATAATAATAATAAAGTCCACTAAAATATTATTACTGCACTACCCGTCCAATCCCAAAATTATGTTCTGGGCTCCTTCTTATTATAAGCCCGATAGTCTCCCCATGTTTAAGATATACAATGCCCATTAATTAATTAAGTTACTGACAACTCAAATTAATTAATATCTCATCCGAGAGTAGTACCACTCAACCTTATTATCATGCCGGAAATTAATCCACTTACAAGATTTACATGATAAACCTTATGAGCTCCTCAAGGGGACATCATCAACCTATAACGGACATGGATTCCTTCTATAATCAACAGCACACCATAGATACAGCACTACTTCCCAACTCACCGAGTTTGTTGATTTAATACTTATAAATCTCACCCATTGATGAATCAAAGAAATACATACTGCCCTACGTGTCGAGGTTATTGTATAGGGATTAAGAGTACGAACTTCCATAATAACAGAGATCAAGTTCTTCTATAAGTCAGTATAAGTCGAACGATCTCAGGCGGTCCTGCTCAATACACACAAGTGCACTAATGTGATTCTATAGCCAAGACAAGCTAATACCAAACCACACTACAACCATACCGATAGAGAGTCCCCGTCTATCTCAGTTGTGAGCATCTGTTTATACTTTATAAGGAAACCGATAATATGATCTTCCGCGTGTTGTCGCACAACATATTATCTACAGTATAAAGTAAATGGACTATTGCATCATGCATATAAAATAAATTATAAGATGCAATCATTTGATCAATGATTCTCATTTCAAATATTGTTATGACATTGTTCATACTAAAGCTAGACTTTTAGTATACAATCCAACAATCTCCCACTTATACTAAAAGACTATGATGTCACGTCTTCTGCCATACATCTGATTCCTACTCCCACTTACGCGACCATTAAAAGCTCTCGCCTTAAGGTCCTTGTAAATGGTTTACTAGGTCATCATCCGATGCAATCTAGGCGACAACAACCTTCCCCTCATCATACGATTTCTCGTAACAGGTGGTACTCGCGCTCCATGTGTTTAATTGCCTTATGGACTTGTGATTTCTTCAAGTTTGCAACTGCACCAATATCATCAATGTAAATTGTGATTACCTTGGGCAAACTTAGAAACACTTCAAAGTCCATCATGAAGTCTCTAGAGTCATATAGATACTTTGGCTGCCTCATAGGCTCCAATTCATCATCTTTGCATGATGGAGTCCGGAGTCTGAAATATATTTCTATATAACACTCCTCCACATTATGACTCTACTTCCTAATATTAAACACATAACCTTTGAGGAGAATTTACTGCCATCCAATCTGACTAAAAAATCTGAATCTACGTAATCCACAAGAAGCAGTGAATCTGTTTAGTAAATCCACATATAATTTCCAGTCCTTCTCAGGCACTTTATATATGTCTTACTACAGTTCATCATTCTTGTTCCGGGTTACGTTGATACCTTCTGTTCATGGTTCAGCAACACAGATATCCAACTTCGTTCATAGCATTCTTTAGATTAAGCTTCCTTATTGGCCGAAGCATAAGGAACCGCTTTCATCTTTCTTTATCTTCTTCTTGTGTCTCAAAGACACATTCACTTAGATAAATTTACATGTTAAACGAGTATGGACTGTATCATTTTATGAAACTTGAGATAAGCATAACATCCTTTCTTGTGATCCGTATTACCGTGATCAAAAAGATGTATTTTGCCTTTCTTAAGTCCTTCATCTTTACCGCTTTATTAACCGTACCCATACGCCCGATAATACTCTTTCATTGTCTCCAATGAGTAAGATACTATCTACGTATAGTACAAGAAATACCACCACGTTTCCGTCACTCTTTTCAATACACAAGATACATCCGCTGATTGATTTAAATCCGTGCCACTGGATTACCTAATCAAAACAGATGTTTCACGATCTCAAAGCTTGCTTTAGTCCATCGCTGGACACTTTTAAGCTTACTATCAAAATGCTATTAGCACTTTGCAATGAATCACTCTGGTTGCTTCACATAGATGTTTTCGTCAAGACTTCCAATCAGGAAAGCTGTCTTGACATCTATTTGTTGTCCCTCATAATTCAATATGAGCAGCAATAAATAAAAGAATTCGGATCAATTAAAACATAGCTACCAGCGAATATGTTTTCTCATAATCGAACCATTTCTTTCTGAGTACATCTTTTCGTAACAAGCTTTGCTTCCAAGATTTTCACCTTTCCGTATGATCCTCTTTTATTTCCCTATGACCACTTGTAATGGCTTTTACACCATTTTAGTGATCGTTCAAGCTCCAGACTTAATTTAGAATCCGTAGATTCTATTTCAACATACATTGCAACTTACTAAGATTCCGCATTTTCATCTTGTAGTGCTACGTCGTATCCGTGGGACAATACCATGTTCACTAGGGATCAAGTCTCACGACTCTCCCAAAACATATATTTATGGGTTGTCATACAACCCTCCCACTATGACAAGGCACTACATGTAGTTGTGTATCAGACGTGACACGCGTTGCAGTTTACCTTGTGATATATCCTCTTGTACACTTGGTACTAATACTTAGTGTTTTCCTCTCACATCCTTTAGAACAACTTATACATGGGTTTGTGATTTATAACATAGTCCTTTTCCAAAAATCTAGTGTTTGTGTTAACAGTCACCCTTCGATCTTTTGGACTAAATAAATCAACCTTCATTTTTCTAGGATATCCCATATACAGACAAACATTTCACGAATTACTGTATCTAGGGCATATCCATAAAATGAATTTTAATTATTTCAAATAATTCATCATCTATCTAATTATAACCATAAGAGTCTAATACCTTCTACCCACCACACCATTCAGCTGGGGCATACCCGGTGTAGTCAACTTGAGATTTAATCTAAACTTCTGATCAATAGCTCCTAACTATCCCAAGAGGTATTCGCCATCATGACTGAATCGTAATGACTTAATATATTTTCCATGACGCTTCACTGTACCAGCCTTACAATTCTTGAATTAATCAAAGAACTTAGACATGCAGTGCATCATATAAATATATTGGTTTCCAGAATAATCTTCGAATATTCATAACCTCCTCTCGTCTAGATAATATTAGGTTCGCTTGAATCAGAATGAACTAATTCCAACATATATATCTTTGGCTCTACACCCCACAGCCTTGAAAAGGCAGTTAATCATTTTTACTTCCAAGCAAGACTCGCAAGTTTGATAGTTTCCACTTCAGATAAACCTTACGGTCTATCGGCTATCAACTTTTGAATCCTACTTAAGTAAAATGAATTAGTCATAGACGCCAAATGTATGTTTAGTTCATTTCCGAAGGTTCCTTTCTCTTACTTATATTAGAAGATGCATTATTTAATTACTATTTATTGCATCTGTGGGATGTACATGATTCAAGAGTATACTTTTTATCCACCAACATATTTTAACGGATTATAGCCTCATTCCTCATTACTATGACCATGTCATTTAAATGAAATGAAGTATCCATCCGTTAATGCATAGAAACCGAAATTAAATTCTTTCTATGAAACGTACGTAAAGATAATTTCTCATAATCAATCGTTTATTCTTATCATGAGATAAATAAACAACTCCCACTGCAATAGCCACTACCTTTGTAGTTTTACCCATATTATTAACTATCTTATCCTTACTCAGTGATAAACATTTAGTGATTCCAGTATCTACATACTTCGTGTCAGTAGATGCCATCACTAATCATGTTTAAACCATTAGTAAATAAGATATTAACCTTGTTCAGATCATGATGAAAATTGGCTTTCTTTTGCCACATGTTTTGTTAGAAGTTTCCCACCATATACAACCTTTCGTATTTCAGGTAGAACTTGCTCAAAACATCCAGGCAAATTGCGAAGAATAAATTGATTTAGGTTTCCCTTTCAATTTCTATTCCAAGCTCTTCCAATTCATTCATCAATTTAACCATGATCTTCTGCCTTTTTAATTTACTCAAGTATCCGAAGAGTTACATGAGATCATCATATTTCTATGAACCTCTCATCTCTTCACTAGAGACTTTAATAGGCATCATGAGACATCCTTTGTGAGAATACACATGTATTTTCTTAAGCAGTAATTTTCAAAACCAAGATTCTTTTCTAATCATTTAATTGGGACAAGTAAATATAATGTCTTTTAGTTAATAATTAGTGAAATAAAACCATTCAAAATTCAGAGAATCACAAATAAATATTCCGATCAAATCTTCGAATTTTATCCTTTTATATTGATTCTCTCAAAACAATATAAAAATAAAATTCACCGACATCTCAAGCACCGTGAGTCTGCAAGCCACGTTAGGGTGGACGTTTACAAACCCGAACATTTACAAGAGAAGGTTTTACCCATTAATTTCATTTGTCAACCTAACTTTATGACAAAATAATTAATAGTCGGTTCCTCTTTAGCCATGCAAATAATAGCAGTGACTCCGTTGGGGAGGATACTAATTATTCACATCAAAGTGTACACCATTATTTGATCCCAAGTCCGCTGCCCAAGCTTATGTGCCTTACTGTTAGAGAAGTACACACGCGCTCAGATAACTTTCTACAATCATCAATTATATAGGTTTGTACTAGTGAACCGCATATAAGCTCATCCGTTAGGGAGGAAGGCACTATAGCCAACGCGTAAGTCCATATGCATCACATTACAAACAATAATTATTTAAAGAAGTTTGTACCAGTGATCCGTGAATAAACTCATCCGTTAGGGAGGAAGGCTCTATTGCCAACGCGCAAGTTTACTCACATCACTTACAAACCAATAATGGAGGCCACGGGAATTAATTACCAATCCCCTCTCCCACTTAGTTATTTAATTACCGAGGGTATTTACATGCATATAATATCTCAAATAAAATATACATTCTAGCACGTTTCTATTAACAGCAATTTAAATAAATAAATCACATAGAACATGCCTGTCACATATACAACAATAATTGACAATTAAATCAATTAATCAGTTATATAACATTAATTAATTGCATAATTAGTGGATCAATCAATTTGGACCCAAGAGCAACAAATAAGCACAAAATGAGCAGCAGATTAAATAATTAATCAAGCTCATTATCCATGGCCCATAATCTTAACCCAAAATTAAATTAAGTCCACCAAGCCCACTAGCACAAAATTAGTCCATTAATAAAATTAATTTATCATGCTTGGCCCATTACTCACAATTAATTAAAACTAGCAATAAAATAATAGCCCAGCAGCCCATTTCCATTTAATTAAAATTAGGCCCAAAAGCCCAAAAAACAAATTAAATAAATGAGCAGCCTTATATATATATTACTGAATTGGGATTTAAGGTCCAACAGCCCATATCCATTTTAATTAAAATTTGGGCCCAGCAAACCAAGCCCAAAACAAATTAAAACAAGGCCAGCCTTAATAAAATACTGAATTGGGCCTATAAAACAATCCCCTCTCCTGGCCCATTAATAAAATTGGTCCACAGAGAAAATGTTGAAACCAAGCCCAATAGACACCTAAATAAACATTTAGGCCCAACTGTACACAGGCCCAAAAACCTTGGCCCAAAGCCAAATAAAAATCAAAGCCCAGCAGGAGGATGCATCAGTGCTGCCCTATTCAATCCAGCCGCCCTCATCATCCACTCATTAGCCATGGCCGGCAAGACTTCAAGCAGTTGCTGCCGGCGTTCGAGCCACAGCCACCAGAAATGAGCGGACATCTCTCCAGTAGTCGTGCTGATCACCCAGCTTCCGCCCATTGCCAGTCTCGTCGGCCGCCTATAGCCAAGACATTTTTGTTGCTGGAAACACCTGCCGAGATGAACGCCGGCATCAATCAGGTGGTCGCCGGTCATTTCCAGCCACGTCTGCAATGAGCTGCTACCATGCCCAGCAACACAGTGCCTCCGTCAACGAAACTGCCGCTACGATGCAACGCAATCAGCGCCGCCGCATCGCTGCTATGCAACGCAATCAACCCACCATCGATTTTCACAGCAGGCCTCTCATGTCCAGCCTCATCCCGCAATCGAAACTAACGAGAACCCACCATCGATTTTCACAGCAGGCCCTTTCTTCTCCGGTCGTTAATCCCCGTGGGTGGGAATTGATCGATGCTTTGCGGTCATCGATCACTGGCTAGGGCTGTTCCATTTAGCCCATCCGTGCCAGGAGGGGGCAGTCGCCAGCCATGATGCGACCCTCGCCAGCGCCGCCATCATGCCATCGTCCGTCGTCGATCGCTCAGCAATTCACTCCAGTCGCACGCTTCTCAGTCAGGTTACGGGGTCAGCATCACACACGATCCTTTTCCTGAGTCACGACCCATCAGCCTTTCGCTGTTCATCAGGTTGCAAGTCTGCCGCCCAGCAATCGTGTGTGTCCAGCTTGTGTATAGACCCTCTCTTAAACAACCATCAGGCCGTGTGTGTTGGTGTTTAGATGTGTCCAGTGTGATAGTTGGGAGAAAGAAAGAAGTATACAGCAATAAACAATCAACAGTTTATCACACAAATCATATTGGAAAACATGGTGAAAATTGAAAACAGTACAAAACTCTATTCTGATTATATCCAGATTAATCATATAATCAAATAATCAGATTCATACATGTTATCAATTTGACCAACAACACACATATGGCAAAACCCAACCTAAACGTCTCACGTTTCACCCCAAAACCAATGCTCTGATACTAATTGTTGGCAATTGGATCGTGCGGTTCAACGTGATCCGTTAGGATTAACAGGCAAACAAATCAGCGGAAGCATAATTAAACCGTTTACCGTACTTCTGGGTTGGTGTAGAGGTTGATCGTTGCAGAGAACCACCTCTCGATCTTCTGCTGTATGACCCAAGTCGAATTCTGCTGTTGTGTGGGCAACAATCTGCAGGATTCTCTCAATCTGCTTCTTTCCCTAACTCACGTTGAAAGAGGCGCAGTTATTTAGGTTTCCAGAAGCTGAGATGACTATATATATTGGGCTACAGCAGGGACCAGGAGGAGAAATTGGACTGGGCCTCAATTGAATTTAATTAACCAAGCTTAGTCCAAAGCTTTTAATTAAATCCAATAATAATAATATAGTCCACTAAAATATTATTACTGCACTACCCGTCCAATCCCAAAATTATGTTCTGGGCTCCTTCTTATTATAAGCCCGATAGTCTCCCCATGTTTAAGATATACAATGCCCATTAATTAATTAAGTTACTGACAACTCAAATTAATTAATATCTCATCCGAGAGTAGTACCACTCAACCTTATTATCATGCCGGAAATTAATCCACTTGCAAGATTTACATGATAAACCTTATGAGCTCCTCAAGGGGACATTATCAACCTATAACGGACATGGATTCCTTCTATAATCAACAGCACACCATAGATACAGCACTACTTCCCAACTCACCGAGTTTGTTAATTTAATACTTATAAATCTCACCCATTGATGAATCAAAGAAATACATACTGCCCTACGTATCGAGGTTATTGTATAGGGATTAAGAGTACGAACTTCCATAATAACAGAGATCAAGTTCTTCTATAAGTCAGTATAAGTCGAACGATCTCAGGCGGTCCTGCTCAATACACACAAGTGCACTAATGTGATTCTATAGCCAAGACAAGCTAATACCAAACCACACTACAACCATACCGATAGAGAGTCCCCGTCTATCTCAGTTGTGAGCATCTGTTTATACTTTATAAGGAAATCGATAATATGATCTTTCGCGTGTTGTCGCACAACATATTATCTACAGTATAAAGTAAATGGACTATTGCATCATGCATATAAAATAAATTATAAGATGCAATCATTTGATCAATGATTCTCATTTCAAATATTGTTATGTCATTGTTCATACTAAAGCTAGACTTTTAGTATACAATCCAACACTCCCGTCTCTATTTTTACTCCATTTTCACCTGTTATACATATGTTTAGACTCATTCTCACACATTCCCATGAAAACACATAACACCACCAAAATACACAAAAATACGGATAAAACAATACGAAAAACACATACAAAAAGGCACTAAAATCTTGGAGAAAATGACGACAATCAGAATCTGACTGGAGAAATGCCGGGTGGATATATCGGGGGAATATCCTCGAGTTTGGATGCGAGAAGGATCAAATCCGGACGACGTAAAACAATGGTATAATTTTGGAGCACTAGATTCAATATATACTGTTGCACCAGGTTTCCCAGAACTTTCAAAACTACCCGAATGGTTGGGACAAACAGTTTTCAAAGCATGGGAAAACAACGCCACTCTATCCAGAGGCGATGTGTTGGAACTCTACTTTACTAGTGCGGCTCCAGAACCAGTTGGGAAAGGCAACCATGAGGCCTTTCATTTTATCAAGCTAAGAAGACCAGATGTTTCGGCATCAAATAAAATCAAGGAGTCTTCTGGAAAGGAACCAATTTTGGTTTCTACATTCTCGGAAGAACAGATCTCGACGCACAGAGCAAAGGGTTTGTTCTCCTGCATTCAAGCAATGGTAGAGGTAAAATATCCATTCAAGTTCGAGCACAAGTCCTTGAATGGGTCTTTCCTGCTGAATACTTTAACAGGAAAAAAGACAGGGTTTGCAGAGAAGGCTTTCCAAGAAAAACAGGAACTTCTCTGGAGAAACAAGATTCCGGTGAGTAAACAAACTCATCAGAAATACTGTAATATGGCCCATTTCGGGCAATGGAATAACAAGATATGTACCAACTGTTCCACTCAAACCGAACCAGAATTCAGAAAAGGAATACGGCTGGGCATTGGGATGATCAGAACTGCTGATCCTTCCCCAAAGGAGACACGTGGAAAGAAGAGGGTAAAATATCTTCGAAATACCCAGGAGACAGGAGAATCATCGGGCACCAAAGAGGACAAATGACTCCTCAAAAAAGCAAGAGCCAGGTGACCCTTCCGAAAGGGTAAAAGGCATGTGACTGACAAGGAGGATGGCCCACCAGAAGGTATCCAATAAAGAAACGGGACCAGCCAAACACTGAGACTGGTATCCAATGTAAAAGTGACGTAAGCAATGACGTCACAAAAAGAGAATCCAATAAAAAGACCAACCAACTGATGAAAGGTTGGAATCCGAGGCAAATGACGTAAGCAGTGACGTCAAAAGAAGTTAGGAGGCTTTGAAATCCGGATTTCAAATCCGAGAGCCTCTATAAATAGCCAAGTTGAGGAAGCAGAAGGCATCAACGATTCCCCTCTGTTTTCTCTTTCTAAATATTGTATTCCTTTATTTTCTTGTATGATAGTTCTGAGTGCAGCTACAATAGGTAGCTAAAGGAGTATTCTCCTCTTGTTCAGTGAGGATGAGTGTGTAATAAATTTCTCAATTCAATAAATAAATAATCTTGGGCTTTTGCCTGCATGTAGCCTTCCATACTTTATGCAACTTTAAAATCTCCATATTCTCCGGCGAGAAACAGTAGCAGCATCCTGTACACCCGGAGTAAGAAACAAACCAGTGTTGTGCTAAGATCTGCTGAAGGGACAGGATTGATCCATCACACTGCTGGGCGAGTGGTTGGCTGTGAGGAGCAGTCGTAAAACCTCCTGGACACCCGGTGGATTGTCGATCGAAAAAGGTACTATCACTATTTCAAGCCGGTTAATTACGAATATTTAATGTTGTTTAATTTATGTACGGAAGCATGTTGGGCCTGATATGGTTGTAATAAATTATGTCTATTCTGAAAAAAAGGAAATGTTGAAAAAAAAATTGGTGAAGAGTGTGTGGGTTACCCACGCTGGTACCTACACCCACCCCCACAAGGAATACATTGGACAGAAGGTTTATAATAATAAGGGGGTCCAAAAAGGGGCTATTGTGCATAAAAGAAATAGAAAGGAAGGGATGGTTGGTAAAGATAGGTGATAGTTGACTTTTGGGCATTTTTGCCATCCACCCTTTTTTAATCCTCTCTTCGGAAGCATTTCTTGATTTTCACTTAGAGAATCAAAAATTAGGTTTGATTCTTTCAGAAAAATATTGAGTAGATAAAATGGTTGAAACGGCGGATTTGTCTTCATCTAAGAGCCCCCTTTCTTCTTCTTCATCTTCTTGCCCAATTCCTAACGATCCAAGGTTAGGGTTTTTTTCTGTAGTGATCTTATTGAATTTTGATGATTTTAGTTTTCTGTAGTTTCTTAGTTGGGGTTTTTTTGCTTGCAGGCTGCGAACTCGTCCTCTTCTTCTTTAAATGATTTGCCTACTGGCTGCTTATGCTTATGAGGGAGTAATGTTTTTTGAAATCTTGATTTTTTCCTAAATGATTCTTGAATTATGAATTTTAATTTTAATGATTTCAGCCACCAGCTTCCATGCCGTCCGATACCCGGAATTGAAGGCGACAATAGAAAATCAGTTTCATATAGTATTTGTGGTATTTGTTGTTTATGCTTCTGTATCTTAAGAACCCATTTATGCTTCTTTTGGAAATCATGTAAATGTTATATTTTTTAAAACAATAGGCAAAGTAATAAGTATCCTCACTCCCACTTCGAATCAATTTTCCCATGAAAAATCTGCTTCAAAAGAATAAAACAGGTTATTACTTTCTCTCTGTTCTCTTCTATGTATGTATTCACACACTTTAATAAAACAGGTTATTACTTTCTCTCTGTTCTCTTCTATGTATGTATTCAACTATTCATACACTTTCTGTATGCGTAAGTGTGGATGTATACACTATTATTCTATTCCAAATATTACACTTTCAATTTGATATTCCCTTATTTGCATTTTACACTAAATCTAATGTTGTTATGTGTGTGTTTTCTTTGCAGATTTATTTCAACTGAATCTCCATTTGATAAATCGAAACCACCAAGCACTCTCTGATTCATACTCAGTTACAATTGGTTTTACAGTTTCTTGCTCTCAAACTCTATGAACAATGCCTCAATCTCACCCTGAATATTGAAAGGAATGATAGATTCTGTATTATTTTCAGTTTTGTTTCTTTAATAGTTTATTCTGATTTTTTTTCCAGTTTGGGACTGTAACATTAGTAGCTTTGCAACAATTTCGTTCAAGTCAATAAAGAACCAGCGTCAGCTCCTTGAGAAGGGTAAACAGAAAGGTTTCAGAAATTCAGTTTCTGCATATGGGAGAAGATCAAAGCTTTCATCCATCCAGCGAAATCAATAGAAGAAAAGGTCTTAATAATTTCAGACAAAAATGAAAAATTCACGAGAAAATGGTTCGGGTAAGCGAGCCTTTAATTTACTAAATGTACCTAATTGTAGTAACTGAATAATTATCAGAATTGTACTTCTATGGAGAGAGTAGATTATCTGAGGTTTGGTGATCATGAATCTGAGATAAGTAATTCAATATGTGAAACAGCTAATGGTACTAACAGTAATAGTGATGTGAAAACTCCTCCTGTTGTGGGATCATTATACCTGAAATTCAATGTTATTCTCATTCACCTGAACTCCACTGCCTGACTTATTTGAGATTTAATTTTTTTTCTTCATTAGGTGTTTGTGCATGTTAATCTGGGTTTGATAGGAGTGCCTTTAGGAGTCATACTTGGATATGTCTTCAAATTACAAGTTTATACATGCTTCATGTGCTACTTTTTTAGCAATGTAATAAGGTGGTTGAATTAAATTTTTGTAGGGTGTATGGATTGGAATTATAGTAGGGATAATTGTCCAAACTGTCTTACTTTCTTTCACGACTTGGAGGACTGTTTGGGATGAACATGTATAATTCACTACTCTATCTTCTCACATTCTACGTACAAATGCAGTATCACTTCGGATTGGACTCTTATTTCGTGTTTTATTAGTGTTTCATAGTATAAAAAACTATATCTTACCAAAAGTGAGATACAAAATAAAACATGATGTTGGAATAAGTGATTCGTATATCCAACCACTTCATCTCTCTCCTCTTCTTGCAAGTAATCCTGGCTAAAAAACGAGTCAATAAACCCATTGAGGAAGCTGAGTAGAAATATAGCATGTTAAGGATTCTCAACGTGTATGAGATATTCTTCCATGTTTTGTATGTCTTATCCATAGTTATTAAAGGCGCGCCTCGGGCGCGCCTAAGGCGCGCCTCCCCCAAGGCTATACCCCTGGCGCCTCGATATAGGTTTTCAAGGCACGAAGTTTCAAGGCGCGCGCCTTCGTGCGCCTTTTTGCGCCTCGACGTGTGCGCCTTGGGCGCGCCTTAGGCGTGCCTTGGGAATGACCATGTTTTGTGTTGTTTTTCATTTTTGATAGTTGAAAAACACTTTTATTAGTGAAATAGCACTATTAATTAGGGTTTACTAGTTCTTCCTCCTGAGTTAAAACCCATCAAGATGCCCTTGGTACAATATCCCAAATATTAAATTAGGGATTTGAGAGTTAGAAGTTAGGATTAACTCTTCACTCCACCTACGCGACTACACATACCAACTGCTCCAGCCTCTAAGAAATCGCCCGTCTACCACCGCGCATCCGACCGCTGCTGTCACCGCCGTCGCTGCCGGTCTGTCTGCCTTCCGTCGCGGGCTTACCGGAGCAAACTAGTATTAACCTTAAAATTAGAGGGAAATCATCGGGGGCAAATGCCACTAGTTCCAAAAGAAAAGGGAAAGAAGTAATGAAGGAAAAGGGAACTTCTTTAAGATTATTAGATGAAGAGGATAAAGAAAAAGAAGAAGATAATGTTGGATTTGAAGAAGAAAAAGATTTTAATGAGGAAGAAGAACAAATTGTTGATGAGGACTTGGAGCTTGATGATGAAGAAGATGATAATTAAAATATATTTGCTGCTAGATTTTTGTGTGATGCTTTGATTGACCTATTTTATTTCAAATATTATGAATTTTCTTATGTGCATGTTTAATTTGGCTTAAATGGCTTAGTTCATATGTCATATAAATTGTTATATTATATGCCTTATAAACTTATTTTATTAGATAAATATGTTGTATATGATTTATTTTTAGTGTAGAATAAATAATGATGCTATATTATAATTTAATTCTGAGGCGCGCCTCAGGCGTGCGCCTTGCGCCTCAGGCGTAGATATGCCTCTGTGCGCCTTGGTGCGCCTTGCGCCCTTAATAACTATGGTCTTATCTCTATTTTTATTTCTAGAGTTTTATATCGATTTCAATCTATTTTAAAAGAGCTTCGAGTTTATGTTTATATGAAGTGGCTTTTCCAATAAAGAGTAGTGTTTCATTTTTTTTTTGGCTGCTATTTCTATCTTTCTTATGAGAATCTCTATGAAGTTTTACATGATAAAATTAGGTGAGTGGACTTGAAAACAATGAAGTATTTGTACTCTGTTTGCGAAGGTCAAGCGAGCATCCCATGATCCCGTGAAATGTGAATATAATGAATTAGGGAACGACGATATGTTGTGCGGATTCCGGCTTTCTAATGGGCTAGATTTTGCTAACTACAGTTTTTGAACGGATCTTTTTAGAGTGTATATTAGGTGCACCCAGGTGCAAGGGTGCACCCACTTGTGTATAATTTTTTATTCTATTTTGTATACATGTTATTCTCTTTTGTGTACTTGTTTTGTAATAATTGTATATTTTTTCCACACTAAGTTTTTCATTAAAAAACTAACATTCATGTGTATAACTTTTTATTCAATAGAGTATACATGTATTTTAATAATTGTATATTTTTTTACACTCAAATTTTCATTAAAAAAATTAACAGTTAAATTGTATACATTTTTATTCATAATTATATATGTTTTTGTTTATATGTGTATGTGGATGCACACGAATCTTCGTTTGCATCCAAGTGCACACTATACTTAGCCATCTCTTTATCACTTGCAGTTTCTTAGACTCGAAAATGGTCCTTCTATCTTCCATTTCATTTCTATTCGAGTGGTGCGATATTGATTAATATTTATATGTCCCCAAAACCTGGTATGATAATGTTTGAGAGAAAGAATTAGGTTGCACAGTCGATTTACATGCCTTGACTCCTGTGTAAATGTGAATTTTTTCTTTAGTTAATTAATATAAAAAGACTCTTTAATAAAATGTTGTATTAGAATATTCAAGAACTTGAGAAATGTTGGATTTGTTTCACCTTTTATTATGATATGCGTGGACCATGACTGCCTTTCTTTTTTTCTTTTTTCTTTTTTTTCCCTTTTTATTTAGATTGCTTTTTAATTTCAAAAATAATCTATAAACACTATCAAATTTTGCTGAGTATTTTAACTTTTTAAAGGATAATAATTATATTCATCACAACATATTAAATCTCAACTAAACTCATTGCGCAGTAATTAAATTATTTCTGTAATGATCAATTTATACATATTTGTATTAAAATTGGTAATTTAACATGCTTCATTCTTTTTTTATTAAGAAAAAACTCGACATCCATGATCTATAGTGTGGGTGCAAACCAATATTGGAGTTATAATAAAGAATGAAACAAGATTAAATTAATAATTAATAATAAATAAATAAATAAATGATGAATTAAGAATTTTATTAAGTTTTTCTTTCTAGGCTATTGTAGCGACAAAAATGACATATTTCGGTAATTATTCGTGGAGGATATTGTACTTATATTTATATATATATATATATATATATATATATATATATATATATATATATATATATATATATATATATTATAATGTTATTACTACTTTAATTACGAATCACAAATTTTAATCACAATTAAAGGATCATTAATTATTATTTTATTTAATATTGAGTATCGAAATTTTCTTTATATTTAGACACCCATTGAATTTGATATATTATTTTTTTCATCAATATAAATAATTTATTTAACATATTATAACTTTTAACTCCTTAAAAAAACAAAATATAATAAATTAAGTGTAAAAAATAATATGTGCACCTAAATTCTAACATTTGAATAAGACTATTCTGGACTAATTTAAATTATAAGACAAATTATATTAACAGTATATAACTTTTGCTTACTCTATTTTAATACTCTCCCAACAAAAAAATTGTTTTTTTATTAATTGAATATTCCGTTGTTAAAAATCTTAATTCCATTGTTAAATTGGCTTATCAACTGATTAGCAACGGGGAATCTGTTGGTAAAATTCTATTGATAAAGTGGTGGTTGCTAAATTTTTAGGAATGAAAAATCAATTTCGTTGCTAAATAATTTCGTTGGTAATCTATTGCTAATAATTCTTTTGGTAATTTATATAATGATTCCTTGCTAATCCATTGATAATTATCAACGGATTGAATTCCGTTGCTAAAATAGAGAATAAATCAATTAGCATTCTGTTGCTAAAACAAAAATATCATTTTTATTGCTAATCCATTGATAATTACCAACGTATTGAATTCTGTTGGTAAATTCAGTTGCTAAAAATATTTTTTGTAGTGTGATCTTATACTTGCTTAATTAATAATTTTTTTTATCTATTTATACTTGCTTAATTAATAAATTTTTTACTTTTACCTCAAACCCCGCGTAACACGCGAGTTACATGCTAGTATAGTAATAATTTTGGACGGAATTAGCAAATTATGTTGATGGGAGTTAGTATAAAAAAAATATAGATATAAGTTAGAGGTGAGGATATAATAGGAATTTCACAATAGCCTATATAAATAAAGAAACATAGTACTCCAGAAAGCATGTGATAATGCGAAAGTTAATAATCGATTCATTCAAGAAGCAATTAAGTATGAATATTTAGTAGGGCACGGCTATTTATATTCTCGGATTTTATAAACTCATCCCATAAATAATTTAGAATAAAATATCTTGACAAAAATATTCTTTTGTTCATCTTTGTAAAATGGGTTTCTACACAATCTAATATTACGTTTCATCATTCCATCTCTTTCTAAAATAATCTTAAATCTTGGAGTAAAATAATCTTAAATCATATTTCCAAGGTTGAACTTTCTAGTTTGGCAACATTTTTAGTTTTCCCTGAAGAAAATAATCGTAAATCATCTCTAAGATTGAACTTGCAACGTTGATACTTTTCGTCCCAAGAATTAATTTTTGTTTGTCGTTTCGAGTGATCAAGCCAATGAAGATTGCCGACTGAATCAAAAGAAATTGGTCACATCTTACCATTGGATGAATCCCAAATAAAAGAAAATCATGGAGACCAGATCCTCAATTGATTATTCCCCTATTAAAGTGCCCTCTCTCTCTTTTATTTATCTTTCTTAGTCTTATCTTTGAATGTACAGGGAAGGTAAGTGATTAACCTTCTTCACATGCTGTCGGGTGTGCGGGGGCGGCTGGAGTGGCCGGATCCACCTTTTGAATCAATGTACTGTTGGGTATATTTGGGTTTCGGTATAATATGTTGACTAGAAAAATATGACAGAAAAATAATAATGGAATTTGAGTCGAGTCAAGAGTTACACTCTTTCTCCTTAAGACGAAATTGCCCCGCTCAGGTGCTTACGGTTTGATAGCAATCATCTCCAAGATACAACGACTCACATCTTGTGATATTAGTAGCACTACAAATCACAAGATACGGCGAACCAACCGATATTATGAACTCACCTTAGGAGTATGACGACATAAAAAATGTTTAGAGACCAAGACTCTAATTACGAAAATGTGTTTTGAGTGTAGGATCATGGAATGAGAGGGCCTATTTATAGATTTCAAGGCGTCTTTACACGAATTGATGCGACCGTTGGATTTAAATTTGAATTCAAATTCATATGTCTTTTAATGAAAATACGCAACTTATTCAACAATCACAACCTTTGTTCGCACTTATTCATAGACACACTTAATCTAATAGACACTATTTTTAAGTTTACTTTTCCATTCACCTAAAATTTCCAACAATCCCCACATGAATGGATAAAGTCAACTGAAAAGACTATGACACGGGAGACTGACAATAAAGTGAGTTCAAATGAAAAGATGTTACATCGAAATAGGTAGCTTCCGGCTTTGAACCTTCCCTAGTTGAATCCTATCAGACATACTTGCAGTTTAGTGGACGTGATGCCTTGAACTACTCTGCTTTTGTGTATGCCAAGATAACAGTACCAACATAACACCTCTTCTAATACCTTTGGTTCTCATGGTTGTGTCCTTTTCGGCCATGGACCATATCTTGGATTCATAAGCGCTTCATTGAGGCGGCCAGTCCTCGCACTTACATAGGTGACCTCTTATCAAGTGTATCATGTCATACTCTACTTTTATTAGGTATAAGAGTCATTAAAAGATTTTATGCTTATCCTTACCACACGTCAACATGTTCATTTGCACTTGATTTGTCTCTAGGAATGAATAATTTATTTATTTCAAGTGCACATCTGAACAAAAATAACTTAGTTGTCTCATTGAACCAAGTTTGTGGGATCTCCACTCATCATGGTTGAGTTACCGCTATAAATGTTCTTTAATGTGTGGCTTTTTATCCCATTCCTCTTAGATATGCAACATATTTGATCTCCATTTAAATTTTATTACGGATCCATTTAATTTTCTTGAGATCAGTTGCCTTACACCAACTTAACTTTAGGGGCTAAGCCCTCAACTAATAACCCCACATTTAAATGTCTAGGGGCATTTTTCCCACATTTGAATGTCCACGGGGACTCTCCCCACATTTAAATGTTTCCGGAGGCTTCCCACATTACAGTTAATTGGCCTTTCTTTTAAAATAATTAATCAATCAATCGATTGAAATAATTGTTTGAATTTGTTCATCACTTTTCAAGTCCAAAACTTTATAATTTAGGTCAACACACCCAAATAAAAATATAGTCTTTAACTATAATTTGCAATTACTCTTGTCAAGGATATAACTTTTCATGAAGAGACATCCCTTTATCAAGGGATACAATTTTTCATAAAGAGATTCATCTCTTCATCAAGGAGACATACCCTTATATGAAGAGACACAACTCTTCTCCAACAGACATGACTCTTCATAGGAGAAGACACGATCCTCCACAAAGAAACATAAACCCTAACCATATTCAGGATCTCCGAACTCCAACTTGAACAATCTCATAGCAGACAGAGCATACAGCCTTTAGTATACAAAAACTGGAAATTCATATAATGTCATTTACCCCAATTTACAATCCATAATCACATATAATAAACACACTAAATGGAAATGGAAATTATGGAGGATGGTAGTGCAATTATCAAAAAGAATGGAACCACTGATTTAATTTTCTCAAACATAGTCCTTGTGTGAGATAGTTGGGCGCGCCCACATTCCTAAGTTCTTCTGTGATATCTCATTAAACACTTGATAGGCACTATCAATCATACCAGTCTTCGAGTACACAGAGATAAGGCACTCCCAACAAAATCAATTCAACAAATTTTATTTGTTAAATTATTGTCGGCCACTAATATAAGATTTATTCACTCAATCAGAATTAATCAACATATCTATTTGCGAATGAATGCAAATTGAAATTTCACATTATCAACACAAAATATATAGGTGACGTGGCTCTTCAAAGGAAAGAAAAGGAAACTTCCCATTATGCCACATGCAGTTACTGATAAACTTAATCCAACGTTAATTATCTCATTTTCTTCAATTTTCATAAATAGATTTACTTCGAAAATTATGTGGCCTAGCATTTTGTAATCAACGGTTTAGCAAATTAATTCTAATCAACCGTTGCAATTTTTCGAATGCAGAAATGGTTTAACAAATTAAATTTCTTTATTGTTTTAAACCATTTTTTTTTAAATAAAGTGACGCATGCATCAACCAAAATAAATAAACTATGCATGCGAACTCAACTGAATCAACACCTCATTTCGTAATAACAATTATTCAAACATGAAACAGACGGATGTAAGAAGCGGTGCCTTTTGATCTCTCAAAGGCATTAACTATATGATCTCTTATTATTAATTGATTTCGAACTCACTTTAGAAAATACTACGACATTGATAATTATTTGAACCATTTGTTCATTTCATTTTCTAACTTCTTCCCAAAGTCATCTAATTTTTTACTTCTAGCGAAAGAGACATAATGACTTGTGGAGTTTTATGAAGATACTCACTCTTTACCAAGAGACGCACTCATCACGAAGAGACGTTACTCTTCTTCAAGGGACACGATTCTTCTCGAAGAGACATAATTCTTCCCAAAGATCACCCTTTCATAAAAATTTTCAATGAACTCCACGACAAAAGTTTTGTCGGATTTCTAATTCATTATTTTATCCAAATCTGTATGATTTGTACTCCACATATCTCCAACACAAAAGCCGTAAACAAATAGCAATAAGCAAAGAGATGAGTAAGGATTTTATGCAGGGGGAGTTGCCTGATAGCGAATACCATTGACCAAAAATTAACACTCATGTTTACAGATTCCACTAACCCAACGGGAATTGTAAGAGATACAATTATTTACGAAATTGTTGTTAGACATAATATGCATCCAACGTACTTGATCTCTAATTCTTAAAAATTAGAATTTTGATGATTTAAGCCATCAATCAATGAAGATAGAACTTACCATGCCAAATAAATCAACAACTAAAATGGATTCTTCCCCCACAAGCGCATGCAGAGAATGTGAATACTGAATATGATGAATAATGGAGTTTATCATGCGTCATTATTATAGTATTTCAAAAGGAAAGAACCAATCCTAATTTAATATAATAATATTGTGTTCGAAAATTGTGATTGGTTTAGACACCAAAATTGACGGTTCTATCAAATTAACGGTAATTCGCATGATATCTTTCAACCGAATAATCACATCTTTTCACAATGAGATGTTTTAAGACTAGTCCCTTAAGGATTTCAGCAAATTTACCAACAAGGTAAGAAACACATTCTCTGGAAATTTCAAATATATTTTCGTACATATTTAACTACAAAAAATTCACTTTTAATATTTGGAGAAAATGAAAGACAGTAAGAAAAATATTCCCCATTTATAAATTCTCTCCATTTCTTGTAAATTAAATTAAGACATCTTATCATGACTCTATACAATAAATAATTAACGAAGTAGATAGATCTTTATGGGAGCATTGCCGCATGCAATCTCTCAATTTTCTCAAATATTCATTTAATATCGGAAAAATCAATATGCCAAAATATATCTATGCCATATGCAAAATGAATAATATTAGTCATGTATTCATTCTTACCATGAAAATTATCCAAACAAACTGATCCATGATCCAGAGTCATTCGCAAATTTCAATAGGATTACCATTTCGAATTAATTTCAAAAATAAATTCAACTTAAATAATCTACACTGTACATGTAGATTAAATAAAAAAAAATCATCGCGTACCTTATTTCTTTTCTTTATGTATTCGAAATCTTCTTTCAACATCCTTTGTAGTCAACAATTACTTATACCGGAGTCATAGGCAAAAATTTTCGTCTTAAGATTGTTGGGTATATTTGGGTTTCGGTATAATATGTTGACTAGAAAAATATGACAGAAAAATAATAATGGAATTTGAGTCAAGTCAAGAGTTACACTCTTTCTCCTTAAGACGAAATTGCCCCGCTCAGGTGCTTACGGTTTGATAGCAATCATCTTCAAGATACAACGACTCACATCTTGTGATATTAGTAGCACTACAAATCACAAGATACGGCGAACCAACCGATATTATGAACTCACCTTAGGAGTATGACGACATAAAAAATATTTAGAGACCAAGACTCTAATTACGAAAATGTGTTTTGAGTGTAGGATCATGGAATGAGAGGGCCTATTTATAGATTTCAAGGCGTCTTTACACGAATTGATGCGACCGTTGGATTTAAATTTGAATTCAAATTCATATGTCTTTTAATGAAAATACGCAACTTATTCAACAATCACAACCTTTGTTCGCACTTATTCATAGACACACTTAATCTAATAGACACCATTTTTAAGTTTACTTTTCCATTCACCTAAAATTTCCAACATGTACAGGGAAGGTAACAGAGGATTATGGGCTAACAAATTGCATATTGCTTCTCAACGTTCTCATGTTAAAAAGGGATTACAACCATCATTAATTTCTCTCTTCTACACACATACTGCATTATCATGTGTGAGAGAGAGGAAGAATATGCGTATGAGAGGGAGGAAACATTTCTCTTTTTTTTTTCTTAATAATTAAAGGGTAAAAACATCTCAAACGGGGTGTGTTTAGTAATATGTATATATATAGCATAATTATATTGGAGTTGCCCCCAGTGCATAGCTCAAGTGGTAGAGGGGAGGGTGGAAAGGCCTTCCAGTTGAGCTTGATTGCTGCAGGGTGGGGGTTCGAATCCTGCCTTTGGCATGGATTTGGCCCCTTGCAAGCACAAGTTTAACAGTGAGCCCTCCCTATAAGCCACTTGAGGCACATCCTGCGATTTACCTCCTCCACCAATCCCCAGGGCAGGGGCGGTGAGGACCTCTAATGGTGGGGTACACCATTCATAATTATATTGGAGTATATTAAGTAAATGGGTATAATTAGTAAATTTGGGGTGGGAATAACCGCCCTCTGTTAAGTGCCCCTATTAAGTAAACTAGGTGATTTCTAAACTATTGCAATTGTAATTATAAGAGTTACCTGAATTAAGATAAATAACTAAAAAAACAAAGACTTGTATACGACTTCCATTTGGTACTTTGTACAACCTCCTTCCTTCACCTTCAATGTGTGTGTGTTTTTTTTTAACTATTGTGTTTTTTTTTAATTTTTTTGTTTTTATTTATTTAATTTTAGGGAA